>CM066031.1:1565657678-1566257678 GCA_033557465.1 Ichthyophis bannanicus | reverse complement strand
GTTTATATCTACATTCAATTTCAAAGACAAAGATTTTGGACACTACTAAACACAGGAGGGGAAGAAAAGAAACACCAAGAAGGGGAAACGTCACCTATATGAAGAAAATGTATTATAAGGCAGAGGGAAGGCTGGATGGAAAAACAAACAAACAATGCGTTTAACCTTACTTTTCTCCTTCTTATTGGCAGATTTCGCTGAAACATCAATAGTAAACAACACTGGCCAAACACAAAAGAGCAAATCGGTCAAGTCATTCTTTTTTTGATGGTACTTTTCTTTATGTCTCACTTTTTCTTTTTATCAAAGTATGCTTTCATTGTTACTGAATCACAGCCAACTGGACAAAAGGCAGGGCAGGAACTGTGAAGGGGTGATTCCATACTTTCAGTCCTTCCTCCTACGAATATTGAATGCCCCTCCTAACCCTTCTATTCTCTCTCTGTCTCTCTTCCTAAAAAAAAAAAAATCAGCTATCGGGGAAAAAAAGATTCAATGGGTTGTTTAAGAGTTAGAAGAAAATCAGGGATCGGCAAGCATCTAGGAAAAATCGAAGAAGGTTAATGCGGAGAGCCGGGCTGGCAGATGTGATAAGATCGGAGCGGAGAGAGACCAGAGGAGAGGAATCCGAGCCCCGGGGAAGGAAGGAGGGGGGAGTGGGAAACAGCAGCGGCTAAAAGAGCCCCGGAGGGATGGATGGAGAGCGATGCGAGAAGCGCCACTACAGGTTTCTGCCTCCCCATCTTTTCCTCTGATTCTTCCTTCTGCCACCCCCCAACCCCTCATTTTGGCTTTCGTCTTATATTTCTTCTTCTTCTTCTTTCATATTTTTCTCTCTCGCTCTCTGGTGCAAGCCAAAAACGACTCATGCATAACCTCCGATCCCTTCCTTTCTTGTCTCTGTGGATTCAAACCGAAAACTTACTCGAAAGACAGCGTGTCTGCTGTAAAACCACACGGAAAATCAGGTTTAAGCCTCCGAAAGCTTTTCACAGCAAGTGAACGGCTCTGCATTTCAAACTACAAAGGGACTGGTTTCCCCCTTACTCCAGAGCCTCCTTCCTGGGGAGGATCGCTTCTTCTGGGGCCTTGTGATCGTTGCTTTCAAAGAAAAGGTATATAAACCCCAAACAGGCTTAAATCCTGCTATACAGGAATTTCTTTCAAGGGCGTTTTTATTTCCGTGAATCCACCACGAGGACAGGCTCAAGATCTTATATTGCTTACAATAATTACACGATATTTTTCTTTGTTTCTGCATATATCGTTCACTATTAAAGGTCATCCCCCACCCCACCTCCTCCTTCGCCCCCAACATACACACCTCATCCAGCCCTAGGGAAAGAGGATTCGTGTCCTTTCACTGCGTTCCCTAAGTCTACAGATGAGCTCAGTTTGAAACGAGGTATTACAAGATTTCAGCGTTAGGGACCATTTATCTGTGCAGCACACACGTTCAGATCTCCAGCCCCCTCCTCCTTGACTTTTTTCGGTTGTCTCTTCTCCTCCCGGGGGCTATTTAACAAAGGCAGTGTGTTAACTAACATTTTTTTTGTTTAACTCAGCAACTTCTTTTCAAAACATACTTAAATCTGATAATCTGCACCATTTTTAGGGGGGGGGGTGTATGAGATGGGGTGGAGGAAGGCAGGGGGAGGAGGTTTGGGGTTAAGCCATAATTGACAGTAAAGTAAAACTACAGGGCCGATTTTGTACATAATGTGTGCAAAGACCTGTCTTATGGAAGCACATCTAAACTCCACTGCCAGTCAAAATAAAAGTATATTCTTCTATTTAACAGAAATCGTAGCAACAAAGAAGCAATATAACTCTATTGCTTAAAACATTTCTTAGAAGAAGTATGCATTTAACTTCTACATATTGCAGTCTAGTAGGGAAAATCTGCTGAACGGTAAATATTCCAAAGAAGTTTGGGGGATTTTTTGTTTTTGTTTATTTGATAATGGGGGGTTGTTTTATATGGGGACTGTAAGTTGCAGAAAAGTCTCGTCTAAAATTCTCTTTATTGCTAGGATCTTCCCTTCAAAGAAGTAAGCATAAATAGTCTTGATTTTGTAATCGTTTCTCCCGAGGATAGGCAAAGATACAAGTGAATGAAAATAAAAAGGAAGAGTGGAAGAAAAAAGGAAGGCAGATGATCAGAAAGGGAAGGGAAAGGATGTGGGGACAGAAAAGGAAGAACTAAGGTAGAAAGAGAAGGAAACAGGAGACAATAATTAAAAGTTAGAAAGAACGGCAGAGGAGAAAAGTAGAAGAAAAAGGAAAGGAAGGAAGGACGGGCAAAAACTGAGCAAGCCCGGCGCCCTCTGGGCTTTCAGAGGTCAGTGCTCTCTGTGACAGTCTTCTGACCTCCCTCCCCTCCCTGGCAGCCACCCCAGTGTTTATAAACAAAATCACTTCACAGTAGCTCCAAACAAAATCCAGTTCGCAAACTTCCCAGCCACTTCGCTGAAGCTTTCCTGCAAATTAAGGGGGGAAAGCAACCGCTTCCCCCGGACACAACCTTCAATATTATCAAGAAGAGCTGGGAAAACCACAATCTCAAGTTCACTAGGTAAAAGCAAAGGAAATTTCACCAGATGTTCCGGGATGCCCTTCCTAGAAAGACACTAAAAAAGCGAACGAGCAAGGTGTGAAATAAATATAAAAGTAAATAAAAATCCAATCAAACGACTAGGGCGGATGCACTACGACGTTGAGACATTTAGCCAAAAATCCTCCATAAATGCAAATAAAACACATCTTCGCAGCGCAGACACCATGATCAAACTATTCCTACCACAACAGTAATTAAAAACATCAACAGTTTTTTTTTCTGCCAAGGGTTCAAGTTTGGAAGAATATACCCGTCGATCTGACAGCCAAATAAAAGCAATCACCATAAATGTAATAAAATCTAAAACATACACTGCTCATAGAAATCATAAAGTCAAGGAGTAGTAAATCTGACTTACACAATTCATAATTAAAACCACCTTTAATTGCGAGGAACGAGCCAGCAGAAGCTAAATGAATCAACATTTTCTTAACAAATGCAGCCTGCTAAGGTATAAAAATTATACTAAAGCTTTAATGTACAACTTAAAAAAAATACACAGTTTAGGAACTGAATAAGCAATCTAAGAATAATAATATCAATCAAAAGTCTAAAAATTGTGAAATATTTCCAAATGTTGAAGATCAAAAGGCTTCTGTGGTGAAAAAAGTTAAAAGAAATATACCTCAAGAGAAAAAAGATCATCTCCTTTTCTTCTTTGTCTATCAGTCTCCAGTTAAAGCATATGGAAAATGTTTTCAAAATGCCTAGATTTGGCACATTGTCATTGCAAAGAGAGGAGCGCAGTGATGCTGTTATAGAAAATGGGAAATAAATTCAGGATTGGGTGCTGCCTCCTTCAATGCGGATTTATCTAAGTTTAATTTAATATTCCGCAATCACTGTATGATCGCATATAATTCACCGAGATTTTTAAGGGCTTTGCCTTAATATGCTTGACCACAACACGGTGTCTTCTAAATGCATCCAATTCTGCTTTTTACAAGTGTTTGTTGTTTGTTTGCCATTAGTAGCATTTTACATTGCAAATGTAAATAAATAATAAAAAAGATGAAATATTAGGTGTTAAAAGACCGCAGGTTCCAAGCAAGCACTGGTTTTATAAAAATCAGCCTGAGCGTAAAATCAAAGGCACAAAATGGTTGTTTGTAGAACACTAAACCTTTAATCGATTTATTGGCATTCCGATCGATTAGATAAACGGAAGCCTATAGAAAACATCAAATCATTTAAAATATTTATCTATCTCATTTATAAACAAAACTTTCCTGCAAAAAAAAAATAATTATCAAACGACTAACAGGAAATTCTTCAGCTATCAAATTACGATAATAAAATTATTTCCACATGGAAAGGGATAATGACAATGATGATAGTAATTATAATAATGAATAATTCAACAGCCCTTTGACATGTATAGGAGAACCTGGTTCAAAAAGCAGCTCTTGAAGAGACTGTTTCTGAAATCGTTTTCAAAAATTAATTTGGCTTTTTTTTTTAAACAAATCATTTGCCATTATAAAATGTCATGGTTGGGACATAGTTGTAAGAATAAATATGTGCCGGTCTATTTATTGAATTTGTAAACAGATTTGTTTTTCCGGATCAGGATGGTCAGGACATTTTCCTATAAAATATGGTCGACCTAATCTACCACAAAATTATGTATAAAAAATATCGGCAAACAATAATACATTTTACCATTTATGTCAAACAGCACAATTTCTTTAGAGGAGAAGCTGCAATCCGTACTAATGCAGCCTTGAGAGCTTGTGGCATTCAGACTGCGTGAAGAGGAAGTGTTGCTGTAACGGGTATTATGTTTATTTGATAAAGAAAATCAATGAAAGTGGCTGTAAAGTAGTTAGTGAGGCGTGTGTTTGGGACTCGGGTTGAATAGTGACTCCAGCGGGCTGGTCGATGCTCTAAGAGCTCTGGAAATCTAACCTAACCCTCAGCCTGAACTGCCGCTCACTCACCACAGCACCTCCCCTCCTCCTCCCTCTCTCTTTTTCATTCTCACTATCTCCCCTCACCGTTCGCGCTCCCTCGGTCGTCCCCTCATCCTTCTTTCTGTCTCCGCTCCTCGGCCCCTCTTCCCCTTGTCTTTTCTCGTCCCCTTCTTCATCCTCCTTTCCGTATCTCACGCCATAGCTTTCATTCTGATCAAGCCTCCCCACTTGCCATAGTCTTTATTGTTTTCTTCCTTGCCTTCTTTCCTCCTTCCCACAACTTTCTTGTGCTAGCATTTTGCCTCCTGTGACATGTCCACTGCTTCCCTCCTAGCCCTTCTCTTACTGCTCTAACTGCTCTCCAGGGCTGCCATCTATCCTTCCATCCCACTGTCTCTCACGCTTTCTCTCCCCTGCCTTAGATTAGTCCTGCTCCCTCGTCCCTCCCCCTTCCCACACTGATTTTCTTCACGCTTATCATCTTTGCTCACCTCTCAGCACTGTTTTCTTTCTGCCCTCACATTTTCTGGGTTGTTTTTTTCTCCCTGCCCTTACCTTTTCTTCTGGCTCCCCTACCTGCTTTGCTAAATTCGCACCTTCAGCGGGCTCATCCTGCTGTAGGCGACTATTAAATTGATCCTTAGTTATCTTCTTTCGCCTCGTGTCCCAACATAAATACCAAAGTCTAGGCGCCCAAACTCAGAATACGTTTTCACATGGGGTTAGAAGTGACGTGACCAGTGAATTACACTTCGCTTTTCTGAGAGTTTGTCAGGCTTTGAATTCCCTTCCTGCTCGCCACCGCTTGCTATCGTCAGGAGCTTTCTTTTTTTCACGATTTTTTGTTATTTTTCGGTGTTAAATACTGTGAGCTCCAATATTTCGTCGGGACCCAAGAGGCAGCTGATTTTTGTTTTTTGTCTTTTTAGCAGGAAGTTGAATTCTCCTGATTTGACATCGTCCCCTTCATCATGGCGTCCCTTAACCCCGCTCCGGGGCTCAGCTCCACTCAAAGGCCGAGAAGGGGCCGCTCGTCACCTCGCAGTCGCACCCCGCTGTGCCGAGACCTCAAGCCACGAGAGGCGGTGCCAAGACCTGCCAGGGGGCATGCGGTGGGCGGGACCAATCGGTGGGCGGGGCCTTAGGGGCATCGCTTGATCCCGCCCTCTCCTTTGAAAGGAGCTGAGCTTTCAACTATTCGCCACATTATCTATTTAACCTTTTCACCTCAACCTCCCCCTGGTAGTACCCCAATTAAGTAGGGTCAAGCAAAATAATAACGGGAAGAACTTTGAGAGCTTGTTTCTCTTTTCACCTTTTCACCACAAGCCATCCTCCCGTACTTGGTATCGCCTATTTATTACCTTTTCCAGGATGGTATGGGGGATACCAAGATGCTCGTGAGGGGGGGGGGGCTAGTAAGGAAATAGAAATGGCAATATAAGGGGTGCAGGTGTTGATTGCCTTTTCCCAAGCACTTTTGAAGTCGTCTGCGCTCTCACCACATCCCCCAAGGTAATAGTTGTTTTTTCTCACCTCCTTCGCCCCCCCCCCACCCCCCGGACACAATACACAATTTTCTCGTCGATCTCTCTCCCTCCCGCAGTGACAGGGATCCCTTGGATGTTGCGCACACCTGCAAGCCACTTGGGCTGGAAGATGGACTTACAAAGCAGCCACGTTGCAAGGACGGGCCCTTCCTCTGGGAGCTGCGCCTTCCGGGGACCGGGTCCGACGGAGTCGTTTGTTTTAGCTTTGCCTTTCGCTGCAACAATATTGTGAAAATGAAGGGCATGAGGTGACCGATTGGGACAGCGCTGGGATCGAGTCCTATGCTCTGCCCTTTGCCTAAAAACTAGCGCTGTAGGCGGTAGCATAAAGAGCACACCCCTTACCAAACTCCCTTATCTCCCCTAGACAGCTCTTTGTTGTTATTCAACGAGCACATGCGGACTCATTTCATTTATTTTGAGCTTTTGCTTGTGTTAAACGCCAGTCGAGTAAGTACATAAATAAGCCCCATGACAGTTTATTTTTGGACTTTCGGCTTTCCACGATTAACTTTTTATTTATTGAAATCTCATGCCATGACACCCTGATATTATAAGCAGTGGCATGGACGCTTTTGGTCTGGTAATAAAGTCCTAAAAAGTCTGGCAATCAAATACTGAACGAAAAAAAAAAAAGATTTGCAGCCTGATGTTTATTTTCTTTCGAATCAGTAGCAGTAGCTAGCTTGCAAGATGTGTCACACACTGCTTTCTTACCACATCTGGCCAATGATAGGGCATCGTAGGAAAAGCAGAATAATTCTTTTTTATGATGACCTAGGCTATATGCTGCAAAACAGTTAATGATAGGCCATCATATAGGGACAGGAAAAAAAATGGTTTCACCTTGCATTGCCCCTGTTCAAAATTTTCCCTACAGTGTTTAATTCTTTCAAGTTACTGGAGAAAGAAACGGATCTGCTACTTTTCACATACATTGTAAGACAATATATTCCTTCTTTATGAATGAACACCGAGAAGGCACTTTTAGTATAAGCTATGTAGTTTCTTAAAATGTGTTGTACATTCAGGTATAATGTCATTACTCTGCAGAAGGCCACACAAGAAAGCAATTCCTGAACACAGAAAATAAACACAACTACAGGCAAAGTTGAATAGGCATAAGTTTGAAACTTGTGAATAATGCCAATCTCCAACCTGCTGGTAGTGTTAGTTCATGCCAATTTATTGTTCTCCCATTTTAATTGTAGTTCTGTGGTACATTTGTACCTTGTATTCTCCCTTCTCCCTAACTTATTTGGGGAGTGCACTCCACATCACCCTAAATGGAACACTTTAGTGAAATCTAAATTCTCTCTTTTGTAACATAGATCCTAAGGTTTAGGTCAGTTGCAATGTTATCTAGTATTTCCTTCACAGACTGCTTGCTTTTCAAAGCTGGATGTGGAAAACTGAATGGTATGTGAAGTGAGAGACTGGAATAGTAGGAAAAGCTTACAACCTTGATGACTTCTCACAAGTTTGAAACATTGTTCTGTGTACTTCTGAACCAATAAACTAATATATTGGACATTTTCCTTTATTTACAAGGTCAGTTTCCCAAAACTTCCTAATTGGATGGTGGTGTTATCTTAGATCCCTGAACATAATAGCCCCAACTGAAGTTGAACGTTTATAATAAGCAAAAGTTCTGTAAGCCAAAGAGCTGTCAAATAATGGCTAAGATCTGAAAATGTAAACCACATTCAGACAGTGTGCTTTTTGAATATTGCAGCAGTCTAAAATCTTCTACTGCAAGCTCTGTCAATAATCCCTCAAGTGTTAGTCCTCACTTCCTCGGTAACTCCAAAGTGGCACAGTACAAAAATGTTGTTTCTGCATCTTAGGAGGTTTTAAGTAGGATTGCCACAGAAATTCTGTGCATATTCTCTAACAGGTAAAATACCATCCACTGCTGCTCTCTATAATGGTGTGCTGATATTTTTGGTAGATTACCCTTTGCTAAGAATTTAAAATAGATCAAGAATATAAATTATCTTCACCTTTAATGGTAAAGTAAACCATTATGGTAGTGGTTTTTATGTAAATTAACTATTTAAATATGCATGCATATAAAGTTTCCAAGCCTTCTAACCACTCCTTTTGCACCATGCCTATAGTTACTGAATATCAGGATTTAGGTAATTCATCCAACAAGAAAAGACAGGTCAAATAAAATTGAGCTACCTTATAAGTTAAAGATCTGAAATGTTTGGAAAGCTAAGTTTAAATAAAGACATTTCCTATTTAGCAACCCATATTATATTTTCTTGCATGGTGTCTTTAATTCATTGTTTTGTAATGGGTGTCCTATGCTAAAATAATGATATCTAAAGATAGGTTTGCAATAGAAAAGATGGTATGATTTCTAGTAGTGATTTTCAGATGTTCTCATATCTTAACATACTGTTTTGAAAACATGTTGCTTGCTGAATTAAAAAATAAAAAAAATCTTAGAAAGTGCATATGTTTGTGAAGAAAATATTAATTAAAAACAATCTCATTCATCACCTGGAGCATAGCTTCATACATGTAAAATAGTTACACTCAAGCATCTGCAATATGCAGCTTAGTTAATTGTTTCTTAGATTTCAAGAGTCAGGGGAAAACAATGCAATACAGAAATACTGTTTAGTTCTATATTACTAATATAGTTGTTCTTTAGTGATGATCTTTTAAGAAAGTTAGGTAGATTTCAGTGTTTGAAAATCTATATGAGCCCCTTAGTTAGTCAATGGCCTGCATTCTAGAATATCTATCTAAGATGAAAGTAAAAGCAGTTGATCCAGATTTTATTTAATAACTAATTCATCAGAATTATGCAGTGTTCTGATTCTCTCTGAGATTATAAGCATAACAACTCTTGACATATATGGCCATTTGCTGATGAATGATAACTTTGACCTATGCTAAAATTCTCTTATTCACACAGTGTGTTATATACTCTTTAGTACACTGTACACAACAGTCTCAACGGTGCATTTACTTTAACACTGTGCAGCCCCTTTTCAGTTTAAGATAATCAGTGTACATTAATAAAACAGTTTATTTTGACCATTATTAACTCAGATTTTCCTCTCTGTGCTATTGGTACTAAATTTCCCTTGTATTTGAAAACTTAAAGTAAACACAGGTATATGCCTGTGATACTCTTTTAAAAACCCCTTTTCAAGGCTGGAAGCAAAAGAGATATTTAAAAGTAACTCCCCTTTGGCATGCTGACAAGTTTGTGCAACAGGTTCTTTTAGTTAATTATTAACATTGAATAACAAACATTGAATACTAGGCAGACCATTTTTGTACATTCTTATATAATTATGTGTATAGCCAAAAATATAGCCTACGTAATTGCATGGCTACATGTCTATGTATATCTTTAAAGTATGATTATTACATTCACTTTTCCACTTTTAAATATATACATAGATGCTTTTATACTCAATTATGATGCATTGCTACTTTGTTGAAATATAAATTTAGGGTCTCTGGTTGTTCTGCTTGGGATAGATACTGTGTTTCTAGAGAGTTCATTCATGACCTTACCTGAGTAAGTGCTCTAACTTAAAGTATGAGACGCACCTAGAGGGGTAATACATTGAGTTTAATAGGAAGACAGTTAATAACCTTTTTTCATCCTCTTGCACTATCAATCATGGCTGTCACCAGTCTGCTGAATCAAAGCAAAAGTGTTCTTCACAGATGACTGATTAGAAACGCAAAATCACAAGATCCATCTTCATGGTCACTTTTATTATAGTCATTTTTAAACTGACAGCAACCTGCTCGGTTTCAGCAGACTGGGCATCACAAATAGTGTCACTCAGTTCAGCTAAGCATGAGAAGATGCTGGTTGGATTATACTTAAAAATAATTAGGCCCAAATCCTTTTGTAGCACCAAGAAAAAGAACTTCCTTAGATCCATCTTTCTGTCATCTCGAGCTTTTTATGTTTATATGAAGTGGTAGAATTTGAAATAGTGATTGCCATTGTTTTTGCTAATCAACAGATTGTAACTTTCAATAATCAGGCCAGACTTATCAAACTCAATGTCCAGCCATAGTTTTGTAGATAAGTAAGCTACAACAAGATGTATATTTCATTTATTTTTATACAATTTACTTGAAATAATGTCTTATGAATACACATGGGAGTTTATTCATTAAAAGTTTGCGGCAGTTTTGTTTTGATGAAAAAAAATTGTGCTAGATTTATCAACAGAAAACATCTTATTATGTTCAATGAAGAAAACACTGGCACAGAACTTTAATAAATGAGCCTTATTATCTTGCTCATGAAATATTTATGTTAGTTTTAAACCTTTTAAGTATGAAATATGATAATGGATTCAATATATGAAGATCCTTTTTTTCTTTCCAATACTGTGACTTGGACGCATAATCTAAACCATCCGGCAACTAACATATCCGTTGTACAACACAATTTTGAAATGTAAACTTTGGAGGAAACCACTTGAACCCTCTCTACTTTTCTTCTTCTCTTACTCAAGTAGATTACAATACGATCATGGAAACTCACTTCTTGTTTTGCAAAACACATAGCAGAAACTAATGTAAACAACATATTCTAAACAATTAAAGATTATAGGACTGTGTTTAGTTCTAGTACCTAATTGCTATTCCACTGTTTACTTCGTGGCTAAAGATGTTGGTGCTAAATGCATGCAAAATTAGTTCCGCTGACATATTACTAAAAAATCAAGTTTCATTAATCAAATACTCATAGACTGAACAACAGACACATATAACACACACACGCACTTGAAACAGAGGAAGCTAGCACAAGAAGTGTGACTCATTCACATGAAGACAATACTTTATCTTCACACAAACTTATAGAAATGAGAGGGAAGAGAGTAAAGTTCTTAAAAAAATTGATCTACATGGGACAACTTATTTTATCTTAAGGTATTTATTACAAAATGAAGATATCTATGCTGCTGGCTAAATTGGGCAGTCTTCTGTTTCTGACAGAATGCTTTGTATAGAGGTATTATAAAGCAGCTGTTAATTAGCCCAGGAGATCAAAGGCTATAGTCATAAACACTAGGGGAGGTGGGCAGGACTATGATTCTGTTAATTAATTCTCTGCGCTCTAATTATTTCCGTCGATACTATTGCTTGTTGTATGTAGCTCGGAAACTTTCTGTTAAATGGTTCCATTGACTTAAACAGAGCAAATCAACCTATGAAAATAACCCTCTGTGTCCCCTCACATACTAGAAGCAGAATAATAGATCTGGATTTCTTTCAGTGTTAAAGCAACAATTTCTGTTTCTTAGAAAACTCTGAAAATGTTATTTCACTTTTATTAAGGCATTTACCAGATGCAATATTACTGTCTCCTTACCAGTTTTACTGTACTTAACTCATTGCAAACCAGATGTAAATCATCCATAAAGGCCAAATTATAAAGACGAAAAAGAATCAAAATATGTTTTGGTCACTTGTTTATCCAAATCAAATGAGGTGCGTTTTTTTTCTTTGTTTGTTTACTGTGGATTGTTTTCATTTCAGCGTTTTCCTTACCTATGTAATTATTCTTTTAGAGGGTAGCCTTGTACTGATTTTCCAAAACCAGTTAGAGAGGTTATAAAGTACATTTTTTGTTTTCTTCTAAAAAACATTGATGGGCTAATGCAGACCGACATCTATGGAAAATCAGATGAGATAGGGTCTGGTTTCCTAAGTAATTTATTTTTTACCATAGACACAAAAAAAAGAAAAAGCCTTAATAAATCAGGCTCTATATGTGTAAATGTAACACAAAAGCGCTGGTCATGCTGGGCATGCACACATAATACACAGATATTTCTAAATAAGGATAACTGGTGCCATTCTTAATTTACCACTGACTGAAATTGCAGAGTACATTTCATTTTCAAAGGACGTGTATCTTTGGAAGTAAGCATTTTATTAGATATGCTATCATTATAGATTTATGATAAAATAACCATAAGAAAAAAAGTGTAAGTAGGTTTTATTGCAGACGCTGTTTCTCGAAAAGCAAAATTAAAAACAAACTCAGGTGATGACATGCATTTAAAAGGCCGCTCTGTCACCCTCCAAAAAGGAGCAACGCTAAACACCTTGGGGCATGTTTACTAAAATGTGATAGTACCACATACTAATTCCCGAAACTCAGTGCAGGGTGGCGTCAGCCCTGCATTACCACAAGGAGGTGTGCCCAGCTTGTCCGCATGGAGTTAGCACAGGTTCCTTGCCACCACCATGCTAAGCAGTTTGCTACACTAATGTAGGTCCACTTAACACCACCCATTGAGGTAGCAGTAAGCGTACCCGCGCTAAGTGCAACATTGCCAGTTAGCATGGGTTAAGGATTCCTGCACTAACCAGAATGTGCGCGCTCTATCCCCGAACCATCCAGTCTCTGGCCCAACCCGCGCTAAGTGGCTAGCATGAGATTTTTAACATGGCCACGTTTTTGGCCTGAAGTAATGGTAACGGCAGCATTCTTAGTGCATGGTGAACCTCCTGCTAACCCTTAGCGCAGTTTAGTAAACATGCCCCATAGTCTCAAATGATTTTTTTTCTCTAGTAGAGCTCTAATTCTAGCTTGTCAATAGCAGCATGTTCTTTATTTAAAATACATCAATAAATCAAACTTACATTTGGTAATTACAGAATGATCAGCCAATACTAAACATATCTATTTTTTTTTCTTTAAAAATAAAAATAGGCCACGTATATTTTGGTAATAGATGTTTTAATTATTGCAAAAACAACTGCATAAAAAACATGGCAAGCTTTTAAGTAAGTTTAGCACCGTGCCTTAAATGAGCACACTAAACTTTATTTTGAAGGTACTAGGCGAATAATGGTTTGAATTACTTACCATTAAAGCCAACATATTTGATGAGTCTTCTTTTGAGGCTTAGTTTTAAAAAATTAAGAATTCATATGTTACCAATTTTGTTTCTATGAAATTGAAGTATATGCTGCTCAATCCTAACCTGTAAATCAAAAAGATTAGACAGTGCAGAATTCTTTAGGTACTAGAAGATAGAAAGTCACAACGGTAGTTTCTCTTCTGGCATATAAAACATGCTAGAGAAAGCTGAACTTAAGGACACAATTCAGGGTACCATTAATGGTAAGCTTAGAATTGCAACTGAGTAATGTATAACATGCAAATACATAGAGTACACCATCTGTTGCATAAACAACATAAAAGACAAATTAAGAAAGTTAATGATATAAAATGAACAAACATCATTTGACTTGCATTTAGAACCTAGCATACATTTTGATTTGTAGAAAATAATCCTCTATCCCTTAAGCAACAAAAGCATCGGAGCAGACTTAGTACAAACCTAGGAATTCCCATACCACACCTGTCTCTGTGCTGCCTGAATGTGCAGTTATTTCTGTCCTCACTGAATCTATTTTTCCTTTAGTGTCTTTGAATGGTTCTCTGTAGAATCTTAGTGTGGGGAAAAGGCAGCTCTGTCTATGTCAGGTTACAAGAAATGAATGAAAATGTTTGGGGATGGCAGGACCGGTCATCTTTCAGTGTCTCTTCTAGCTGAGATTCAGAACCTGATGCCCCTTCCCCTCCTCCCCGCTACTTCCAGTGATCGGCAAAGGGAAAAATAGCAGGAAGCAAATGTCCTGCAAAATGAATCATATATCCAACTATTCAAATTTACTATTGAACTGTGTGTTAACTATGAGGTGTTTTCCATAAACAGATTTTTCTTATCAACTCGGTAAAAACAGATGTACATTGCATTGTTTTAGCACATCATCTTACACTGTCTGGGGGACTAGCAATAAATGAGGTTTTAATACTGAGCACATACCAGAAAACTGGCTTCTTAAAAAAGGTTATTTAAAGCATGAGCATTAGTTGGACAGCATTATATCATCCTAGGTTTCAGCTGCAATTTCTTATTTCTATCATTTGCTCATTTCCAAAACAGATTTCATAATTAGCTTCGGAGAAAGTAGTGGGCCAACATGGCTACCACACTCCTGAATGCTAGTCCAATGAAAGATACACCCATGTTTCTGTTTGTTGACCTTCGTTTCCATGCATGATCATTTTTAGAGTTGGATGGGAGGCCACTGGTTCTCCTAAACGTTCTTGTAGATGACAATGAAAGCCACGTGGGTGCCTATTTTTAGCCTACGTCATAAACACGCATGTGTCTTTATAAAATACAAGCACACATCAACAGAAATAGTGGCTAGACGGAAGTTCTGGATCTTTATGTGCATACTTGCATATTTTTATAAACTATGCATGCAGATAGTGACCCTGCCCATGCTTCACCAAAAGTCCTCCCCTGAATAGGACTACTTTAAAAAGCACATCAGTATGTGCCTAATTGCATCGTGCAAACTTCAATGCATGTGCTAATTTTCTAAGAGGCCTTTTCCAAATGTATACTGACATATGTGCAATAAAATCCTTTACAAAATTCCTCTGTAGTACCTGTGGTTCATATTTGGGGCTTCCGATAAAGCATCCCTAGTTATAACTGAAAAATAACCCCCCCCCCCCCCCCCCGCAAGCCATCCTTCATCAGATGCTCCGATGATGTTATTCGGTGGTTGCCTTCACAGCTGGATAGCCTCAATGGAGTGGGACTCACCTGTTTCCCCCTTCACATATCTTAACCACACAGTAATCCCTTCATGGCGAGCCCCTATTGCTAATTTCTGAAAGCTGAAAATTAACGTGCAGATTTCCCACTTTTTCCTTTATGGCATGGAGCCACTAGAAAGAATGTGAACCTGCTTGCTCTACGCTACTCCTGCAATTTTTTCCTGCTGCCCTCCCTTCTCTCCTTGTATGATTGTGACGATCTTTCCCATCATAACAATGGATTTCTTTTCTGCCTTTTATTGTTTTATTATATTTTTATTTGCAAAGCGCCTTGATTTGTGTAGAAAGGCAATATAGCTAATTTTAAATAAATCATAAACCTAAGCAGTTCCTTACATCTTCTCTTCATCCCCCTATCCCCACAGTTTATTCCCATGAATTAACCAGCAACTGCTTCGGCTTCAACCATACTCACAATTTACCATCGCAAGTATAGGCTGATAACGATGAACAGTATAGCATCACTTTGATACACTTTGATCCCTAATACTGGAACTGGGAGCATGACAGGAGCCTTATACCTTTCCAAAGTGTTACTGTATTTTGGGAACTGAATGGAAATCAGAAAGACCAGGGGTTATGATGATTTTTCAGTTTCAGTGGTCAGCTGGGTTATTATATTTAAGAAAGTGCTCGCCTAGTGTGCTGCATCAAAAGCAGGTCATGCCATCTTTTACTAATTATTTTCACATTGGTAGACTATGATCGATCTTACGGTTCTCAAACTCTTTTCTGTGGTGTTTTCTTAAAAAAAAACAGATGGCACCTAATGATTATTGGCATCTGGTCTATATGCATTAGCTGCCTGTCTTCCTAAAATCTCCCATGTTACTGCTAAGATCTGAAGACCCTTTCTTAGTCATTGCCAAGTAAAGGTGGTTGTAAAGATTTCGCTCATCAAAAATAGCAAAACAGCTGTGTTACTTTCTCTTTTCTTCCTGATGCGTATGATCTTCTAATAAACTTGATCACATAAAACTTACAAGAAGAAAAACAGTTACTTTAGCCTGCCGTACATTCACAGGGTTCAAAGCACACTACTTGTTTCTTGAAACCGTTCCAATATGAGCTCATTATTACCAAAATGCATATATTTACATGCCTGAATTTGTTTTTCAAATGTTGCTATAGCTGCACCATGTGCTTTCTTTCCTGCAAAAAGTACAGTTGTCTGCAACACAAAGCCGGTCTTCCTATAATTCTGTACTATTTCACAGAAGATGAAGGGAGCGCAAAAGGCAGTGCTCCATTGCTGCTTTTCACCGACTGAAATCAAACAAGTGGGTTTATCAGTGTTTTTTTCTATATATGACCTTAGAAATACTTTTATACTTAGCTGCTCTGAGCCCCTGTTTTCATCTGCATAAAGTATTAGATTTTACTTTTTGTAAACTGTTCCTTTGAAGGGTATCTTACTTTAATTCACTTTGGCAAACGAAGCACTCAGGTTCAGGCTAGGGACCTCCTTCCAATATAATTTAGCTAGACCTTTTCTAAGTCAAGGTTTTCTGGTTTTCATTTTCACTTCATATTCTCAAATAAAAGATCCTTTGTTGTCTAACATTTGATTGGGCCTAATGAAAAACACTCCATTTTAACTTAACAGCATTTCCCTTTGAATTTATTATATTTAAGGACACTGTCAAAAATCATGCATTTAATCTTAGGATTTTATAGTTTAAAATGAGATTACTATCATATGGTTCACTGAGGTGATGTGGAAAGTGTATTCAGGAGGTTTCTAACAGAAAATGAAAGTGAAAATTTTGCTCCATTTTAATAGGAAACTAAATACTAGAGCTAATGTACAGATTGGGCATGGTACTTGGCTTTAAAGACTAGCATGTGACAGAGCGCTAACAATGAAATTGTGTAGTATCGACTAAATGAGGTGCACTGATTTGTACCGAGGCTAATATCTTCTTTAAACAATTCCCTGTAAATTGTGCGTATAAAGTCATTGGAAGCTATTTCTCAGGACAGCCTCACTGGCCAGCTACCTGCTGGAGTGAGGAAGGTAATCAATAGAAAGAAATAGAGCTGCACACGAGAGTGGGAAGCTGCAGAGCAGTTAGTGCTGATAAAAGTGGACGATGTCAATATTTGGGAATAACACAACACCAGGATAATAGACAAAAGGGAAGTGCATATGTTGTAGAGGGCTCAAACAGGGACAGAATTAATGCATAAGTGGCAGATGTTGCCCCAGGCTGCAAAAGACATTATTTATTCCAGGTATTGTTAAATTTCAACTGAAGCAGCAATGCACTGGGTGTCAAACTAAAAATGATAATATTTTAAGTACTTGGCAGGGGCTGCCTAAAACTATGAAAGCCCAAATGTATTGCGCAATGCCCCTTCCCCTCTCTCATCGTCGAGAGTCATTAATATACGAAAACACGCATTCTGCTGAGAAACAATGAATTTGGCAGCTACAAGTTTGCATTAGGAAAATCAAATCTCTGAGAATAATGCATCTTTATAATCCACGGTAAATTAAGCTTTTGCTAACCGAACAGAGGAGGAAGAGAGGACAAAATAAATAGGCAAACATTTTTGGCAGGGATGATTCTGAATTCTCAGATACATAAGTATTCTTTAGTCCTTCTTGTAAGCAAAAATTGGAAAATAAAGTCTGATACATCCTTAGCATAATAACATGGCTTAGGTTTAATTATATTTCTTCTGTCGATGGTATTACGATTGGTAGAGAAATAATGGCTTCTTTTTTGCTAATTTTATAGTGGAATTGGTTTTCTCCTGGCTGTCAGGCAATGAATATTTGTTCTTATGTGCTGATCTTTCTGGTGATGTGTTATGACATAGTCTGTCAACATGAACAGATATGTGAAAAGGAGATTGGGTGACTGAGAAATGCAACCAGTATGTGCTTCCTTTTGAATTTTAAGCATACAGTCAGGTTAGGAAATGGTGAGTTACACGGAGCATATTTTAAAATACTAGTATCCCAATCTAATTTCAGCACAACAAAGCAGGTGGAGGATGACTGGTTCTGAAAACTGTATGGAGTCACTCCAAAACACGTGCTTGAGAGTACAGAAGGCGCTTCCACAACCTAAGTTAATCATCATAATAAAGCAAGCCTTTTCAGAAGGCAAACAAATCCCATTTCAAGAAGAGAGAAAAACAATTTATATTTGCCTGGTTATAAGTTTAAGCCATTATTTTTCCAAAAATTAGCCTGTACATTCTTACCTTTCTTTCATTGTCACAGATGTTTTTCTTGTATTGTATCTGGCAAGTAATTTTTTGATTAGCAAAGAGGTCCAACTCCATATATTTTTTCCCCTTTAACCGCCGTAGAGAAGCCGTGTATGAAGACATACATTTTATATTTACATTTAATTATGAGGTATCTTTATCTATATCTATGTTTATTCATATTGTACATATACAAAAAACCCACTATAAATAATGGAAACTCAATAAGATCGGAAAGAAATGATTGTAATAATCTAACAGTAAATGTTACAAGTTGTTAAACAAAGCTTAACTTTTATAATCACTTCTATTTGTTACTGAATATTCAATCTTTCTCTCTTAAGCTATAAGAAAATGCAACATCATCATGTGCTATTTGATACTATAGTGCACTTCATTTCAAATAAAATAGACATTTCGATTTGGGCCCACTGCAAAAAATCTTTTAAGATCTATACTTCAAATAATTTGTTAATCTTGTGCCACTTTCAGCATTTGTCACACATGCAGACCAGGAAATTGGCTCCATCTCATTCTGACTCTGTGTTGAATTAAAAACCTCTACTGCAAAGAAGAGCATGATATGGGGAAAGAATAAATTTTGCTTTTTCTTTAGTAATGCACATATATTTCCATACATTTTACATCCTAAGGGAGTCAGTGAATGCATTCCATAAATCCAAAACTATAAGCCATAATTTCAGAAAAAAGGAAAACAAAAGAGAATGTTTGCTATCTTGGAGCCATGTATTCTATAATGTTAGTTATGAAAGATTAAAAATTAAATATCTTAACGGCTTTCAAGTATGCACCATTTGACAAAAATGTTTACATCTAGGGTGCATCCTAAGCAGATTTATAGTTTTTCCATGAGTTCAGAGTACATCAAATCAAGTGTGAAGAAAAATTGCAAAAAGCAAAATAAATTGAATGGCCTGTTCTCATAGGCCTATCTGAAAAACATTTATGCTGTATAGGTGCCTTTTTAGCATTGGTACTATAATAAAAATCTGAAAGAGTGAAGCCATGATAAAAGAAAGAACCTTTAAACATGACTGTTTGTTGTGAATTCAAGATCTAGTAAAATTAAATATCTAATAAAATTAAATACGTACTTCAGGTAAATGAGATTTGTGACTTATACCAAGATGATGGGCTTACCACTTGTGCACTGTGTGTATATTTTCCTGTACCTTTAAAATATTTGTGAATTTGACTGGTTTTTGAGAAGACAATGCAATGTGGTAGATTTATTAGGGTTTGACAGAAACAGGACTAGCAAAGATTATGGCATACTTGTTTAGAAAAACTGTGAGCGGAAGACTCCTGATTTACACTGACATATATCTAGATGAAACCATAGTTTGCAAATTGCCTAGAGGAGCCATCCTTTATTAAGTGTTTGATGGGTACAGAAATGTGCATATCTACTTTAAAATATACTAAGAATACCAATTTTATATGGGTAAATATGACCTTCACAGGGATAGACTTTCTAAGATCTTTTTAGTTTTGATGGTCACTTCTACCATTTTCACTTTTGTGATACTCTTAGCCCACTGGTTGCAATCATTGCTTTCAATAAAATTTGTTCTCAGTGATTAATTAAATGCAGCATGATGAACAACTCCTACATTGTTTAGAATAACTTCATCTCACTCTGCATACTGAATTTACTACTATCTATATCACAACTCTTATGGTATGTTAGTATTAAAGTATGTAGAGATCTCTAGACGTCTACTCTAGTAACATAGTTAAATGATGGCAGTTGAAGACCAACATGGTCCATCTAATCTGACCAATATTGAGGCTAGAGTGATACCCATCACTCCGTGAAGGATCCCCTCAGGCCTTTGTTTCAGGTTGTACCTGCTGCTCCATACAGGTTTCCCTCTCTATACCTTTATTTAAGGTTGTATGCGCCAATCCATGCAGGTTACCCCCCTTCTATGCCTTTGTTTAGGACTGTGCCTGCTACTCTGTGTTACCTCTGTTGAAGTGTAAAAGTCAGTTAAGTTTGCTTTGATTTCATCCTCCTGCTCTATAGGGATCCACTGTGTCTGTCCCATGCCTTTTTGAATTCTGTCACTGTTTTTGCCTCAATCACATCCATCGGGAGGGCATTCCAAGCATCCACTACCCTTTCCATGAAAACGTATTTCCTGACGCTGCTTTTAAGTTTACCTCTTTGCAGCTTCATTTCATGTCCTCTAGTTCTACAGCTTCCCCATATTTGAAAAAGGTTAGTTTGTTCATTTATACCCTTTAAATATTTAAAGGTTTATAACATATCTCCCTTCTTCCTTTACTCTAGGGTATACATATTCAGCTTTCCAAGTCTCTTCACACATCTTCTGTCATGGGCTCCAAATCATTTTGGTCACCATCCTCTGAACTGTTTCCAAATCTTTTTATATCCTTTGCAAGGTACGGTCTTCAAAACTGAATATAATACTGTACTTCAAGTGAGGCCTTACTAATGACCTGCACTGGGACATTAATATCTCCTTTCTGGCTTTGGTCACTGTTTTGTCACATTTTTTTGCCACCTTGAGATTCTCGGACACTATCACCCTGAGATCCCTTTCCTGGTCTGTGCACCCCAGCCTCTCATCCACCAGCCTCTCACTCATTATCACATACAGCTCCTTTGGATTTCTGCATCCCAAGTACATCATTCTGCACTTCTTCAAATTAAATCTTAACTGCCAAGGTTTATACCATTTTTTACAATTTTTGTAGATCTTTTCTCATGTTATCTTCTCTCTCTGAGGTGTCCACTTTGTTGTAAATCTTTGTGTTATCCTCAAAAAGGCAAAGTTGCCTTTCGACCCTTTGACAATATCACTTGCAAAGACCTTGAACAGTACCAGTCCCAGGACTGGCACTTCACTACTCACCTTCCTTTCTTCCAAGTGAATTCCATTTATCACCACCTTTTGTTATCTGTCAGTCAACACATTTTTTGGTCCAGTTAACTACCTTGGGAGCCATCTCCAGGCTTCTCAGTTTATTCATAAGCCTCCTATGAGGAAGAATATCAAGGTTTTACTGAAGTCTCAATTTAGGAAAAGAAATCAGTCAGATTTGTTTGGCATGACTGTCCTTTGGTAAACCATGTTGCCTTGGATCATGCAGCCCAATGGATTCAAGAAAGTCCCCTATTCTTTCTTTCAGGAGCACCTCCATTGCTTGTCCCACCACCTAGGTAAGGCTTACTGACCTGTAGTTTGCCACCTCTTCTCTGTTACCACTTTTATGAAGAAGGACATATCAGCTCTTCTCCAATCCAGTAGAACTTCCCACATCTCCAAGAATCTTAAACACATCCTTTAAAGGTTCTGCCAGAAGGAACCTTTAAAAGATAATGTTTCATTCTATTCTCAATGTTGGGAGGTTTTTTAAAGTTTCCCCGGGAGTCACAGAAGCAGGGAGTTGGAGATGTCATTCAAGGAGTCAAGCAAGCTGCTGCTCTTTTGGGCTCCAAGGAGCTGAAGCGGCAGCCATGGGCTGTTTCTCTTGTCACACCAAAAGAGTGATGTGCTTGCTTCCTCAGCTGAGAAGGCAGAAGGAGTTGGAGGAAAGACTCAGCAATATAACGGTCTGGAAGCCAGGTATCCTAAGAGCTTGGGACACATTGATCTATCTGCAGATGAAGGACACCAGCCTGATACCGTATGATTTTTATGTCTGTGGAATAGTGCATTCAAGAGTTTCCAAGAAGTGTTCAAGAGAGAAGGAGACCTAAGGAAACCCAGGGAGTCCCAGGGGTTGGTTTACTAAACCAGTTTAGGCTTTTGCAGCTAATGCACCAAAAAAGTGCAGACAGCACGGTGTTAGCTGCAAAAGCTGTGCATTATTTGTTGGGGGCGTGTAGAGCAGGTCTTCAGCAGATGATGTACCGAAACTGTAGAGAAGACGGGCAGCATGTCACCCATTGAGGTGGTATTAGCTGCATCCTCACTGTCTGCAAATATGATGGTCACCACATGGTGATGAGACCCACAGTTACCATATATTGCAGACATGTCCACTTTCCACTCTAATCCCACCTTTCCTACAGATAACACACTTTATGCAAATGCCCCACATTACCTGCTACCTTGTCCAGATAGTGTGTGCTATCGGTCACGTTAGTAGCTAACGCGGTTTAATAAACTAGCCCCCCCCCCCGCCCCCCCCAGTGTTCCTACAGCCATATTCAAGTAATCTAAGGATTGATACTTGGTGACTTTTCTATTTTTTACTCATGGACTGCAAAGGTGTACAGATTGTTTTCTGTGGTTTTTATGACTTTTATGCTGGTTTTCTAATTAGTGTTTCAGTAAAGTTTTTTAAAAATTTTGTTTTGGAATAACATTCAGTATGTGGAGATTTTATTTTTAAGAGACTTGATTCTGGGATGCGGGTTGTGGAGCTGCACATCCAGGCCCAATTCCCCATCTGATTCTCCCCATACATCCTAAACAGCAGGACAGGGACAGCTAGCAGGGGGCAGGATCTTGGCAGAGTGCGGGTGGGCTAGCCCAGCAGGACATACGAGGCTGACTCAGATCATGGCCCTGCACATCCTGCCGTGTCAAAGGGGACGTGCTGTTTATTCTACCTCGAAGGTGGAATAGTCAGCACCAATCTGGCAATTGGACGCAGGGATCCCCCCTGTGGCCAGGGCCGGGTATGCGGGGGAGCCCTGCTGCCCAATCCAGGTCATGGCAGGCCAGCTGGGTCAGGCAGTGGGGAAGAAGGGGGCCAAACCGTAGGAGTTGGGGGTGCCTGCGGGGAGGACATCCCCACAGGCGGCAGGGGCACGCCAGGCCATCCAAAGGCCCGATTCTGTGCACCGGGGGAACGTTTTGTTCCCGTGGTCCAGAATTGGGTCCAAATGAGCTCATCTTGCTTGGGGCCATCTGGACAGCCTGGATGTGCCCCTAAATGAATTGGGCTCCACGTGATCCCTTTTGGGTTTACAGCAGTAGTTGTGCCCACCACAGAATTCATCTAGCAGACACTACAGCTAGATTTTTCATGTCTCAGCCTCAGAAGGTAGACCCTAGCTTTTTTTTTTTTGGGGGGGGGTGGGGTATCCTATGAAAAAGAGTTATATGAAGGCCTGACACTTTACAGATATTTGTAAAGTAAGCTAACTTTAACATAAGATATGACCTGACAATGCAGTAGATATCATTTGTAATAATTAATTGTCTTTTTTCATTAAATCTAACATTAATCAATAAATCATTGACACACTAGACTAAATGATCACTCTGAAGTATGCAGACAATTAATATTAACTGCAATATGAGCTGGAGTTGAATGATGAAAGCTACAATGAAATTGACCAATGATATTGCTTTGGACTATCATGTCCATATTGTAATGGCTAGATAAACATACAGTACTAATGAAATATTTCCAGTGCTGGAATTCCAAATTAAGCACCTCTGTTTTTCTGACCTGGGTGGTGAGTAAATTAATGGAATCACTGATAAAACAGAAGATAGTGCCATTTTGTGGAATCCAGCGGATTTTAGGATCAAGTCACAATGGTTTTACTAGAGATAGGTCTTATCAAATAAATCTGATCAGTGTCTTTGCCTGGATGACTAGATAATTGGTTTAGGGAAGAGTGCTAGATATCTTGGTATACTTAGATTTCAGCAAGGCTTTTAACATATGTGACTTATAAATGGACTGATTGCCCTTGGTATTGGACCTAAAGAAACTGGATGATTTGGAGATTGCAAAGGGTAGTGGTAAATAGAGTTCACTTTAGGAAAAGGGATTTACTAGTGGTATGATTCAGGGATTGCGGGATCAGCCCTTAGTCCTCTTCTTATCAACATTTTGAAAACAATATTGTGAAAGAACTTTGCAGATGATACCAAGATCTGCCACAGGCTAGATACCTTGGAAGATACAGATAACATGAGGAGGGATCTAGCGAAGCTTAAGGAATGGTCCAAAGTTTGTCAGCTAAGATTTAATGCTAAGAAATGAAGGGTCATGCATTTGGTCTACAAATTCTCAAGGAAGCAGTACAGTGTAGGAGACAGAGATCTTCTGTGCATGATAGAAGAGCAGAGTCTGGGGTTGATTTTTTTTTGAAGATCTTAAGGTGATCAAACAAATCAGATGGTAACAGAAGGATACTTCGGTGCATAGGAAGAGGCATGGTCAACAGGAAAAAGGAAGAGAAGGTACCTCTGTATAGATCTGTGGTGAGATCTTATTTGAACTGCTGTATTTATACTTCTAGCGACTGCATCTTCAATGGATGTAAACCAGATGGAGTTGGTCCAGATGGAGGCTACTTAAATGCTTAATGGTCTTTGTTACCAAGCTTATAGGGATAGACTTAAAGATCTAAATATTTATACTTTGGAAGAAAGGCAGTATAGGGTATATGATAGAAACATTTAAGTAATGAAAGTACTTCTAAGGTATAAATGCGCAGGAGACTAGCCTCTTTCAATGGAAAGGAAGCTCTAGAATGAGGGGTCATAGGATGTTGAGAAGGGGTAAATATAGTAGTAATCTAAGAAAACATTTCTTTACAGAAAGGGTAGCAGATGCACGGAATAGTCTCCTAGTAGAGGTAGATGAGATGATATCAATGTCTGAATTCAAGAAGGCGTGGGACAAAAACAGAGGATCTCTGAGGCAGAAGAAGGGGTTGCGGAGTTTAGCGGTATGGATGGACAGAAGTGATAGGCCACATCATCTTTTCTGATTGTATGATTCTACTGGGCTGACATTTAAACTCCACAGTCAACATTTTTTTAAGCACCAGCACCAAATATTCAATGGCACTGTTTGGGCAGGGCCACTAAATATCCCTCTGACTGGCCCTTAATCTGATTAGCAGATGCTGTTCACCGGATAAGTACCTTTGAATATTGATCTCTATATTTCTATATAGCCTAGAAAATCAATTAAAAACACTAGCTATCAAGATAGCATTAAGAACATCACACCAGACTTTACCTGGACATTGCAGCTCTTTTCAATTTCATCGTTTTTCTAGGTCTTGAGCCTTGTAATGTAATTCTGAAATGTTCTGTATGGTCAAAAGTGGAAAGCAGAGTACCACAGGTTTGCATTATGTTTATGATAACTTGCAAATAGCAGTTTTTGCAGTAACCGGGGTATCCGGATGGACCTCCCCTGCACACCCCTCCCCCCCACCCTCATCTGCCCCTGGCAATCCCAAGAACAAATTACGCTCTCACCAAGGTTTGGCATATTACAATTCCTTTATTGGTCGCAGCTACATAACCATAAACCAACCCGGCCCAACATAGGCCAATTTGACATTCCCTCAACATAACAACTCCCCCCCCCTCAAACCCATCCGGATGATGCCTGCCCACCAGCCGTTTAGCAAGGTGGGGCATCATCCACCCCCCGTTCCCCCTTCCGCCCGCCTCGCCGTGCTATAGCAAAGGCCGGCTCCCGTTGCTTCCCTCTGGGCAGAGACACCAACTGTGATGTCTCTCCCCAACCAGGAGCACCCAGCTCCTCTGCAAAGTGGCGTCAGCCACCACTGCACCACCGGGTCGACGAGCGCCAGCTCGCTACCCCGCCAACCCACTTCAACATCTACACCCATCAACCCCCGCCCCCCCCAGCTGCGACAACCCACCTCCAATCAACCCTCCCCCACCTGCCCCCAGAAACCGGAGCAAGGGAGGGTGGGAGGGCGACTGCTCCGGTCACCGGCACGGCAGGAAGAGGGAGATCGCACGCCGGCAATCTCCCACGCTTACTGCCCGGCCCGCCTCTTCAAAATCCACCGGACCAATCAGCACATCCCACGTCACGGCGTGGGCGCGATGCTGATGGTCCGGCGCGCTCAAACCACTACTCACCCCCCCCGCAGCAACTCCAACGGGCTCGGCCCCCGGGAACCCGGTTACTCCGCCGGCCTAGGGACCGAGCCCGGCGGCGCCGCGAGATATATCACTAAAATCAGTTCCACAGCATACAATCCAATAGATGCTGTAAAAACTCTGACAGATTTGGATAGATTGAGGAAAGGAGCTGGCAAAAAGGCAAATGTTTCCACAATGTTCAAGTACAAAGCCATGTACTTCATAAACAAAAGCAATTTAAAAGCTTGGTGGAGGAGAAACATTATGGGTCAAAAACAAATACGGGCATCACAAATGATAATAAAATAAATATGATGTTATGAACCCAAGCAATAGCTGACATATAAGATTATGGGCTTTTATGAGATGGGCGGTTAATGTTAGAGAAAGGGAGGTAATACTTAACATAAATATAAACATTATAAAATTTCTTTGTAAGACTTCCTTATGTTATAGGGTATGATGTTGGTTGTTTTTGTACAAGAAAAATAATAGTGATGTAGATGGATTTCAATGAAGAGCAACAAGCCTCATCAAAAGTGTGAATAGGGTTGCCAATTGGCTCCAGATGCGCCTGACAGATTCAATCCAGTCCTGCGTTTACCTCATTGCATGCAGAGATATGTAGCTGTGATTTCTCCATTGCACTCCATAAGAAAAGGAAAACTACAAGTAACTGCATGCAATAGGGTAAACCCAGGACTGGAGCAAGCCTGTCAGGCGCATCTGGAGCCAGTTGGCAACCCTAAGTGTGAAGCATTTATTGCATTTACAGCATCTGGAAGGAATACGGGTGTTTACTATGAAAATGAAGTTTATTGCAGGCTATAACTTTACTTGCCATTATACATATTTAAGTGGGCCTTACAAAGATTTGTTTTAGGGATTATTCAACAACCATGCAGTAAAACCAATGAAAACTGTTCAAGCGTAGGGCTCTGTCTTGGTTAGTATTGCCAGGATGTAATACCAACACGTTTCCAACCTCAGTCCATTTAAGAAGAAGACTTAGAAAGGCAGTAGTGAGGGAAACTTGCATTGTCTTCTTCTTTTCTCTTTTTCTTCCTTTGACTTTACTTTCCCTCCCATCCTTCTTCCCCAGTGCTACAAAAGATGGTAATGGGAGGGGGGGGGGGAGGCACATCGAGAGGGATAATGTTGGAATCATCATTTATTTTGATCCTACAAATTCAGGCAATCTCTAAAAACTGCTTCTATCACCTGCAGCAGCTACAAAATCTCTCTTCATATATCGAGAAGACAAGTCTGATCACAGTGGTCCATGCAGTGATAACGCCACAGCTAGATGATTGCCATGCCCTAAATATTGGTTTGCAGCAGCTGCAATTAATTCAGAATGCTGCAGCATGACTGATAGAAGCAGGGCGGGCACAACCACCAGGCAAACTAAGTGGTTGTCAAGGGCAGGGCTGGCCCATCCATTAGGCAAGCTAGACGGCTGTCTAGGGTAGCCGTCCTGGGGTGGCCGCGGTGGGAGCATGGGTGGGTGGTGGTGGCAGTGGCACACATGGGCGGCCACGCTGCCCTCCCAGCTGCCACCAATTCCATTTGGGGGGGAGGCAGGCAGCGGCAGTATTTCCAAAAGTGGCAACAAAAAGCCACCGCTTTTGGAAATACTGCCTCTGTTGCTGCCTGCCTGCCTACCCCTCCCGGGACAGAACAGGTGGCAACTGGGAGGGGCAGCGGTGGCTGCTGGGGGGGAGGGGTCAGTGTGGGGGCAGCGTCAATGGAGGGGCAGCATCAGTGAGGTGGGGCAGCGAGGGCGGGGTTTCTGCCTAGGGCGGCAGAAACCCTTGAGCCAGCCCTGATCAAGGGCAATAATTTCTGGGGGTGGGGGACGCAAAGAACAGCTACAGTCAAAGCAGAGCAATGGGTCCTGACAGCCACCCAATCTCATCAGTGCATACTTCTACCTGCACAAATAATGGATAAAAGTAAATAATCTATTTAAAGTAACCGTGTAAGTGGATTTTTGAAATCTTGCTCATTATGTATATATTTACAAAAAATGTTGAATATTTAAAGGTGTTGGGTCCAATATTCGAAAGGCATTTACATAGTTTACAGCCCAGTAAACCATGTAAATGACTTAAACAGAGATATTCAATGGCACCTACATGGTTAATGCCATTGAATATCTCCGTCTATATCCCCTACATGCCCCGATGCTATCCAGTTAGCATGTTGGGGCATTCTGGGGCAAATATGGCCGTTAACTGGTTAGCGGAGATATTGCAACGCTACCCGGTTAACAATCCGTGGCTAAAATTAGGCCAGCTTTTGGCTCACCTAATTTAGGCTGCAGATGCTAACCGGGTAATGGTGCAATATTGCTGCTACCCGGTTAGGCTCTGAGGTGGTTTCCTCTGGGCACCACAACCAGATATTCAATGCCGTTGTCGCAGCATTGAATATTAAGGGTTAGGGGTGAGTGGGCAGGGCTATGAGTCGTAGTGGCGCATAGCCTGTCTAGACTATTGGGCCCGTTATGTCTAAATATGCATTTTTATAGGCTTGTTCTGGGATAGCAGATGTTGAGATAATTTAAATTGAGTTTTTATACTTAAATCTTGGATGGCTGAGGTGCTAGGGTCTAAAAGCTAATTACAAGGACTAAAAGGCTGACGTTTTGCCTAGGGCACCTAATATCCTTGCGCCAGCCCTGTATAGAAGGTGGAAAGTAGTATGACCACATCTCATCTTTCCTCCAAAAAATGCCTACAGGCCAAATTTAAAACTGATTTTCAAGGTCCTCAGATAAAACTGACCAGAGTACTTAAAGAATAAGATAGATTGCTACACATCTTTGAGGCCTTTAAGATCCTCTCAAGAAGCATCCTTAACTAAATTGTCATCAAAGAAAATCACACAATGTGACACTATCTAGCGAGCCTTCTCCGGAATAGCTTCCACTCTCAGGAACTCAATTACAGAGGGCTAATACCTAACTCAAGACTACCTGTACTTCAGGAAGCAGGAGAAAGTCTGGTTCTTCTCCCAAGCTTTTATTTATTTATTGGAACTTTTTATTTCACATTTTTCAGGAGATCAAATGTGGTTTGCAGAGAACCAAACTTTGAATTGTACAGGAACGGGACATATTCATTTACATTAAATAGATAACTATGTACATTAGAATAAGAACAATTATCTATTTAACTATACACATGGGATCTGGAGAGGTTGGATTATGTTTAGGTCAATTAGAGCTGCTCTGGATAACATTTGTTAGGTGAGTGCTGTGTGGAGTTGACTGATAGGATGTCTTGGTTCTGTTCTAAATGGGAGTACTCATGTGTATTTCCAAAGTGTAGGGTGAACAGGTGGGTTTTGAGGTGCTTATGGAATGTGGAAAGGTCATGTATGGCTCTTATGTTGTCTGGGAGATTGTTCCAGAGAACAGGAGAGAAGTGGGAGAAAGCTCTGTTGTTGGTTGATTTTCTGGATTTCTTGAAGTCGGCTGGGATGGTTAGCTTGTTTTTGTTGTGTTCTCTTTGGTTTCAGGGGTTGATTTCCTTGGAAATAAGTGTATTGAGATGTGATGGGGCAATATCTTTAATAAGTTTAAAAGTAGTAACTAGTATTTTGTACTGCATACGGCTTTGGATTGGAAGCCATTGAGGGTTGTATAGTATAGGAGTGATGTGTTCCGATAAATTGACGCTTGATGTTATCCTTGCTGCAATGTTCTGAGCTAAATGAAGTTGTCTTATAGATTGTTTAGGTAGACCTTGGAGGATGATGTTGCAGAAGTCAAAGGGATGTGTGACAATGGCATTGACAATGGATTTTAAATCGTGAGGGTAGAGGAGTTGGCGGATCTGTTTCAACATTCTAAGTTTGAAAAAAGTTTTCTTGTTATTTGTTTAATGTGAGATAACATGTTAAGAGAGTTATCCAGGGTTACTCCTAGGTATTTAACTTCACTTTTTACTGCTATGCCTGCATCTTGAAGACACAGGTTCAACAATGCTTGTATTGGAACAAGCAATGGAGTCCCTGGGTCCCCTTTAATAATGGTTTATGGACCTTTCCTCTAGGAACTTCTCCAAACCTTTAATAAACCCAGCTACACTGGGAACTGTGGGAACTGTCATGAGATATTATAGGAGAGTCCCTAGCCAAAAGGAGTAGGACATATGGCCCAGATATTAACAGGACAGCATATTTCAATTGTGCAAACAACCAAGTGACTAGCAGTACACACTGCAGACACTATCTGCAGCATACCAGCAGTGATATGGATCTGCTCCAGCACCTGGCAAGTCTAGCTATTGTAGTGCAGGCTCTGGGGACCAGGTCATGTGTGCCCCCCCCCCTCACATTCAGGGTGACCTCAGAAACCAGTCAGTAGCACAGCTGCAGCTGTTATGTGCTCGAAGCACCCAGTGTCCCTTGGTAGTTCTGGCCTGATGTGATGGATCACAGCTTTCTCCTTTTGGTGATCAGTTGCAGAAAGCTGTTCAGAATGTGCAATGCATCATGGGTAATGGAGGGGCTAACCCAGGGGTGGCCAACTCTGGTCCTGGTGCACCACAATCCAGCCTGGTTTTCATGATGTCCCTAAAGAATATCCATGAGATATATTTACATTCGCTGCCTCCCACTGTATGCATATATTCCCATGAATATTAATTAGGGACATCATGAAAATCAGGTTGGATTGTGGTGCTAACCTATACTGGCCCACAGAGAAGACATGGCAGTCATAGTTGTGACTGTGATCACAGGGTCATTGTCCAGTGCCTGCTTGTCATCTATGATGGTGGGAGACTTGTGTGCATGAGCCCCCAGAGAGGCCAGGATGGTCTGCAATGGATCGCATAGGTCAGTAATGTGGTTTGCATTTGATGTGTGTGCAGGTTTACCTATCTCACCATGTGCAACAGGTCACAGGGGACTACACACCCTGCACATGTGCTGCCTCTGCGATAAATGCCAAACTGTGGCACAACAGACCATGCGTGTGAGTGTTGTTTGCCATTGGGGGGACAGTGCAGGGAAGGGCATCTTGACCTCACATGTGCCTTGGCCTTTAGATGTGTCCTGCAGTGGTGTGTCTGTGGTACAGCTGGAGTACTGAGATCCTGTGCATACTGTACTGCATGTTTGCCGCTGTAGGCAGGTCCTAGGTGTGGTATACCATGGTCCAATAATGTGCCAGCCATGTTGTTTCATGTCCTGGATTTCACCCATTGCAGGCAGGGACCTGCAGTCTCTTTGATTCAAGGCATTGGTGTACAAGGCAACGTGGAGGTGTAGCCTAATGATTAGAGCACTGGCTTAGTAAGTGATAGATGAGGATTTGATTCCCACTGGTTCTCTTTGTGGCTGTGGAATGCTCAGTTCATTTTGATGCCAGGAACAGTCCAAGGTTTGCTTTGACTGGCAGACACACATTCTTATGCTTTTTTATGTGTTTCGATAGCACATTGGGTCTGTACATATGCTGTTCACAATCATGCCCTTCTGTGAGCATGTCTTTATTGGCTCAGCTGCATGCCATTGCAGAGGGTCAACATGTTCACCCTGAAGATATGGTACCCGAGTGGAGGAGTAGCTTGGGAACCAAGAGACCAGTGTTCAATTCCCACTAGCATCCCTGGTGGGAACATTTTACAGAGGCTTTTTATGTATGAAACATCCTTAAAAAGCATGAACTCTACTCCTTGTGGCCTTGGGCAGGTCACTTAACCCTACAGTGCCTCAGAATAATCCAAGTTATCAATGGCCCCATTTTTAATGTACATTACCAGGTTTAGGCTACAATGTGCACCGCTTTGACTGAAATGATAAAGCAATATAAAATAAACCAGTTTAATACGCACATATATACAATACATAACAAACATGATTTGACTATTTCATCATCAGTGTGACTGTACAGCTTTGCCTCCATTACATGCTCCCACATCCTACCCCTGGGATGCCCACCTGCAGAGATAATCACACTCCCTTCATCGATCCATATGACTAGTATTAGTGACTCTTGTCCAGTCATATGCACAATTGTCTGGAGAGCTGAATGGTGGTTGGACGTCTGAGATAGCTGTGAGACCAACATAGCTGGTATTGCGGCTTCCCCGTGGCACAGGCACACCTTTTTCAGACACACGACAACCACATTGGTGATGTCACCTCAGGTAAATCAATGCTGCAAACCCATACAACACTCTCATCTATCACCATCCTTCCTTCAACACGTCCATCAGCCTCTGCTGGCTATGTGCAGTTGTGTCTTCTCATGACAGCTGCTACACCATGGCCCACACAGGAACTTTTTCCTCATTTCAGTGTATCACTCATGCCTCTCCTGTGACTGATCTGCACGTCACCATTCCATCTCCATTATCCTTTTGATGCAAACATCGTGGCAATTTTGACTCTCCAAGTGGAGACGTCTCCATCCTATGCCACACACTGACATTACAACATTTTACATGGGCACCCCTCAGTGCATCAGTAGAGCTGCCTCCCACATGCTCATCCCACTTACTGACTGCCACGTAGGATGCCCAAAGATCTGTCAGGTCCATCTGCTCCCACCTATCCTTCCATTGCCTTTCATTGGGGTCCCTAAATCCAGCGTTATGGTGACAGCCATTTTCAGGCATTAAGGTGGATGCTTGGCACCTTAACGCCCAGTGTCCTGTTTGTGCCCAATAAGCGGAGCACAGTGCCCTTAGCGCCAGAACGCCTACTACCTGCCCCGAACCTTTATCACATGCAGACACCCTTAACGCTGCCGTTAGTGCTCTTTATCCCATGCTCCCTTAATGCAAAGGAAGCATTTATAACAGCAGCTAAATGTGCAACATCTGAAGTGTTAATCAAAGTTAAGGGGCTATGACTAGGTCATGAAGCTACATGGGAATCCTCCATCCATGCTCCTGTCAGTAGAGGGAGGTGCTGTGATATCATGTTTTTAGTTGCGAAGAGAACACACTTGTGACTAAAAGTGTGATATCCTAGTGCTTCACTCTATTGGCAGTAGCGCAGGTGGAGGACTCCCACGCAGCTTCTCAGGAAAGTGGTCAGAGCCCTATCCAACAGGCTGCTTAACCAACTGAGACAAACTCAAACTATAACCAACTAGAGAAAGAAATACTGAGACTATAATAAGAATTTCCTTAACTGCTATCTCTAACTTAGCAACAGGGCATCTGAGATTTTTTAGCACAGAACTTTGCAAAATTGGAAATTGTAGCACCAATAAAAAGAGGCTAGGAGATGCAAGAAAGGTGAAACCAGCCCTGTGGTAGTACTGCAAGAGCACTGCTGGGGGTCGACTCTGCCTTTTTCCATCTGGGTCGCAATGGAACAGGAGCAAGGGGGATCACTTCTGGCCCATCCACTAGGCATTCGGGGATGTCGGCAGGGTAAGTGGTTGGGGGTTCAGGAGGTTGAGGAGCTAAGCTTCCACTGTGGTGGGGAGGAGGGTATGATTGGGGGGGGGTCCAGTGTATGTTCTATTACCAAAATGATACATTGGGAGAGGGACTGGAGGGGCATCAGTGGGGGATTGGAAGGAGTGTAACAGTGATGGGTTTGGAGGGGTACAGCCAGTGGGGATCAGGGATTTTATTCTATTAGGGGGGATTAGATTGGGAAGCTAGCCAGATCTATGGAAAGGGTTTGGGCAGATTGGGAGGGTGGGCCAACCTACTGGCTGTCAGCAGCACTTGCTAGAGATGAGACCTGAAGAGATGTGCCAGTAACAATGTCACCAGACTGTTGGTAGTGTAGTTGCACTTAAGCCATCTTTTCAGGTGCCTTATGTGATGCTGCACTATCAGCAGTTGTTACAGCTAGTGCGTGGCAACATCCTGCAAGCTGTCAGCGCTGGCACGCCCAATCTTTATTCTTATTTATTTATTTATTTACGGCAGGTGCATTGTAATGGTTTACAAAAAAATGAAAAAAAATCTGTTATTTGTACACCAAAATGGAAGCATAATGTAACAACCAAATAATAACATAGTACATGGAAACAGCAAAGGGGGGGGGTGGATTGGAGTAGCACAACAATAAGTTCCAGAGACAAATGATAATTAATTACTTACACAAAAGGAAGAACAAGCAGTAATGGGATTGAGAACTAGGTATCAATGGCTTTAGAGAAAAAGTAGATTTTCAAGCTTGCTTTAAACTTTAAGTAAGAGGATTCAAGGTGAGTTTGAAGGGGAAGAGGTTCCATAAATATGGTGCTTGGAACATGAAAGCAATTGATCTGTAAGTGATTAGATGCAAAACATTTCTCTTTACGATGACCAAAAGGTTTTCGGTTGAGGAGTGAAGAGGCACATGATGGGCAATAAGGGATAAGGTAAGAGTGGAGATAAGCGGGTAAGGAAGAGTTTAAAGCATGCTGTATTAACAGAAGTATCATAAACTGAATCTGAAAGAGACGGGGAGCCAATGTTGTTCTCGTAACAAAGGTGTGACATGGTCAAAACGTTGGAGTTATATAGGAGTTTGACAGCAGTCTTTTGTATTGCTTGCAGACATCTCAGAAGATGCCAGGGGTTTCCTTACCCTGTCCATTTCCCTCTCCTTTGCACCAAAGGCAGATAGCATGGGATTAACCCCATGCTGTCTGTTCTGCATGCACGCTAAGAGGCACATTCCAATGAGGCCGCCGAGCCCCTGTGTGGCTGATCAGAAGCGGGATGCCCAAAGGTAGACCTGATTCTGATTTTGCAGGGGCGAGATGTGTCCGCAGGATCAGAATCGGGTCTACAGACTAGATGTGCAAGCTGGGCCCTGATTCTGATTGGCCTGCATGCCCAGCCACATGCCCAGTTACCTCAGTCAGGCTGAATGGAGCCGCAGTGCCATGGCATCCCATCACCATGGCACTGCGGCTCAATTCAGGAGCTGCGAATGCCAGCTGCAACCAAAATCCTCCTTTCCTCTCAGCCAGACCCTCAATCCAGCCTCCTATGGCCAGGGACCTGCTGTGGGGAACTTACTGCACCCCCTCCTGGTTTTGTAAGCCCGGCAGCATCATACCCATAGATAGGGTGCAAGAGACCTGTGAAATTGTTTTAAATAGGTATTAAAGCCATGTGACAGATCAAAGGGTACTTTGAAAGACTCCCTCTATCAAAGCAAGGGCTGTGTGAATCATCCAGGAAATTGGTCACATTACATTAGAAGCAGAGGACAGGGTACTGTGTAGTAGCCAGTTTTTAATAAGTCTTCTTTCCTTCCCTCCCTCCCTCCCCAACTCCCATCCACCCGTGAGATAGTCATATCTTTATAGGTGCTTAAATCTCTTAAAGGGAAGGAGGTGCCAAATTCACTCTCAGGTGTAGCTTTTTATCCTCATCAGACATACATTAAAGACCTGAGATTAATTAATCTTGAGGTGAACAAAGGCCATTAAACGTATTAGGTATAGTTTTATTAGTATAGTATTAGGTATAGTACGGGCACTTACACATACACTTACAGAACAGCGACTGCCTTAAGTGTGCATGTACTTGTCATTGCTATGAATGCTGCCTCTGCAGAATCCCCATTGCTGGCTGCTCCAAAGAGCAAAAGCTGGGCTCTGCAACTGAACCTGGATCTTTTGCATAGGAGTGCACATCACTTGCTGCCAAGCCATTGAGTCAGCTCAGGTCCAACCATTTCTAATTAAGCAGTAAGGGATAGAGTTATTAAAGAGCACTACCATTAATGGGTGTTTTTTACTGCTATGCATGGATTTTATCAGTGGGACCTAGTTACCAATAATGCACATTAATGGTAAAATAAGGCGCATTAACGGAAACACACTTTAGAAACTCTAGCCCTAAATGAATGTTACTTAGCAAGACATTAAAATACTGCCGAAAGAGCTTAGGGTTTTATTTCTGTATAAAGTTATACAGCTTGTGTAATTCATGCAGAGGTCTGTATATGCTGTGTTATTTATGAATGACTATGAGAATGTTGCACTACCGAATGTCATTTTCTCAAAGAACTTACATTTTTCTTTTTGGCACATCTACTAATGTAGGTGTAGTTGGCATGCATTAGTAAGCATTTCAATGAATAGTAATGTGCCAAAAGTATTTGTGCCCAGCATCAGCCATTCACTCTTTGCCAATTAAAACATTTTCCTTCAGGGACACCTTTCATCTTCAGTAGCGTACAGATTTTAGCAAATAATGCCAGTGCACTTCATAGGTAAAAGTGAAAGTGCATGGTAAAAAAGAAGAATATAAATATAGGATATTAACACTCAAGTTAAAAATACTGAACGTGGAGACAACAGCCAGGATAGAGCGTCGGTAATAAATTTCTTGACTGCTTGTCAGTGCATAGGACTGATCCTTTTGTATCCGTATTTAGTAAGCATTCCTGTCATGGACAGATGGCAATTGCCAGAACAGATCCATGATTGCACAAGTCTCTTATCTACAGAAAAAAAATACCTTTCATTGGACTTGTTACAGACGTTTTGGATCTCAACTGGGTTTCTTCCTCATGGATGAAGAGGTCTGAAAACGTACAAATGTTTTAACTCAGCCTGTACTGTTTTCCAGTAAGGGCTGGAAATACAATATAAGTGTGATCTGAAGTACAGAATAAGAGAGTTTTATATCTATAATGATAATATTGTTTCATTAAAAAACTGTAGAGGAAAACAAGAAGCATTGTTAAGGTAGACTGATCCTCAAAAGAAGAAAATTACAAAATTATTTAATAAAAATAAAATGCATGAATTCAGGGCTGGCCCAAGGATTTCTGCAGAAACCCCGGCTGTGGCACCCCTGTCAAGCCATGTTGCCGCCTCCCCTCAGCTGCCACCGGAGGGGGGGGGGGGGTGTACAGTGGCAGCAGCAGCAGTATTTCAAGAACTGGCGGCTTTTTTGCTACTGCTTCACAGTGGCAAAAAAATGTCACTTTTTGAAATACTGCTACTGCCCCCCCCCTCCACATGGGGGGGTGGCATGGCTGGTCATAGGTACCGCTGCCACCCACCCTAGGCAGCCACATCGCTTGCCTAGTGGACAGGCTGGCTCTGCATGCATTACATTTTGTGCCCAGTTCCTTGGAGGGGGGGGGGGGGCAGTGCCTAGGGCATGGCGTTGGTCTCCCTCTGATAATACCAAAAGGCAGCTGGGATCTTCCTTTGATGATGTGATGTAAAACCTCAGAACAGCTCCTGCTGCTAAAGTGACAGTAGAGAGTGCTGGTACCTAATTCCGTGATAACAAGTATTGGTGCCCCATGGCTCTAGCACTCTAGAGAGTTCTCTATCTTGTCGTCTAGTACCCAATGTACATAACTCTACTTCTAGCCATTATTGTAGATTTAGAAAGACCGTATAGTCTTAGAAGAAAACAGGCAAGCACCAACTTGCTTGAGAGTATTAAAATTAATTCATTTTAATTTTCAGCAGACTCTTATAGTTCTAAAACAAATAGGTATTTACTAGGTTTAAAGGAGTAGAATTACCCCTAGCATTTTGAATGCGTAGGTGCCTAAAATATAAAGGTCACCTTTTTTGCAGAAGAGTGCGAAAACTGTTATGCTGAGATCAAAAAGTGTTAACTAAGGTATTGCTAGGTATGTAGAATAGCTGAAAAAGTTGCCTTAGAATTCAAATCACAGTGTTAATCATCAAAGGGGCTTTTTGGAAGCATATTCTTTAAAAACAAGGGGCCAGATATTCAGCAGAGGTGGCTAGCTCGATTATAGCACCTAGCCATTGCTGCTGAACACTAAACCCAGATACTCAATACCAGGACCATATCCAGCCACCAGCATTGAATATCTGGGTCAGCCGCAGAAGCCAGAAACTAACTGGGCAGTGGCAATATTCAGCCGCTGTCTAGTTAGCTCTGGCGGCTAAAGTTAGGACAGATTTTGCTGCACCCAACCTTTGCCATGGAGGGATAACCAGACAGCAGCCAAATATTACTGCTGACCGGTTATCCCCAGGTACTACCCACAGAACACCCCTGAATTACTCCGATGCTAATCGGTTAGCATTGGAGCATATAACGATGGTACCTGTGGATATTACCATGTTAGTGCCACTGAATATCCCAGTTGGGGACTTTTGCACAGCTTACAGATCTGTAAACTGTGTAAATGTCTTTGAATATTGGACCCAAGGGGAGATTTCAGGTATTTTTTTCTGAGGGAAAGCTGAGAGTAGACAAAGCCTCTGTGGGTAAGTGAACATAACTTTGTTGGCAAACTTGGTGACTTAAAGATTGGAATGGAGGAGAGACTGTGGGTTTATTTGGAAAAGTCTATTTTTTATTTCATTGAGAAATCAAAGAGGTTCTTAGGTTGCTTTTGAGAGTGAAAATTGGTTTCTATTAGATTTAGGTAGTCTGAAAAGAAAGCAGGCAAACAACATCTTTAGAGGTTTTAAATTAAGTTTAGTTAGATTTAGGTAGGCCTTATAGTCCAAAAGGTAAACAGACAGGTAGTTACTTTTTTCGGACCCATTGTCCACAACTCCTGCATCCTAGGTACATCCCTTAATTTATAGTTAGTTATGCCAATTAAGAGAAAAAGTGATGTTTGATACCCCAGTGCATTTTCATCAGCAAGTGATTAAACTTTAATAAATTATTAGCAGATATTTGGGCAGCAATGAAAATATAATAGCATAAAATACACCAAATATTATTAAAAGCCTTTATATTAGTTTATATATCCCTAATCTCTTAATATCTCTAAACAACTGAGCTTACTAATGTAAAGATGCAGACTGCAGTCCTGCAGCTAGATGGGGGCTATCCTGTCTTTTGCAAAGAGCACATCTCTCAGAGAATGAGTCTGATCTCTGGAGGCTAGAATAGCACACTTGGAGGATCTGAGACAGACAGAAAGGTATATAGAGGAGACCTACAGGAACATAGTAGAAAATTCCCACTTCCAATCTAGCAGCCTCAGTGCTGTCTTGGAAGTGAGAGGCCACCAGAAAGGATAGCATTACCTTGGTGTGACAGTAAATCATCCTGTTGCCAGGAGCTGTCCTCTAGGGAATGCAATATCCTCTCATACTGAGAGGGGTTTCTGCCCAGGAGCGAAGAGTTAGGGTAGCCATCTTAATTGGTGAGACAATCATTAGGCATGTAGATAGTTGTGTGATTGGTGAGCGTGAGGAGCACTAGGTCATTTGCCTGCCTGATATGAAGGTGAAAGACCTTATGCATTCCCCAGATAAGACTCTAGACAGTACTGGGGATCTGGTTGTCTTGGTACATATGGGCACCAACCACATAGGAAAGTGTGGGAGGGAGGTTCTGAAAGCCAAATTTAGGCTTTTAGGTAGAAAGTTGAAATTCAGAACCTCCAGATAGCATTCTCAGAAATTGTCCCTGTTCCACATGTAGGACCCAAAAAGCATGCAGAGCACTGAAGTCTCAATGCATGGATTAGACAATGGTCCAGAGAGAAAGGCTTTAGATCTGTTAGGAACTGGGCAAAATTTGAGGGAAGAGAGGGTTTTTTTTGGGAAGGATGGGTTCTACCTCAACCAGCGTGGAAACAGGCTGCTTTTGAAAAGGAGATAGGGCAACTTTTAAACTTGATACTGGGGGAAAGCCGACAGTAACCCAGGAGCACATGGTTTAGAATAGTACATCTTTGAAGGATATTACTAAACCAGGGAGGTTAGCACATTGCAATAGAGAAGGTATAATGGGATGACCTGGGAAACTACAGGCTAGTGAGTCTGATGTCAGTGATGGGCAAAATAGTAGAAACCATTACAAAAGAACAAAATTACAGCAACACATAGATGGTCATGATTTTATGGGACAAAGCCAACATGGATTTAGTCAAGGGAAGTCTTGCCTCATCAATCTGCTATGGGAAGATTAATAAACAAGTAGCAAAAGGTCAGCTAGTTGGTATTGTATATCTGGATTTTCAGAAAGCCTTTGATAAGGCCCCTCATGAGAAACTTCTAAGAAAATTAAAAGGTCATGGGATAGAAGGCAGAGTCCTGTTGTATTCTGGGAAGTGGTTAATATTTATTAATTTAACAGGTTTTCAGTAATGCTATATAGTCAAAGCGGTTTCCAGTGTAATTAAACTAGAATAAGTACAACAAACAGGAATGGTACAACTTGGATTAAACAATTAACATTCGAGGTGTAATGGAATATTTAGGTAACGTACGATGCAATGTGAGTCTTGGCAGGATGGTGCTATATAACAGTTCCAAAGAGTTGAAATCCTCTGCTCGGTGTGCAGCAGCAGCCAAGAAAGCTAATAGAATGCTAGGAAAGGAATGCAGAAAAAAACAAAGAATCTGCATTGTTCCATGGTGCTACTGCACCCTTAATATTGTGTGCAATTCTGGTTGCAATATCTTAAAAAGTAAATAGCAGAATTAGAAAAGGTACAGAGAAGAGCCACCAAAATGGTAAAGGGGATGGAAGGATACCCCTTTGAGGAGAAGCTTAAAAGGTTAGCGCTCTTCAAACTGGAAAAGAGACGGCCGAAGGGAGATTATGATAGAGATCTACAAAATAATAAATGGAGTGGAACGGGTAAACGTAGATCGATTATTTACTCCTTCAAAAAGTAGAAAGACCAGGGGACATGCAATGAAGTTACAATGTAGCACATTTAAGACTAATCGAAGACAGACTTTTTTCACTTAACACGTAATTACGGTCTGGAATTCACTGCTGGAGAATGTAGTAAATCTGTTAGGGTAGCTGGGTTTAAACAAGTTGAAAAGTGCACACTTGCAGTGTAACCCAATGGCATGTTTACTCTTCTCCACATGCAGACTATGCGCCCGTGTGGGAGACTATGTTGACATAGCTATGGTAAAGCGTATCTCAATAGACTACCAGGGTTTGTCTTAGAAGGTGTGTAGGTGAATAGGAATCGTGGTTATGGATTGTAGCATGATTGATGAAGTCTCTGTTTTAAATCTGTGGGAATGTGTGGTAGGATGTCAGAAGGTAAGATGATTTATGTGTGTTTCAAAGTGTGTGTGTGAATGTCAGGGACAGGTTCTGTGTGTGTGTGTGTGTGTGTGTGTGTGTGTCAGAGATAGGTGTGGGTTGGGGTGATGGAGATGAATGTGGCTGTGTTGTGACTGTGGACATGAAAGCTTCTCTCTCCCCTTGCACTACCCTCTGTCCTATTTCACTGACTCTAGAACTACTACTACTTATCATTATTATAGCGTTACAAGGCGTATGCAGCACTATACATGTACAAGTGAGAGACAGTCCCTACCATCAGAGCTTACAATCTAATCAAGATAGATTACACAATAATTGTGGACTAGGGTAAATCTAGGGGAGCGGCAAGATACAGATAGGTAATGAGCAGGAAATACGGGGATCAGGATCCAAAAGCAGTCTTGAAGAGGTGGTTTTTAGCCTGGATTTTAATAGGGCCACGGATGGAGCCTGGTGTACTAACTCGGGTAGTTTGTTCCATGCATATGGATCAGCAAAGTGGAATTAGTCTGGAGTTGGCAGTGGCAGAGAAGGGCACGGATAGCGAAGTTGCTTATTTGTAATGAGGGTTCTCCATAAACAGGAGGAGTATGCAGCCACACTCCAGAGGTGCCATCCCCCAACAGCACCAGAGTGACAGTTTTGTCCCACGACGGCACCTGTGTGCTGCGCTCCTTCCCGCCTGAAGTTCCCACTTCTTTAGTTCAGTTTATAGCTGCAGAGGCCCTTCAGATGTCAGAGGGGGTAAGGGGAAGCATCCTCTCTCTGGGTCCTCCTGTCCTGAGTGGTGAGATGGGTGAGGGTGCTTAGTTGTCTTATCTGCCGAGCAATCTTTGTCTGATCCGAAATGTTTTTGATGTTTAGTTTTTACTTTTGCTTTTCCTCCTAATGGCCCCTTGTCCATTACCACATGTAGTAATTGCACAGGAGTGGAGGGGCTGGAGCTGCCAGCCAGAGGTCACAGGCTCTGGGCTGGGAGTGAAGAAGCTGGTGCTGGTTGTGAGTCTGCCTCCAGACACACAGCTGCCCTGACTAACCCCGGTCATGCCTGTCTGGGTCTGATGAGGCAGGGCTTGCTGGAAGTGATGTTCGCTGAGCTGTCATTTGTGATCTGGTGCAGGAGAAAGTGCGTGGCCCCCCACAAGAGGAGTCAGTGTTGGGGTATGGCAGCTGGCAGCGATATGCCGCATCTCTGTCTCTGTCTTAGGGAATGGCAGGCAGTTGTAATTGCCGGCATTTCCGACTTTTGGCAGTGGCGGCTGGGGGGGGGGGGGGGGGTGGGTCACTGGCCACCAGCCACCAACTGCAATCCCAAGCTGTTAGAAGAGCAGACCCGGGGACTTGAGGGGACCAGTCATTTGAATCAATGGTAAGAACGGAGAGAAAAAATGCTAAATACCATGATCTGGGAGAAAAACATTTTAGTGAATTGTGAGGCCCGACGGAGACAGAAAGAGCTGTGGCAACCTGGTCTGCAGATAGAGAAAAAACTGAAGAAGCGTGAACTTGTATGCTCAGAGAAGTCCAAAAGACTGGCATACAGGCGCTGTTGGGGGATGACACTGACACACAGGCACCATAGAGGGATGACACCTATGGAGTGTGCCTGCATCCTCCTGCTTATCTGCAGAGAAAAAAGGGATCTGCCAGAGGAGAGGACTTCCAGAGGAGGGGAGTAGGGGGTGAAAACAGAGGAACAATAGTGAAGAGCTACAGAATGAATGTAAAAGCTGTTAGTGTAGGTGGGGTTAAAAAAGATTTGGACAAGTTCCTGGAGGAAAGGTCCTTAAATCATTATTAAAGAGGGACAGGGAAATCTACTGCTTACTCCAGGATAAGCAACATGGAATCTGTGTTCATTTTTGGGAACCTGACAGGTACTTGTGACCTGGACTGGAGAAAGGATACTGTGCTTGACGGACCATGGTCTGACCCAGTATGGCATTTCTTATGTTATGTTGTTATGCTTTTACATTGCACATATATTCAGTGCTGTTGTTTGTATGTATAGTGGCACTGAATAAATGGAATCATTAGATGCCGCATCTGGCATTTAATTTATTATAGTCACTGCGCTGGCTGCACATCAGCCTCTTGTTTTTAGTGTGAAAAGGGGTGAGGAGGTAAGAACTGAAATCGCCAGGGGCAAGAGCATCCCACAGATGCAGCAGATAGTGGACAGTGAGGAGATTACACTATAATGTCTTGTATAAGCATTTTTCACACCTTGATTGCTTTTCTGATAGCAGAAAACGGCCACTAGATCAAATTGGTCTTCTTTTATAAATAGTGTCATATCCATTTTTGAATTACTGGTGCATATGGTTACAATCTTCTGAGCCCTGATGCAGGTGTGCTTACCGAAACTTGGCAAAGTCGGGTCCTTTGAATAAACCTGGACTGAAGAGTTTTGATGGTTGTGGTCTTTTTCTGACTTGCTTCTTTGTCTTTGTGAATTTACTTTAGGGATATGCCAAGTATTTGTGATCCACATTGGCCATTTATGTACATAGTTTCCCCCGTTATCCAAGTTGATTGCTCCTGTTCATTGTAATGACCTGACTCTTGTTCATTGTCGGATTCTGTTTCGTTTTATGTAATCCGCGCTGATCGTAAATAGTGCGGTATATAAGAAATGTAAAATAAATAAAATAAATAAAAAAGACCATGGTCTTGATGGACCTTTGGTCTGACCCAGCATGGTAGTAAAAATAAAAATAAAATAAAATAAAATAAAACATTGCCTGAGCTGTAAAATCAATGTAACAGTTTTATTTTGTTTTCTAGATCTACTCAAATAAATGATATCATAATAAATCAAGTCAAATTAAAGCTTGGGTTAAAAGTCTAAAATGGGATCAAATCTACCTAAGGTACTGTAGTTTGTAGTATATTATTATTATCACATGGGGTATTTGCAGTTCCATAGAAAGAGTAGAGTTTAAAATGACCCCTATGATCTTCAATGAGAAAACAAAAGGAATTCTAAAATTCACTAAATCTGTAATATTTTGGGAATGTTATCTACAGAATTACATAACCACAACAAATTGTTTTTATGACCATTCAAGTACAGTATAACCCATGGCTACATGTCCAGTCTGCAACTTGGGAGTAAACTTTGTTAATCGACTTTGTTCAGGTGCAATGATTAAAATATCATCTGCATAGGAACAAATTAGAATATATTTCCATCCTATTTCAAAATAATTTAGGAATACACTGAATAAAATGGGAGAAAGCAGGGAGTCCTTTGGAACTCCACAAGCATTTTGACATGCATTAGAAAGGATATTATTCTTTTGTATTTTATAAGTTCTATCCAAGAATTCCTTAAACCTTCTCAGGACCACCCCCTGACAGACAGCTCCAGCTCATTCAATCATAATGACAGAAATTCATGAATTAACAAATCAAAAGCTGCTGACATATCTAATTGCATTAACACAGTATTCTTCCCTTCATCTAAAGTTAATATAATATAAAAAATAAAGCTGCCAATAGCATCTCAGTACTAAAATAGCTTCTAAAACCTGATTGAGTAGGGCAATGGATATCAAAGGCTAACCCCTTTTTCCTTTCCCTTTCAGCTACTTCCTTTGAGAGCCATGTCAACCTTCTTTTCCTCTTAATTTTTATTTACTTTCCAAACAAAAAGGATTGTTGCCCCTAAAATATCTCTTTTTAGCTTTGCCCACTGTTTTTCTACATCCTTTAGTTATTCCCATCAAGAAATGACTCCTTGTGGTAGTCCCCAATCTTTGTAGTTAGTTTCCCTGACATCTAGGGCAAATATGTTTGAATGAACCCTATCTACCCGCATCCTCAGGGCCGGTGCTACCATTAGGCAAACTAGGCAGTTGCCACTGTTGCCCTCTCTGGGACATGCAGCAGTGGCGATGGACACAAACAATCCCGCAGATCCTACCTTTAAACTTTGGTGTGTGGCACTGTTTGCTTCCATCCCTACAATGCCTAATGCTGACTTTCTGTTTGCTACGGCCCCTCTGATGTCCAATGCAAACTTTCTGGGAAGCCAGTATCAGGTGTTGGAGGGATGGAAGCATTCAGCTGCACATCCCAGAAAGGGGGAGGGGCAGCAGTGGCAATGGGTGTTGAAAGAAGAGTGGGGGTGCAAGGGGTGAGGTTCACTGATCCTGCATATCCTAATACCAAACCACACCATCTTATGATCACTGGATGCCAGGTGATCACCTACTAGAACAACTGAAACATTCTCCCTATTCATAAGCACCAGACTCAGTATGGCCTCCTCCCACCTAGGTTCTGTTACCAACTAATGGAACAGTTCTCCATGTAGAGAATCCAGGATCTCCCTACGTCTCTACCAAAATTTGTGTTAGCCATGTCAGAAGCTAGTGAAGGAGCCCCAAAGCCCACCTGCAGGTGATACATTCTTCAGCTTGTGGTAGACTTGGGGCATCTGTGGCAGGAACCCCTAATGCCAGAGCTGGTCCTGATGGCACCACAACTGGGATGTCCCAGTCAACATCTGGCATATTGAAATAATGCATCAGTAGCATTTCCCCTTTCATAGCAATATTGTGAATGTCTTCAATTAAATCTCTGCCCACTTCTTTTGCCTGTGAAGATCTGTATATCATACCAGTGTAAATCCTAGTTCCTCTTTACAGTTTAACCCAAAGTGCCTCCTCCTTACCTCATATGGCCTGTAATTCTGTTGCTTTAATTGCATTTTTTAACATATAGCACTGCCCCTCTTTTCTTTCTTCCTAGTCTGTCCTTCCTGAATAGATTATAGCATAGTATAACTATATTCTAGTAATGACTGTTCATGAACTACATCTCTGTGACCACTACTGATCCAAGTCAGCTTCTTCCATTACATTCTCTAGATCCAGAATCATATTTCCCAAACTATGGGCGTTAGTGTACCCATCTTTCTAGATAGTGCCCTTTTTTCTCATTCCTATTTAGGTATCTGTACAATTTCTTCTTCCCTCTGCTGGAGATCTTTGACACACCAAGAAGCATTTCATCAATGAAGATCTCATTGTCACAGATGCTTAAGGCCATAAGATTTTCTATACTGCGCTAGACCAAAGGTCCATCAAACCCAATATCTTTTTCCAACAGTGGTCAATCTAGGTTACAAGTATCCGGCAAAATCCCAAAAGATAGACAGATTCCATGCTGCGTAGTCCAGGAATAAGCACTAGATATTCCCCAGTCCACTTTATTAATGGTTCATGGACTTTTCCTCCATGAACTTGTTCAAATGTTTTCTTGGCCTCACTGCCTCCACTTGCTATATGAGGGATTCAACCTGCAGGCATCTTGCACACACAGAGCCAATCCCTTGCCTTTGATCAGGCTGTCCATCTGGATGAAGGCTGAAGCATTAACAGGGTAAATAGCTTTGATAACACAGCCATACTTCAGTTGTAGGAGCTTTGGTACTTGTTGAAATAAATGAAAAAAGGCTCCCCTGTTATGTGAGATCTTATATGTCTCTTCTGTTTCCCTGTTTGTAGTTCTGCTTGCTTGTTCACCTGTTATTGGGATATAAAGCAGTTTATCCTATCCCATCAAACTACAATTTATTTTAAATATCTTATGTATATAGTTTTATAAAACTACCTCAAAGATTTGACATTACTAATCAAAGTCCCCTAAGATTGTAATAAAATTGTTCTCTTTTAAATGATAACCAAAATTTTATCTTTTTAATTCCTTGATTTTCTCTTCCAACCAGTATCAAACATTTCTGTCTAATTCAACCAGCTACTTGATGAGTGGGTCAGTAAAGCAAAATTTGGAAAATTGAGCAGGTGGGAATTGGGGAGGGGAGGGAGGGAACTAACACTTCAGAATTGCTGTAGCTTCAAAGATTATTAGCCTACCTCCCCTTTGAACTAGAAGTTTAAAAAGCCCTAGAGCAAGCAAATAAACTCCTTGTCCAAAAATACCCACAGAAACACCATCCTGCTAAAGTAACAAAATCTAACCCCTCAGCTACCCAATAAATATAAAATTGCAATTAGAAAACTCTTTTAAAAGAAATCAGGAAGAGCACTTAACATAAAAAAGCCAGAAAAATTACCTGTTTGCTATAAATTCCTCTTAGGAATGGAAAAGGTTTCTGAAGTCTGTGGTCTGGTACCAGAAGCTGTATGAGAAGAGCCTTGACGACCTGAATATGTATACCCTAGAGGAAAAAAGGGAAAGGGAAATATGATAAAAAATATTTAAATACTTGAAAGGTATTAATGAGCAAACAAACCTTTTCCAAAGGCAGAGAGCTATAAATTTAGAGAATATGAAAAGAAGCTGAAAGAAAGAAAATTTAAAAGCAACAATAGGAAATACTTTTTGACGGAAAGGGTGGTGGATGCCTGGAATGCCCTCCCATTGGGGGTAGTGGGGATAAAAATGGTGATGGAACCTAAAAAGTCATGGGATAAACACAGAGGTCCCAATATTCAGAGCTATTAATGCAGTTACCAGACCTATTAACTGTGTTAATCATGGTAACCAGGATATTCAAAAGCACTAACAGGGTCACGCAACTTAAAGGTTGGCCTAACTTTCAGCACAGAAATGAACTGGGCAGGGGATGAATATCTCCACTGCTTGGTTAGCTTTGTTGCTATCCTGCCCACTTGGATATTCAGTGCCAGTGTCTTAATATGGCTCCGGCATTGAATAGGTTCAGCAGCAATGGCTAGCTGCATTAAAAGGGATAGCCAAGGCTGCTCAATATCCCCCCTCCCCCCAGGATCCCAATATAGAAAGAGGAACATTCTGCCTCAAAGCAAAACAGTTCAAAAAGATGTAGAGAGTAACTTGCAAAGAGTGGCAGTAACAACCAAAACTGAAAAGCATAAAATGGGCGTAACCTGCACAAGTGGCAGTTATGTTCCAAAGTAAAAAGTATAAAGTGGGAGTAATCTGCACAGGGTGGCAGTTACACCCTTAAATACCTTGCTGGGCAGACTAGAGGGGCCATGCTGGTCCTTATCTGCTGCATGTTACTATGAGGCTGCCATGCATTTAAAGCACCTAGCCTCTGCCACTTTAAACAAACTGAGGTATATCCCAGTTCACCAGACAGTGGTGTCACTAACCAGTTAGCACTGATATTCAGCCACTAACTGGATAGCAAAAACTAGCTAAAGTTAGGACAGCTATTGAGATTCCCTAACTTTAACTGGTTTAGCTATCTGGATAGAGACTGAATATTGGCACTGATCAGATAGTGACCGGCATCACCCACAATCTTCCCACAGATCGCCCAAGTTTTAACCAGATGTTTTTTTTTATTTGGTCTGTGGTGATATTCAGATAGTGCCACTGAATATTGGTATCACTACATTTTAGCTGATTAGCAGGTCTACTAACTGGCAAAAATGCTTTGAATATGCCCCCCCTCCGCCCCTTGTATTACTATGGAGCATGCTTACTAAGCTGAGCTAACATTTTACAAATAGTACATGCTAACCAGCCTAACTTAGTAAACATGCCCTTATGCTACTATAATGTTCTGAAAGTAACATAGTAACATAGTAAATGATGGCAGATAAAGACCAGCGTGGTCCATCTAGTCTGCCCAGCAAGATGGCAAGAGTAGGTGCACCTGTCGCTCTGTGCAGACCACCCCTCGCCATGTCTTTGTTTAGGGGTAAACCCACCACTCCATGTAGGACACCCCTATTTGTTGAGACGTTATATGGTTCAGAGTTAGATGGCAAAGTCTGAATTCCCAGGCAGTTCTACTAACACCTTTTAAGTGCTGCAACTTCAAAGAGCATCATTAGTTTCTTTCCCCTTTTAATTAGAGGTTAAAAGAGACCCAGAGCAAGCAAATAAACGTTTCAATAACTACAACAGAAAATCCTTCTACTAAAGTAACAAAACAAACAAACAAACAAACCCCTTAGCTAACCAAGCAATATAAAATATAATTAAAAAAAATCCCACTTTTGAAAGAAATCAGGCAGAGAAGTTCATGTAAAAAAGCTAGAACAATTACCTCAGTGTGATATGAGTTTCTCTTAGGAATGGCAGAGGTTTCTGAATTCTGTAGGCTGTTGTTTTAAGGTTCTGAAATTCCTGACTCTGAGGCAGTTCAGCTAATTGACACTATTTTGGTGCATCTATTTTTTATGCCTACATATGGATGTGCAATTTTATAAAAGCCCATTTCAACTTATAAAACAGGCTTTATACCCTATGTGGGTCATTCTGTCACGTGAATAGTGGGGATAGACGTCCATCCCCACTATTTGGCCCCCCTGCCCACCCTGTCAGAAGCCTCCCCGTATGAACAAGGACTTAAATGGAGCGGGAGGTGGCATTGCGGAGGCGGAGTTAGGGTAGTGGGCACCTGCGACCCCAGACGTACAGGGCCAATTCTGACATAGGCCATATATATCCAGGGCCAGCAGACTGAACAGGGGACGGCAGGCCCGGGCAGTGCAAGTAAGGTGAGAGGGTGAAGGGGGTTCCCCGCAGCCTGACCCTGGCCATGGAAGGCCAGATCTGGGGTCAGGATGTGGGGAAAAGAGAAAGTGGTCGGCAGCCGGGGATTGCGACTCCAAAATGGTGCCATAGTGCTTGATTCAGGGGCCTGACTGAGTTAGCCGGACATGGCTCTGTATGTGCAAGCTGATTGGAACCAGGTCCCGGCCTGGCATGTACAAACCCTAGACCTGATTCTGATCCCACAGGGCACATCTAGCTCCCACGGGATCAGAATGAGGTCTTCCTCTGACCATCCGATTCCGATCGAATGCATAGGGGCCTGGGCATCCCCTATGGAATGTGCCTCTATACATATTAAGACCCCTGTTTCATGTATATATATATTTTAAATTTATTTTTATCATGAAGCTTTTGAACCACAAACATACATTTAAACAAGTTCCATACTGGAAACTAGGGAATATTTTACTATGAATGAGATCTGGTGGACGATACTGATTCTTTTTTTTTCTTTGACTAGGTGACTGGAACTAGGCCGTGCCAAATGGTAACCAAAGAATTTTCAGAAACAGAGGAGGAGCAGCACCCGTCTGAAGAGGAAAGAGTTGATTGCATAAATCAGATAATACAAAAACTGACTGGAAATAATCTACTCTGGAGGCCAGGCTACAGGACAATAGGATCTTCATTCACTGTGAAGGAAGGATATATTCACAACACACATAAATGGAGGGGTAACTTTGTGTTGTTATAGTTACTCTGTATCTATAAAAGAATCAAATATACTGGGACAAGAGGAATGTATGTCTCAGAGTTGTCAAGTTACCCAGTTCCATGAGTGAGATTTTAATCCAGTCTTGGATTTCTGACATTCATCCTGATGCATTATGGGACCTGCAGCACTGATTACAATGGCTAAAATCAGGGACTACAAACACCATACTGCATTGCAATACAAATTTAAAACTAGAACTGGCAAAAAAATCTCACTCATGGAATTAGGTAACTTGGCAGTGTCTGATGTCAAAATTTGTTTTATTGTAGCCATACCTACTATGCGTGGAGGCAACCTCAACATACTTTCTACCATGCACATTAAAAAATAAAGGCAATTGGGTATTGTCTTCTTCACTTTTTAAAGTTGTTAAAACACAGGAGGATTGTGAAAAATTGTAAGAGGACCTTGATAAATAGGAAGACTGGACATCCAAATGGCAGATGAAATATAATGTGGACAATTGCAAAGTTATGTACCTAGGAAAGAACAACCCAAACTACGGTTACACGATGCAAGATTCTACATTAGGAACCACCATCCATGGAAAGGATTTAGGCATCATCGTGGAAAATACATTGAAGTTCTCTGCCCAGTGTGCAGCAGTGGCCAAGAAATCAAATAGACTGCTAGGAATCATAAAGAAATGAATGGAGAATAAAACCAAGGATATTATAATGCCTCTGTATTGCTCCATGGTGCAACCACATCTTGAATACTGTGTGCATTTCTGGTTGCCATATCTTAAAAAGGATATAGCGTTATTAGAAAAGGTACAGAGAAGAGCCACCAAAATGATAGAGGATGGAAGGATACCCCTATGAGGAAAGGCTTGAAAGTTTAGGGCTCTTCAACTTGGAAAAGAGATAGCTGAGGGGAGATATGATAGAGGTCTACAAAATAATAAATGGAATGGAACGTGTAAACTTAGGTCGATTATTTACTCCTTCAAAAAGAAGAAAGACAAGGGGACACAGAATGAAGTTACAATGTAACCCATTGAAGACTAATAAGAGAAATTATTGTTTTATTCAACGCATAATCAAACTCTGGAATTTATTACCGGAGGATGTAGTAAAAGCTGTTAGTGTAGCTGGGGTTAAAAAAGGTTTGGACAAGTTCCTTAAGCCACTGCTTACCCCAGGATAAGCATTATGGAACCTATGTACCTTTTTGGAAACTGCCAGGTACTTGTGACCTGGATTGGCTACTGTTGGAAAAAGAATACTGGTCTTGATGGATTTTGATCTGACCCAGTATGGCATTTCTTATGTTCTCCTTTCCTCAACTTTTTTGACATTGTTCATCACAGTTCCATGTTGGAAAATATAAATCTCGGAAATCTGATAGGAGGCTTGCCCTTTTCCAGTGTTCTGTTTGGAAGCTGGACTTCTGTGTGGAGTGCACCTCCTGAGTAGAGCCCAAAAGAGACTAGGTGGAAAAGTTCAAAACTCACTGCAGCACAGTTACTGGTACCTTCAATTTTTGCTGTGATTCTCCATCTGCATCCATGCTCGAGAGTTTGTGCTAAAGCAGATTTAAGTGCATTTGTCATCATTGAAGGCACATGCTTTTGCAATTACACAGGTACACTAAAAAAATTTTTTTTTAAACTGCCTCTAATGTTTCGATTGATTTTTACGTTTTTTGGTGCTCTGAATCCAAATCTGGTAACCAATTTGCTCCATCACGTACAGATTTTTTGCTACATTGGGTTAGCAGTTTGAGGTGAACGTTTCAGATTGAGTGCGATCGAGATAAAAGTTTCTTGGATGAATTCTTTATACTAATTGTTTAGTAGTTATTCAAATAAGAATAAAGAAAATTGTAACAGCACATAAGAATATAGTAATGTCAACAAAACACACTGTGATGGTAGCAAAATTGTCTGCACTTAAAACAGCCACATACATGTGCACAAACATTGAGCATATAAGAGCGAGGTTAGACACAAAGCAAAGCAAAGAAATGTGCAAAAAATGTTGTACAGGTATGTATGTAAGAATAGAAAACGCAAACCGCACCATTGCAATACATGAAGACAAATACCCGATGGTGTGAAAATAAAATTCTAATAAATGAGATCTGACACTGTGGTAATAACTAGCAAATTTTTATTTCAAAGTTTAGTAAAAACACGATATTTGTCAACACAGTTTAGATTTTAAAGTCATTCTTGGGTCAATCAATCTCCTGGTGGGCCCGTTTCTTCTTCCCCCGAATGCTTCTCTTGGTGCGCTGCTTGGCGTATTTTTCATCTGGGGTTTCCCGCAGCAGCAACCAGCAAAAATCAGCCATCATAGTGGTATTCCATCTTCCTTGGTACCTTCTCTCTGCGTCCTTGATGTCCTGGTGAAACCTTTCACGTTGTTCTTCACTGTACGCCCCCATGTTTTCGGGAAAGTAGTTCACATGGGAGTGCAAGAAATGGACTTTCAGGCTCATGTTACAGCCTTGTTCTTTGAAGGCATTGAGCATCCTGGCAACAATATCCTTATAGTTCTCATCCCGCCTGTTCCCCAAGAAGTTGAGAACAACATCCTTGAAGGAATCCCAGGCTTCTTTTTCCTTCTCAGACATCGTTTCAGCGAATGCTCCATCTGAAATGAGTTTCCTTATATCAGGGCCAACAAACACTCCTTCCTTTAGCTTTGCTTCAGAAAGTCGGGGGAACTTTGAGCAAAGGTACCGAAAGCACTCACCATCTTTTGGAAGGGACTTGATGAATTGCTTAATGAGACCCAACTTAATGTGGAGAGGTGGTAATAGAATTTTATCACGAGGTACCAAGCTCTCATGAAGAACATTTTTCTCACCGGGTCTCAAATACTCCCGAATTGGCCAGTCTTTTTTCCCCCAGTGTAGGTCGCGGGCCTGGCTATCCCACAAGCAAAGGAAGCAGGGATATTTGGTGAAACCGGATTGCTGCCCTAATAGCATGGATAGAATTTTAAAGTCTCCACAAATCATCCACTTATGCTCATCATAACGAATCTTCTGAAGAATCAGGGCCAAATTCTCGTATTTTTCTTGGAGAATAACAGAGTGAGCAATAGGAACTGAAGCGAATGTGTTGCCATTATGAAGAAGAATACCTTTTATGCTGTCTTTTGACGAATCAATGAACAGCCGCCATTCAGCAGGATCATACTTGAGTTTAAACTTTTCCATCACTCCGTATATATCGTTGCAAAATACCAAATCTTCCTCTTTGCTGAAATACTTCAAAAATTGTGTCTCGCGGTTGCGGTACCAATAAAAAGTTGTTCCTGGTGACAATAGATTTTTCTGTTTAAGCCGAGAACCTAGCAGTTGGGCAGCATCTTTTGGGAGTCCTAAATCCCGGACTAAATGGAGTGGAGTGGAGGAGTGGCCTAGTGGTTGGGGCAAGGTACTTCAGGCCGGAAGGTCGGGGGTTCAAATCCCACTAGAGGACAGTAACCTTGGGCCGGAAGGACTGGGGTTTCTAGTCCCACAGGTGCTCCTTGTGGTCTTGGGCAAGCCACTTAACCCTCCATAGCCCATGTTCCCTGTAAAATAGTTATCTCCAAGTTATAATGCCCTGTTCAATGTGATTTCAGTTTGTTCAATGTAAACCGCACTGATGCAGAATAGTGCGGTATATAAGAGAATGTAAATAAATAAAATAAATAAATAAAATAAATCATTCAATTCAGCTTGAGAGAAAAGTTCAGGTTTCGGATCTGGTTCAGTTTCAAACTCGGAAGTACTGGACTCATTGGGAAAAGCCATCTGATGAGTCTCATCATGATCAGAACCGTCCACACAAATATGATCCAAAGATTTTGGTGGTTCAGGCACAGGTACTTCGTTGCTATGAGGCATAGGCCTAATTGCTGAGGGAAGGTTGGGGTAACTTATTACGTTCTTATTTTTTAAGTTGTATCCCTTCACAATGCAAGAGCAAAAATAGCAGTCACTGCTGTGGTCTCTTTGTTCACGCCACATCATAGGTATTCCGAAACGAAATGCTTGTTTTTTACCTTTCATCCAAAAGCGTAGATCTTCCTCACATGTCTTGCACACTTTGTGAGGAGCCCACGGTTTGTCTTGATCGCCTAACTTCAAACCGAAATAGGCGAAATATACTTTTTTAATAAATGCAGAAATGTTCCTCTGCCGCTTTTTCACAGTATATTCCCCACAAATAAAACAAAAACTGTCCGGAGAGTTGACGCAACCTCTGGCTCAGTGAGCCATCACAAATACACAGCACTGCAAACTACAACTGTAGTGAACCACTTCGGAATAAAGCTGGATTACGACTGAGCAAACAAAAGGTAATAATGAACTTGCAAGAAACTGAAATTTGACAGGAACGTTCATGTCGCAACCACCGTGTTTGAGCGAGCGAACGAGGCGAGGCGAACAGGAAAGACCATGCGCCAGCGCGAGTACTGGATTTAGCCCCCCGCCTCCCAATTGTCCTGTTAATGTATAAAATGAATACAAAACACTCTAAAATATCATGAGGGAGTGTTTCTAGTTAGTTAACCATTACAACCTCTATTTTGGGCCAAGAAAATAAACTGCAGTCGGCTAAAAAGAAATTATGTGAACATTCCTTATATGGGTAAGAAATCTAATTTTGCAAGAAAACGTGACGTGATGGAACATTTTGGCTATTTTTCCTGGATTCAGCACCCCAAAATCTATAGGAATCAGTTGCAAAACTGGAGGCAGTTTTTTGGTAGTGTACCTGTGTAATCATTCATGTGATTAAGGTATTATATTATTTCATTTCTACATACACTATCTTAGAGGAACTATATTTTAAAGAACATCAAAGCTTACTTTACAGTAATAATACAAGTCCATAAATCTTAAAACCCAGTGAACTGTTAATTTCCTAATCCAGCCCAAACTGATTCACAATATCGAAGGTTTCTGATTTTCTTCTTTGTTTCTCAGTACTTTGTTAGAGCAAAATGAAAAGAAATGTGTGCTTTACAAAGCCTACTACTACTTTTAGTTTTTTTTTAAATTGCCCATCATTAGGTGTTTTTGCAAACACATATTTTGAGGGAGGAGCTAGCCCGGTCCCAAGTGGCTATGGTGATAGGATGCTTATCCTAGTTTTTGGCTACAGCTCAGTCAGGGACTGTTTAGGTATGATTGAAGGATAAGGTGGTATACAAAACTGGTTAAATAAATAAATACATGGGAGGGAAAAGTCTGACTTATCTGTTCTCATGAAGTTTAAACTGTGCATCAGATTTCACACAGGAGTATAGGGAGAAAGAACACTAATGCACAGGATATAAGGAGAGGGGGCATTAGAAACGCCCCCCTTTCTTACAGCATTGTAGTCTGCAAGGATGATAGATTTTGTTGGGTTTTCTTACTTGAAGTGCTTTGTTTTGACTGTTCAGTGGTGGTTTTCCACTTTACAGATTGCCAACGAGATACTGCCTCAGCTTGTAACCATGTGTCTAGTGGCACAGCTTGTTGATATGTTCACTTTCCTTGCATAGGAGAAAGGGAAGGGGAGTGGTCCTGAACTCTGGCAGAACAAGGAAGGTCTTGGTCATGACTCCCTCCTCCTCCCCCACTTTCAGGATGTTTTTGGAGTAGGACTCTAGTGAACAATGCTGGTCTTGAGGGAAGGCAGGGTTTGGTGCTGTGGACATGTGATTGGGGAGATGGATGTCAGTGGCCATTGTTGGCACAGAATTGATTGCCATAGTCACAATTGTGCTGTGGCTATGTACCAAAGTTGGGGGAGGGGCAAGTGATTTGTGTTGATAGCCCACTCTGAATCTGAAAGAGAAGTGGGGTGGTTCCCCAGGCAGGGAATGGAATTTATTTATTAGATTTTATATTCGAAATCAGAACAGTTTACACAGAACAGAATAAGCATTTTACATTGAACAGGCATCACAGAACAATACAATAAACATCTAACATTGCACAATAAACAATAAGGGGGTTATTCCATAGAGAACATCCAGACCCCTGTGCGCCTGATCGGTTTTGGAAGCACAGAAGTAGACCCGATTCTGATCCCACGGGGGCTAGACATGCCCCACGGGATCTGAATCGGGTCCAGGGTCTGTACATGTAGGCCAGGATCCGATTCCGATCGGCCTGTACATACAGAGCCATGCCCGGCAATCTCAGTCAGGCCCCTGAATGGAGCAGCAGTGCCATGGCATCCTGTTGCAATGGCACTGTGGCTCCATTCAGGAACCGCAATCCTCGGCCGCCAACCACTTTTACTTTCCCCGCCGCCCAACCCCTGATCTGGTCTTCCATGGCCAGGGTCAGGCTACTGGGAACCCTTCACCCCCTCAACTTTCCTTGTGCTGCCTGCGCCTGCCATCTGCCATCAAGTCTGCCGACCCTGGTAGTAAAGGACCAATGTCAGAATCGGCCCTGTATGTCCAGGGTTGTGACTGTCCATTGCCTGCCCTAACTCCACCTCCGTAATGCCTCCTCCCGCCCCCATCTATGCCTCTCCATACAAACTCCTTGTTTGTATGGGGAGGCTTCTGACAGAATGGGTGGGGACTGGGGGTGCAAATAGTGGGGATGGATGTCCCAACGGACGTGTGACAGAATGACCTCCTAAGCATATTACATTGAACAGGGGCATAAACTTGGATTGTATAGGGAGAACTAAGGTACAAGCTGGTATGTGATCCGTAAGCAGATAGGATGGTCGGAGCTAGGTACCTATGGTATGTGGTCATAGTATAGTTGGAATAAATGTGTTTTTATTGCTTTCCTGAAGGTTGACAGGTTGGAGATCGGATCGGGGTAGGGAGGGTGTTCCAAAGAGTTGGTGGGTATAATAAGAAGACTCGGTTCTTAGCAGCTTGGGTAGAGCTGGTACGTGAAAGGGATTCCTATGGCTGTTTATACTCCCCTTTTAATAAGAAAAACACTCTGTCCTTGGTCAAGGTGTTAAGGGTGAGAAAGAGCTTAGGGATATTATGGATAGGGGATAGAAACCAACTTTTCAAAATGAGGAGTGCGAAACTCAATACAAATCAATTCTGCCCGGACAAAGTGAAAGAGTTTCCTCAATTCCGGTGTTGCTAAAGTCACAGAGCCAGGATAGTTGCGGAGGAGCAGGTCTAAATTCTGGAATGGAGATTTTTGGCCTTACACGTACATTCCCTAAATGAACTAGGGAAAACATATGTAGATTTTTTGTCCTGCCCATACCATGTTCCTGAAATGCCCGCTCAAAACTTTCACATGTTAAGGACATCCATGTGTAAATTGGGGCCTTTCTAAAATGGCGATTTACATGTTGATGCAATTTACATGTGTCTGCCTAATTATGCATATACAAATTGGAAGATTTAGTAACCTAAGAAATTGTTTGCATTTACTCTGTCAGTAAAGAAGACAACACCATTGAGTTAGATGCCATTTGTACTCTATAGTTTGAAATTTGCCTGCAGAGTTATCCATATGGAGAAGGAGTTTCTGCAATGCATCCAATGGCTTAGGCTAGAATGGAATGTGGACATCATTTCATTCGACTAATGTGTTATGTTCTGGAGGACCTGTGGATGTGGGACAGCTTTTGGTCTGGATTTGATGGGACCTTCTTATTGTAGGTTGACCCTCTATTTAGTCAAGATCCCAATTGATTCTGATGTGGCAGGCAGTTTCAGTTCTTGGGGTGTTTGGCCAGAGGGCATACTAGTCTACTTCATGTACTGATTCATGACTAGCATAAAGGAATAATCAGAATTTTTCTTTTCTAACATAATTTATGAATCTGGCTATTTGGGATGGCAAACTATGCAAAAAGAAGGTCATGTCTGGCGTGACAGTCTTGGAATCATGGAAGTGATTTGTCAGACGGCTGCCTAGGGTGAGAACTTACACAATCTTGACGATGCATATATTCATATGATTCTTGCAAGGTATTGTGGGTATTGTAGTTCATTCACTCCCAAACACAGCTGATGACAATAATTTGAGTTGTGAAACCAAGTGGTAAGATCAATAAAATACTTCTTTTATTGATGGGGTTTAATTTACCCAGCACATGTATGCTTGATAGCACTATAAATGAGGTTACTTGCTTGCAGTGTTTAAAATGGATAACAAAAATCACAAAATAAACCAGAAACAACCTTCAGCTTGTCAGGCAATTAGCTAATGTTTTCTTAGCAAATAATTACCAAATACAAAGGCACAAAGAAAAGAATAAACTTTGCTGGTTAGGTTAACTTCTGCTTATTTTCCACGCAGATCTCAGCAGTGATTCTCCCTTGCTCACACACTAAATCAGGTGCAGCCCTAATTACTATCAATGGACCAGCTGAAAGCCTTTAGCTGGCTGGCTGCTACTGTGTGAGCCCAAATCCTGCTTTAAGAGCTGTTTGCAGTGGAAATAAAGAACAAAGTTAGGTTTCTTTGTGATGGCTGATGTGTTTGCTCAGAGAAAGCTAGTAATAGCATTTAGATAGAGAACAGTCCATATAAACTGTACTTTCATCTGCTGTATCAATCAGCATAGGGTCATTATCATACATTGGCACAGACGAGTCTTTCCTCTGGGACACTATCATGAGAATGCTTTTTCCCTTGCTGCCATTCTCTATTATAGATAGGGTCTGGATCAGTGTTCATACCTGAGCCTCTCCTGCTATCATTATTCCTCTCTGTATAGCCTGGCCAATATGTAACCCAATTCTGATGTCCAGCCTTCCAATCTTGATCCCTGGACACTGGATCTCCTCTCACATACCTTCTGGCCTTGGTCTGAAAGTCCCTTCCACATGCAGTCTTCTCTCTTCCAGGTAGCCACTGGTGATTCCTATCTCTGCCACTCCATTCCTCTGGCTGAATCCAGTCCAATGGACTCTGCTGGCTTTTGGAATACCTCCCAGTATGAGTACTGCCTTGGAATCTCCCAGACCTTCCAATGGCCTTTCTTCTCTTCCTTCCAGAGAGTTTCCTTCTCTCTCTATCTGCTTGGCTTGGCTTCTGTTTCTCCAGGTGATACTGGTGCTTGTAGCCGTTGCTGAAGCTCTCCCCTCTGTATCTCTTCCTGAAGCTGTTCTTGAAACTGTTATCTGAAGAATAATCTCTATTCTTATCCTGTTCTAATGTGTGCTGCTCCCTAACACAGCGCAGCTGTCTTGAATCAGGCCCTGCCCTTTGAGATGATTGCTTAGGGATTACCTCATAGCTCTCTTGATTGCACACACATTTTCTCACTTCAGCCCCTCTCATGGCTGCTGGAAACCTGGTGCATTCTGGGACTGGTAGTCTTTTATGTGAAAACTCTGTTTTCTCACTTCTACCAGAACTGACAGGTTGCTTGTTCAGAGTCACATCATCTTTTCTATAGCTCCTACCTGAGCTATGATAAGCTTCCTTATCACAGATTACGTTATCTCAATTTGTTCTTGTCTTGGATTTGTTGCATGAGTGTGTGTCTTATTATTCCAGCTCGAGTCGAATGCTATTACCTGGAACAAGGAGGCAGTGAGCCTGATGCACGATTCCTTAGTTTTGTCACCATAGACATTTTATACAGAACAGTTTGTAATTTTTGTTGAATAAAGGATGATGGGGTGTCTTGTAGTAGCTGCCATACTGAAAGGTTACATCTTGTATTTTAACGGGGCAGGGATCGCATATTCTCATATTTCAGCTGGGGTTTCCTTTTTTGCTATGACTTGTGGCTGGGGCAAACTAACTAGCAGATTTCTTGTCATGCGGTTGTTGGCAGGTTTTTGGATTTACAGTGATCGCAAATGCTTTGTTATGAGAATTACGGGAGATGTGGCAAGTACATTTACCTTAACTTAGAAGACCTCTTTTTTGGGTGGATTTAATTTTCACCTTTTTTGGAGCATTCATTATGGAAATTTGGTTGTTCAGAGGAAACTGAGATTACTTGCTTACTTAAGGATCATAGACATTTGGTTGGGGATAAGATTTGCTTGAAGATTCATCAATTCGAAAGAGTATCAGAGAGAATTTTGCATATGTATTGTATAGTGCTGCATGGGATAGGAATGTACAGGCATTTTTGGAGGTTAGACCCAAAGGGCCAATGAGAATACAAAAGCATCCATGGATGCCAAACATTTTATTTCAGAATAAAATACTTATTCATACTTTGCCACCTTGACCTCCATTTCTCTTGAGCCTTCCTCCCCAGCCTCTATTTTCCATGAATTTGCCCTTTTTTGCACATAAACTCTTGACCAGAGATTATGGCAGTTTTCAGCCTGAGGAATTTGCCCAGGTAACTGTCTAATTACATAGGGAAATTCCTTTGAAAATTGCCTCATAATCTTGAAAAAATTTGACATGCTGTATATTCCTTAAGATAAGAATGATGACTTATGTTTGACATCAATGACATAACAATTATGACAATGGCTATCACATATGAGCTTAAAACATTTCACACAAGACTCTAATGAAATGTTTTTTGACATAGAAGCTGCATATGCAAAGTCAACTTCTCTTGGAGAAGATTTAATTAGTATTACAAAACTGAGTAGTGTTTTCATCATGCTGATGAAAAAGCGATCTGCTATTTAGCCTGCAGCAATACAAATCTGAGCTTAAATAAGGAGTTCAACAAATGAAACATTCTTTTCAGAACAATGACTTGAAATTGGTCTTAGCTTTTTAATCAACCTTGTTTTAAAATATTGCTTATTAATTTAGAATTAAATATTCCTTAGTATGAGATTTCATGAAATAGGTTAGGCTAGAACAAGATAATGTGGGAAGCCAGAAGACGGTGATGTCTGTCATGTTCACTGTAGCAAATAGTAGCAGATACTGAAAATAGTTTTAAAACACTCTGCAGTTCTTTTCTAACTCGTACATTCTTTCTAAATGTTCTTTTAAAGTCATTCTTGAGCAAGTTGCATACCATTTGTTTAGTAATAGAGATTACCTAGAAGTAATACATTCTTTGGTGATTCATAACACCTGTTTTTCTGTTGTGTGCAAGATGTTACCTCCAGGGGTGTTTTAAAAGGTTGAAAAAAAAAGTCTAGCACATCAGCTGAACTGCCTAAAGGTCCCACTTGAAGATTCTTTATTACTGGGCGATTTCTCTTTGAAGTATGATATTTGTCAGTATTAGGATTGCTAAAGTTTAGTTCCACAGGATGGGTTAAGGAATCTTCAACTTAGCAATTTTTAACATCTAAGGAGCTGATGGGTATAGCACCATATGTCCTTCTCTTTTAAGGCTGACCTTGCAAAATCTTTAACATGGAAGAACACGTGTTTTAAGTTAGATTCTCCCACGCCCGTAACTTATAAACTGCGACTTCCTTATGAAAAGATGAATGCTTAGTAAACCTACCAAGCAACAAAGGCTTCTTCTGGAAAAGTGAGGACAACTGTTTAAATATTTTGTTTCATTGCCTTTACCATATATTTACAAATGGTAAAGCGAAAAGTCCATCCCACATAACTACATCTGAACTACATATGCTACATCAGGTACTGAGAAGGCAGAGCAAACTTTTATTTAGCTGGGTTTAATATGAATGCAAAAATTGGCATGTGATAATTGATGTATACTAACCAACTACAGCGAAAAACCTCTAACATTAAAATGAGCTGCAATTCTAATTTCCTATAGTTCCTCTTTATGCAAATTTCTTTTCACTTATGCCAGCCTGACTGTGCTTCATTTTATCCAACAGATATCCTTTAATCGCAACACTATATTTCAATTGTGTTTTGCACCATTATGCTTTATAAAAGTTAGTTAAAATTCTTTTAACTTTAAGGTTTTCTAAAGGCAACACTTCTTTAATTTTTCCATAAAATGAAAACCCATTAAGGGCATCATTTTGTAAGGAGCTGCCTAGTTTTAGGTGATAACAGTATGCATAAATGTTGGCATTTGTGACATTTATATGTGTCAGTGGTCACGTACGTTCATAAATGTTTACTTATAAAATATTGATCAGTATAAATTGCACGCATTGTTTGAGTGGTGCATACGTTCATTGTGGGCATGTTTATGGGCAAAGGCTGGGGGGAGTGTGGGTGCTGTTGGCAGATCTGCATTTTGATTATAAAATATGCTAATTTATGTGTGTACTTACAAAAAGTAGATATGAGCATTTATAGCAGCTCTCGGGCTGATATAAGCGATCACGTCTTATTTTAAGACATAGTCTTTGCCATTTATGCCATAATTTAGAACCAACTAAATGCACTGTGTTAATCCCAGGCTCACCAAGAAAGAAATCCTTCTTCAGTTCTGTGGATTCAATTCTCTAAATTCAATTGCAAATAGAGTAAGGAATCAAATAAAACAAAACACACAGAATTATGTCAGTAACAGTACTAATTAAGCTTGAGCAGAGGAATTTAGGCCTGCAGACTTGAGCAGTTCTCCCAGTTTTCTGCACTATCTGCAGAGCACATGGCAAATGCAAGAGTGGGCGGGTTCTAGGCAGAGGGTGGGTGGGTCTGAAATGCGGGGTCACTGCACGTGTCAACAGTGTGTGGTCCCTGTCAATGTTGCAGACAGCAATGGTGCAGATAATACCACCCCAGTTGGTGGCATTATGTGCATCCATGGTGTTGCCAGGCCACACTGTGATTTTGGTGTGTTATCTTTTGAGGAAATGCCGTGCGTGCTCCCAACAGACAGCACAGTTCATTTTCAGCTAACATGGTGCCATTTGAATGATAGTGGTGAGTTAGCTGCAAAAAAATGGTGAGTTAGTTGCAAAAAAACATATCCCTTATACGCTTTGGAACCTGCCCTAGGGTCTTATTTATTAAAGCTGTTTTATTTTATTTTGTTTATTTATTTTGCTGCACTTTTATAGCACTTTTCACTGGGTCAAAGTGGTGAACATAAAACAAAGTTTAACAACGTTTCTATGGAACTGTATCTATTTACATTAACAATTTAACTAGGACATTTCATCCTTAAATTATTTACATAACTATCTTGATTGATTGATGGAGAATGTGGGTAATGAGAGAGGGGATGGGAGGGTTAGGTGAGGGTTAGCTTGTAGTGCTGAGCGGAAGTTATATGGATCAGTTGCATGAGTTAGCAGCCACAACTAAAATGTAGTAACTGCAAAGCCTCTGTATTAACTATTTGAGGTATTCCCAACATTTTTCTATTCAGATAATGCAGAGAAGGTCTTTACCATGTGTTAACTGAATGGCAGATAACATGATAACTCTTTACTACAAGCACTGATTATCCTCACATCGACTACTGCAACTTCATTTACCATGGACTACCTCACTCAACCCTTCTACCTCTTCAGACAGCCCTCTACACAACAGTACAGATCATCCAAGGAGCCTCAAGATATGATCATATCACTCCCATCCTTTACCAACTTCACTGGCTTCCCCTACAGTGCAGAATATAATACAAAATCCTCTTAATGATATTCAAGATACCCAACACCTATTGTCCTCGTACCTACAAACACTGATCAATATACCCCAAACTAACAGACCTAGAAGATATTTAACCATGAACCTCCTAGCCATCCATCACACAAAAACAAGAAGCACCCAGATGGATGTTTTAGCCAGGAACACAATAGTTGTGTTAATGTTATAGTTATGTTTATGTTTATTGATTTTGATTACCTACCTTTCAAGGCACGTATAATAAAGGAGTTTTAAAAGTAATAATTAAAATTACAATTAGGAATTACATAACAATTTCAATTAAACGTTTAAAACAGAAATTATAAGACTAATAATAGTAAAAAATTAGACAATAACAAACTAATTTGGAAAATTAGACAATAACAAAACTAATTTTGGCAAGTTTAGGGAGTGTTGCGTACCGTTCTCCCTCAACAGTTAATGTGGGCATAGTTCTAACAGTTAATTCAGTGCCTTAGAAGTTAGTATGTTAGAATTTCTTCATTAACTTCGTAATGCAGAAAGTGGTGGGGAATAAGTGGGAAATGCACCTGACATTTAACATGGAGGAAGTTTCCATGTGTTAACTGTTTATGTAGTATATACGTAAAACAGAAAACACCACCTGAAAAAATTACGTAACTGTATCATGTTATTTGCCATTCATTTGGTAAAGACCTTCTCTGCATTATCCGATTGGAAAAATGTTGGGAACACTTCAAATAGTTAAAACGGAGGCTTTGCAGTTATTACATTTTAGTTGTGGCTGTTAACTCATGGCAACTGCAAAATTTTACCACATATTAGTCAACAGCGTCCTTAGCAAATTCTGCTACAGTAAACTTAAACATGCTGTAACCATTTCTTGAAGCCGTGTTTCTTTCCAATGGACTTCCATGCCTGAAAATGTCTTATTATAAAGAAGATCCCTTGCAAAAAAAAAATATATATATTGACCAGTCCAAAAGATCTTGATGGGTAGCATGAGTATTTTGTATATTTCACATTGTAACTATGAATGGAAAAATGTGATTCAAAATGGCATAACAGCAAAGTACGACAGAAGAAATAATGTATATATGTGTGTTCTTTTTTTCCAGAGCAACAACTTGAATGTGGCAAGGCATTTTTGAACTGGAAAGCAATCACAATCTACTTACAAAGAATGAATAAAAAGTTCCCATTGGAGAACTGTAGCTGTGACATTTCTGATGTGGTTGATTTGAAACACTGAGCTTTTCATGTTATAAAGTTTCAATAAATCAAGTTATTTTTTTAAACTCACCCATCTGGTACAGAAATCTTATATTCCTTGTGTGTGAAGGTGTTTCAGAGGGGCTTGTTTAACAGTATGATCTCTATTCCATGAAGCACATGTCTCTGACGTTTCTTCTCATGATTTCACAACAGATTAGCGAGGAAGCTCCTCTTCCTCAGCTAGGATCTGATTTAGTAATCTTTTTCATACAGACACATTATGGGGGGAAACAAACCTTCCTAAATCAGGTCCATACTGAAGTATTTGTGTATGAAAAACTAAAGTTCACAACTTTACGATGGAATGGTCAATATCTCAGAATTATAACTGGAGTCCATGTTCTTTTTTTTCACAGAGCACTGTGTCTGGAATAAATTAAGGAGCCTCACAGCAGGTTTAAGATACCATTAATACAATCTTTGGCAAGAAGAACACCATGTGGTTAGTGCATTGTCTCCTGGATTTTGCTCAGATTTTGTATGGTCCAGAATTCAGGAATGGTCATTTTATTAGCAAATCGCAGGTCTGGAACAACTGATGGTATTTAGCACAGAGTTCTGCAGATATGCAAACACAAAAACCCCCTCAAAACTGCAGACCTGCCACTGTCTATCTGCATTTTATCATTTAAATTGGCATCTGCACCTGAGAACTGGAGGGTAGACAGTGCAGTACCAATTTTCAGAATGGGATACAAGCTAACTAACGGCCAGTGAGTTGCTGATTAAAATGGTGGGACAAAATGACTGGTCACATGGATAAACATGACCTAAAAGGGAAAAGCCAAAATGGATTTGGAAAGGAAAATCTTACCTAACCAATACCACTGAATTTTTTAAAACAGTAAATGGCATGTGAATAAAGGTGAACCAATCAATATAACATACTTAGTAGTATGTCTACTAAGCTGAGCTATTGGTTTTCCTGGGCTATCTGCAATTAAGTCCAATTGAGTAACATGGGACCTAGTGGCAGATAGCCTGGGTTAACGGTTAGCCCGGCTTAGTAGACATACCCCATGGTCTTTCAGAAGGTGCTTAATAAACTTTCTCATGAGACATTATTTAGGAAATTAAAAAGTCAAAGAAACAGAAGGCAAACTAAGACCACAGAGCCTATCCAGTCTGCTCATCCATACCAACTCCACACTTCAATCCTTTTACCTTACTGCTCCTTATGCCTGGAACAAACTACCTGAGTCTGTGTGTCAGGCTTCATCTCTGGCCCTTTTCAAATCCAGGCTGAAAACTCACCTCTTCGAGTCTGCTTTTGGAGCCTGATCCGCTTAGTCTCTTTTATGTTTCCTTACCATATCCCTAGGTGTATTCTTCTCCTCAATTGTTATTTGTCTGTCTTAACTAGATTGTAAGCTCTGATGAGCAGGGATCATCATTTACGTGTGCCTGTACAGCACTATACATGCCTTGTAGCGCTATACAAATGATGAATAGTAGTAGCAGTAGTAGTACTGTCTTTTCCTCTCCCTTAGAGATTCTCGGAGTTTGTCTGGTGCTTTCTTGAATTCAGATACAGTCCATGTTTCCACCACCTCCACTGAAAGGCTATTCCACACATCTACTACCCTTTTCCATAAAGAAGTAATTTTCTTAGATTACTCCCAAGTTTATTCCTTTTCACCATCATGCTATGGAACAGGAGGCAACTTCTTATTGTGGATTGGCAAACGGTTAAAAGATAAGAAGGAAAGAGTTAGGCTGAATGGTGTTTCATGGATTTGTGCTAGGATCAGTACTTATCATAGCCATTAATCATCTGGAAAAGACAGCAATGAGTGAATCAATCAAATCTGAAGATGAGATAAAAATATTAAACATACTTAAAACTCAAGCAGACTGTGAGGAATTGAAGAAATACCTTGCCAGACTGGAGAAATGGGTGTCCAAATGGCAGATAAAATTTAACGTGGACAAATACAAAGGATATAACTCTTTTTATGCAATGTTCGATTCTCTTATTAGCAGGCACCACCCTGTAGAAATCTTGAAATCATTGTGAACTATACACTGACATCTTCAGCATAATGTGTGGTGTGGTAAAACAAATGCAAATAGAATAGTAGGAGTTATCCAGAAAGGAATGGAAAATAAAACAAAGAATATCATAATACCTTTGTAGAGGTCTATGATGAAACTGCAGCTTTTATTTTGTATGCAGTTCTGGTCACTCTATCTCAGACAGGATAGTGTAAACCCTTCCCACCCTCACCCTAGGGCAAGATAGAATAGGCTTCCCCTTGTGTAGGAGTTGCTCATGGTAACTGGGGTGTTTCTACTATCCAACCCACTTTGGGTGAGATGGGGGGGGGGGAGGGATATAAAAATACTAAGTACAAACTGGACTATCCACAAGGACCACACAGTCAGGAAACTAAATCAGAACTAAAAGGATAGAAGCTAGGGAGCAATTGGATAGTTAACAATAAAATGTATTTTCCCAGATTTTCATATATAGCTAAAATAAATTTATGATTTTCTTTTCTCAATATGAATAGAGATCTTACCATTCCTATGTTAACATAGTAAACAAGTGTTTATATTGGAAACAATGTGGTTTTTAATTTCTTAACATTAGGCCCCAATTCTATGAGGAAGATAGCAGGGCTACACGTCCCGCCGGGATGTGCAGCCCCGCAATACGCCTTGCCAGTATTCTGCCTGCCATCTCCCCTGCATGCATACAGCCTATGTGCATGCTGTGGGGATGTGGGCAGCATGGGGGTGGAAAGTGGGCGGGCATGGGCGGGACCGACCCCCCATATGTACAGGGCTAATTCTGATGACAGCTCTGTATGTCCGGGGACCGCCAGGGGGGCGCCCTGCATAATCAACCACTGAGGTGGAATAAGCACGGGCGCCACCCCTCGATCCTGCCCGGCAGCCCCCTCCTGGAGATCGGCAGCCCTCCTGGAGCAACAGGAAGGCCAAGGTGGGTCCCTGCTGCCTGATCAGGGAACTGGCTGCCCTCGTTGGGGTCGGGCGGCAGGGAATCAGAGTCCAGGCGGGCATTAGTCAGATAGTGCCGTGGGGAGGATGTCTCTACAGCGATGCTAGGGCAGCCGGGCCATTTCCCAGCACCTTATCCTACACCCATGGGAGCATCTTGCTCCCACATTGCAGAATCAGGTGCTGATGGCCCTGTCTTGGTTGGGGTCGTCCAGACGACCCAGATGTGTCCCATAGTGAATCGGGCTCTTAGTCACCATAAACTCTCTCAAAAAGGAGTGTTTGGAACTCTATCAGAATTTAACTTTGCATAAACAGTCTCTTAGGAAGATAATTGAGCTCAAATATAAATAATATTTAACAGGTAAGTGTCTCTGCTTATCCTTGCAGCTTTATCTCTCATTGGGGTCCAAGGCTTTTCTTTTGTCTTCTTGTCACCGGTCCTCAGATGTCTTCTACAACTTCAACTTGATGTCTCTTCACAACAGGATGGCTCAACCTTATGCTAAGCTAACCCTTACCCCCTCAAACCCAGCAAAACTCCTAATTAAGTAAATAAAAATAGCAAAAAAAAAAAAAGGAAAAACTATTTAGCAAGCTTGCTTAAAAATGTAATCTACCTTTCCCTATTATCCCTGCACGACATATAGACTTTCTCCACCATGAGTCACTCCACCTCTCACAACAGCCCACTGTCAGGCATTACCCAAACAAAAAAAGTCAAAATAACAACATCAGCTGTCAGTTCTTACAGATTCACTCTGAATCCCCTTCTCTGTATATACCTCCTCCCCTTCCTATCCCTCCCTATGGGAATTTGGTCAAAGGGTAAGTATCTCTCTCCTGCCAGCTTAAACCTTAATCAAAAGTCACAGGAGCCTTTTATTCTACTTGAAACAAACCATAAGCCAACTTAAGAAGGCTCTGGAACCTTAAAACACCTCTCACCTGCTTTTCTCTATTCTTAAACTTTAAGTTCTGTCCTCCCTCTCCAGCTCTCCCAATACTTTCTCCCTCAGTCCCACTCTCCTCATTCTGTTCCATACATACCAATTGAAGTTTATATACAGACCAATGATTGAATCCCATGTTCTTTGTTAATATGTAGTTTACCCTGTAATTATTCCAAGTTACATGTCCTGTTACAATGTAAGCACAAGACAGTTTCGACTGAATTGGGCAACTATCGTTAACTGTAAACTGCACTGATAACAAAGAGCGTGGTATATAAAAGATGTTAAATAAAATAAAAATAAAATAAATACAGCACAACACCCTTTCACTTCATTCAACCCAGAAATCAAAACCTCTCACTCTCTGTCATTCCTCATACAAATACACTTATTCTCTCAAATCTTCTTCAAATCTCTCAGAAAGCCCACTCTATCAGGGCTCCTGACACCAGTCACCCTCACACACATCCATTCCCTCTTGAAATCCACCACCAAGTGACTTTTCCAACACCATAGCACCAACATTCTAAACCCTCCACAGAAACGCTCTTCCTCCTGCTGATGTCAGCAAAACGTTCCCCATGAACAAAAATAAAAGCCTTCTTTTTCCTTTCCCAAAATTTACCTATTTCCGTATTCTATTGGAGCCATACAAATTTTTTTAATGCGGTTCCCTTAAGAGCACAAACAGTAGGAGGAGATTTCAGCAATCTGCGCCACATCCCCAGTCCCTGCTCAGCTGTGCTAGCTTGCTGCAATGATGCTATTTAAATCACTTCTCCTCTCTGTACTTCCGGGAACTTTCCTCACAGTAAAACTTACATTTTTGGTTCAAAAACAGCTTATTTAAACAATTAGTATAAAGAGCACACTCTTACACATCAGCAGCTCTTTTTAAACACTCAGGAGGTCATTCAGAGAGGCAGATAGTAGGACTGTATGTCCCGCTATCTGCCTTCTCCGTATTCAGCCTCCCATCCCCCTTGCACGCACATAGCTGCTTTGTGTGCTACGGTGGCGGCATGTGGGCAGAGAGTGGGAGGAGCGTGGCCCTGTAAATCCTAGAGGCACCAGGGGGATGGCCAAATTATTCCACCTCAGAGGTGGAATAAGTACTGGCCACCTCTCTTGATCAGCTGCCCAGGCCCCCAAGGCAATGGAGGTATGATCTGTGGGTCCCCGCTGCCCGATCTGGGGCCTTGCTGCCCTCATTGGGGGTCGGGAAGCAGGGTGTCGTCAGCTGTGGGCAGGCTGTGCTATGGGTAAGATGTCCCCACGGTGATGCAGGGGCAGACTTGGCCATCGCCTAGAGCCCGATCCTGCACCCAAGGGAACGTCTTGCTCCCATGATGCAGAAACAGGTCTTGATGGGCCCATCCTGCTTGGGGCTGTCCAGATGGCCTGGATGTGCCTCTTGCTGAATCGGGCTCCACATCTTTTAAAACTATTTTTATTTTTATTATTTGAATCACAAATAATTGTGACTTTTTACAGGGTCCAAAAAGCTTGCAAACACTTTTTAAGGGCTTATTACTCCTTCTCTTTCTCTCCCAGACCTTCCAAAATCTTTAAAAGTTAAAACAAAAATCAACTTTTATATTAAGGACATTTTTGGCCTAAGTTCCGCTCCTTGCCTTCCCCCTCACCATTAACACCATAAATTGCAGCTTCCCACAATGTTTAAAATGGGGAAAAAAAACCATTTACTAGAGCTCAGCAGCCCTCATCAGGACTCCCTGAAGCTCAAATCTTTTCATCGTTACTTTTTATTTCTGGCTGTTTAATTAGGTGGCGACTCCTTTAAGGCCAGCCCTGCCTTTCAGTACTGCTCTCCGGCAGGTCCAAAGTCTAGACCGGAGACACAGCATGGCCCCTCCATCTTTCCTGGGTCCATCCTACCACCCCATATAGGGTTGCCAACTGGCCGCTTTTCAGCTGGCCTGGCTGTTTTTTATATGGCCAAGCCGGCTGCCGGCAGACTGTTAAAACTGGCACTTGAAAAGCCATTTTTTTTGTGGCTGGTGGGCAGAACTGCCATCATAGGCAGGTTTCTGTTCTTCCGTCCTATGAGGAGCTGCTATTCTGCCAGGCTGAGACTAGTCAACCGAATGAGCCAATGAGACAGCAGAGGGAGGGACTAGAGAGTAGTGGGAGCTGAGTAAGTTAGCCAAAGGAGCCAATGAGAGAACAGAGGGAGGGATTAGGGAGTAGTGGAAGCTGAGTAAGTTAGCCAAAGGAGCCAATGAGAGAACAGAGGGAGGGACTAGGGAGTAGTGGAAGCTGAGTAAGTCAGCCGAAGGAGCCAATAAGACAACAGAGGGGGGGGGGGGGGGACTAGGGAGTAGTGGAAGGAGAGAAGGAGATTCCAGTACAAGGTTTTTCATCGACTAGTGGAAAGAGAGAGTCAGGCAGTCACAGCCAGAGCCAGCCAAATGATGGTGAGTGGCTCTGAACAGTGATACCGGACTTCCCAGAGTCTTAAAAAAAGAATTTTTATATGGGGATGGTTATGTTGCTGTTGTGCTGTGCTGCACTGCCTGAACGTTAGTCCTTGATTCACTTAAATAAATGTCCATGTCATCACTTATTTTTAACTTCCAACTATTCCGATGCTCACTGTCTTTTCAATATATATATTTGCAGCCAATCAATGTAATGTCACTCAAATGCTCAGCATTATATATTTTATTAAATGCAAATCAGGCACGCACTTATCAGGTTTTTTTTTGTAACTCCTTGTCAGCATTTCAGTCTTCAAAACATGGTGCCTCGGCATCCCTGCATCACTGTGGGTCCTGGGACTGACTGGCAGGTTACTCACACCATGTAAGGGCAGCCCCCCACTTTAGGTTTCATAGTTACTGCCTAAGGAGTTAACTCAATGAATGAAATCCAAGCTTTAGACTGCAATGCATTACTCCAATGGCAGTCTTCATCCTGCAGTGCACTGTGAGCGTATTAATGGTGAAGGATTGGAGTAGGTTCTTGTATTGATTCCTTCAATATATAGGATTTTTCAGTTTAAGTAGCTCTCCTATTTGGGCAATATTATTCCATTTGGTCCACCTTAGGGGTCAGGAAGGTCATAAATAAATCCACAGCACGCAGTGAGGTATAATGAACTGCAACTTTACTGAAATATCATTGAGCTTCAGCATTCACAGTATTTCCCAGGAAGACACTCAAACACAGTATTCATAGTTCTGATAATAGATCTATATAATCTCATCCTTTCACCTTTAGAGTTTCTCCCCTACAGCTGCCTACACTTGCCCTTGGTAATTTTTGTGGGTGGGGCTAGGGGTGGAGCGTTGGTCGGACTGGGGGGCGGGGCAGGGGTGGGACTGGGGGGCAGGAAATGGGCGGAGCATGGCGAGCCACAGGTGTCAGGTTTTTCTCCATGAAAAAGTTTGCAACCCTAGCCTCATACCACCTCTAGGCTCTTCCCCCCACAAGCCTGTAATTGGGACTTCCCCTCTCCAGCCCCACTTCCTTTCACTACCATCGGGGATAGTCACAGGACTGGAGGCCTACAGCAAGGGTAGCCGCGGCCACCTGCGGCTATGCCTGATGCTCCGGACCCTGGACCTGCTACAAAAACACGGCTCCCAACAAGCCAAACCCACTGTATCCCCTCTTGTTGATTTTTTTTAACTTTGCAGTTGCCTGCATTCCCCGTGACTGCTCCTGCAGCCTGATTCTTTTTTTTTTTTTGAGAAACTTCAAGCTACTGACAGCTCACCAGATCCCCAGGCAGCTGTCACACACTTTCTCACTTGAAAAAAAAAACCTCTGGCAGCTCACTGCAGTCTCCATTCATTTCCAGAAACAATGTGGCTGCCTCTGGAGCAACTCTGGAGCCCCAACACAATTTTTATTTAATAAAAAAAAAACTGGCGCCATCTCCCCACGATCCCCACTGCCTCTAGGAATAAAAAAAAACAACTTCCTAGCTGCGCATTGCAGTCCCGTAACAGCAGCGCACAATCCCGGAGGAGAAAACAAAACCCCTGTGCAAGGTACTTATTTTTTTATTTTTAACAACCCAGTTACAATAATAAGGGCAACAAAAATGATAAAAGGAATGGAATGACTCTTAGGAAGAAAGCCTGAACAGATTAGAGCTTTTCAGCTTGGAGAAGAGATGATTGGAAGGGGATATTTTAGAGGTTTATAAAGTCATGAGTGGGGTGGAACAGGTTAATAGGGATGATTTTTATGCCCTCAAATTGAACTAGGGCTGTGGTACACTAGGAAACAAACAGATTAAAAAACTGGAAAAAGTACTTTTTCAGAAACTAAGAGTGTGCACCAATAAAAAAATAAAAAACATAGAAAAGCAAATGAATAAAAACTTGAATTCTAATATTTGGTAGGAAGATCTGAGTTTTTAATAATTTGCTTTACTTCTTTTTTATCTTTGTATTGATGCAGTCTTTTGGTTTCTTGTTACCAGTTTGTCTCTTGTTTTACTGTGTTTGAAAGTATTTTTTCATTAAAGGAACAATCAAGCTGTTGACATTGTAGCCAGACGATATGCTCAAAGCATCTAACATAGGGTTTTGGGAAAACTCCTAGATGGCAAGTCCATAAAATATTATTAGCTAAGTAAACCTTGGAAGTCTACTGCTCATTCCTGGGAGTGAGCTGGAAGTATTGCATCTATGTTTTCATATCTACTGGAATTTCCTAGTGATTCTGATTAGGCATTGTTGGAAAAAGGATGCTGGGTTTGATGGACTATTGGTGAGACCCTGCATAATATACCTTATGTATTTACAGTATATCTTATGTTTCTTCAATGAGGATCATTTATTCTTTTCCAGGCCCAGTTGAAGAATGAACCTACCTTGTTCTATGTAATATTAGCTGAGTTTTGACATAAACCTCTTTGATGATTTTGAAAAGCGTTGATAGAAACAAAGTTAAATAAATAAATGTTTTCTAAGGAGCTCAAACACTATAATATCTTTGGATTATACTTATATTTTTTGAGTAAACAATTCAGAATCTACTAAAATTCCAGCTTCCACCAAGACGAGTAGGACTACTTGAACTTTACATATCAGGCTCCAGGACCAAAGGAAATGTGTGTGTGCGTGTATCTATGTCTGCATCAGTGTTAAGTTGTTTGTTTCAAAGAGCAGCTACAATCAAAGCAAACAATAGGTACTGACATTCACACAACTTGAGGAACCATCAGGGAAAGTGGGGAATTTTCAAATAAACCCATTTATCCAGGCTTTTAGAAATTTTATTTATTTATTTATTTACATTCTCCTATATACCGTGCTATTCTGCATCAGTGCGGTTTACATCGAACAAATTGCCTTCATTATGTATACCATCAATCCAAATTAAAAAAAAAATGGCTAGGGCATAAGTTGAAACATCCAGACAAGAAGCTTCGATTTATTCCTATATTCAGTAGTGCTATGCATTTTCCGAGTACTGCTGAATATACTGTAGGTACATGGGCACGTGCAAAAGTATGCACACACTTTCAATGCATTGGTGCCTAATATCAGCACCTAATATGGGCATCTACACATATAGACTATGTGTTCTCCTCAGCCCAGACTATACCTGTTTTGAATCCATCTGAGTCAAACACGTGGAGTCCCATTCAGAAAGGGGCCTGTCTGGCCCGTCCAGATGCCCAGAGTCAGGACAGGCCAGATTTGCTCCCGATTCTGTGTCCCTGACATCCATTCCCTTCCCCACACAAGTCCGCCAGGTCTCCTTCATGGAACCTGGTGCTGTGGTGTCCCATCGCCATGGCACCGGGAAGCCATGTAGGAGACCTAGCTGCCGGCTATATGCTGCCCAACGCTGTTCCCCGCAACCTGACCCCTGATCGGGCCTTCCACGCCTGGGATTGAGCTGTGGGGAACTCTCTGCCCTCCTCACCTGATTCCTGGGCCCCAGCCTGCCTGGTTTCCCACGTTGGAGGAGACTTATTCCACCTCCGAGGTGGAATATGTCTCCCATCTAGATTTCCGGCCCCGGACAAACAGGGCCGACACCAGAATTGTCCCTGAATGTCCGGGTCACGGTCCAGCCCACTCCCTGCCCTCGCTCCTCCTCCAGCCCCCTCTCCTGCCCCCATCCAGATTTCCCTGCACATCTCATCTCTACATGTAGGGAGCTCTGCTTTCTTCATCGGCACCAAGGGGTTTAGCGGGGGCTGGAGGTCCAGACCAAAGGTCCAGCCCTGCTTAATCTGACTCTGCTTGACACCCATAGGGGGATGTTTACTAAAGAGCATTAGCTGTTATTGTGGCACTAACATAGGAACAATCATGCCATGGTGACAGCTAACATGGTTGACATGCAGCTTTTGTAGGCTGTTACCTGTGATAGCTGCATTTTGAGGTGTAGTGGAGAGGGGAGGCAGGATTAGGATGGGGAAAAGATGCGGCAAGAAGAAGTCATTGTGGGAACAATTGTTGCATAACAACTGGCTAAATTGCTGCAATTGCGGTTGCAGTTAATACCACCTGAAGAGGTTGCATTATCTGCAGCTAATCCATGGGACAAATTGGCATCAGCGGCATCAGCAAAAGTGCAATCATTCTTCCCTGGGTCCCCAGGTCCCCCTTAGCAAAAGGGTGTTGGTGCCTTTAATCTCCGATCCAGGGCACTGGCAGAATTGAAAGCCACCACCCCACCTTTCAGACTCCCCCTAGATAGCAACCTACCTGTTGTAGGGGTGGGGCTCTTCAGGGCCCTCCCATCACACCACTTACAAAAGCTCTCAGCTAGCCAGCCAGGTCTCCTTCCTGGCCCCATCATGACAGCGAATATCCGTCTTCTTACTAGGGAGCAGTACTGCGAGACTGGAACCATTTTACTTAGAGATGTCAATGGGGCAGGAGCAGGAAGGACTGCTCCTTCCCCCCTGGCCATTAGATAACCATGGTTCATTTAGATGAGGAAGCTGTAAAACTAGAGGGCATAAAATGAAGTTGCAAGGGGGTAAATTGAAAGGCAATGTTAGGAAATACTTTTTCACTGAAAGGGTGATGGATGCCTGGAATGCTCTCCTCATGGAAGTGGTGGGGACAAATACAGTGACAGAATTCAAAATGACATGGGACAGACACAGTGGATCCCTTTATAACAACAGGATAAAATCAAAATAAACATTACTATCTCTTATATATCAACAAATAGGGGTGACCTACATGGAGCGGTGAGTACACCCCTAAACAAAGGCATGGGGAGGGGCGACCTGCAAGGAGCGGTAGGTGCACCTACTCTTGCCACCTTGCTGGGCAGACTAGATGGACCATGCAGGTCTTTTCTGCCATCATATACTATGTTACTATGAAGTAAGGAGGCCTGAAGAAAGATCCTGACTGGCTCACCAGGATACTTGTTAACATGGTGGGGCAGGAGGAGGGACCAAGCTACAAGAAACAAAATACACGGTAGACATACATAGACACAGACTGGAGCACATTCGAAACAATCACCAAAGAAAAAATAGAATCCACCATCTCCTGCCTAAACACTACCACCTCTCCACTAGATCCCTGCCCTGCAGAATGGATAAAGAAAACCAAAGAGGAACATAAGCACATCCCTAACCCACATTGTTAATGAATCCCTCAGGCAAGAACACATGCCGGACATCCTCAAAACCTCCATCATCCGCCCAACCCTAAAAAAATACAACTTGGACCCCCTTGACCCTGCCTCCTTCAGACCTATAGCAAGTCTTCCATTCATTGCCAAAATCATTGAGAAGATAGTTCAACAACAACTTCAAGACCACCTAGATACCAACAACATACTGGACCCGCAATAACATGGTTTCCATCCATTCCACAGAGTCTAGACTCTCATGACATCACTAATGAACACCCTCATCAAGGGCACACAGACCAAGCACTCTGGATATGCTATGATCTTCCTGGACATATCTGCAGCCTTTGACACCATCTCCCAAAACATCCTCCTACACAGGCTCCAAGAAATTGGCATAAAAAATGTCGTACTTCAATGGTTCCACTCCTACCTGACCAATAGACAACAACTGATCTGCACAAGCATAACAACCCCCCCCTTTCAGAAACACCAAGGAGTACCCCAAGGATCCACACTATCTGCCATGCTCTTCAACATCTACCTGCAACCACTCTGCTCAATCATATGTGCTCATAACATCAGCTACCACATCTACGCGGATGACATAATGCTCTATTTATTTATTTATTTATTTATTTAGCTGTATTTATATCCCGCTTTTCACCGGGTCAATGCGGTCAATTGGGGGATACATTTAACACGAGGGGATATGAGACACATACACTAATACTTACAGGGAACATGGGCAATGGAGGGTTAAATGGCTTGCCCAAGACCACAAGGAGTGCCTATAGGACTAGAAATCCCAGTCCCTCCGGCCTGAGATTGCTGTCCCCAGGTGGGACTTGAACCCCCGGCCCTCCGGCCTGAAGTACCTTGTCCTAACCACTAGACCACTCCTCCCACAAATCTATGGACCAATCTATGGACCAATCACAACCACCAACCCAACGAACAAGCACCTATCAGACTGCTTCACAGAAGTCTCCAGCTGGCTACAAGAGAACAACCTATCCATCAACATAAAAAAAAACAGAAGCCCTCATAGTAACCAAGGACCCAAACTTCACATCACCACCACACCTCAACTTAGGAACCACGCAAATACAAATTCAACCACACATAAAATATTTAGGAATCATCATAGACCAAGCACTCACACTCAAGCAACAGATCAAAAAGACTACTGGAATAATATTCCACAAGGCAAAAACAGTACAACGCCTCAGGCCTCTCATCGATCCACAAGACTTCAGGACAGTCATGCAAGCTATGACGCTCCCCCACCTAGACTACTGCAATATAATCTATCACGGACTACCCGCCACCCACACCAACCCACTATGAACTGGCTTAAATACCACAGCAAGAATTATCCAGAAAGCAAAAAAACAAGATCACATTACCCCAATCCTGAGAGAACTGCACATACTCCCTCTCGAAGCAAGAATCAAATACAAATCTGCCCTACTTATCCACAAAGCCCTCTATCAAACACAGACTTCCCAGCTCCACACTCTACTGCCCCAACCCACCCACAACAGAACAACCAGACAAACCACCAGCAACACCCTCACCATCCTCCACGAACTAACTAAATACAATCAAGGGACCTGCAACAGAGCCTTTTTTTTTTTTAAAGCTTTTATTTTCATTTTGCAACATACAAAAGAAACAACACACCAAAAGAGACAAAACAAGTATACAATAAGGAAAAGTAAACCCACTTACCCCCCACCCCCACGCTTCTTCTCTGGCTGAGTATGTCAGCATGTGAGCGCTTCCAAACAACTGTGATTATACATCAAAACAAGCAAAAGAGTATCTACGATACAGAATAATCATGGGACAAAGATATATACAAATTCAGACAGTCAGATGAGAGCATTGAGCAGAATGTACATAGTCATTGAGCATCTTCCATTTAGACCGATGATGAGGAGTCTGAATGGGGGAAGCAAACATACGAGGTATTTGTTCATATTTACTGTAGAGACAGACATGATTCCACCATTCATTGGGGCTCAGATGGGAACTATTTTTCCAGTATTTCGTAATTAGGGAAATAGCAATGCCAAGCATAAAGTCCAAAAGGAAGTAAGCCGATTTTGGAAGAGAGGGGATCCCCGCAGCTGAGCGAAGTCCCACTATCCTCCAAGAAAGGGGCTCTTGAAAGTGCAAAATAGACTGGATACGACCCCATACCCGACGCCAGTAATACTGTAGTGCGGGACATTCATACATAACATGAGGTAGTGAACCAATGGCTGCATGACAAGTCCAACAACTATTGCCCTGAGTAGTGTTCCATTTGGCTAATCTGTCAGGAGTGTAAAAACACCGGTGGGCTAGAAAGAAGAGTGTCTGAGTGAGTGAGGCGGATCGGGAGACCCGTGTCACTCTACTCCAGACAAGGCTCCATTGCTCCGGGGTCAGAGTCACATGCAATTCTCTCTCCCATGCTTTCTGCGCTATAGGGGTATCTCTAGTTATAGCATTACATAAGGTTTTGTAAAAATTGGATGCTACACCCGGTGAGCTACCGATAGATCGGATAGTCTCCGACCAACCTGGGGTAGGGGAGGCCGATGGCGGGAGCACCTTAGCGCTGCGAAGGCAATGCTGAAGTTGCACCAACTGAAAGTAGTGTTTCGCTGGGAGACCAAATTCAATTTGCAATTCACTAAAAGTTTTCCAGCGACCGTCATGGAACAACTGACTAGGAATCCAAATGCCCCTAGTGTACCAGGGGCTCCACGCCATCGGCTTATTTTGTATTCGAAATCAAGTATTGTACCAAAGTGGGAGCTTGTCTAACGGACAGAGTCGGGAGTCTAAAGATTGCATAATAGTATTAAAGGCATCTAAGGTATCTAAAAGCATTGGTGGATAGTGGGAGGCTGATGGGAGAGTCATACCAGGGAGAAAAGTAAGAGGAATCGGTTTGCAAAGGTCCTCTTCTATGTCTAGCCACACAGGTCTACTCGGGACTGGATCTTCCAGCCAACGAGCGCCTTGTTTGAGAAGAAAAGATTGATGATACTTCAGGAAATCAGGGAATCTGACACCCCCATTGTCCTTATCTGCTTGCAGCTTATGTTTCGCTATCCTAGGTGTCTTGTTTTGCCACAAGTATCTAGTCAGAAGGCCCTCTATATCTTTATATATACGTCGAGGTAAGAGACAGGGCAACATTTCTAAGATATAATTCACTTTCGGAACAATCATCATTTTTATAGTTTCTAATCGACCCCACCAGGTAAGTGTTAAAGGAGTCCAGCGGTGAGTAAGCGCCCGGACTTTAGAGGTTAAGTCTTTGGCATTGAAGGAGATAGTGTCTTCCAAAGGAGAACAATAGTGAACCCCAAGGTATTTGACCATGCGAGGTTGCCATAAAAAGGGGAAGGGTTGCATATCTGCCTGATGAAGCAAAGGATTTAATGGAAAGGCTACCGATTTGGTCCAATTTATCTTATAACCGGACAGTTGTGAGTATTTACCAATTTGCTCTAGGACAGCCGGTACTGAGTCTATAGAGACAAAAAGCATAAGGTCATCAGCATACGCTGAAATTTTGATTTCCCTATGGGTGAAGGGGACTCCATGAATCTCCTCCGATTGCCGGATTAGTAAAGCCAAGGGTTCCAGTGCAAGATCGAAGAGAAGTGGAGACAGTGGGCATCCCTGGCGAGTGCCGCGTTGAAGGGGAAACGGCTGAGACTTTAAAGCATTGGCACATATATTGCCTGTAGGCTGTGCGTACATGGTGCGAAGACAACGGAGAAAACCTTCCCCGAATCCGTACCAGCGGAGGACGGCAAACAGGAAGGGCCACTCTAAACGATCAAAGGCCTTCTCAGCATCAAGTGAGAGGCCAACAAATGGGCGATCAAGATTAACTGCGGTAGTCAGTACATGGCATAGAGTCCGAGCATTGTCAGCAGTTGATCTACCAGGAATGAAACCGCATTGATCTGGGTGTATTAAGGTAGGCATCCTATCAGAGAGCCGGGTAGAGAGAATGGTGGCAAATATTTTATAGTCCGCGTTTAGGAGGGAAATTGGACGATAATTAGCTGTTAGTTGCGGGTCTCTCCCCTCTTTCTCAAATACTACTACATTTGCCATTGAAAAGGACCCAGAAGGAGAACCCTCCTCGGCAAGAGCAGAAAAATAAAGTTTCAAAACTGGAGCTAAGTCAGCGTGAAAGGTTTTGTAGAATTCAGCAGGGAGACCGTCTGGGCCTGCGGCTCGACCTGAGGCACATTTCTTAATAGCAGAATGAATTTCTGAGACAGTAAATGGTGTGTCCAGGGCCACTCTATCTTCGTCAGATAGGGTCGGTCTTTGTACCCCTGAAAGTAAGCGTTCAAATACATCTGGCTCAAAATCACATTCAGATTGATAAAGCCGAGTATAAAAATCACGAAAGAGTTCTAAGATTTCGGTATCTTTAGTGACTAAGCCCCCCCCCGACGGATTACGGAGGGCGGTAACACGCTTGGCTTCTTTTTGACCTTTTAGGGCATTTGCTAATAATTTGCCAGCACGGTTATTTTCCCGATAATATAGCCCTTGTTGTGATTCAATATTTTTAACAGCAGCAGTGTACAAAAGCTGATTGTATTGAAAACGCAAGCGTTGTAAACGGAGTAAAATACATGGGTCAGTACGGGACGTGAGGAGACGCTCCCCTGCTTGTATCTGCTGCTCTAGAATCAGTAAATGCTGCTTTCTTTGTTTCCCCTGCCGAATTTGATAGCTAGTTATAGTTGCGCGGATAGATGCTTTAAAACCCTCCCACCAAGCCCAGCTCGCTGTGTCATGGGGTGAGTTAAAATGAAAATAATCTTGGATAGCGGCCTTTATATCAACCTGAAAATCTTTTTGACCCAGTAAGGATCTATCAAAAAACCAAGCTCGGGGAGAATCGTCCCGCGCAGTGACATGTAATGATAAAGATATGGCAGCATGATCTGAAATATGGAGAGGATGAGTCCTAGTCGAGTCTACTTGAGAAATCAGTGCTTTGGAAATGAGAAAGAAATCTATTCTAGATTGGGAGTGATGGGGGGCAGAAAAGAAAGTGAACTCTAAGTCGGAGGGGTGAAGCAGCCTCCATATATCTACCAGCGCAAGATCTTGCATCAGTGCTGTAAGGGTAGCAAGACTCTTTGGTGGACTACTCGTTCTAGGCGGCTGTCTATCTATCAGAGGGTCTAACACTTGATTAAAATCACCCCCAAGTATTAATGGAATATTGGCAGAGGCCTGTGCCAACTGCGCAATACTTGCATAGTAAGCAGGGTTGTCCACATTCGGGGCATAAATGCAAATACATGTAAATTCACTATCTCCAACCTTAAGATGTACTCGGGCCCATCTACCCTCCTTGTCAGCGCTAGTATCAAGTACAGTAGCTTGCAAAGATTTCTTAACCAGAATGGCTACCCCGCACCGTTTGGAAACGGCGGGGGAATAGGCAGCCACCATGTAAGGCTTAACATTGAGTTTCAGTGTTTCAGCAGAGTTTAAGTGCGTTTCCTGAAGAAACGCTAAATCAGCATGCTCATGGCTAAGATAGCTAAGGATTTTCTTTCTTTTGATTGGACTATTAATGCCCTTTACGTTGAGTGATAAGATTTTACATAAGGCCATTCAGACAAGTTAAAAATTCTGAGCATGATAGCGCACATAATTTCACAATGTCCCTCATATTGACTGTATCTGGCTGTACATATGGCATAAAAGAAAATAAGCTTAGATAATACAATGAAGCGCCCCACATCAAAAAAGAAAAACCGCAGCGCGGTAGAGAAGAAGCAAAACCCCAAAAATTACTGGCGACCATGTGTCTGCGGGGAGAAGCCCCAGAGAAGGCCGAAATTGAAAAAACACATAACCTGTAGGACTGTGCGTGCTCCGAATCCGACCGAGGCACACATCATGGAGGGAGAGGAGACCACATAACAAAAAAGTCATAGAAGGAAAGAAAGAAAGTCCAGGTAGTCTCTGTGCTTGACTATGACCGCCGCATCGGGCCCTTCAAAATGGCGGACAGAGCCGGCAAATAAAAGTCCAAGTCGTTGGATTAGCGCATCTGCTCTGCTTCTTTGGAGTCTAAAAATGTTGATAGTAGATCAGGATCTTCGAAAGTCCTGGTTTGGTTGTGGAGAGTCACTCGGAGCTTCGCGGGATACAACAGGCCAAAGCGAGCCTGTAACTGTTGAAGTCGAGGGCGAAAAGCAAGGAGTTTCTTTCGTCGTTCAACGGTAGACTTTGCCAAATCAGGGAAGAAGGAGACTTTGTGACCTTCATATTCCAAATGATGGTTCGCCCGGGCAGCATTTAAAATTTGTTCCACTTGTTGATATCGTAGCAAGCGAAAGATAATAGGCCGGGGGGTCGTGCGGTTGAGCGCCATGTGGGTAGGAACACGGTGTGCACGATCGATTTCCAGTTCTTTATGAAAGGTGATCTTCAGCAAGGAGGGAAGAGTTTTGAGCAGGAATTCTCTCATATCTCCCGCTTCCACCCCCTCCGGTATTCCAATGAGCCTCACATTGTTGCGACGGGCTCGATTATTGCTATCTTCTAACTCCTTTTGAAGATTCTGTATCTGGCGCTCAGCCTTGTCCAGTGTGCCCAAGCGCACCACGTGCGAGTCGAGGATCCCCGCCATATTGTCCTGCCGTAATGAAAGACTTTCAAGTCGGTCCTGGAGCACTCCAAAGTCTTCTCGCATGGCTCTAAGCGCTTCTCCATTGGACTGCACTAATTCCTTCACGCCGCGTATTTCCTCTAAAATCTCCAGGTGCATTTCGGGGTTTTCCCGAAATGGAACCATCTTCTGTGGGGAGGACACCTCTGTTTTGGAGCGTTTTCCGTGAGAAGAAGGAGACCCGAAGTCCAAGCGCGCTGGTTTATGGGCCGCCATCCCCCCCGAGGTACCCCGGTCAGCCCGGAGCGAAATAGTAAGTTTGTATAGGTATTAAGTCAGGATTCTAAGTAGGCCTCTCGGGAGCTTCAGCGCGAAGCGTCTTACCCGCTGGACATCAGGCTCCGCCCCCCCTGCAACAGAGCCTTTGAACTATACGCACCATCCCTCTGGAACTCCCTACCGAGTCAAATCAGAAACAACGGAGATCCTTCAACATTCAGGAAACAACTAAAAACCATCCTGTTCCAGGAATACCTTGGTCCAGAAACAAACATCCACCATTGACTACCCCTCCAGACCTTCTAAACATACCCACAGATCTACCTACTAAGAGACTGATGTCCATTGTTTAAGTTCTTAATGTCCGTTTAGATCAGGGGTCTCAAACACGCGGGCCGCGGGCCGCATGCGGCCCGCGAGACAACTTTGTGCGTCCCGCGACGGAGGAAAACAAAAAAACCCCAAAACCCTGGCTTCTGCCGTTGCCGCCGTGGCAGCGGCAGAATCAATTGTCAAATTTTTAAAAAAAACTTACTTCTGCTGCTCAAGCAGCAAAATCAGCTGTCCTGCGGCCCCTTCCCCTGTGCCCGGAGATCCGAGTCTGCTCTATCAGCGGCGTGCTTTTCAAGCCGCGAAGAGAGTATTCCCCTCTCGCGTGGTTTCAAGCCGCGTGAGAGGGGAATACTCTCCTCGCGGCTTGAAAAGCACGCCGCTGATAGAGCAGACTCGGATCTCCGGGCACAGGGGAAGGGGCCGCAGGACAGCTGATTTTGCTGCTTGAGCAGCAGAAGCCAGGTTTTTTTTAAATTTACCTGGGGGGGGGGGGGTGTAGGACTGGAAATGGGCTATTGGCAGGGGGGGGGAGTATGACTGGAAATGGGCTATTGGCAGGGGGGGGGGTATGACTGGAAATGGGCTATTGGCAGGGGGGGTTATGACTGGAGATGGGCTATTGGCAGGGGGGGTTATGACTGGAGATGGGCTATTGGCAGGGGGGGGGTTATGACTGGAGATGGGCTATTGGCAGGGGGGTTATGACTGGTAATGGGCTATGGTGGGGCTAGGACTGGAAATGGGCAGGTGGGGGTAAGGAAGGACTGGAGGTGGGCTGATGGTGGGAGTTAGGACTGGTAATGAGCTATGGAAGGGCTGACTGAAATGGGGTAATGGGGGTTAGGGCTGGAAGTGGGCTATTGGCAGGGGGGTTATGACTGGTAATGGGCTATGGGGGGGGGTAAGACTGAAAATGGGGTGATGGGTAAAACTGGAAGTGCACTATGGGGAGGTTAGGACTGGTAATGGGCTATGGGGGGTCTAGGACTGGTAATGGGCTGGGGGGGGGTTGCTAGGACTGGAAATGGGCTGAGTGGAAGGGGGGCTTGAACTGCAAATGGCTGATGGGGAGGGGGCTTGGAATGGAAATGGGCTGTGAGGGGAGGGAGCTAGGACTGGAAATGGGCTGATGGGGGGCTAGGATTGGAAATGGGCTGATGGTGAGGCTAGGATCGGACTGGAAATGGACTAATGGGGGACTAGAAGGGAGCGGATGCTGGGTGGGGCTGGAACTAGAAGGGAGCTGATGTTGGGGGAGGATTAGAATGGGATGGAGCTGGGAAAGTGAAATGGAGAGGGGAAAAATATTTTGTCTGGGAGAGAAGACAAATCTACAATTGGCCAGGTATTGGGAGAGTAAGTGGGGATTGAGGATGGAGGGGTAAAATTTGAGTGGATGAAATAGGAATGAGGAAAGAGAAAAAGGAGAAAGATTAGTATGTTAAAGCAGATGTAGAGAGAGAATGGAAAAAAAACTAGGAGAGAAGAAAGGGCAAATGGACAGCAGACGATGGAGAGTTAGCAGAAGACATGAAGAAACCAGAAGAAAGTGGCTGGAACAATTGCAACTGAAAAAAATGCACAAAAGGTAGAAAAATATCTCTTTATTTTGAATTTATTAACTGGAATATGTCAGCTCTGGGAAATGTGCATCATTAATGTTTGCGCTTTGTTTAGTACAAGAGGAAATTAATTTATAGTTTTATTTCTACAGTGTTGTTGTACATTCCAAGTTTGGCTTTTGGGGTTCCCAGTTTAATTATTGTCTTCTTGTTTCTAAATCTTTTAGTCTTTCTTTATCCATACTCATTAAAGAGGCATGTTTACTAAAAGTTAGTGTATGGTAACATTATGCAAATATTTATGCAAATGAGGCCCCTTATGCAAATGAGGCCCCGCGTCTTATGCGGCCCCCGGGTTACTTTACAAGTCCTCATTTGGCCCTCAAAGCAATTTGAGTTTGAGACCCCTGGTTTAGATCATTAATGTTGGCCTCCCTGGTGTCAGCCCCTCCACCCTAAGACTTGATTACTGTCCCCCCCCCCCACCTTTTGATGTTAAACCACTTTGATCCGGTGAAAAGCGGGATATAAGTACAGTTAAATAAAATAATAAATAAATAAATAAAATAAAATGGAATCTCTGTGGACTGAAATTCCATATAAAAAGGGGAAGGCGATGGCAGTGGGGGTGTATTATTGACCACCTGGCCAGAATGAACAGATGGATGATGAAATGTTCAAAAAAATCAGGGAAGCTAACAATATTTACAGCACTGTAATAATAATGAGTGACTTCAATTACCCCGGTATCGATTGGAGCAGCAGGTTCATGAACCGACAAGAGGGGAAGCCATCTTGGACCTAGTCCTTAGTGGAATACAAGATTTGGTGCAAGAGATAAGGGTGTTGAGGCCATATGGAATAGTGATCATATCATGATTGCATTTGATTTAATAAATGGGGGAAGAGCGGCAAGGAAATCCACAGTACTACCTTTTAACTTTCAAAAGGAAGACTATGATGAAATGAGAAAATTAGTTAAGAAAAAACTTAAAGGAGCAGTTGCAAAGGTTAAAGATTTAAATCAGACATAGGTGTGGTTTAAAGAAAAGTGGAAGGAAGTCCAAAAGACTGCAAGCATGGTTTAAAGGTGAGGTCAGAGAGGCTGTTGATGCCAAAACGGCATCATTCAGGAAATGGAAAAAGGAGCCAAATGACAAGAACTGGAAACAACACAAGCACTGGCAAGTTATATGCAAGGTATTGATAAGGCAGGCAAAGAGAGAATTTGAGAAGAAGTTTGCTGTGGAAGCAAAAACACATAATATAGACTTTTTCAAGTACATTTATAGCAAAACCCCCATGAGAGTCAGTTGGACCATTAGATGATAGAGGGGTAAAAGGGGCAATAAGAGCGGACAAGGCCATAGTGGCGAGATTGAATGAATTCTTTGCTTCGGTCTTTACTGAGGAAGATGTAGGCATGTTACCCATGACTGATTTAGTATTTAAAGGTGATGCCGCAGAAGAATTTAAGGAAATATCGATATACCGGGAAGATGTATTACAACTATTTTATAAACTGAAGAGTAGCAAATCACATGGACCGAATGGTATACATCTGAGGGTGTTGAAAGAACTGAAATATAAGCTACATCTGTGAACTATCATTAAAATCATCTGTAATATCTGAAGATTGGAGGATGGTCAATGTAATGCCAAGTTTTAAAAAGGGTTCTGGGGTGAGTCTGATGTCAGTACTGGGAAAAATGGTAGAAACCATTATAAAGAACAAAATTATGGAACATGGCTTAATGGGAGACAGACAACATGGCTTTAGCCAAGGAAAGTCGTCTTACTAATCTGTTATGTTTTTTTGAAGGTGTGAATAAACAGGTAGACAAAGGTGAGTCGGTTGATATAGTGCAGGCATGTCCAACTTCGAACATGGGGTGATCTACTTTTTCCGGCCAAAAGTGCTGGTGATCTACCACCATGAAAATTAAGTTTCAAATTAGTTTCAAATTAAATTTTAACCCAATAAAGTTGAAGATTCCCCCCTCCCATTTTTCATGAACCTTCTGTGATTTACTTGGATGTGATCAGCTGTTAAGCAAATTAAGCAAAAACAAAACAGAGAGACGAAGATCCGGTAAGAACTGTGAGGGGAAATGGAAAGTACATTTTTCCTTAAAGTTTTATTGAGTAATAACATTCTTTAACTGTCTTAATAACTTTCTTTAACTTTTATTGAGTAATTTGTGTTAAATTTAGGTTGAGTATTGATTCATGCTGATCTTGCACAATCTTTAATATTTCGCTCTTGCTAATTAGTGAGACGTCTGAGCCTGCATTTCATCCACCAGCTTTTTGAAGTTGGGTGAATATTGCGTGAGGGCCAGTCTCATGGAATCCTGGAGATGTTCATCTGTGAAGTTGGAACGTTGTGTACTCTTTGTCATTTTCAGATGGGAAAACGCAGATTCACACAAATAAGTTGAACCGAAACAGGAGTGTACAGCTTCACTGCATCTTCTCAAGTTGGGAAATTTGTCTCTAGGCACTAGCTTCCAAAACGATTCTTGCTCAGCACGGGTCTTGAGAAAAATGTCATTTTTAAGGGTTAATATTTCGTTTTCAAAAGATGGCTTGTTCAATGAGTAATTTTTACTGATAGCAGCTGCAGTTTCTTTAATGTCCACATCTACTTTGAATGGGTATGACAAGCACTCCACAACTGTTCCAATTTTTTGGAAGTCACAGAATCTAATTTTGAATTCCTGGATAACAGAATAGATTTCTGTCACATACTTCTCGTTCTGAAAAACAAAATTTGGATATTATCTCAGATGGTCCTGCATCTTAGGAAAATGATCAAAAGTGTTGTTTGCAAGGTCAGTCATCATTAGCGCAAATTTGCTCTTGTAGGATGAAACTGTTCTCATCATCTCACCAATGCATTTGTTTTTACCTTGTAGTTCAAGATTCATAACAATTAATTCGCCTGTAAAGTCAGCGAGAAATGCCAAATCACATAACTACTCCTCATCTTCAAACTCTGCTTGGTCATCTCCCCTCTCCTTCAAAAAACTTCTTATTTCATTCAGCAAATCACAAAATCTTTGCAGAAAATTGTGCCTACTTAGCCACCTTACATCTGTGTGCAAAATGATTTCCGCTGCCCCTTCATCAAGAGTAAGACTGGCCGTCTTTGAAGTGATCTTCCACAAACTGAATTTACAATTTTGAAAGTGATGTCCACGACAGTCTTTGTATTGAGTCTCTTGCTTGCCAAAACTTGTTGGTGAATGATGCAGTGGTAAGAAAGGAAATCTGGGAAGTCGTCATGCTGTCTACAGAGGGCTATGAAACCGTTAACCTCATCTGTCATTGCTCTTGCTCCATCAGTAGTGATGGAAACAAGTCTATACAATGGAAGATTACAGTTTGTCACAAAAGAATGGAAAGAACTGAATATTTCCTGACCGGTAGTTCTCCCTTTTAAAGAAATCATTCCAAGTAGTTCTTCTTTAACACTGAAGTCTTCAAAAACCATCCAGATAAAGACTAGTAACTGGGCTATGTCTCTTATGTCTGTAGATTCATCCAGTTGGAGTGAGAAAGCAACACAATTTGAAACATCCTCCAGCAATTGTTCAGTTGTGTCTCCACACATCTTTTCTATTCACCACACAATGGTGTTTCATGACAATTGTACATCTTGAATGGCAGCTATGATCTCTTTTTTATTTTTAAATCCTTCAAAAAGATTGTCAGCTGCTTCAAGAAAACAATCTTTTACAAATTCCCTTCAGTGAAAGGTTTGCATTTCTTTGCGATCAGGTTGCTGACCTTGAAGGATGCTATGGTTGCATTGACTGAATGTGACTTTAGCTTCACCATCAACTGTTGCTGAGTAGCCAATTTAGATTTAAGTTCTTTGAGCTTCAGTTTAGAATTTCACTTTTGGGTGGAAAATGAGCATTAAACTTATTGCTATGCAGAGCCTTATAATGATGTTCTAGATTACCCTTTTTGGGCAAGGATACTGGGGCATTACAAATTAGATAACACCACTTGTCTTTCACCATGATAAAGAATTAGTCCATTTCCCATTCATCATGAAAGTGGTAGGTTTTGCTCTTTTTTGGAACACTCATCTTCGTTATACCGGGGTGGCTGGATGTAAGAAGGCCAAATCTGCTAAGTTAGTATAAACACTGGCTGAATCTGGTCTAAAACTGTCACTGTCCCAAAGTATTAAAGATCAACAGGAACTGAAGACCTCTGGATGATGTGCAGTACAAGGACTGGAGATGCCAAAACCACACATGCAGTTCTAAAAGTAAAAATAAGAATTCATCATACTGGCACCAATAATCAAATACCACCAAACAATCATCAAAATAACGCAAACACCTGTCCAGCAAACCAGCTAAAATCAAATACCGCCAAACAAGTTCAAATACCACCACATGCAATTTAATAAATCCTGCACACAGTGTAGAATCAACGCAAAGGCAAGGCAAAATAAAATTGTAGTGTAGAATCAACGCAAAGGCTAGTCAAAATAAAATTGCAGAGGCAAGCAAAAGTCACAGTGGTTTGAACCAATTCGAAGGCAAGGCATAGGCAAGTTAGAACAAAATTGGAAAAGCCTGCAAAAACCACCAAATTCTTGACACTTTGTTGTGTCTGCCCAAAAACATTTAATGAAAGCGAACTATAAAGTGACCAACGACCAGCACACGACACAACTAATACGGTAAGTGTATTCAGGTAAAGCCCAGGCGAATGGATATCGCCTGGTATATAACACACTTCTAAGGGGTGTTGGGGTGGGGGCAGGAATGGGTGATTCTGAGAGGCAGGAGACCAGGTATGATGCCGGGCCTGTGGTGTCTCATCGTGGGATGCGGGCAGCGGCCCCATGGGGTACCCACAAACTATTGGCACGAAAACAACAAGCGCCCCCAATACGCCTGCAGGCAAGATTCCCGCAGGCAGGGAAAACAGACAGGGCAAGGATCAGCAGCGGCAGCAAACCCTCGGCAGACAACCTGCTGGCACAAGCTCTCTCCTAGCGATGGGGCGAGCTGCTGGAGAGATGGAGCCAAGTGGGGCTGGCGATCTACCTCAGACCCCTCCGCGATCACCAGGTAGATCGCGATCTACCTGTTGGACATGCCTGATATAGTGTATCTGGATTTTCAGAAAGCCTTTGACAAGGTGCCCCATTTCTTAGTGAAATTAAAAGTCATGTGATAGGAGGCAGTGTAGTATTGTGGACCAGAAGCTGGTTAAAAGACAGAAAGCAGAAGGTAGGACTAAATAGCCAATTTTCCCAGTGGAGAAAGGTGAATGGTGGAGTACCCTAGGGATCTGTACTGGGTTCGTTCCTTTTCAACATATTCGTAAATGACTTGGAAATGCACAGAACGAGTGAGGCAATCAAATTTGCAGATGACACAAAATTATTCAAAGTTGTTAAAACCCATGAGGATTGTGAAAAATTGCAAGAGGACCTTGATAAATTGGAAGACTGGGCATCCAAATGACAAATGACATTTAATGTCGACAAGAGTAAAGTTATACACCTAGGAAAGAAAAACCCAAACTATGGATACACGATGCAAGGTTCCAAATTAGGAATCACCACCCAGGAAAAAGATTTAGGCATCATTGTGGATAACATGTTGAAACCCTCTGCCCAGTGTACTGTGACAGCCAAGTAAGCAAATAGAATGCTAGGAATCATAAGGAAAGGAATGGAGAATAAAACAAAGAATACTATAATGCCTCTGTATCGTTTGATAGTGTGACCACACGTTAAATAGTGTCCGTAATTCTGGTTGCCGTATCTTAATAATAATATAGTGTTATTAGAAAAGGTATAGAGAACAGCCACCAAAATAGTAAAGGGGATGGATGGATACCCCTATGAAGAGAGGCTAAAAAAGTTAGGGCTCTTCAGTCTCGAAAAGAGATGGCTGAGGGGAGATATGATGGAGGTCTATAAATTAATGAGTGGAGTGGAACGGGTAAACATAGATCGATTGTTTACGCCATCAAATATAGAAAGACTAGGGGATATGCAATGAAGCTACAGTGTAAACTATTTAAGACTAATAAGAAAATATATTTTTTCACTAAACCTGTAATCAAACTCCGGAATTTGTTACCGAAGGATGTAGTAAAAGCTGTTAGTGTAGCCGGGTTTAAAAAAGGTTTGGGCAAGTTCCTGGAGGAAAGGTCTATAAACCATTATTAAAGGGGACGCGGGAAATCCACTGCTTGCCCCAATACATGCATTGTGGAATCTGTGTCTTTTGGGAAAACTGGTAGGTATTTGTGACCTAGATTGGCCACTGTTGGAAACGGGATTCTGGGCTTGATGGACTTTGGTCTGACCCAGTATGGCATGTCTTATGTTCTTATAATCTTAAGTTGACAGGGGGCATGGCGGAGGCTTCTCTGGGGAGGTGCAATAGACTTAGACATCCCTGAGTGATTTCAGAAACATCAGGGACCACCCTGTCCAGGTTTAAACCTATCCTAAGCACAGATAGGCATTGGGAAAATGCTTGCTTTGGCTGTTATGTATATTCATAAACATCCCGACTTTACCATTATAGCTCTTTAATTCATTTCTTCTTCTTTGTGTATGCTCATAGCAAGGCTATATAGTATCATTGTATCCTTATTTCAGTGTAATTATGTATTTATTTATCATTGATTTCCATTTTAGGTTCTTTTTATGATGTTACAGGCATACATTTATAATTTATAATTTACATTAATGTCTTCTGCACTTATTTTTTTTCTCTTGAGACATTATCACTATTCCTTTATTATTTTTTAATTATTGTATCATTTTTTATATGTGATTTTAACATTATGAATGTCTTATATTTATGTTTGTTTGTTAAAGGGTCCCTACACCCCTGACGAAGGCTGTCGCCAAACCCAGCATGTGGAAGTTAAGACCAACAGATGAAATAAAAGGTTTTATGATTTCAATACAGACTTAGGTAGTTTGTTCCAGGCATGCTACTGAATCTATGCGTCGGGTTAGTGCAGGCGTTTTGGGCATACATAGTCATGAAGGTAGCTGTTTATGTGGATGCACTTAACACCACCTCAGTGGGTGGCGTAATTGCACCCGGGTGTTGGTTGGTTGGTGCAGTGTGGCATGTTAATACAACACTAATTGCAGGGAGATGGATGCACATGCTTCCAAAGATTAGAAGGGTGTCAGTGCTAATTTTCAGGCCCTAACACAAGTTGCCATCGTATTTCTTGGTAAACATGCCCCATAGATATCTATTTATCTTTACATAATTGATTAAAAATAGGTTTTTCTGGCATCCCAGGTGATCTGTTATAAAATTACCCTCTTAGTTGTCAGCATAATCCTCAAAATATAAGTATACTTTTAGTTGGTGCAGCCACATCATTAACTTGAACACTACAAAGGTAATTTTATAAGGAGCCACTTATTTTTAGCTAACAACAACACACCTAAATGGAGGTATTTTAGGGACATGTTATTAAAGTGTGCCACCCAAGTAGCACAGGAATAGCATGTTTTTTGGCATTGTGCTAAAAGTAGCATGTGGCCCTGCACTAAAAAACTCACAATACTCTGGCAACACACATCTGGGCGGCACCTGCTTGGGCATGGATGTTCCTGTCATGGTGCGGCTGTCATGGGCCTTGAAAGCCCATGCTGCCAGCACTTGGTAGGGAGCAACTACTGACATCACAATGGGTGGCTGTAGTTGCTCCCCATAGCAGTATTAATGCTGCAAGTTGCACTAATTAAGGGGATTGCTGTCCCCCCACCCCTACATTTAGCACAGTGCCCCATGCTAGTAATGAGGCCCAAACCCACATTATTGATATGGAACTTAGTAAACATGCCCCTTAGTCATTTATGTATGTAAGTGACTTCTTATAAAATATCAACTACTGTAAAAGTGCACTCATTGTATTGCACATACTTCCACTATGGGTGTGCACATGGGCAAAGGTGGAGCTTGCAAGTTGATGGGTTGATTATAAAACATTATAATTTACATGAGTAGTTGCAAAAGGTAGGCATAGTAATTTATACAAGCTCTAGGGCTGGTGTAAGTCATTGTACCTTAACTTAGGGCATGTTCTCTGCCACTTATGCTGTTGCTATCGAAGTGCCATCAAGTTGGTGTTGATTCATGGCGACCCTCTGGAAAGTTGACCTAAACTGTGTTCGGTCTTCAATCAGGCAGCTCATTGTTGATAGACTGGCACCCATAGCTGCTGTTATTGTATCAGTCTCATTGCTGGCCTTCCTCTTTTGTGTTGACCTTCTACCTTGCCAAGCATGATATCTTTCTCTAACGATCTCTATCTTCGCATGATGTGTCCAAAGTATGAAAGTCAATGTCTTGCCATGTGAGCTTCCAAAGAAAGCTCATAAGTTTGATCGCCTCTAGTAATGACTGGTTTGTTCTTCATGCAGTCCATGGTTTACATAGTATTCTTCATCAGCAGCATAATTTAAAGGTATCCATTTTCTTCCTGTCTGTCTTTTTCACTGTCCAACTTTCTCATCCATATGATGTTATTGTAAATACCATGGCTTGGACAAGTCTAATCTTTGCATAGAGAAAGACATCTCTGCTCTTGAGAATCTTGTCTAGGTCCTTCATAGCCATTCTGCCAAGAACAATGCATCATTGGATTTCTTGACTGCTTGTCGTTTCATTTTTTGATTATGCTAGTATTTTATAATGTCAAGAAAACGTGTACTTGATGTCATAAAATGAGCATAAAATATGTCCATGAAAACAAGCATTAACGAGGCATGACTTTATAAAATACTTTCTTAGTGTGTAAATTTTATAAAGCCTTAGAGCTTATATGCCAATATATGTGAATGAAAGGCCAATATAAAATTACTCAAGGCGTAACAGGAATGCTAAGGGAAGGAGTTTGGGCAGAGCGTGCCTGGAGTTGTGATGTACGTGCGTGTTTTTTAAAATACACACATCAAACCCTCATCCCATCCAAAAATATTTGGAAATGGAAAAACTTAGAAAAAATGCCTTCTTATTACATTGACATGGCTGACCAGTTTCGTCAATATGTCAAATGGTCCATTTTTATTTTATTATATCAAGTAGAAATAATTAAAAATCATCCCCATGATCAAAAACTATATAAGAGGAGAAATAATTTTATATGTTACAGTTCTGTAGGGATAAAGGTCAACAATTCTCAACCATCAAGTCATTAATTTCCCCAACAGCATATCCACACATTTCAGAAAGCTGTATCAAGGAGATGGGTTCCTAATAAAAGATTCAAAATATCCAATTTCAAGTGTAAGTCACTATACATCTCTGAAAACATTGACTATATTTCATTCTAAACATAAATCCACAATATATGGACGCATTTGTGTGTGTGTGTGTGTGTATGTTTTATAACATATGCATATACATGCATAGTTTACATGTGAATATTTATGCCTGCTCTTAAACAGGTGTAGATGTCCACTGCTTCATTTTAGGCACGATTTCTGCAGGATTTGTGCTAGTATTTTATAAAAACTTATAGGTACTTATGTGTCTTTATAAAATCGGCTTGGAATCAGTGCTTTTTTGGTCTGCCAACATAGGCATCCTATTATAAAATTACTTTCTAAATGAGCCAGGTGAGAATGTAAGCCATTGGGCTTGTGATAGAAAAATAACATTTTTGCTTTACTTGAATTTAGTCTCAACTTATTGCACTCATCTGGCAATTTATTGTAAGAAGGCATACATTGATCTCACGAGAAGAACACAAACTTGGGGATTCCAGAGCAGTACAAATCTGGAAATCATCAGCAAATAAATAAATGCTAAAACAAAAAATTTCCTAATAACATTTGCCAACGGTCTGAAATATAAATTGAACAATAATAATGACAAAATAGCTCCTTGGGATATCCCAAAAGGCAAACCTTTGACTGAAGACACAAACACTCCTAAAACTGCTTGCCAAGTCCTATCATGGAGACCTGAAGAAAACCACACATATACTGTCCCCTGAATTCCAGCTTTGTCTAATTGCTTAATAAAAGTATTGTGGTCCACTGGGTTGAATGCCAACAACTCATCTAGCCCTTCCTCTGTCCGCTTGATGAAGTAAATCATCACACAGCACAACTGGGTTTTGGTCCCATGGCCTTCCTGAAAACCCATCTGGCATAAATCTAATAAATGAATATTATCTATAAAAGGCTGAAGTTGGACAAAACTACTGCTCTACAACAACCTTATCTAGAAAAGATGTATTAGAGACTAGCTTACATCTATCTAAACTACTAGAATCTAAGGTGGACTTTAATAAAAGCCAAATCACTGATCATTTCAGTGATGGAGGCATACGATTCTCAAGTCAAATATGATTCAAAATACAGGTGAAGTTTAAAGCTAGCTGCTTTAATCAGCCATGCTGGGCCTAGGTACAAAATACAGGTAAAGGCAGGAAGCTTAATCAACTCATCTGGCAGCACACTTTGAGGTGCCACACACCCGAGGAGAGTTCAGTGGCACACTCGGTCGTTAATCTACTGTATAATCTTTTGACAGTTGAGTGCAAATAAATTGAAATTAAATTCAAGCTGCTATCTTACCATAAAAGTGGCATGCCAAAACATCTGAATTCTGCTGCATAGGGCAAATACAGTAGGTACGTGTAGGTACCTGTGTTTGGACTTCAGCTCAAAGCTTTTGAAGATATTAAATGCTTCATGTGCCTGCTTTCCTGCACAAGAAATCTGGGCAGCAATATGCAGCTTCTTTGCATTTACCACACCCTTATTATATAGGACACATTTCGCCCAACAGTATCAATGGGCCAGCTCAACGCCAACACCATTGTTGGCATGCATAAGCAAAACCAAATCCTTTGAATAGCAAGGATTAAAGATCATATTGCTAGGTCTCACCTTCTGTTCTGGAGCCAGCATATTAGTAGCTAAACCAATTGCTTCATTTGATACCCCAAAAGGATTGACTGTGTCTGCATATGCCGATCCCAGCTTTGACCAATCAAGCATTTTAATAACCTCTTCTGTAGTAATATGCCAAAGCTGACACATTTTTATCCATTATATTTCATTGCCAAGGTTAATTTCAGGCCAGACAAGAACACAGTCAAACAATGGTCTATCCAAGATAATTCTTTGATCTGAGGGAATGATAAAGCGATACCTTCTTTATTACTGAGCTCAGGAAATAAAATAAAATAAAATGTATTGCCAGATTCATGTGTAGCACCATAGACACATTGTTCTAGGTCTGTCATGTTCAGAGCTTCCAGAAATATGGACTGAAGCTGAAATAGCATTATCAACATGTTAGCTGAAATCCCCCAGGACTATCAGAGAAGATTCCTCTACAGACATGGAAATGATAACTTCTAATAGCTTTGAAGTATAGTACAACTCATCGCACAAACTAACAAACACATTACAAATATAGTGTCCAAAAAGATCCTTGGGATACCCTCAAAAGCAAGTCTTTAACTGAAGACACAAACTTTCCCAATACTAGGTATGTGCACTAGTTTTTGTATGAATGGAAAAATCAACATAAATCAGAATTTTTGGTTTGTTAAGGGGCCAACTAACCAACTGCGTATGTTCAGAAATTTTTTTTTCGAATCACCATTCATGAACATCATTTTTGTGATGCACATATATGCACCCAGACACACTGGATCCACTCTTGGAGGGGGAGAAGGTCAAGCACAAGAGACTTCACCCAATTATGTTGAAATCGTTGACAAACAGCCAGAAAAATGCATCCCTGCCTGAGTTCTGCAAATCCCATAGGCCATGATGTCACAGCAGGGCTGGAACACACAGCTCAGCACAAAACTCAGAGAACCATTTTGTATCTGACCGAGATAGTGACGAAGAGACACTTGCAAGTAACCTTACCTTCTTTTCTAAGTTCAAATATTGGACCCTCAATCAAGCCGGGGGGGTGGGGTGGTGGGGGGTTTCAAAGTTAAGGAAAATAATTTTAACCCAAAATTTTAACCAGTAGACTAGGTTTATAACTTTACTTACAAATGTGCTAATCAGGCCAATTTGTTGTACCTTATTTATTTATTTAACAAGTTTTGTATACTGTCTTTCTACCAGTCAAGACAGTTTACAGAGAACAAAACAGTCGGTATTTTTCAACCTTTTACATAGAACAATATAACAATGAGTATATATGTAAGTGAACATAACTAATTACAATGATCGATCAAAGATCAACTATTTACACAATGAATTTAGAATTATTTATACTTGAGTTTACAGTTTACTTCTCTATAAAGTGAATTTGCTTCAAAATAGCAACATTTCTACTAAGATAATTAAAAGATTCTGGACAACTCAACTTAAAATTGTACTTTACAATCATTAGATATTTGAGAGTCTCTACATGCAGTTGTTTTTTTTTCTGTAAACCACACTTTGTTCAAGATTGAAGAGCACCTTTCAGTTGGATCATTGGAACTTAGTGAACAAAAAAAAATTCAACCAGTTTGCATACATTTTTATATGGTATCTCATTACTTTTGAGGTGTCCAAACACCTCCTTCCATTTTTCATCAGTCGTGGTGTCTGTTTTTTTTTTCCATTCTAGAACTTTTTCTTCAGAAACAAATGACTTAAGACAAGAGAATTAGAAGGCCGCAGGGCCACGTACCTGGCCGGCCGGCAGTAACCGTGCCGGCAGCGCGTGGCGTCCTCCTCGTGCCGTGGGCTGCGGGGGCCGGAGGCATGATGGGAGGCCGGGGCAGCATTGTTTAAATTGATTGGCTTCCGTGGCTGAGTGGCAGCGGCTGGAGCCAATCGGAATTAGTTAAGGCAAGGGGGAGGGAGGAGAAAGTGAGAGCAGGAGCCGGCGTGCCTCACATTCGGTTGCGCAGGGCAGGAGGCGACAGATGTCCCACTCTCCTGCCCAACGTTGGGTTTTGGGTGGTGGGATTGGGGTTTTGCAGCTGGGGGGGGGGGGGGTTGGCGGGATCCCGGACGTTTCTGGGGTCCGGATAACCCCGGTGAGGCTTTTTCTAGTAATATGGCAAAGCCGGAGGAAGGGGTGGTAGGATGATAGCAGTAGCCTCGCTGCGGTGGCAACAGCGATGACCGCACTTTGCTACCCACATGGCTGGTGAGTCATTACTGTTGTGGTAGAGGCGGGAATATATTGTTTGGAATTATTGTTGAAGTTTGTTAAAGTTAATAAAGCTGCGACTGGTGTTATGCCAACAATGGAGTGTTGTGAGTTATTGCGGGTGTGTGGGGGGGTGGGCGAAGGGGAGGGGCACCGTGTCCGCCGTGCCTCGGTTACTCATCAATCAGTTCAGTATCATTTATTACTAACTCTAGACTGGGTCTTGTAGACAAAACATATTCTAAAGACAACTCTAGCTCACATGCTGGTTGTTTTTGAAGGAGAGTCCACTGCTGTTTCCCAGTCTTCTGGAAGTGAGTGGTCCATTGAGCCAAGTAATCAATGCAAGTGGTGTAAAAAGATGACACAGATTGCTTGAAACCTGCTTCATCAATGCTGCCCTCTTCTTCAAGATCTTTTGACTTCTGTCTGATTCTCAGAGGCAAAAACACTTCATTCTTCCTAGTTACTAATTTATTTCTAAGGTCAATGATTATTCCAGCCACCTCTATCACTGAGATTTTTTGAGACTCAATTTTTAAAGTCACATTTTGGAAAATAACTGCCTGACTCTGCAGAAAGTTCAGTAAAACCTCTGCTGATTCATTCTCAAAAAACCTTTTGATGATAACTAGGCATTTCTCCTGGCTCAGAAAATATGATTTCACTGGTTGGGACATTTTTATTAACCTCTCTATGGTTGGTAGTAAAGCCAACCACCTAGTGTTACTGTATCTGAAGAGCTTTTGATACTCTCTCAACAAAGTCACACATATCTTTAAGTTCTTCAATTCTCACTGTATAAATTTGAAAATGTCTGAATATTTTGTCAACAATAACTTCAATGTCAAATGGCAGGCATTCAGCAGCTGTACTGATACAATTTTTAGCAATGTGAGCTGCATAGTTTGCACTAATTAAATTACTTCCTAAATCTTTTTGCAGCTTGTAAAAATATTGTTACTACTCTTCCTAGTGGTCCCACCAAAACTGCAATTGGTTTTGTCAGCACACAGTGCCAGAACTTTGGATCTTAGCCCATCGGACTCAACTTTATCAACAATGTACTTGGAAAGAATGTCTGAGATTTTGCCTTTAACTTCATGGACATCAAGAACTTTTTACCTGAACCCCTTAGTACCTTACTAAAATAGGGCACACTTTAATGCTTCCATGGTTTGAGCAATCACAAAAAAATGTTAAAAAACTTGCCTCAGAAAGGTCTCTCTTGAGGCAATCAATAGAGTCAGTTTTGAAAACATTACAGACGATTGCTTCCATTTTGGTTCACACACAAGAGTGTTTTTCATCAAAACATTTTTTCAACAACTTTGAAGTACAGTCTGATGGATGAAAAAAATGGTTGTGAACAACACAGTGATAAACCCAGTTGTAGCCAATGACTGAGTTTTCTCATCAAAAGTATGACTTTTAAAAAGAGAAGCCACAGTTCTACTTGAAGAAGCACTTACATCTGCTGTCTTGTGTTTGTCCATCCTTAGGTGCTGAAAACTTTCACGTGCAATTGCAATTGAAAAGGAAAACTGGCATTTGTTACAAAACACTGTGCTATCACCAGAATGTTTCTTAATGAATGGGTATTCATTTTGTAGTTGGTCATTAAAAAACACTTTCTTTTTGGCATTTAAAAATAAAAATAAAGTCTAAAGATGAAATAGAAACATGCACCCTAGGCTAAGAACCTATACCAGGGGTTCTCAACCCTGTCCTCGGGACCCACCTAGCCAGTCGGGTTTTCGGGATAATCACAATGAATATGCATGGAGAGATTTGCATATAATGGAGGCAGTGTATGCAAATCTCTCTCATACATATTCATTGTGGTTATCCTGAAAACCTGACTGACTAGGTGGGTCCCGAGGACAGGGTTGAGAACCCCTGGCCTATACAGATGACAGAATCAATAAAATCAGCTGACCACTTACCATGATACTGACACTGATGTTGGCTCCTGGATCATAGGCGCCAGCTCTATGGGTGCTTGAGCACCCCCAATATTTTCTCCTGTAAGTCTGTATATCTGTAGCAAAAAAACATACACCATACTCTAGAGCAGAGGTTCCCAAATCCAGTCCTGGAGGGCCAAACACCATTCAGGTTTTCAGGCTGTCCCTAATGAATATGCATTAGATACATTTATTTGAATATAATGGGGGCAGTGCATGCAAATGCATCTCATGCATATTTATTAGGGACAGCCTGAAAACCTGAATGGTGTTTGGCCCTCAAGGACTGGAGGTGGGAATCTATGCTCGAGAGAGCTACAGGATACCAGAGAAAGGAAGGTTTCTGTATCCTAGTTACTGCTCCCACCTCCTCCTGCTCCCTATTGGTTGGCTGTGTTTTCTACAGCCTATTGGCTGGCTTTGTCTGACTGATGGTTGCCTGGGCCCAGGGGAGGAAGCAGAGCTAGATTTGTCAGACGTGCTGAGGACTCAGGTGTTTAGGATTGCCAACCATTTAATTTTTTTAGGATATTACAACTTTGTAATTGAGCTTAGTCAGAACGATGTTGAAATTGTCTGGGTACTAGTGTGCATTTGTGTACCAGATTTTGTTTTGGGGGGGGGGGGGGGCGGATGAATGCAAGTGCATGTGTGTGTGACTGAAGTACAACAGAGCGCATGCATGTGTATATGTTTCTGATGGAAATAGTCTCATATAAATAGAGTTTCCCTTTGAAAATTTCAGCTGGAGTGTAGAGGTCCACTGGTACAAATGTGTAGCAGTGTAGGAGTGGGACACGTGTTTTAAAATAGGTTCATCTAGGCACCCTGATCGAAGTAATATGATTCTATGGGCAAATCCTTAAAATACGGGGCTTTTCCATATAATACAGGACGGTTGGTCACTTTACAGGATAGCAGTTTAAAGAAGGAATAAAAAATGAAAGAAAGTAGTTGAATTCTGGTTTTCAGGGAGTGAGAATCAGGTCCTGGTGCTTAGGACATTAAAAGAGAGAAAAAAAAAAGAGATTGAAAAAACAGTCTGATTTTGAGCCAGTAAGGAAGGGGTGCTGGGACTTCCTAGTTGAAAATACATCAAAAATATTGAGAAGAAAAAAACACCTTGAAGGGAGCAGATTGTTCCTTCCTCTGTAGTTTAAGCTTAGAAGTGTTGCTGCTGTCTGCTTTTTTCAACTAGGAGTTTGAAAGTTTTGGTGGGCTTTCTCTTCCTATCTGCTCTTGCCTGGAGTGTCTCTCTGGGGTGAGGGGAGGAGATCAGAAAAATCATAGGGAGGCTAGGAAAACCTTTACAGTTTGCCAGATGAAACTGATTACTGTCTTGAGCACTGGTGAAAGGTCTGCAACTGTTCACAGATTAATTGTAGAACACTTCCAAAGTATACAGTGCCACTGAGGAGGATAGTTTGCTGTATCTAATTTATTCCATTGTATAAATAGAAAAAACTGTGAAATAATTTTCTGTAACATTCTTGTTTACCAATTGTCTGTAACAGCAGCTCTAGGGGAGGGAAGGAAGGCAGAGATGCCAGTCTCACTCATTAAGAGCTTGTCACACTCTTTTGAAGGCTCTCTCATTTGCACACTCTTTGAGCCTCTTTTCTCACTCAATACAGCCTCATATTGCCTCCTTTGAGAAGCCTCATATTGCCTCCACTCTGTCTATATTCTTTTAGAGGCACCAAAGAAAGCAAATATCACTTTATGCTGTTTTTTTCCTTTTGCAAAGTTATACTGTACACCAATGACATAAATTCCACCCAAGTAGCCCCAGCAATGCGGAGGGCCTGGGCAGAAAGAGGGGCCACGCAGCAGCGGTAAGGCAGTGTGGCAAACTTACTTGATCCTCTTTGCTGGGCTGCCTCCACCCTTGCAAGTTTGACGCAAGCCTGACAGCTGTTCCCAACTGGGCCAAAGTGTTGCAATAACAGCCACACCACAAGACTTCTGCTCGGCGGGGAACAGCCACTGGACCTGTGGCAAATTTACAAGAGTAGAGACAGTGTAGCAAAGAGGATCAAGTAAATTTGCCACTGCTGCTGTTGTCACCACTTGGGGAAGTTCCACATGAGAAGGGTGTCACATGAGGAGGGGGCCAGCATGGAGGGGAGGTACGCCACTGCAACAATGGGAGACCCCTCATTGGAATTTACGCCACTGCAATACACATAAATCTTTCTAGGTTTTTGTCAGAGATGCACTATTTGAAAAATCTCACTCTTTGGCTTTCAGTCTCACTCTTTGGAGCAGTCCTGGTGGTTGGCACAGGGTGCTAAAAGTCAAGCAGTCAGGTGGCGCTGTGGAGCCACTTCAAAATGGCCACAGAAGGACCATGCTGGAGATCTTTGGCTAAAAACTCTAGGGGTCATTCAGAGGCTCGAATAGCGAGGATGGACATCCCATTGGAATGTATATCCACACTATTCAGGCCCTTCCAGACCCCCTCTATCTTCCCTGCGCATTGTACAGGGAAGGTAGAAGGGGTGGGAAAGGCGTGGTTGGTTAGGGCGGGCAGTAGGTGGTCGTCAGCCCTGAACGTACAGGGATGCTTCTAATGTAGGCCCTGTACGTCCGAGGCCGGCGGCTTGCATGAGGAACCTATCCACTTCTGAGGTGGAAATAAGTTCCCCAGTCAGCAAGGATCAGCAGGCCCGGGGCTGGGAAGTGGTGGGAGGGGGCAGAGGAGATTATCCGCAGCCTGACCCTGGCCTTAGGAGTCCAGATCAGGGGTCAGGCTGTGGGGAAAGCATCTTTACAGCCGGCAGCTGGGGATCACCGTGGCTTCATTGAACTGCCCTAACTGAGTTAGCCAGGGAAGGCCTGTATGTGTAAGCTAGAAGGAATTGGGGTCCCGGCCTGCAAGTACAAGTCTGTTCATGATTCTGATCCCGTGGGACTTGATGTGCCCTACGGGATCAGAATCACAACTCCCTCTGTACATCTGGTTCTGACCGGGTGCACAGAGGGCTAGGACATGCAGATCAGAATCAGGCCCTCTGTGTCAAACTATTTATTTGGGGTGACCCCTGGGGTTCATGGACTCCTTTATCATCAGGAGCATAATGACAAGCAAACAAAATAAAATTGAAACATCTTTTGCTCCATCTGGTGCTGTTAAAAGTGCAAAGGAAGAACTCCTCATATCTCTCAAAATGGCACCCACTCCTGAGCTCCAGGAACTTCTAGCACTTCTTATGAATGAGACCCTAGCACTGAAAGAATTGCTCAAAATCAACATTGAGACTACATTGGCAGTCAAAGCCAAGCTTTCTTTTTTAAAGACACAGTTCACTGATATTATAGACCAGGTCATCTTGTTGGAACAAAGAGTGAGTTGAGTGGAAGATGATTCCCTGCAGGTGGAACATGACCATAAGAACATTGCCTTTCCTCATACGAAACTTGAAGATGCAAACAACAGAAGTCATAGCAGCAATGTGAGACTGCTTAGTTTATCAGAAGAAGATGAGGGAGATGATTCAGTGAGATTTTTTCAATCTTTTATATGAAGTGGAGAGAGCTCACCAGACATCGATGCAGCCCTCGTCTCAGCATAGTAAGAATCTTTCATTTATCTTTAAAATTTTGTAATATCCTCAGGTGCTCTCTATATTGACCCATAGCAAGGCTTTATCAGGCATCCAATGGCAGGGAAACTGCCTATTTATCATAGCTGACCTCTCAAAAATGAAATGTAAAAAGCTACTTGGAATGAGCCCAGAGTGCATCAGGAGTTCTTGCATTTTGCACTCTTAACAGGCTAGATATAGTTTGTTTTATCCTACTCAACTTTGGGTCACCATTAATAATATGACCTGCGATGTTGAAGATTCTAAGGATTTGCAGCATTATATGGATAATCAATAATCTTCCGTTTTGGTGGTGCACTAAATAAGATATGATTTCTCATGAGGGATAATGTCAGTGGATCAATGATTGGCCTGACTGCTTATTGTTGATGTTAACTATATGGATTGACTTGATTTTGATGTAAGAATAATTATAATAATTATGGTCTCTATGAATGGTAATCACAGGTAGTCCCAGTGGCTTCCGTGGGAGGATCTTTTGTTGTGGAGTTGCAGAAGATGCTCTCCTGGCATTACCCATCCTTTATATTGTATTATTCTGCTATTTGTTCTTTAATTTTCTTTTTACTTCATATCTATCTGGAGATTGTGATTTTGATATTCATAGTTGGGGGTGGGCTATTATGTATGGTGGTTTGCATCCTGTGTGATCATAAATATTTTTGGTGTGTGTGTTTGTTCAGAGGAACGTATGGAGAGTGGTTGTAGATATATGTGTATGGCAATGGGTTAGTTTCTTACATGAATATTGGCTTGCAGTTATTTTCTCTAAATATATATGATCTTAATCATCCTATTAAAAAGAAAATTATCCTGACATACTTGCAGAGGGTTAAAGCAGAAAGATATTTTATCCGAGAAAATCAATTATTTTTTATAAAGTCACAGAAACTTAAGGGCGAGTAGTAAGGAATGAATCTTTGCCCCTGAAGAGGGTCATTCCAGAACACAAAAAGGGTTTGTACATGCGCCGGGAACATTTATGTGCCATAAAACATTCTTGACCGTATTCTGAAACACTTCTGTCATGCACATCCATGGCGCTTGCGTGGGGATCTCAGAATGTGCCCAAAAGCGGCAGAACAGGGGCGTGGTCAGCTGCGGAGACATATAAAATATATTCAGGAAAGCCCCGTGTACATATTAAGTGTTTCCCGGAAATGTCCATGTTATTCCTGCTGAAACATGGAATAAGCTATAACTACAAAAACCCAACCACTCAATATTTCTACTAATTCACACACCTTGAGTGTCTAAATAGTGACTGAAACCCAATAATTCCAACTATAAGTGTGTTGTTTTTTTGTCGGAAGTTTTTGCCATGAGTGATTTCTCCCTCTCGAGGCGTAACTTCCCTTTTAATTAAGACTATGATATCACAATCACCATCAAATTTTATCTTTAGTGCTAACAAAAAAAATTTCTTTCAATTTGAGGAAAAAGTTTTTCATCAGATTCATGGGGTGGCAATGGGTGCAACTGTAGCCCCATCTATTGCTACTCTGTTTTTAGCGCATTTTGAATCTACAGTCATTTTTCCATCTACTTGGTATGCAAACGTTTCTCTTTGGGTTAGATTTCTAGATGACATCTTTTTTCTTTGGAAGGGATCTGAGGTGGCTTTAAAAGCTTTTATTGTCTGGTTAAATTCACGAAAAGAAACTTTAAAATTTACATTACATTATCATTTTCAAGAGTTGGAATTTTTGGATGTACGAATATATAAAGAGGGTGTTAGATTGCAATCTACCCTCTATCGGAAACAAGCGCAAAGGAACACTTTGTTGGACTTTTCCAGTTTTTATCCGCCAGCACTTAAGAAAGGGTTATCTTATGGACAATTTCTAAGACTCCGTCGCATTTGTAGTTCGACCCATGATTTTGATCGACATGCAGCTGATCTTAAGCAGCGGTTGTTATATTGGGGTTATCCTCCAGCTTTAATTAAACAAACCTGGACGCGAGCGAGATTCACCCATAGGGAATGGTTGAGGGGTGATAGCTCTTCATTGGAGTCACGAACAACTGATAGTATGCACATTACCGGCATATTACCTTATATGTCTAATGTTTCTGAGGTAGTGCGTATTTTACGGAAACATTGGCATTTATTAACATTACATCCTTGTTTTCAAAAACCTCTTAGAATAGCTTTTACGAGGGGCCCCAATATTGCCCATTTATTGGCTAAAACCAATAAGAATTCTCCACGGGATTTGGTAGAGGGGTCGGTGGGACATTACTCTTGTTCAAGATGTGACCTTTGTCGACAAACTATTGAAGGAGACGAATGGGACATCCCGAATACGTCTATTCGACAAACAGCACATTGGGTGACCACATGTTCTTCCTCCTATGTGGTTTATGTGTTAGTATGCCCATGTGAGTGAATTTATATAGGTCGAACAACTCGTCGGATCAGAACATGGCTACAAGAACACGCCTCTAGAATTCGGAATGTAGTCCAGTCTGCCCCTTTGGTTCAACATTGCATTGATTTTCATCATCAGTTCACTGATTTTCATTGGAGAATTTTAGACCATGTTCCATATAACCCGAGAGGGGGTGACCGAGAACAACGCTTGCAATGGTTGGAACAAGCTTGGATTTTTCGTACAGCATCATTGGAGCCTCAAGGTCTGAATTTAGAACTGGATTGGTTGAGTCTACTATGACGTGTCAGCTTTTGTTTGGATTGAGTCTACTATGACGTGTCAGCTTTTGATTAGATTGGACTTGGGATTTAAGTCTCTCTGTTTTTCCATTGATGGTCAGTAAGTTGGACTGGGTGCTTGAATCATCTCTACAGCATAGTACCTCTGGAAATCGCCATAGATCAAAAGATTTTTCATTTTATCGGCGGGAGAACCATTGAAGATGAGCAATTCTTTTTGTGCAGTATTCTAAGCATTGAAACAGGGCCAGAAGATGGATTGAGGCTCTAAACGCAGTGCTGTGTTCATGGTTATCTGCATGACTAAAGTTGAGCCGATTTTTTCGGCACATCAAATTGTGAGTGGTTGTGTTATAGCACTGAAAGTTTGTGCAATTATTTCACAATACGTATTTATTATAGTGTTTGTGATATCATAGTCTTAATTAAAAGGGAGGTTACGCCTCGAGAGGGAGAAATCACTCATGGCAAAAACTTCCAACAAAAAACCAACACACTTATAGTTGGAATTATTGGGTTTCAGTCACTATTTAGACACTCAAGGTGTGTGAATTAGTAGAAACATGGAATAAGGGCAGGACTTAGAAAAAATTCTGCTCTTCTCTGCAATGCACCCATATTGAAGAATGATTGTGACAAGTATGTTTTGAACTGGTGTGACTGCAATCTGGAAAAACACAAGATGCAGTGTTTTTTTTTTGAAACTTTTATTTTCATTTTACAACAAACAAAGTAACAACACACCAAAAGAAACAAATACACACATACAATAAAGAAAGCAACCCCAATTACCCCCCACCCCAATGCTTCTTCTCTAAGTTGATAAGAATCATCATATAAGCGCTTACATACAACAATTATGGTACATCAAACAAACAGGAATAGAATCAATGATACCGGGTGAGCATGTGACAAAGATTAATACAGAATCAAACAGTCAACTGAGAACATTGAATAGTTTGAACATAATCGTTGAGCGTCTTCTAGCTAGACCAATAGTGAATGGTTTGAACGGAAGAGGCTGACATACTAGGTATTTGCGCCTATTTACAATAAAGACAGATATGTTTCACCATTGGAAAATATTAAATAAAATGAAGACGACCCCAGACCCGACTCCAGTAATACTGTAATGCGGGACAATCATACTGAACAGGAGTTTAGTAGACCAAAGGCCACATGGCATGTCCAGCATCAAGCGCACTGGATGGCAGTCCAATTGGCTAACCCATCAGGAGTATATGTCCACTTGGGATAGCAGTACTGAGGAGATAAGAAAAAATCTGATCTAGATTGTGAGTGATGGGGGGGGCTGAAAAAAGGTGAGCTCTAAGTCTGAGGGGTGAAGCAACTTCCATATATCTACTCACGCAAAATCTTTCATCAGAGCTGGCAGGGTGTAGAGACTCTTGGGCGGACCACTCGTTCTAGGCGGCAGTCCTTCTATCAGAGGATCAAATACTTGGTGGACGTCACCGCCGAGTAGCAAGAACAGGGTCATCCACATTCGGAGCATAAATACCAATACACGTAAATTCACTATCTCCAACCTTAAAATATACACAGGCCCAGCTACCCTCCCCATCAGAGCTAGTATCCATTACAGTGGTTGGCAAAGAATTCTCGACTAAGATGGCTACCCCGCCCCGCTTAGAAATGGCGGGAGAATAGGCAGCCACCATATCAGGTGTGGCAATAAGTTTCAGTGGTTCGACAGAGGTGAAATGGATTTCCTAAAGAAACACTAAATCAGTATGGTCATGATTAAAATAACTAAGGATGGTCATTCTGTTGATTGGACTATTGATGCCTCTTACGTTCAGTAATAAGAGCATACATAAGGCCATACAGCAAAGTCAAACATTCTGAGAAAGGAACATGATGGCGCACAGAGTTGCGCAATGTCCCTCATACCAACTATAAATGACTGTACACACGATATGATAGAAAATAAGCCAATGAAAAATCATGAAGCGCCCTATATAACAGTAGAAGCACCGAAGTGCCTTAGAGAAGAAGCAAAACCCCAAAAATTACTGGCGACCTGATGTCTGCGGGGTGAAACCCCAGAGAAGGCCTAAATTGAAACATATAACCGGTATAGCTGTGCATGCTCCGGATCCAACCGAGGTGCACATCATGGAGGAAAAGGAGACCAAGAGAGGTAGATATAAAAGAAAGAAAGGTCCAGGCAGTCTCTATTCCAGGCAATGATCACCGCATCGGGCCATTCAAAATGGCGGGCAGTTCCAGCGGAGTCCATCCGAGTTGTTGACTTAGCGCATCTGGTCTGCCTCCTTGGAATCTAAAAATGTTGCTAGCAGAGCAGGATCTTCAAAGGTTCTAGTTTGGTTATGGAGAGTCACTCTAAGCTTCGCTGGATATAAGAGGCCAAAGCGAGCCTGTAACTGTTGAAGTCTAGGTCGAAAAGCAAGGAGTCCCTTCCGCCGGTCAGCTGTGGGCTTTGCCAAGTCGGGGAAGAAAGAGACTTTATGATCGTCAAACTGCAGATGTTGCATCACCCGGGCAGCTTTGAAAATTTGCTCAACTTGCTGATACCTCAGTAAACGGAAAATAATGGGCCGGGGGGTCGTCCGATTGAGTGCGATGTTGGTAGGAGCACGATATGCTCGGTCAATTTCCAGATCTCTGCAAAAGGTAATCTTCAGCAAGGAGGGGAGAGTTTTGACCAGAAATTCTCTGATATCTCCTGCTTCCGCCCCCTCTGGAACTCCTATGAGCCTTACATTGTTGCGACGGGCTCGAATATTGCAATCCTCTAACTCTTTTTGAAGATTCTGTATCTGACGCTCAGCCTTGTCCAGGTTCACCAAGCGCACCGCGTGCGAATCGAGGACCCCCGCCATATTGTCCAGCCTTAGTGAAAGACCTTCAAGCCGGTCCTGAAGCATACCGAAATCTTCTCGCATGGCTCGGAGCGCTTCTCCGTTGGACTGTACCAGTTCCTTCACACCACGTATTTCCTCCAAGATCTCCTGTTGCATTTCGGGGCTTACCCGAAGTGGAACCATCTTTGGTGGGGAAGACAACTCTGTTTTGGAACGTTTTCCATGTGAAGAAGAGGGAGACCCAAAGTCCAAGCGCACTGGTCTGTGGGCCGCCATTCCCCCCAAGGCACCCCGGTAAGTTCGGTGTAAAATATTAGATTTATGCAGATATTAAGTCAGGATTCTGAGTAGGCCCCTCGGGAGCTTCAGCGCGAAGCGTCTAACCCGCTGGACATCAGGCTCCGCCCCCACAAGATGCAGTTTTAAGGTACAGACAGCAGAGGAGAGGGAATGTTGGAAGGTATAGCCATATTAATAAACACTTACAGAAATATTAAGAAGAACAATAGTATTTATTCTGGCTATGCTTGAATGTGCTGTTTGTGCTAAAGGAGCCAATAGAGGGACCCTAACAATTCCCATGTTCTGAAAGATGGGACTGCTGATGTAGGGATAGTATGGGTGTGAGACGGGAAAGGATTCATGTTTGGGTGAGAAACAGAGATCATACATTTAGTCCTAGTGCCCCATGCTATTATGTTATGTCATAGCTGTTATGTATAGGTTCAGGGCATCTTTTTGGAAGAATTATGTTTTTGGGACAGAAAATGAATGTGTGGTTTGAGGGGTGCATAGAGGGATTTGGTATGCTCATCTGCAATGCATGGAGGACATGAAATCCTGTCCAGTATTGGACCATATGGGTGACTGCAGCGTCACCAGATGCCAGTGTGATCAAGCAGTCAAAATCAGAGAGGGTTCACATAGTTAAATGTCAAAAAATATCCCTGTCACTAATAAGGGACCCTCAGAATAATGGCATTCAACAGTGAAAACAGCACTAATGCATGCCCATGATGTACATTTTGTGGGATGAATGGTGTTGCTTTTGAGCATGTATTAGCATGCTCTTATTCTGAGGGTCCCTTATTATTGACAGGAATACGTTTTGACATTTATCCATAGGGAACCTATGCTGATTCCTTCTGGATTATTTTTCATAGGGTACTCTAATTAGATCTGATATTGTTGGCAGTGTGATAGGGCAGCCGTACATCTGCTGTGCCAGGCACTAGGAGTGCTGATGTTGTGTCAGTGTTCCCTGGATTTTACTATGCGGCCTACATCCCTACCTAGGCCAGGATCAATGAGAGCTGCAAGAGTGGTGATATATCTGGAGTATGGCTACTTGGTGTGATAGCACAAGGATCTCCCCTTCCATGCCCATACAGCCCTGACCAGGGGAGCAGTGCCACAAAGCAGACTGTGGGAGGGCAACAGGATTGCTTCACAGATAGCAGATGTATACAAACGGATATATGCCATGATGGGAAAGGTGTAGCTGCTGTAAGAAATGCCAGTACCCAGATAGGTGGGCCTCAGATGCCACAGTTAGAAGACCCTACTAATACAACTACTACTGATCATTTGTATAGCGCTACAAGGAGTACGCAGTGCTGCACAGATACACATAAAAGATGGTCCCTGATCAGCAGGGCCTACAATCTAGTCAAGACAGACAACACAGCTGCTGTGGACAGGGATACATCCAGGGGGAATGGTAAGGAAACACAAGGGAGTTTAGGTAGATCAGATCCAACAGTGGCAATGAAGAAGTGAGCGCATAGCCTGGATTTGAGAGGTGCCAGAGTCAAAGCCTGACGTACAGACTCAGATAGTTTGTTCCAGGATAAGGAGCAGCAAGGTGAAAGGAGTGACGTCTAGATTTGGAAGTAGAAGAGACGGGCACAGATAAAACAATCTGACAGAAGAGTGGAGCTCCTGGGGATGGGTGTAGGGAGAGATCAGAGGGGAATGGTAGTGCATAGCAGCAGAATGAGTGGCCAGAGGCACGAAATGGGCATACATTTGTTGCTCAGCAAAATTATGCATTCTTTGGGAAACTGCAAGGTTAGTTCTGGGTTTTGTGCACTTGGTAAGGGTCCATCCTTAGCAGTTTAAAGCATGTTTGTAGAGATGCCATGGCAGGAATCACTGGGGCAAGTTCCTAATGCCACGTGCCATTTGATGCAAGGGTATATCCTGATATGCCCTTCTGATGGAGGTGGTGGGGGCAAAAATAGTGACAGAATTCAAAATCACATGGGACAGACACAGTGGGTCCCTTTATAGCAAGAGGATGAACTCAAAGCAAACTTAAATATCTTTTATACTTCAATTAATAGAGGAGGGGTGACCTGCACAGAGCAGCGGGTACAACCCTAAACAAAGACATAGAGGGAGGTGACCTGCATGGAATGGCAGGTACAACCCTAAACAAAAGCATAGAGGGGGTGACTTGCATGAAGCTATGGTTATAACCACTCTAGCCAAATTACTGGGAAGACTAGATGGACCATGTTGGTCTTTATCTGCCATCATATTCCACTATGTATTTAGGCTTGTTAGAGTTTTAATACCAAAACAGACAGGGACCGTTATGAAGACTTATTTTTTGTGGGTGGGGCATTTGGGGGAAGTTGTTTATTGGGGTAGTTTGGGATTCGGTGGGGCAGTTGTGTGGAGTGTATCTTTGGGTTATGATGCAGTTTATTGGATGGTCAAGCAATTGTGCGAGGCTACTTTTTGAGGTGGAGACAGTTTACAGTGTGGTAGAGCAGTTGTTGGGGTGTAGCTTTTGGGAGTGGGGCAGTTTGCAAGGAGGTGAAACATTCGTATGGGTTTTTTTCTGGTGGGGATATTTGATGCGTGATAGGGCATTTGTGAGGCAGCATTTTTTGGGGTAGGGCAATGTGTGGGGTGGTGGGCCAATTGGGAGACAGTTTTTGGAGATGGAGCAATTTGGGGTTTGGGAGAGTAAAGAACAGGAAGGGAGTCTTTGAAAGAGCCTATCCTAACTGCTATGTTTCACTCTATCTGAATTTCTTTTCTACAGAAGTTGGAAATTCTTCTCCAATAGAATGCATTGGGCCATTTTTAGGAGCAGCTTATCACTCTGAAAACCCTTGTCCAATCTGCCCACTTTCAAACTCGATGTGCCCTTTGTGACATGGTGGATTCCTCCAGCCCTTTAGAAAGAGCCAAAAAGCAGGAATCAGAAGCAGTGCTGGATGGTAAACAAAAGCACATGGCTAGTAGTTACCAGGGAAACCAGACACAAGGGAAAGAAACACGCCCTTGCTGCCAGTTAGCTCAGGAGTCACAAGCTGAATCAGAGCACCTGCTAGGAGGAGGAGTCAGGCACTGCCCTAGAGGGCAGACACATAAAGAGGCCTCAGTAGAAAGGAAAGGGTCTAGACTAGGAGCCACACAGGAAGCTCCAACACAAGCTCAGCTGGGAGGTTACCTACAAGGCCAACCGAGGGTTCCGGTGAGAGGCCAGCAAAGAGGGCAGCTAACAGACCAAGAGGAGGACCAGGGAGGAGTCCGAGTTCCAGGCCTAGGCAGAGCTACCGGTAGAGTTCCAGCCCAGAACCGTGGGAGAGAGACCGTGGCAAGCCTAGAGGAACACTCAGTAAAACGGAGAGAAAGCCCCGAGCCAGAGCCAAGTTTAAAGGTAGAAGGAGAACCTTTTATAAAGTGTTTTTCAAGAGAAGAATTCAGCAAAAGCAGGCCAGGCTGTTTGCAGTATTCTGGGAATTACAAGGATAAGAAAAAGCCAGGAAGGCAGTTACAACCCACAGCTCACAAATCAGGTTTTGAATCAACAGCTGTTTCCAAAGCCCAGAGAAAGCCGTTTGCAGGCAGACGAAGAGGTAAGCCCAGAGATTGGGTTTCAAATAAGGCTGTTGATAATCAGTGTGATTTTACTTACCCAAAGGGATGGGACTGTGGTTTTAATACATGTAATGAGGATGATTGTTTACAGCAATACATGTGCCAAGAGTATGATATAAAGCCTAAGCCAGAGAGAAAGGGCGTGGCCCATGAAACACCGTTGCAAACATTTCTGTCTGACTTCCATGAGGAATTAATGGAAACAGAGCCAGGGATAGCAACATATCTGAAGAATTGATGGACTGTACGATTACAATATCAAATGAGATATTTTCCCTGCGTTGAGTTTAAGCAGTGCAGAGAACTGCAGAAGTGCTAAAAGAAAGTACAAAGCTGTGGGAAACAGAACTGTTTATTCTAATTGCTGGGAAGCAAATGTTTATTACTGCTGAAGTTAAGCTATTTCTGTTGGAGACTTTTTATTTGTCCTTTGCCAGAAGTATATGGTTTGTGTTACCTTTGTTCCATGCTGAAATCCGCCCGGAGGGGAAATAAATCCTGTTTGCTTAAAACCACTTTGAGTCACACTACTCTTCATTGGACACTGAAAGAAACTACATTTCCCAAAAGGCTTTGCCTCAGGAAAAGGTCAGACAGTTGTTCAAAGAAGGATAACAGGTCGCTTAAGCCCTACACGCTTCGGCTGGGGCACAAAAGGCGGTTACACCTTTTACCAGTTTTTCCCACATACCAAATTTCCTTCCATTTTGTTAAATTTTTTGAGAGTTATTTTGCCTCAGATGGATAGACAGACAGACATTATCAACCTCTTTTACACTGTATAATTCTTTTTTTTTTTTTTTTAAACTTTTATTTTCATTTTGCAACAAACAAAAGAAACAACACACCAAAGGAGACAAAACAAGTATACAATAAGGAAAAGCAAACCCCATTACCCCCCCCCCCCATGCTTCTTCTCTAAACCAACAGTATCAGCATGTGAGCGCTTCCAAACAACAGTGATCGTACATCAAAACGAACATAAATAGTATCTGCGATACAGAATGATCGCGTGTCAGAGATTTATACAAAGTTAAACAGTCAGATGAGAGCATTTAGCATTGTGAACATAGTCATTGAGCATCTTCCATTTAGACAGATGATGGGGGGTCTGAACGGAAGAAGCAAACATACGAGGTAGTTGTTCGTATTTACTATAGAGACAGACATGATTCCACCATTCATTGGGGCTCAGATGGGAGCTATTTTTCCAGTATTTCGTAATTAGGGAGATAGCGATGCCCAGCATAAAGTCTAAAAGGAAGTAAGCCGATTTTGGAACAGAGGGGATCCCCGCAGCTGAGCGGAGTCCCACTATCCTCCAAGAAAGAGGCTCTTGAAAGTGCAAAATAGATTGGATACGACCCCAGACCCGACGCCAGTAATACTGTAGTGCGGGACATTCATACATAACATGAGTTAATGAACCAATGGCCGCTTGGCATGTCCAGCATCTATTGCCCTGGGAGGTGTTCCATTTGGCTAATCTGTCAGGAGTATAGAAACACCGGTGGGCTAGAAAGAAGAGTGTCTGAGTAAGTGAGGCGGATCGGGAGACCCGTGTCACTCTACTCCAGACGAGGCTCCATTGCTCCGGGGTCAGAGTTACATGCAGTTCCCGCTCCCATGCTTTCTGTGCGATAGGGGTACCTCTATTTACAGCATTACATAAGGTTTTGTAAAAGTTAGATGCTACACCCGGTGAACTCCCGATAGATCGGATAGTCTCCGACAAACCCTGGGTATGGGATTCCGATGGCGGGAGCACCTTAGCACTCCGAAGACAATGCTGTAGTTGCACCAACTGAAAGTAGTGTTTCGCTGGGAGACCAAATTCAATTTGCAATTCGCTAAAAGTTTTCCAGCGACCATCATGGAACAACTGGTTAGGGATCCAAATGCCCCTAGTGTACCAGGGGCTCCACGCCATCGGTTTATTTTGTATTTGAAATCGAGTATTGTACCAAAGCGGGAGTGTGTCTAACGGACAGAATCGGGAGTCTAGAGATTGCATAAGAGTATTAAAGGCACCTAACGTGTCTAAAAGCATTGGTGGATAGTGGGAGTCTGATGGGAGAGTCATACCAGGGAGATAAGTAAGAGGAATCGGTTTGCAAAGGTCCTCCTCTATGTCTAGCCACACAGGTCTACTCGGTGCTAGATCTTCCAGCCAACGAGCGCCTTGTTTGAGAAGAAAAGAGTGGTGATATTTCAGGAAATCAGGGAATCTGACACCCCCATTTTCCTTATCTGCTTGCAATTTATGCTTCGCTATCCTAGGTGTCTTATTTTGCCATAAGTATCTAGTCAGAAGGCCCTCTAAATCTTTATATGTACGTCGAGGTAGGAGACAGGGCAACATTTCTAGAATGTAATTCACTTTAGGAACAATCATCATTTTTATGGTTTCTAGGCGACCCCACCAGGTAAGTGTTAAAGGAGTCCAACGGTGAGTAAGCGCCCGGACTTTAGAGGTTAATTCTTTGGCATTAAAGGAGATAGCGTCTTCCAAAGGAGAGCAGTAGTGGACCCCAAGGTATTTGACCATGCGGGGTTGCCATAAAAAGGGAAAGGATTGCATATCTGCCTGATGAATCAGAGGATTTAGTGGAAAGGCTACCGATTTGGTCCAATTTATCTTATAACCCGAGAGTTGCGAATATTTACCAATTTGCTCTAGGACAGCCGGCACTGAGTCTAGAGAGACAAAGAGCATAAGGTCATCAGCATATGCTGAAATTTTGATTTCCCTATGGGAGAAGGGGACTCCATGAATCTCTTCCGATTGCCGGATTAGTAAAGCTAAGGGTTCGAGGGCAAGATCGAAAAGAAGCGGAGACAGTGGGCATCCCTGGCGAGTGCCGCGTTGAAGGGGAAATGGCAGAGACTTTAAAGCATTAGCACAGATACTGGCTGTAGGTTGTGCATACATGGTGCGGAGACAACGGAGAAAACCTTCTCCGAATCCGTACCAGCGGAGAGTTGCAAATAGGAAGGGCCATTCTAAGCGATCAAAGGCCTTCTCAGCATCAAGTGAGAGGCCAACCAATGGTCGATCAAGATTAACTGCGGTAGTCAGTACATGACATAGAGTCCGAGCATTGTCAGCAGTTGATCTACCGGGAATGAAACCGCATTGATCTGGGTGTATTAAAGTAGACATCCTATCAGAGAGCCGGGTGGAGAGAATGGTGGCAAATATTTTATAGTCCGCGTTTAGGAGGGAAATGGGACGATAATTAGCTGTTAGTTGCGGATCTCTCCCCTCTTTCTCAAAAACTACTACATTTGCCATTGAAAAGGACCCAGAAGGAGATCCCTCCTCGGCCAGAGCAGAAAAATAAAGTTTCAAAACTGGAGCTAAGTCAGCGCTAAAGGTTTTGTAGAATTCAGTAGGGAGACCGTCCGGGCCTGCAGCTCGACCTGTGGCACATCTCTTGATAGCAGAATGAATTTCTGATAAAGTGAATGGTTTGTCCATGGCCTCTCTATCTTCGTCAGATAGGGTCGGTCGTTGTACACCTGAGAGTAATCGTTCAAATACTTCTGGCTCAAAATCACATTCAGATTGATAAAGCCGAGTATAAAAATCACGAAAGAGTTCTAAGATTTCTGTATCTTTAGTGACCAAGCCCCCCCCCCGACGGATTACGGAGAGCGGTAACACGCTTGGCTTCTTTTTGACCTTTCAGGGCATTTGCTAACAATTTGCCAGCACGGTTATTTTCCCGGTAATACATCCCTTGTTGTGATTCAATATTTTTAGCAGCAGCAGTATACAAAAGCTGATTGTATTGAAAACGAAGGCGTTGTAAGCGGAGTAAAATACAGGGGTCAGTACGGGACGTGAGGAGACGCTCCCCAGCCTGTATCTGTTGCTCTAGTATCAGTAAGTGTTGCTTTCTTTGTTTCCCCTGTCGAATTTGATAGCTGGTTATAGATGCACGGATAGATGCCTTAAAACCCTCCCACCAAGCCCAGCTCGCTGTGTCATGGGGTGAGTTAAAATGAAAATAATCTTGGATAGCGGCCTTTATGTCAACCTGAAAATCTTTTTGATCTAGTAGGGATCTATCAAAAAACCAAGCTCGGGGAGAATCATCTCGCGTAGTGACATGTAATGAAAAAGATATGGCAGCATGATCTGAAATATGGAGAGGATGAATCCTAGCCGTGTCCACTTGAGAAATCAGTGTTTTGGAAACGAGAAAGAAATCTATTCTAGATTGTGAGTGATGGGGGGCAGAAAAAAAGGAGAACTCTAAGTCGGAGGGGTGAAGCAGCCTCCATATATCAACTAGCGCAAGATCTTGCATCAGAGCTGTAAGGGTAGCAAGACTCTTGGGTGTACTACTCGTTCTAGGCGGTTGTCTATCTATCAAAGGGTCTAGCACTTGATTGAAATCGCCACCAAGAATTAATGGAGTATTGGCAGAGGCCTGTGCCAACTGCGCAATACTTGCATAGTAAGCAGGGTTGTCCACATTCGGGGCATAAATACAAATACACGTGAATTCACTATCTCCAACCTTAAGGTGTGCTCGGGCCCATCTACCCTCCTTATCAGAGCTAGTATCCAGTACAGTAGCTTGCAAAGACTTCTTAACCAGAATGGCTACCCCACACCGTTTGGAAACGGCGGGAGAATAGGCAGCCACCATGTAAGGCTTAGCATTGAGTTTCAGTGTTTCAGCGGAGTTTAGATGCGTTTCCTGGAGAAACACTAAATCAGCATGCTCATGGCTAAGATAGCTAAGGATTTTCTTTCTTTTGATTGGGCTATTGATGCCTTTTACGTTAAGTGATAAGATCTTACATAAGGCCATTCAGAAAGGTTAAAAATTCTGAGCATGATAACGCACATAATTTCACAATGTCCCTCAAATTAACTGTATCTGGCTGTACACATGACATGATAGAAAATAAGCTAATGTAATACAATGAAGCGCCCCACATTAAAAAAGAAGAACCGCGGTGCGGTAGAGAAGAAGCAAAACCCCAGAAATTACTGGCGACCATGTGTCTGCGGGGAGAAACCCCAGAGAAGGCCGAAATTGAAAACATATAACCTGTATAACTGTGCGTGCTCCGAATCCAACCGAGGCACACATCATGGAGGGATAGGAGACCAAGAAAGTCATATAGAAAAAGAAAGAAAAGTCCAGGCAGTCTCTGTGCGTGGCTATGACCACCACGTCGGGCCCTTCAAAATGGCGGACAGAGCCGGCAGATAATAAGTCCAAGTTGTTGGATTAGCGCATCTGCTCTGCTTCTTTGGAGTCTAAAAATGTTGATAGTAGATCAGGATCTTCGAATGTCCTAGTTTGGTTGTGGAGAGTCACTCGGAGCTTCGCTGGATACAATAGGCCAAAGCGAGCCTGTAGCTGTTGAAGTCGAGGGCGAAAAGCAAGGAGTCTCTTCCGACGGTCAACTGTGGGCTTTGCCAAATCAGGGAAGAAGGAGACTCTATGACTTTCAAACTCCAGATGATGATTCGCCCGGGCAGCATTTAGAATTTGTTCCACTTGTTGATATCGTAGTAATCGAAAAATAATAGGCCGGGGGGTCGTTCGATTGAGCGCCATATGGGTAGGAACACGATGTGCTCGATCAATTTCCAGATCTCTATGAAAAGTAATCTTCAGCAAGGAGGGAAGAGTTTTGAGCAGGAATTCTCTCATATCTCCTGCTTCCGCCCCCTCCGGTATTCCAATGAGCCTCACATTGTTGCGACGGGCTCGATTGTTGCTACTAACTCTTTTTAAAGATTCTGTATCTGGCGCTCTGCCTTGTCCAGTTTGACCAAGCGCACCGCGTGCGAGTCGAGGACCCCCGCCATGTTGTCCTGCCGTGATGAAAGACTTTCAAGTCGGTCCTGGAGCACACCGAAGTCTTCTCGCATGGCTCGAAGCGCTTCTCCGTTGGACTGCACCAGTTCCTTCACGCCGCGTATTTCCTCTAAAATCTCCTGGTGCATTTCGGGGTTTTCCCGAAGTGGAACCATCTTCTGTGGGGAAGACACCTCTGTTTTGGAGCGTTTTCCGTGTGAAGAAGAAGGAGACCCGAAGTCCAAGCGCGCTGGTTTATGGGCTGCCATCCCCCCCGAGGTACCCCGGTAAGTTCAGAGCAAAATATTAAGATTATGTAGGTATTAAATCAGGATTCTGAGTAGGCCTCTCGGGAGCTTCAGCGCGAAGCGTCTTACCCGCTGGACATCAGGCTCCGCCCCCTACACTGTATAATTCTTGACAATTGTTATTGCACCTAAGGCTAGTGTAAGAACATTCCCAGATGCTCCTGCAATGTAGGTTTGCTGTAGCCCCTGAAGATGGACCCTTTTGCCATAACCTCTACCTGTGGTGTGCCCCACCAAGAAGGAAAGAGGGCTTACAAAATATATTTGTTTTATAGATTATAACAAATGTTTTGTTAGAACAGAAGTTCTCAAAGATTTTGATAGTGCCCCCCTCAAACTCGAATGCATGTCCCAAGCCCCTTGTCTATTCTTTGACATGAGGAAGGATAGGCTATTCTCTCCCTGTTTGTGGAGCTCCTCATTTCTCCTTTAATACTTCTTATCCTTCTCACACATTTGTACCTCCCTCCAATCTATCTCTACCTTCCATTTAACACCTTACACCATTTTTAATCTTTTATTTCTCCTTTCACGCTTTCATTCTCCTTCCTTATTCCTTGCATCATTCTATACAAAGGGATACAAGCAGACTTAGCAAAAATATCTCAAGGCAGAATTTTTTTTCCCTTGTCTTTATTTTTGGATGAGTATTGTATTGAACCACTGATATATTTTTAACTGAATTCGTATGGTATAGACTGTCATTTCTTTCCTGTGGACAGCTTTTTCTTTCTTGTAAGTGTGCTTCAGTTATAGAATATATTGTACTTCAATAACAAACACAGACTCTCTTTCTTATGGTCTTGGCAAGGCAAAGAGGGACCAACGCAGAGGCAGACAGCTTGTAGTAGAAAGATAGTACTAGAGAAATCAAGGATAATACCTTAAATACAAGTGAGCAAATCAAGAAAGCAGGTTCAAGATCAAGGCCTAACCTAGGTCAAAACCAGGCAGTTAGATCAGAAGCAGGGTTTAGGAACAAATATGGATGAACGCAGGCAGGATAGAAGCAGACAAAGAGTATGGTTAGAGGCAAACATGAAAATACAAGTGATGAAATGGTCAGATCAGGAATTGATCCAAATAGGTGTGAAACCATATATTGAAAATCAGGAAGAGGTCCAGACAGAGCTGTTGTATCAGTCGGAAACAAGGGTAAACCAGGCAATTAAAGAGTTTAAACAGCTGGGCAGAAACCTGTGGATCCAGAAGGAAAAAGAGAGTGGGTCTTAAGGCAAACTCTCTTTAGAAGAGGTGAGCGAACTAGACTACATGAAACACAAGATGACAGAGTGAAACATCTGGCAGCACTATCAGCTAGAAAGTTACAGGGTGCTGGATGCTAGTTCAAAATCAGCCATGTCTGACAGTACCTCCTTTTTTCATCTGCAGCTCCTGGAGACTTAAAATTAAAGCAAGTTTAATCAAACAAACTGTTATATCCTTGGGTCAAAAACCAGACATCAGAAAGCCCTGACCACAAGGCATGATAGTTTTTGTGTCCCAAAGAATCCAAAAAATACATAAGCAACAGGGATATGAAGGGTGGTAGCTTTTTTGATGCCTGGAATGAAGTCTGAACTGAGTATAGCAATGGCAAGGTGTACTGTTTTAAGAACAGTCGGATTTATCTAAAATAGAATACTCAGTGATAGCCCTAGACCATTACTGAAAGTTGATTTTCAGGAGAACAGGAAATGTTATTTATAGAAAGTAGGATCTGCCATACTGATAAAGGCTCGAGATATTGTTCTTTTATTTTGATGATAAACTTGGGCTGGTCACAGTTGATATTTAAAACAGCTGTGGCTAGATTAAAGCACGCATTTTGAGCCACAGGGCTGATGCTACATGTTAGAAAGCAGCTCCAGGACATTTGGAGGGAAATTTTATAAGGCACACCTAGGTTAATATGCCTATTTTATAAAGTCAAGTATGTGCATACTTTATAAAAGAGGGGTGTAAGTAGTAGGGAACACGCACTGAATCTCTGCACTATCGCTTACACCAGCTCTATGTCTGGCATAAATGACTGTGCTTATCTTATACACGTATGCCCATGTTTTATAAAGTACATATGTCCAGTATTTTCAAAAAGGTCACAAAGAGGAAAAAGTTGGACAGTGAAGAAGAAAGACAGGAAGAAAATTGATGCCTTTGAATTATGGTGCTGGTGGTGAATACTGTGTATACCATGGACTGCCCAAAGAACAAATCAGTTGGTACTAGAGGAGATCAAACCTAAGCTTTCTTTAGAAGCTCATCGACAAGACTTTGACTTTCATACTCTGGATACATCATGCGAAGAGCAAGATCATTAGAAAAAGATTATGTTTGGCAAGTTTGAAGGTCAGCACAAAAGAGGAAGGCCAGCAATGTGATGGATCAATACAATAACAGCAGCTATGGATGCCACTCTATCAACAACTAGCTGCTTGACTGAAGACCAAACATAGTTTAGGACAACTATCCAGAGGGTCGCCAGGAGTAAGCATCAACTCGATGGTACTTAAAAACAATAGTAAGAACAACAACATGTTCGTAAGTACGCACTCTGTCCATGCCCCACCCAAGCACCACCTATTTGAACTCCCACAAAGTATACCCCATCGGCCTAATGTATGTATTAATAGAATAGCAATCGGCTAAAGTACATGTGTAAAGGACTATTTGTATGTGGAAGTTACTGAAAATAGATAATTTGATGTATTTTGTGGCAGCTTCTTATAAAATTATCCCCTTATAGGGTAATTTTATAAATTGGTTCCTAGTTGCTGTTTGTGTACTTTATGTCTCTTTCATAAAGTCACATATGTGCATATTTTATAAAATAAGATTTTAAGTGCAAAGGTTCACACGTATATTAAGATGCAATCACTTGAACAGTTCTAGAGCTGATATAAATGACCACTCCTACTTTTTGCAATTATGCATGTAAATCAAAGGATTTTGTAATCTATGCATGTAATTGCTCACAGTGCCTATGCTCCACCCAAATCCTATCCATGTGTACAGCCGCAGTTAAAGTACATGTGATTCAGACTACACAGGCACTTTCACTTTATAGGAGGTTACTTATGCACTTAAATGGTCATGTGGTAGTGTGGCATGTGGTGGGAATGGGTTTTCTGTTAAAACACCAAACAGAAGGCGTTTGGGGAAATAAATTGTGTTTTTATTCAGAACCAGTTTGTTAAACCTTCACAAAGTTGGTCTCCCTGCCCTTCCTCCAGCCCAGTTAATGGTCCTTCCTTGCCCAGTTAAAGTTCCTACCTTTGTATGGCTTGCCTTGAGCAAACTCCTGGCTCTATGGGCCTCCTCCCTCCTGCAGCCTGTTGGGTTTTTAATTGCTTCCTATGAGCCATGCCCTACCAGCCCTGAACTCTGGGCTTCAGGTTCTTTTAAAGGGGCATGTTGATAATCTCACTGGAGAGGAACGGGAAGCATTCTATAGACCCCATCACACACTTTCCCTCTCAGCTCAACCATGCCCTGTTGAGTGCCTGTCTCATCTGAGACCCCCACCCAGAAAAGAAAGTCCACATTCAGGTGAGTCTGATCAGCCCTATGGCGTACCTGAAACTGGGAGGGTTGGAGACTCAAGAACCACTGCATAATATGGCCATAAATAATGTAAATAGATGACTGAGCAGATAGTATTTGAAGGTTTCAAGCACCCACTCGACAGTGAAGTCCTTCTTCTCGATCACTGCATAATCCTTCGACCAGGGAAGCAGTTTCCTGCTGATGAAGGCTATAGGATATTTTTCACCTCTGACTTCCTGGGCCAAAACAGCTCCTAGGCCCACCTCTTAGACATCAGTTTGCACAATAAATGATAGAAAGAAATCAGGGTTATTCAGGACTCATTCAGAGCACATGGCCTTCTTGAGATGCTGGAAAGTCATGTCCAGGTCTGGTGAACACTGGATCCATTCAGGAGCTTTCTTCCTGAGGAGATTGGTTAATGGCTCCACCACCTCTGCAAATTAGGGATGAACCAGCGAATAGCTGATCAGTCCAAGGAAGGCACAAACCTCTTCCTGTGATATCGAAGTGGGGACATGGGCAATGGCATCTGCCTTCCGTAGTTGAAGTTGTATCTGTTCATTCTAGTGGCTTCACTGTTTGACCTTTTCAAAGCTTCTTTAGAATTGGGAGTGGTCCCAGAGGACTGAAGAAAAGAACATATGGTCCCTTTATACAAAAGTGGACCTAAGGATGAGGTTGAGAACTACAGGCCGGTTAGTCTAACCTCGGTGGTGAATAAATTATTGGAAACAATGCTAAAAAAGAGGATAGTAAGGTTTCTGGAGTCCTATGGATTGCAGGATCTGAGTCAACATGGGTTTACCAGATGCAGGTCTTGTCAGTCTAATCTGATTGATTTCTTTGACTGGATGACCAGGGAGTTGAACTTAGGGAGAGCCCTAGATATGGTGTACTTAGATTTCAGTTAACTCTTTGACACTGTTCTTCATGGGCAACTTATAAACAAATTGAGCATCCTAGGAATGGATCTTAGAGTGACTGACTGGGTTAGAAATTGGTGGAGTGGGAGGTGACAAAGGATACAGGTAGATGGAACTCACTCTGAGAAAGATGTTACCAGTGGTGTGTCACAGGGATATGTCCTTGGTCCGATTCTTTTTAACATCTATGTTAGCAATATTGTGGAAGGACTGTCAGGTAAGGTTTGCCTCATTGCAATGATACCAAAATCTGCAATAGAGTAGGCAGCCAGGAAAGAATAGATAACATGAGGAGGGATCTAGCTAAGCTAGGGTCATGCATTTAGAAACATAGGAACATGACAGCAGAAAAAAGACCACATGGCCTATCTAGTCTGCCCTTCCATATCAACCACTACAACAGTCCCCTTTTTCCCTTTAGAGATCCTCTGTGTTTGTACCATGTTTTTTTGTATTCAGATACTGTCGTCATCTCTACCACCTCCACTGGGAGACTATTCCACACATCTACTACTCTTTCCATAAAGAAATATTTTCCGCATATTACTCCTGAGTCTATCCCTTTCACCCTCATCCTATGTCCCCTCATAGCAGAGCTTGCTTTCAATCAAAAGAGGCTCTCCTCATGTGCATTTTGTTCAGGTGGGAGGGGTGTATTAAGTGAGGCAGTATTGGGGGCAACCAGACTGCCAAGATCTTAGATAAGATATTTTAGTCCACATTTATCAGAGAGATAGGTCAATAGGACTCTGGCAACAAATGATCCTTGCCAGGCTTAGGAATCACCATGATAAGCACCTTGTTGGTATTAAAAGGGAAGTCCTTTAGTTCAATAAGCTGTTGATATATCTCTGACAAGGGCAAACACACACTTTGTCCTGCAATATTTAGAAAATTTTACTGCTGAACCCATCAGGGCCTGGCACACTAGCTTCTTGAAGTCCCTTAATAACTTGTCGTACTTCCCTAGCAGAGATCAGCATATTTAAGATAATCCTGAAGTTCCCGCAACCGACAATCCTTCAAGTATGTTTTAGCCTTTTCCTTATCCCTCTCCTCAGCTTGAAACAATTGCTGATAAAAAATCTTTGAGGACCTTCTCCATACATTTTTGTGATGTACCAACCAACCTCTCCCTGGTTCTAATACCTGCTACATGCCGAGGACCTCTCTCATTTTTCACTAAAGATGAAAGCATTTTACCCAAGTGATTTCCAAACCTATAGAATGCATGCCTATAGTATAACATGGATCATTTAGCCCATTGTAAGGTCAGATAAGCTGCCCTGTTTTCATTGGTATCCTGTCATATCAACCTCCCCCGCAAAACTAGGAGTTGCTTGCCCCAGTTGACCAATCATCTATTAGTCTCCTTCTTCCTACTGCTAACATATCCAATGATGACCCCCACCAAGAAGGCCTTAACTGTCTCCTAGAATAAAGCTGGATTTGCTTTTTGTTCTCCATGGGTATCTTCAAACAGAGCCCATTGATTTTGCAAAAACTGAGTAAAACCTTCATACCCTTTAAGAAAAGTGGAAAGCACCACTGTCACACCCTAAAAGGAGTCCCATGTAGAAGCATATCAATCCAGATCATTGTGTGATCCGACATCTGAATGTTAGAACTTAAGAACATAAGATATGCCATACTGGGCCAGACCAAGGTCCATCAAGCCCAGTATCCTGTTTCCAACAGTGTCCAACCTAGCAGTTTTCCCAAAAGACACAGGATCCTCAATGCTTGTATTAGGTCAAGCAATAATATCCTGGGTCCCTTTTAATAATGGTTAATGGAACTTTCCTCCAGGAACTTGTCCAAACCTTTTTTAAACCCAGCTACACTAAAAGCTTTTACTACATCCTCTGGTAACAAATTCCAGAGTTTGATTACACGTTGAGTGAAAAAATATTTTCTCTTATTGGTCTTAAATAGGTTACCCTGTAGCTTCATTGCATGTCCCCTAGTCTTTCTATATTCTGATTACGTAAACAATCGATCTACGTTTGCCCATTCCACTCCATTCATTAATTCATAGACCTCTATCATATCTCCCCTCAGCCATCTCTTTTCCAGGTTGAAGATCCCTAAACGTTTTAACCTCTCTTCATTGGAGTATCCTTCCATCCCCTTTACCATTTTTGCGTCTCTTCTCTGTACCTTTTCTAATAACACTATATCTTTTTTAAGATACGGCGACCACAATTGAACACAATATTCAAGGTGCAGTTACACCATGGAACAGTACAGAGGCATTATAGTATCCTTTGTTTTATTTTCCATTCCTTTCCTTATGATACCTAGCATTCTATTTGCTCTCTTGGCTGCCGCTGCACACTGGGCGGAGGGTTTTAACATGTTATCCATGATGACGCCTAAATCTTTTTCCTGGGTGGTGGTTCCCAATGTGGAACCTTGCATTGTGTAACCATAGTTTGGGTTGTTCTTTCCTAGGTGCATAACTTTGCACCTGTCCACATTAAATTTCATCTGCCATTTGGATACCCAGTCTTCCAATTTATCAAGACCCTCTTGCAATTTTCCCCACAATCCTCATGGGTTTTAACAGCTTTAAATAGTTTTGTGTCATCTGCAAATTTGATCACCTCACTCGTTATTCCCTTTTCCAGGTCATTTATGAATATGTCAAAAAGCAGCAGACCCAGCACAGATCCCTGGGGTACTCCACTATTCACCTTTCTCCATTGGGAAAATTGGCCATTTAGCCCTACTCTCTGCTTTCTATCTTTTAACCAGTTCCTGATCAACAATAGTACACTGCCTCCTATCCCATGACTTTTTAATTTTGCCAAAAGTCTCTCATGAGGGACCTTGTCAAAGGCTTTCTGAAGGTCCAGATACACTATATCAACCAACTCACATTTGTCTACCTTTTTATTCACAATTTCAAAAAAAACATAACAGATTAGTAAGACAAGATCTTCCTTGTCTAAAACCATTTTGGCTGTCTACCATTAAGCCATGACTATCTACATGTTCAGTAATTTTGTTCTTTATGATGGTTTCTACCATTTTTACCAGTACTAACATCAGGCTCACCGGTCTATAGTTTCCTGGATCATCCCTGGAACCCTTTTAAAAAATTGGCATTACATTAGCCATCCTCCAATCTTCAGGTATTAGAGATGATTTTAATGATAGTTCACAGATTGCTAATAGCAGGTCTGAAATCTCATATTTCAGTTCCTTCATCACCCTTGGATGTAAACCATCCGGTCCAGGTGATTTGCTACTCTTCAGTTTATCAAATAGTTGTAATACATCTTCCTGGTGTATCAATATTTCTTTCAATTCTTCCGCAGTTTCACCTTTAAATACGACTTCAGTCATGGGTAACATCTCTACATCTTCCTCAGTAAAGACCAAAGCAAAGAATTCATTCAGTCTCTCCGCTATGGCCTTGTCCCCTCTTAGTGCCCCTTTTAACCCTCTATCATCTAATGGTCCAACTGACTCACAGTTTTTTTGCTATGAATGTACTTGAAAAGTCTTTATTATGCATTTTTCTTCCACAGCAAGCTTCTTCTCATATTCTATTTTTGCCTGCCTTATCAGTGCCTTGCATTTAACTTGGCATTGCTTGTGCTGTTTCCAGTTTTTAGCATTTGGCTCTTTTTTCCATTTCCTGAAAGATGTTTTTTGGCAACAACAGCCTCTCTGACCTCACCTTTAAACCATGCTGGCAGTTTTTTGGACTTCCTTCCACTTTTCTTAAAATGTGGAATACAGCTGGTCTGGGCTTCCAAGATAGTATTTTTAAACAACACCCAAGCTTGTTGTAAGTCTTTAATCTTTGCAACTATTCCTTTTAGTTTTTTCTTAACTATTTTCCTCATTTTATCATAGACTCCCTTTTGAAAGTTAAAAGGTAGTACTATGGATTTCCTTACCATCCCTCCTCCATTAATTAAATCAAACGCGATCATGCAATGATCACTATTGCCAAGTGGCCCGGCACCCTTATCTCCTGCACCAGATCTGGTGTTCCACTAAGGACTAGGTCCAAAATGGCTTTCCCTCTGGTCAGTTCATGAACCATCTGCACCAAGAAGCAGTCATTTATTTTATCTAGAAACTTTATCTCCCGAGCATGTCCTGCCGTGACACTGACCCAGTCGATATCGGGGTAAATGAAATCACTCATTATTATTACTGTGCTGTAACTTTTGTTAGCTTCCCTGATTTCTTTGAGCTTTTCATCATCCATTTGTTAATTCTTGCCAGGCAGTACATCCCCACTGCCATCGCCTTCCCCTTTTTACATGGAATGTCAATCCATAGAGATTCTACAGCAAATTTTGTTTTCTGAAAAACTTTAATCCTTTGTGACTCAATGCCCTCTCTAACATAGAGCGCAACCCGTCCACCAATTTGATCTGCTCTCTCATTACGATATAGTTTGTACCAAGGTATCACAGTCAGTGGCGTAGCGTGAGTTGTCAGCACCCGGGGCAAGGCAAGTAATTTGCACCCCCTAACCCGTGGATTTTAGCTGCCGGGGAGCTTCTTTGCACGGGGGAGCCGACCGTGATCCTACCCCGGGAGGGAGCGATCGTCAGCACTGACCTCGCTGAGCCGGAGTCCAGGGAAACGAACAGCACAGCAGCAAGAGCCCGACAAGCATGGTTAAACGCCAAACAGCAGGGAAGAGGAGGAGATCCGGAACCAGAAACTCGCGATGCCGCCCTGCAGCTCCGCCTTCTCGAGCGCACAGGGCGATCCGACCCCAACCCCAGCTTTACATTGAGATCGAGGGGCGACGACACGATAAACAGTCCCCCTCCCACCCCGCCCTGGCAGCTTGTGTGAAATAGCTACCTAGAGGGGGTCAATCGCATCGCCTGCGCTTTGTTGCCGAGGGTTTGCCAAGAACAATGCGACTCCCAGGACTGCGGGCTCGAGGGCTATAGCGCAAACCTCTTTGCAGTGCCACCACCAGATGGCATACGCGCCAACATGTATCATAGGGACCTGCCTTTCCCCCTCATCGGCAACAGAGAGCTGCAAGTGCGAGCGCCCCCCCCCATGTTGCGCCCGGTGCGGCCGGCCCCCCCTGCACCCCCCACGCTACGCCTCTGATCACAGTATCCCACTGGTTGTCGTCTTTCCACCATGTCTCTGAGATACCAATCATATCTAATCTCTCATTTAGTGCTATATATTCTAACTTTCCCGTCTTATTTTTTAAACTTCTAGCATTTGCATACAAGCATTTTGGAGACTGTATTTTATTCATATTAACCTGGCTATTGGTAGGCAGGGTAATTTGGAATCTTTAAGCTCTGTCTGTTCCATACTCAAGGGCATTTGGGCTACTTTTGTCTTTATTGGAACCTCTCTGCTGATATGCCCTAACTTCCTTCTTTTGGTAGTATCCTTCAAGGATACATTGTTCCGAGCCATGTGCTGTTGGGCGACTGTCAGCTCTCCCCTATTATCTAGTTGCCAATTCATGTGAACTGAACATCTCCCATCAACTTCCGAGACAACACAGAAAATCTATTCTAGACATAAATCATGTACCCTCGAAAGATGGGTATAGTCTCGCTTTCTAGAGTGCAAGACATGACACATATCTAATAGATTGCAATTTTCACATATAGTAAACCTCTCCGTCGCTTAGCATCCCCTTCCTACCGAACCAGGGGACCAATCTAGAGTCGCATCAAACACACAATTATAATCCCTTCTTAAAATCCCCTTTAGTTCTCCGCCCCACATATGCACACACCAGCACATAAAAAACCCCCTCTGCTCATAAGCATTATGCCCATATATGCTACCCAACAAAATGGGGTTACCATTGCAATCATCCAAGAATCAAAATGTATATTCTCTAGGGGTCGCAAAGCCCAATGTATTAGGATGTCTAAACCTGCTTTTTTCCTCTTCCAAAGAAAAGCCATAAATGTCTCCTACCCACCATCTTTTCAGTTTAGCATATTCACTATCAGACATATGAGTCTCTTGAAAAAAGGTGATGTCAACCTGCTCATCATGCAGGGCCTTTATCACATTATGTCTCTCAGTAGGGCATCCCGTGCCACAGATATTCAATGAGGTAAGGCAAATACCTTGTTTCCTCATGTCCACTGTTCCCTCTAAGCTGTGCACGTGTGCGCGCGCACTCACCTCGCCGAGCGAGCGCACATACTTTACAACAGAGCGCACAAAAATTACGGTTCTGATTCTGATAGAAAACAACACAGACATCTTAAAATTTAAAAGTTGTTATGTATTTACGGTTTTCACAAGTTCTACAATGTTTTCTAGTGCAATCAATATGGTGTACATACTGTATTCTGATGTGTAGTCAAATTTTAAAGTATATAACTCTGAGTGTCGTTATGTGGCGCACAAAAATTTAACCTTCCTTCAAAAGCTGCATAGCTGATATTTTATGCGCACACAGCCTACAGAAAATTAGAGGGAACATTGCTCATGTCATTCTATTAAGGCCCCCAGTTATGGGATCAATAATCCCCAAAAAAGAGGGATCTTCCCAGCTTAAGACCCTCTCAATCCCCCATGAACTCAGATAATTGACCGGAGGAGTATCCCTCCCATTCCTTATATTTCTCATAGAACACTTCATCACATCAGTATAAATCCATTACCCCCCAAATTATCTAACTCCAAATTATCCCTACCCTAATCCAGCTATGCCCTCCCAGTATAAAAACAAAAGTACATCCCTTATTACAAAGTATCAAAATTAGCAACCCACATTGAACAACAGGGAATATAACATATCACATACTTTAGATACCATTAGGTAAAACAAAACCCAGCCCAGTCCAATGTTGCACATTAAAATCATTCACAGGATCATGAATTGAAAGTATTTAAGCTGGGGTATGACCCCTGAAACTACCAGCATCCAAATGGGTTCACCTATCCACACTATGCACACAGAACCACAAATCCTTACACCTCATATCCCACTGCACCCTCATGCATATTCAAGTAATCAGTCTCACATCCCATTCACCCACATACACTGGCTCCAATAATACTTTGCGAGACTGCAAAACCAAAAACAAGAGAAATAAAAATTTAAGAAACCCGTAAGACATTCAGTCTCAATTTGCAGACACAAACTAAGAAAAGAAAAAGAATGATGCTGCCTGGGGTACATATCCTCAAACCCCTTCATGCAGCTATGCGTCACGACTAGTCCCAGTCCTTAGGCCCCATCGATACCATACTGGCCTTTATAAAATACTAGCATAAGTGGCAGAGATCTCTTCTTAATTTAAGGCATGGGCATTTATGCCCACTGTCTAGCAGGTGTAAATGAAAACATTTAAAGTTTGCAAGTATGCCTGTATATTAAAGTACTTTATAATCAATGTGCGTACTTGCATTTCCAAGACTGACACAGAATTCCACTAAATGTTCATATCCAATATTGATGTCGACTTCCAATTTGATAATATCACCCTGATAGCTACTATCATCATAAAGTCCAGTAAATAGGCATCACACTTAATTCTAGACTTTGTAAGGCTTAGTGATCTCAAGATAACAATTTTATAGTTTAATTGTTCATCAGCATTTAATATTTGTTGTATTTTTGACCACACTCTTGAACAATGTAGTTGAACATATGGACAATCAAACAGAATATGACAACAGGTACTTATATCTGCATTGCAAGACCAACACCTGTTATTATCTACGGCAGTAATTTTTGAGAGCTTTAAAAAGAGTCCAGAATGTTCTGTGTGCCAAAAATATATGGGGACTGTGTGACACTTGCAGATAAGAAAATATAGGTTGACTTTGACCAGCATTTTTCCCACTCTTGAGAGGTCAAAGCCATTCCAAGATCTTGTAACCCTACCTACAGGTAAACCAGCATTACTATAACGCTGTTAGATGTTACAGTAGTCGTATAGCCAATACCTCAGGCTGGAGCACCTCTGGAGGTAGCACAGTGAAAAAAACCCTACTGTCCAGCAATTCTGTTATCAGAGAGCTGACAATAGGTTCACTAGAAGAATAAAAAACGAAATTCAGGAGACTTTAAGGATGGTAAACCTAAGATGTTATTACTAAGTATTCAGGTAAGATGACACAAAATTTTCACAATATAAATTTTTAAATAAGAATCCAGAGTCCTTTTGAAATATTATAATTAAGTATTTTATTAGCTAGCAAAAATACATGTTTAAAATCAGGATATCCACTTTAATTAAATATGTCTAGTTAAAGTTCTGACTTCAGAAATTGAAATGTCTAAGAAGCTGCAATGGAACACAGCTAATATTAAATACACCTAACTAACTTTTCTTTCAGAATACTTCACATCAAGTTCACAGTACATCAGATAAGTATATTTCCTTTTTTTTTTTTTGTAAACTCTATTTATTGAAAACCAAATAATACAGAACATGCAAAACAATATTTAAAAAATAACAACAAATACATCAAAAAATGGCATTTCTACTGATCTCCCAGACCTGGATTCCTCAGCAAATCAATCATACAAATACAGCAAGAAAAAAGAATTTACAATATTCCCCTCTCCCCCCCTTTCCCCACCAACCTCCCTCCCACCCCACAGCCTCCCCCTTCAGCAACCAACCCCCCATAGTGAACATGCATATTAATTATATTATTAATATCCTATGACCTTCTCATCCCAATTGAAGCACTTCATTTCGGACACGAGGCCTCAATATCTGAATATATGGTTCCCAAATTAGCAGGAATAAGGCCCAACGTCGAGCACTTCCTCTAGCCTCTCTCCTTTCCATAAGCATCAGTTGGTGGAAATTGTTGCGCCATTCCCAATAAGTGGGACCTGACGCTTCTCTCCACCTATGAAGTATCGGGCCTTTACCCACCAGACATGCCTTCCTGACCAAAAGGCGTTCCCATCTCCCTTTCGGGTGGAGTGGTCCAAGCTGATCTAACATCACAAGCGATGCTGTCCAACGGACTCGCTGTAACACAATCCTACTCATAAAATCAGCTATCCTCTTCCAGTATAGGCAAACTATCGGACACCCCCACCACATATGTCCTAAGTCCGCCAAAGGGCATGGACATTTTGGGCATCTGCCCAACTCAGTGAGATGGGATCGTAACGCCCGTCTTGGAGAGAAATGTGCCCGTAGGATGCATTTAAACTGTATCTCCCGCCATCGAGCTCCCCTCACCAGCCCCGCAATCCCACTCAAGGCCTGAAGGATTGAACCAGGAGCTACCAAGATATTCAATTCTTGTGCCCACAAAGCTTCTTCCACCCTATAATCAGGCAAACTGCTATAGTCATCTAATCGTCTTTTCAGCTGTGCAATTGTAGGCGGTGACTCCTCCCCCAGTGCAAAGAACTCTAATATCTGTGCCGATCTTTCCACCCGCAGTGCATCCTGTGGTAGGGAAGCCACATAGTGAGAGAGCTGCACGTAAGCAAAATAATGCCGCCTGCTAAGTCCATACTCCATGCGCAAAGTCTCCCAAGATTTACACTGCCCCATTTGATCCACCACATGTCCAATATTACATATGCCTTGTCTCCTCCAATATACAAATGCTGACGTTTCTGATCCTGGTGTAAACTGATCATTCCCCTGTATGGGTAGCCAGCTTGAAACCCCTGATGGTTCACCCCAGAGCCTATTCAAATGTTGCCATACTCTTCTTGCCGGGTAAACCAATTCACTACTAACCACTCTACCAGGCAGGAGCCTATTTTCCTGGTGCAATACTGCCATCAAGGTCTGCGGAGCCACAAGAGCCTCTTCCAGCGCTCTTGGCGTATACACCTCAGTATTCCCTAGCCAGTCTCCAATATGCCGTGCCTGGCATGCCAGAGCATAAGTCCGAAGATCTGGGATTCCTATCCCTCCAGACTTCCATCTCCTTCTCAATCTATGTAAGGGGATACGAGCTCGCATACCTTTCCAAAGGAAATTCCTAATCTCGCGGTCAATAGCATTTAAATCACGCTTCAATAACCACACTGGGAGAGTTTGCAGCCAATAAAGCACCCGAGGCAGAATCACCATTCCCAGTGCTGCCGCCCTGCCCAGTAAGGACAAGGGCAGTGGAGACCACACCTGAAGTTGTGAACGAACTTTTACAAGGATTCTATCCATGTTTTTCCTATATAGCTCCCGCGGTTCTCTCGTCAGGAGAATCCCTAAATACACAAATGTATCACCTGCCCACTTAAGCGGAAAACTTCCTCTCCAATGTCCCCTTATTGACCCTTCCACATCCATGGCTTCAGATTTTTCCATATTGATACAAAGCCCAGCAAAACCCCCATAACAAGAAAATTCCTTTAATAAATTGGGCAACGACGTCTGAGGAGATAGCAAATGAACCAGTATGTCATCTGCAAATGCTGCCAGCTTAAACATATGACTCCCTATACCTATACCTTGTATCTCATTAGACGTCTCTATTCGTCGTATCAGTGGGTCAAGTGACAACACAAAAAGCAACGGTGAGAGCGGGCATCCCTGTCTTGTACCTCTCTCCAGGGTAAACTCATCTGATAGCACTCCATTACATAACACTCTAGCTGTGGGCCTCGTATATAAAAGCTCTACCATATTGCAAAAAGAAGCTCCCAGTCCATAGTGTGGCAAGAGAAATCTGAGGTAATCCCAATTCACTTGATCAAATGCCTTTTCTGCATCAAAACTAATCAAAAGCGACTGTTGCATCCTATCCCTTACCCACTCTAGCGATGCCACAATTTTACGTAGATTCCGCACCGCATATCTCCCTTTTACAAAACCTACTTGAGAATCATGCACAAGCTCACTTAATACCTGACCCAAACGGTCCGCCAGCACCTTAGCCAGTATTTTCATATCAAAATTCAGCAAGGAGATAGGTCGATAAGAGGCTGCTTGTAAAGGATCTTTCCCTGGTTTATGTATAAGAATAATGTGCGCCCGATTCTCCCCCCACATAAATCTCCCCTGATCCACCCTTCTAAGATATGTCACCACTAGGGAAGGGGCCAACTCATCTCTTAATAACTTATAAAATTCTGCCCCAAACCCATCCGGGCCAGGCGCTTTGTGACAATCCGCTCTTAAAATGACCCTCTGAACCTCCTCTTCAGTCACTGGGTTATCCAGCTCTGCCTGTTGAACCATCGTTAACCTTGGCAAACTCACTTGTTTCAAGTACTCTACCATATCAGTCTGAGATCCAACTCTCCTTGTATAAAGCTTCTTGTAAAATGTCCGATATACTTGAGCAATCGCTCGCCTTTCTTTATGCAGTTGGCCCTGATCGTCTCGTAGCGCCGCCACAGTACCAGTCCCCCTACTGCCTTTAAGGCATCTTGCCAATAACTTTCCTGGCCTGTCTCCATATCTATAGAGCTGAAAGCGGTAGTACAGAAACGACTTCTTGGCTCTTTGATGTAGCAGCTCATTTAGGGCTGTTTGTGTCTCCCACAATTTCCTCCTATTCACTGCCGACGGACATGACGCTTGCCTTCTCCTCTCTCTACCTGCCTGCTGTTCCAAGCGAACAATCTGTTTCATCAACATTTTCCGTTTCCTCCCTACATACCCTATAATGTCCCCCCGCAGGACTACTTTAGCAGTTTCCCAAAAAAGCTCTGGATCCTCTTTATGCTGAGCATTATGGATTGAGAATTCTTGCCACCGCATTTTAAGGAAACCATGAAACTCAGGGTCTCTGTACAGATCCATTGGGAATCGCCAAATTCTATCCCGCGTGTTTGCCTCTAACCATTCTATTTCCACCCAAATCAACGCATGATCAGAAATCTCTATAGGCCCTAGTTGCGCATCCTCTATTTGGGCAAACAACTGCTCCGAAACCAGCACATAATCAATGCGAGCACACGACCCATGCGCTCTTGATTGATGCGTAAAATCCCTTTCCAGTGGGTGGAGCAAACGCCAAGGGTCTACCATCCCTAACCTACGTTTCAAATTCTGCAGCACTCTAGCACTCTGCACACGCGCCCTATCTCCACTTCCACTAGATGTATCTAGTTCAACATCCATAACGCCATTAAAATCACCTGCCAAAATCATAGGAGCCTCTGGCAGCTGCTCCACTCGTGAGCCCAAACTAGCATAAAGAACTCTATCTAACACATTTGGACTATATAGATTCCCCAGCACCACAGGCCTCCCCTCCAGCATCCCATACAAGAGAACAAATCTACCCCCCTCACCCACATGGATGCTTTCCTGAACGAATCTAACACGCCTGTGTATCAGAATGACCACTCCACCTTTTCTTCCCATAGCTGGAGCCCCCCAGACTTGTCCCACCCAGTCTCTCCGTAATTTAATATGTTCCTCAGCAGTCTGGTGGGTTTCCTGCAACATTGCAATATCACATTTTTGTCTCGCTAGAGCCTGCAATATCTTGTATCTCTTAATGGGATTACCTATCCCACACACATTCCACGATATGACCTTCAGGTTAGTGGGTAAATATAAAGCTCAAGCCAACCAACAAATGCTTTGTTGTGAGGAAGGACCCCCCCAGCCTGGGACCCATCCTTACCGTCATGCATGCACCCCCAATCAAACCATTTAATCTCAATTAGGCTGTCTTCCCTCCCCCCTTCCTCCCCAATCCCTCCCTCCCAACCTCTATCCCCTATTACTTTCCCTCTCCCCACCCCATTCCCCCCCGCTCCCCTCTCACTCACCCAACTACCCATCTTTCCTCTTATTCTTACCTCCCTTCCCCTCAAATGCGTTCGGTACCCCTTTACTCTTACCTTTGTAACTGCTCCACATCATTCCCTTTGATGATCCCACCCTAGCCCCAGCCCTCCTCCACCTCTTTCCACCTCCCAACTCATCCACCCCATGCATGTCCCACTCTCCATTCCTTTTAGCCCCTCATACCTTATCTAGTAATCATTAACCTAAAAGGCATCAAACATATAACATTAATACAACAACTTTGAACATTTCAAACATCTATATCAATTTCCAAACTGATTCTTCACACACACTAAGGCAATATGATCTTCTTTTTCTTCTGCTTTGATGTTCCATTTCTCAGTCTCTCCCATCACAGGTTACACACTCCTGATCTCCACTTTGTAAGCTTAGTGCAGCCGCTGCTTTTCTCCCAATCTCCTCCACATAAGGTGTTGCTGCCTTGGCTGAATCAAATGACCTACGCACCCCCCCATGAGTGAAGATCAGACGTGCGGGATACTGCACTAAAAATTTAATATTATTGTCTATCAGCGTTTGACACAGAGGGCCATATTCCCTTCGGCGCTGTCCTAAGGATGCTGAGTAGTCCTGCACTATTCGTAACTTGATGTTGTCTTTGGAGATTACTCCCAGTCTTCGCACTGCTCTCAACACTGCTTCTTTCTGCGCGAACCTAAGAAACTTCGCCAAGACCACTCTAGGACGGTCATCATTCACTCTTCTTGGCCCAATACGATAGGCACTTTCAATTTGCACTGAAACACCTTCCTTGTCCCCTTCCAATAGTTGTATCACCAGTGCCTCCAAATAGGATTTTAAGTCTTTACCCTCAATATTATCCGGGATCCCAAAAAAGCGGAGATTACTTCTGCGAGACCTATTTTCCAAATCATCCAGCTTCTCCTCTAAACTCTGTTGCATCTTTTTCATACAACCAACCTCTTTTTGGAGCACCAGCACATGTTCCTCCGCTTTTTCAATCCGATGCTCTGCCTCATGCATCCGACCACCTAGGGCTTCCATCGAGGTCTGCTACCAGAGTGGAGGAGTAGCTTAATGGTTAGAGAACTGACTTAAAACCCAAGAGACCAGGGCTCAATTCTCACTAGCACACGTTGGACAAGTCACCTGAACCTCCATTGCCAAAAAACCCTCAAAGTTATCAATGTCCCTGTTTAATGTATATTACCAAGTTTAAGTTACAATGTAAACCACTTTGACTGAAATGATAAAGTGGTACAAAACCCCCCTATAAAACAATGCTTTAAATTCTAGTTTTTAGAACACTACTGTATGTTTTCTTCTTTTTCAGGTTAAATTCCTTTTTATATCAGGTAAGTATCTCTTTCTAAATTCAGAATTGTTGTACTAATTCCTTTAGGACAATTCAAGTTCCCTAAACGTATTCTCTTTCTCTTTATAGGTGCTTTAGGAACACACACAGTTAAGTATACCCGGATTGTCAGGTATTTGAAAAAGATAAAAGTATTTGAGCTCAAATAAAAACTACTAAAATATGAGTGCACTCTCAAAAATAGCAAAACTGTATATTTTTCTTGCAATCCAAAAATGCTCTCTTGAGGTGGGGGCCCATATAACTGCTGGTTCTGGTGCAGTTCTAGTTCTGGTCCTTTCCTCCAATCCTTCTCAGGTCACTCTGTTGGCTTTTCTTCTGATGGTTGTTCAGATGGTTGTGTTTCAGGAACCTACTCCCTATCTTTAAAAAAACAATAAAATAAAATCCTATCCCTTCTTATTGCCTCAGGTGACAAGGCAGTGGCTGAAAAATTAAAAGTCCTTTCACCTTTAAGTAAAATATAAAAAAAAACTACCTCAAACAAAAGATAACCAATAAGTCCTAACTAACCCTCCCCCCCTCCCTCTCATATACACTCACACATACACCTGCAAGCTGTGGTACACTCTTTACAGAAATTCTACTTCTGCTGTTAATTCAGCTACCAGCAAAATCAAAGTTATCTGCTTTTAAAAGCGGTATTTTTACCAGAATTTGCTTTCTCCCAAAGCTGTAGCTGATATTCTATTAAGCTATGCCAAGCAGTGCAAGAACAGGCACTTTTCTCACTGACTTTTAAAACAGAAATTCTTCTCAAAACAGAGTATTCATGTATGCCTGTGCACACCTTGCACAATTACAGCACAGCTCCTCAGCTTTTGTCTCTTCAGACAACAGCTTTACCTCCAAAAGTTGTCTGAGACACTTGAAACTGTTTTCTCTGAGGATTTACCACTATTTCATATCAAACCGTTTTGGATAGCTCGCATATTCTTTCTCTGTTCTGGATGATTTATTAGATTTGTTACACTCAAACAACTATGAAATACCTGCAGTAATAAAAAAATATTCAAACTTTGCAGAAAATAGAAGTTTCACATAGTGTAAGTTTTTCATACACTGGTCCAATATAGTATATTGTCCGTCTTCAGAAAAGATAGGATTCAGTTCCAATATTCATTGACATAAACATACTGTATGATACTATTGAAACTGCAGTTTTCATTTAAAACACTTTGGGGTATGTTTACTAAACCGTCTTAATGTTACCGGCGTTAACTCCAGCGATAATGTGAAGAATGCCATAAAAGGAGTGGGCGTTCCGGTCTTTATTTATTTATTTATTTATTTAAATGCTCTTCTATACCACAGGTGCTCCTTGTGGTCTTTGGCAAGCCACTTAACCCTCCATTGCCCATGTTCCCTGTAAGTATTAGTGTATGTGTCTCATATCCCCTCGTGTTAAATGTATCCCCCAATTGTGTTGTGACCACTTTGATTGAAGGATAAGGTGGTATACAAAAGTGTCTAAATAAAATAAATAAATAAAATACCGTGCTCTTCAGTATCAGTGCGGTGTACAAATAACAAAATTTGCAACGGACCAAGAAGCCATATGCTTACATTGTAACAGGGGTATATAACTTGGAAATATAACTAGGGAAACTATATACAGGATCAACAACCATTAGTGGTTGGGAGACTATTTACAATTTATACTAAATTTAATCATAAGCTGCTATTGATTTGATCATTCTTCAATATTGTCTAAAAGCCTGTCGTAAATGTAACTGATGGGTGGGTCAGTTGATTGCTTTGTTAAAGGTCAGCTTAAGAGTGTGTTAGTGGCTGCTTGCGTGAGTTGAAGTGTGGGGATAGTTGGGTTGGGATTTGGGTGGGCGAAGTGTAAGAGGAACAAATGGTGCTTGAGGGCTTTCCTGAACTGTGAAAGGTCCCTGGTTGATCTAATTTGTGGTGGGAGGTTATTCCAGCACCTAGGGGCATAGTAAGTAAAGGCTCTATTACTAGTTGTTTGAGAGCATTTGGTAGCATCCGATGGGATGATCAGAGTGTTGGCAGCCACTGACCTTCTCAGCCTGTTGTTGGGGGTGAAGGTGAGGAGAGCTGTGATGGAGGAGGGGGATATCAGGTTGATTGCTTTGAAGGTTAAAAGTAGTGCCTTGTAGGTGAGCCTGCTGTTTATCGGTAGCCAATGTACCGATATGTGTGATATGTGTTCTTCTGGATATACCGCAGAGAATGCGGGCTGCTGCATTCATTGCCAGTTGTAATGGATTGATGGTGCTCTTGGGGAGACCGTGCAGAATGGCATTTGCATAGTTGAAATGAGGTGTTACAAGCATCTGGAATATTGTTCTGAAATCATCCGGAGCCAGTAAGGGTCTCAGGTGCCTTAAAGTCAAGATTTTAATGTAAATATATTTGGTGGTGTTCTTTATGTGTTCTTTGAAGTCTAGCTGTTGGTCGAGTGTGACCCCAGGTAGCATATTAAAGATTTGCATGGGAGCTCCGCATCTCTCACCTTCAAGGTAGTGGGGGTAGAGAAGTCCTTGTTCTTTGTGATATATAAGACCTCAGTTTTCTTAATGTTTATACGTAAATTCTGAGTCAGAAGCCAGTCGGTGATTGCATTAAAGCAGTCTACTAGGGGGGAGAGGTCAGGATGCATAATTTTGATTGGAGTGAACAGCAAGACGTCGTCAGCGTATATCAGGCTGGATATGTTGAATGAGCGAATGATATCACATATAGGCTGCATATATACATTGAAGAGTAGCGCAGACAGGGAGGAACCTTGGGGTACTCCCTGCTGCTGCTGGAATGGATCAGACGTTGTAGATCCTATACGCACTTGTTGCCATCGGTCGTCTAGGTATGATTTGCACCATTCCCAAGCCATGCCCTGGATTCCTTTTTCCCGGAGTCGGATAAGTAACTGCTCATGATTCACAGAGTTGAAGGCAGCAGCAATATCGAGGAAGATAAGCACAAACCCATTTTCTGTTTTGTCTATACCTCTAGTTAAGGTGTTAGTTAGCGTGGTGAGTAGGGTCTCTACTCCATGGGATTCACGAAACCCATGCTGGCAGGGATCAAGGAGGGCTGATACGTCAATATGTTGTTGAATTTATCTTTGGACAATCTTTTCAATTAGTTTCAGCTAGCAGGGGTATGCTTGAGATCGGGCGATACAAATCTGGTCTTGTTGGGTCCAGTCTGTTGTTTTTCAGAAAGGGACGTATGGTTGTCTGTTTAAGTTCTGGTGGGAATGTTCCTGATGAGAAGGACAGCTTCATGATGTAAGATAGAGTTGAGCTGAGCTCTGCTTTCATCATTCTGATCCAGTAGGCTGGACATGGGTCATTTGGAGCAGTAGTGGTGTTGATGGTGGTGATGAGATCTATGATGTATTTCTCTACAGGAGGTGAGAACTCTGTGAGCGGTGACTGTGCAAGGGGGATGAAACTAGGTATGGAGCTCGGTGCAGCATTTGTTTTGAGGGTTTTAGACTGGAGGTATATGGCGTAAGTCTGGGGTTGAATTAATTCTGGCTGAGGAGTGGAAGGTTCCTTGGTTAAGGATTTTGCAATACTAAATAGGTCACGTGGTTTATTTAGCGAGCGGAGGAGGAGCTCAGTATGGTATGATTTTATTTTATCAGCTATTTTCTCACGGTGAAGTTTTAGAAGGTTCTTGTATGTTGTTTGGTCTGTTGTGGAACGAGATCGACACCATTTTCTTTCATGCTTCCTTAGTAGGAGAAGAGATGAGCGTAGTTCAGGAGAGAACCATGGGGCTGCTTTTCTTTTTCTTGATGGTGCTTTGTTCGAGGAAAGCGTCTGAGAACATGATTTCAGGGTGGTATTCCATCTGGAGATCATATCTTCGAGGTTTTGAGAAGGTTGACTGAGTGTTGGAAGCATTTCAGGTTATCACGCGATAAAGTCCGTTATCGCGCAATAGAGGGAAACGTGGCATGTTAACGCGCGTTAGCCTTAATTAGGCGCGCTGACCTGCAAACACAGCAGCAGAGGTGTAGCACAATGGTTAATTGCCTGATGAAACAGGGGTCATGAGTTTGATCCCCCAGTGGGCTTAATGAGTAAGGATGTCTGAGGCATTACCCTTTACTTTAAATCAGTGCTGTCTGAGGCATTTTCTTTTTTAATTTAAATTAGTGCTGCCAGCAAACACACCCTCACAGTGCCGTAACCTAAAGTGCCGCATAAGGTTCCGTCTTTATTACCATGGTTTAGTACGTGTTAGGCAGATGCCTAGGTGGCACATAGGAATGCTGAAACTGTAAAGCAGCAATAAAGCAACTGACGAGGGTCGGAGGGGGAGGAGGGTGCTGGTGGCGGAGGGGGCAGTGGCATCTCCCACAGCAGACCATGGCCAAGCCCCATTTAGGTGGGTGCCGTGCACTGCAACAGACAGGGTGTGTCTGATGAACAGTCATGGTAACCCCAGGAAACAATCTGTCCTTGTGGCAACAGTGTGGGGCAGTACACACAACCAGTGTGTTCAGGAGCAGAAGGTCACAAGTTCAAGACCCAACTGTGGCTCCTGCCAATCCTGTCCCCATATTTTACCCAGTACTAAACCGTGGTAATGAAGACAGAACCTTTATTGCAGATAAAATAAACATGCCTGAAACGCCTATATTGTACCTTACAGAGCACAGACACCATAAACATGTGCAATCCCTAGAGCAGAGTTTCCCAACTGCAGTCCTGGAGGGCCAAACACCAGTCAGCTTTCATGCTGTCCCTAATAAATATGCCTGTGCTTCATTTGTATGCGCCGCCCCCATTGTATGCAAATGTATCTCATGCATATTGTCGTGCCCTCTCTGGCCAAGCGGTAGCCACTGGTATTGCAAGGCTCTGGAGGGTGGTAGTTGTGCCTTCACTGATATAAACCACAAAACACTTCTTTCCAAATTAAAGGGTTTTATTCCCCGTCCCTTGAGGGTACTTTATCTTCAGGAACATAAATCAAATGCCTTGCTTGGACATATAACATAAAGTAACAAAAGCAAACAGAACTTGCTTCCTTCAGCTTCCAAAACAACAAATAAATGAAAAGAACAAAACAGCTTAAATATTTCAATATGGTTCTTTCTCCTGTAGCTGACAGCACAGCTTATATCTGCTTTACTTAGAGAGAGCTGCAGCTTGTTGCTTATAACACTAAAGCTAGGACACAAACTAATTACTTATCTGAGAGAGAACTCAGGTTCAATCAAGGTCAAAGAGCAGTCCATCAATTCTGGCATATCATTTTCTTCTGCATTTTGATATTCCATTAACTCCGGCTGACTGGAAGGTTCATTCTGGACCTCAGCAGTAACGTGGGAGAATGGCTGGTTAACCTCGTCAGACAGGAAGTTCCTCTCTTCCTTAGAGCTAGTGTCTCTCTGGGAATTACCATGTATTCTAGAGTTGAGCTTTTCAGGGCACTGCCCCTGCTGGTATTTTAGAATATAGCTTAACTCCTGGTTTGCTCTGCTAGTGGGATAATTACGGGAATTTCTCTGCCGGTTCAGGCTTCCCTTTTGTAACCCAGCTGAGCTAGATTGGAGAGCTCGTGACGGAGTTTCACAGGGAGCTGTGAACTTACAATGACTACAAAACTCTTCAGCTTTATCTGGTAAGTAAAACCTTTTTCTTCTAGGGTTTTTAAAACCAGAAGAAGGGATATTTTCAGCCTCTAGATAGTGGGACCTTGTGTGCCTATTTCCATACCTCCAGGGTTGTCTTCTTTCATATGGCAAATCACTCTTGCATTCACTCTGTGCACTGGAACCTGCAACTGCAGTCTTCTTGCGTCTCTCTGGCTCAAACACACTATCTGGCTGTTGATATCTCTCTGCTTCTCTCAGGTCTTCGGTTCCCCTCTGACCTTCACGCTGGCTCTCTTGTTGCTCCAAAGCCTCATTGTCACTCTCTCTTACATTCTCATACCTGCTCCATGCTTCCCAGGGTTTTAGCTGCCTTTGCTGTATTCTCTCAGAGTGTGTCTGTGGCTGCTTCAGCTCCTCTCTCTCTCTCTCTCTCCCTCTGATTGTCTGGGAGCCTATTTTAACCCAGTGTTTCCTTGCTCCACCCCCACCCAGCTGAACCCTGTCAGGTAAAGTGAATTCCCTTCCTTTGCTGGCTGGGTGTGTCCTCATTGGGCTTTTGCACGTGTTTCTAGGTTGCTCACGGTAACCATCTGACATTTCCTTGTTTACCCTGTCACTTTTTCTGTGCTCCTTTATGCTGAACTGCATTTTCTCGGGTTGTTTAGGGTCTGCACTGTTACAATATTCATTAGGGACAGCATGAAAACCTGAACAGTGTTTGGCCCACCAGGACCAGAGTTGGGAACCTCTGCCCTAGAGCAGCGGCCAACAGGGGCATAAACACCCACACCCACAGGCCCCCCTATCCAAAGCCTCATGGAGAGTCAGGCTGCTGGGTCCTGCGCGGAGCAGCATCTCCCAATACCGGCACCTGCATACCTTAGCAATGCCGTCCTAAACTTGGGAACATGTTCCACATATATCAAAAGGTTACTATAATTAATGTCTGCTAACAAATCCTAAGTTAAACACAATTTGTTGATAGAGATTCATCATAGCAACCTTTCTGATATCTGTGGAGTGTGTTTCAGTTATTGATTCTGACAGTGTTTACCACCCCGGGGAGTGACCCTAACAGTATTGAGTACCATAGCAATCTCCGCACTGTGCCCAGGACTGGTGTGGCAGCCAGGGCTTCCACAAACCTCTATATTTGCACAATGCTGGCATAGGTGTGGAAGTGTGTGTCTGTCTATCCAGTGTGTTGTGGCTGCCTACACCTTACTGAGCCCACATTGCTTGCACTGTTTCCAGTGTTAGCCTGCCAATGTGCATAATGAGGAGCAAGGTACTGTGGGTATGGCCCGGACAGGGTGGCATGGGCAGGATGCATTTGCACAGGGTATAGGGCAATGGCTGGGACATTGTAGTGCCCGACCAGCACCTGCACGGACAGGGTGGCCACAGCATGTCATGCTGGGAGGTCGCTCTCACCCTGACTGAGCAGTGACCACGGCATGGCTATTTTCCCCCATAGTGCTATACACTATTTTTCTCAAGTGATATGTATGGGTTCTCTTTTCTGGGGTCCAATCACTGATATATCTGTGTGGTGTGTGTGTGCTGACATCCCAGTTTTTGGTGCACTCAGTTCCTCCAGGAATATGCACTATGCACTAGCTAGCAGACTGTCTGCAGTTAGCATCTGTATGGCTGTACCACTTTGCAGGGTGCAGTAGGTGCACACTGACTGCCCTCTGCTGGAGAATGTCAGATTGTAGTGGGGGGCTGCTGAGCTGACTGGGCCCTCTACCTATCTGCCAGAAGCCCTCTCCCAAGTGTAGATCTTCAGCAGCTATCCGTTTGCCACCAGGACGGGGGTTGCTGGTCCCACAGCCTGTCCTCATGTACCTCCACTGACCCCCTTGCAAAGGGTGAGAGTGTGGGTCTGTTGGGGCAGATCATGTTCCCCCCACCCTGACCCAGAGAGGGCGGTTTGCTAAGTACATTGTTGCCATGTGAGCCCTGACACACCCCTGCTCCCTAAACAGGTGACCATAGCAAGCACAGTGGATATGCACTATGTTGTGTGCATAATGGTCCACAAGGGCCAGACATGACTGGCAATTACAAATGGACACAGAGACCTCCTAAAGGTGTCTGCAACAAATACCTATCACACACTGGCACTGATGGAGACCTGAAGCACAGCCCACCTCAGCTAACCCGGGTACTGCGGACCTGGTGCTGGCCACTCCACCTCACCCTCAGGGTGAGCACAGAATGCACAAATTGGCATGGCCTGTGGGTACTCTGTGCCAGTAACACACACGGTCATTCCCCCCTACCAAGCTGTAAAGGTGCATATCCCATCTGGTGAGCAGATGTAGACTGCTGTTCTGCATGTGAATTGCATTATGGGTACTGTTGGTTCAATCCTATCCTGGTAGCCACACCAGACAGTTTTATGGTGACGTGCACTCTTTCTGTAGCCAGCCAGTGGTTGGTAGCTCCCATAGTGATGTAGCACAATGGTTAATGCAATGACTTCAGTAGCAGAGGTCATGGGTTCAATTCTCTCTGTTCTCCTTTTCTTTATGGCTGTCCTGCACAACTGCGTTTCATTTGTGTAACAGTCAGATCTGTGCTACCACCACATTATACCCTCATCACTGTTGCCACCCGTCTATGTGTGTGTGCCATCTGTGTGGCGTCCTACCCTAATGTGCAGGCTGCTACCCCATGTCATGCACTGGCACACTTTTCTGCATTGAGGCTCTTCATGCTTGCCTCTCCTGTGTCTGCTCTGCATGGCACTGCTCTCCTCTGTCCTCCTGTCATTGCACTTATCCTGCCACCTCTACCTCCTCTGGTGGACACGTATCCCCATCCTCTGCCACACACTGTCATTGTTGCACTGTACATTACCATCACCCTGTACATCGGTACAGCTGCCCCTGATATGTTTGTCCACTTTACCTGCTGCCACATGGGCTGCATGCAGATTTGTCTGGTCCATGAGCTCCATCATCTACTTCCTTCCATCACTTGTTCATTGCCTTTCCTTGGTGCTCTGTGCAGTGTTATGGTTACATCTGTATTTGAGCCATACATTTCATGCTTGTGACTTTGGGGCACCTTTGTGCCCCTGGGCACCATCTCCTGTGTCACCTTGGCATCCCTGGGGCATTTTTCATGGCACCTTAGGTTTGGCCAGCATATGGGGCGCCTTATATGCTGCCTTGGAGGGTGCCAACCTTTCCTGCCGCCCTCTGGGGCACATTATGACCTGCCTTGGATGAAGTGGTGCTTTATGATGTGCCCTAAAAGGTGCATTAGGTTGCTGCACTGGGGTGAGGCTTTTTTGGCTGGCAGTGCAAATTGTTGGGATGTGTCTGACTGTTACAAGCAGGAAAAGGGATTTTCTCAGACAGTCTTTTAACTGAGCCCACTGGGGGATCAAACTCATGACCACTGTATCAGCAGTCAATGTATTAACCAGTGTGCTACACCTCTGTTGCTGTGATAGTATGTCAGCACGCCTAATTAAGGCTAACACATGTTAACGTGCCACGGCTCCCTCTATTGCGCCATAACGGACTTTATCACACGATAACCCGAAATGCTACCTTAAGACCAGAATGCCCACTACCTTATATGGCATTTGTCACAGTAAGACTGCAACTAACGCCGGTAACATTAGGACGGTTTAGTAAACATACCCCTAAGTAACTTCCAGTTATCTAAACCTATTTTCTAAAGTCTACAAATACTTTTATTTGCAAAATGGTAGCTATTACAGCATTATAAGCTACTTATTATTTTTTGTGATCTTTTTATGTTGAGCCGCCAGTACCGTCAAAATCAGCAAACTTTGAATACCTATTAAACTAACTAGATCTCAGATAAAAAAATCTGTATATAACGCTTTTTGACATAACGATAATAGCTAAACATAGTTCCATTGAATTTATAACCATTAATTAGTAAACAGTTGAGTAGTATGTATGGAAACCTTATGTATGTAAAACATACGCTGGTAAAACCTCTCAAGGTTTCTTACTTCCAAGAAGTTTAAGTACCAAGTTTTCAGCTTTTAACAGCTAAGCAGGGCTGGCTCTACCGTTAGGTGAATTAGGTGGTTGCCTAGAGCGCCGGCCCTCTGGGAGCACTCCACGCCCATTGCCACCTCTGGCGCCCCTCTGGGACTGATAGCAGTGGCAATTGGCTCTGAAACCACAACGCAGTACTTACCTTCTGTTTCCAGAGCTGCGTTGCAGTTTCATTCTATTCAATCAGCCACTTTAGAGCCCTTTTGGGCACAGACTTTTGGTTTATACAAAACTGGAAGTCCAGGGCCAAAGTGGCTGATTGAATAGAATTAAACCACAATGTAGTCCCGGAGAAAGAGGGTCAGTACTGTGTCGTGATCTGAGGGACAATTGCTGCCACTGTCAGCTCTGGAGATGGGTGCCAGTGGTGGCAATGGGTGCAAGGGAGAGGGCAGCAGGGGCGGCAGGATGGAGGGCCCATCCAGGGTGCCTTCAGTCCTTGTACCTTCCCTGTAACTAGATAGCAGTTTGACTTCCCAACCAGCCAAACCTCCCTCAAATTAATTTATTTACTGGCTTCCAAAAATTAAGCATTTGATGGCCTAATTAATCTTAACTCTACTTTGAAGGCCTACTTTAAATTTTTAATCCACATTCTGCAGCTGGGTTAATTTTTGCATATTTCAGGAAAATTGTACCCGTCTTATTCAATATGTTCTAATAGCGATTTTCCTTCTGCTAGGGTCATGTATTATATACCATTTGATAGGAATATTTAGTCAGAATTTTGGATTCTGAGAGTTTTGGGCTCGGCCTGGAAAGGGTTAAAATTTTCTCCTACAAAAAACACTTTTTCACACTTTCTTCTCTTGAAGATTAGAAATCTTTAACTTCTCCAAATACTACACGATTCTCTCTTTTAAGCCCCAAAACCTCTGAAATCAATCTCTAGCTCACTATCACAGCCAGCACACCTCTCTCTCTCTTCACAGATAAACCTCCAACTTACTCTAAACTCAAACACACTCAGCATTCCAATCAACCAAGAAACAGTGTTCTTCCACTCATTCCAGAAGTAGTTCCTAGTAGTCTTCAAAATACACTCTTTCTTACAAATACTAAAAATCTCCCCATTACAACTCTAATCATACTTTTAAGTACTTTTAAACACTGTCACTGTAAACTTAAATGAATTAGGAATAAGAGCAACAAAACTGTGCCATTGAAATCCTGTCTTCCTGTTTGTAACAAGCTTCAGCAGAGCTCTTCAGAGAGATTCCTACTCTGCCAGATCACCAGCTGCCTCATTCCTCTACATTCTGGTACTCCCCAGATTAAAATGTTAATTTTATCATTAATTTAGGCTCCCCCAAGCCTTCCCAACTAAATCCAGCTCTTTTTATTCTCCCAACTCTCTTAACAGCCGCAAATCATGGCAAAAACTCCCCCAAATCAATTTTAAAGTAATTTTTCTGGGATCTCCCAGCCCTTTCACATTAACCTGTGTCCAGATAGTCCCCCTCCGGCCGATGTCCCCGTGCTCTTCAAAAGGCCCCCGCCCCGTACTCAGCATACAAAAAGGCCCTGTCCCCTTTAAGGCTGGCTCTGCCCCCAAGAGCTAGGCCCAAGCCAGGCCCAGCACTGCCTACTGTCTGCCCCAGTGCCCCGGCTGCGTCCCAGCCCCACCAGTGCTTTAAGCCAGCTCAAAGCAGGCATCAAAAGTTCAGGAGCTGACAGACAGTATCGGGAGCTTCTCCTCCATCTCAGCAGCGATTGTTTGCCAGCCCATAGTCCCTTTTTAACTGTCAAAAGTCTTCAATTTTCCATCCAGACACAGCTGCCCAATAGATCACATAGTACTTTTTTGCCAAACTCTTCAACTTAACGGTTTATGATTTATTTGAATCAGACTAGTATTCTAAATTAGAGACTTATGAGCCATTAATGAATCAGAATCCAATATCAAATTTACAGAAAGCTGCCGGGGTGGCTGAACATTTTAGAAAATCTGCAAGATGCACAGGTAATACCGCCCCAACCTTTTAGGAATGAGTCTTATTACTGTATTTCTTCTTCTGAACTCGGCCACGCTGGGTAGTGTTGGTCCTCTCTTTCCACGAACTGTAAATTCCACTGCCGTAATAGAAAAGACTCATGATAACAGGCAAAATCTGAAAGTTTACCCTCTCCCTTTCTTTTTGGTTCCTGTTAACCTATGGACCACTATACGGACCACCTTCTTGCTGAGGAGGTAGGAAGTCAACATCTTCTCCAACTGCTTCTATGTCTGTGTCTGAGTGGGAAAGGAAGAGGCAACATTCTCAAGATGTAATTCACTTTAGGAACAATAACCATTTTAATCGCCTCCAGATAGGGCTGGCTCAAGAGACTGTAGCACCCTGAGCCAACTTTTGCTTTTCACCCCCCACCTTGGATCTGATCTTGCAGTTCAAGCCTCAGAAACTGGGGTAAATTTTCAGCCCATTTAACTTAATCTGTGTATTCTATGTCACTATCCACAAAGATAGCAGTGCTGAATATACTGAGAGTGATAGTGTGGTCATTGTACTGTATTTTCTGTTTAGGCTAGGCGTGACATTCTCAAACCTAAACTAAATATTTAACTTACTTGAATAGCAGCTGAATATTGCCACTAGCTGGATCATTTTCTGGCCTATCCTTCCTCCTCCCCTAACATACCCCAAACATTTGCATATAATATCTGGCCATTCTGCAATTTAAACAGATTGATATTTATCTGTATATATTCTGAAAATACTTGGTTAGTCTAATTATACATTTGCCAGCGAACGCTTAATTACCTTTGAATATCAGTCTGATAAGGCATAATTATTCATTCATATGGAAAATCCCAGACTCATCAATAAAGCTCTCCCAACAACTGATGCAGAACAGAAATAATGTGTTTTACTTTATAACTCAACATGCAAAAGAAATTCTATTCAAATTCTAGTCTCACATCAGTGACAACACCATTATGGTTTTTCTTAGTGAATTATTCTATTGTTATATTTTTTCAAATTTTTTATTTGTTAATGTCTTTCCCTTTTAATTTTCCAACTTTGCCCTTTTAACCAAATTTGTAATATTACTATTTATTTTTATTGTAAACCACTTTGATTGAAGGATAAAGTGGTATATAAATATGGATAAATAAATAAATCTCTCTCCACTGCTAGACATTGTGCATCATAACACAAAACCCTGTAAACGGACACTCGACACCAGCACCAACTCTACCTATGGAAAAATCAACTTTGTTCATTCCACCTTGCTACTCCATATGCCTGGAACAAACTGCCTGAGTCTGTGCGTTGGGCTCCTTCTCCAGTCCTATAAAAATCCAGGCTTTAAACCCATCTCTTTGAAGCTGCTTTTGGATCCTGATGCTCCTCACTCTCTTGTACACTACTTGTGTGTATCTAACCGAACGAGCGCGGACTTACCGCTCCTCGATTCCCTTGATTTGACTCCTTTCCCATGGCCCCCCTTTTTGTGTAATTCACCCTCCCCCACCCACCTTTTCCGCAGAGGAACAAAATAGACAGACAATAAGGCGTATTGGTCAACAAACTGGTCGCAGCTTTATTAATTATTTAAATGCATGAATATATAACATCCCATAACCAAAAACCAGCGGACTCCTCCCATCACCAGCCATATCACTAGCAAGGTGATAGGGCCTCCGCTTATTCTTACTTCCCCCCCTTAGCCCCCGGCTTCGCCATATCATTAGCAAAAACCCAGCCAGGGGGGTTGTCCGGGTCGGGGGTACCCACCCCCGTCCCAAGCTTATCGTAAGCTTCCGGACCCCGGAAACCTCCGGGATCCCGCCTGATCCAATCCCCCACCAACTGCGACACCCCTCAACCCTTAACAGTACAGCCTAAACTATAGTAGAGGGTGGGCGGGCGGGAAAAACGCTCCCGGCTCCTCACCGATCCCTCTGGGCCCCGAACACAACCTGCCGCCTTCCCTCATTGGCTCCCACGTTCACGTGGTACGGGAGCCAATGAATTTGAAGGACGCGGCTTGCTCCCCTAGCAACCCCCCTCCCCCCCTTGTGCCTCCTCTCGTCGCTTGCCGCGCTGCCCGGTTACAGGCGGCCGGCCTGGACTCCGCCACGCGGCCTTCACTTACCATACTCTAGTCCCCAGTTTTAGTATGTGCTTTGTCTTGATTAGATTGTAAGCTCTTATGAGAAGGGATTGGGTCCTACATCTTTATGTATAGTGCTGCATTTGATTATTATTATTACTATTAGTAGTAGTAGAACTTCCAGTTGCAAAAAGAGAACAAGCTGAACTACTACAGATTCCTTGAGAGAACCTACATGTTAATGGAATCCCTTATCTCCACTCCACATGGAAAATGTAGACCATCTCCAATTAAAGAATAATAAATTACAAAATTTGAAACAAATATATAGAAAAAAATTGAAATAGAAATCCCTAAAGATAGATACTGAGCTCTGAAACACGGAAGTAAGAGAAACAGAAATGCATTTCCTCCTTTAATGAACTCTAAGAAATGCACATTTTTAAAGCCGATATATTTCATTCTCTAAAAATTGACACACTTTTGTACCTTTCTTGTCTGATAATTATATTTTTCCATTTGGGTTGGTCTAAGTCTCTCTTTTCCATGCTCTATTTTGGTTTTCTCCTAAATCCTTTTCCAGGATCCCATTTCCATTTTCTGTTTCTTCACTCTCCCTGTCTTTGTCCTTTCCTTTGCTACATCTCTCTCTGACATTGATCCTTCTGTTTCTCTGATTTGCCTTTTATATAACGATAGCTTCATTCCATTTCTCTTTCACCTTCCTTCAATCTCCCTGTTTTCAAGGTTCACCTACTTACCGGTTTTCCACTTCCTAACCTTATTTCCCTAGTCCTTCCATTCCACATCTGTCTCATTCCTTTGCCAGCATCCTATCTTCCCATCTTTCACCCACTTTGTAGTCTGCTATTTCCTTCTTCTGTACTCATCTCCTTCCCAGGCTCATTTACCATCTTCTGCTTCTCATCCCTTAATCAGCTTCAACTCATTCTCTAGTGCTAATCCTCTGTCCACCTCCAGGCCTTTTCTTACGTCTTACCCACATCCAGGCTTCCATTCCCCCTTTTGCTTCTTCCATTTCTTTGACCTCCTTCAAGGAAGACCTGGCCCTTCCTGTGGCTCTCATTCACTCCATAGCACTCTGTCCTTTTCAACTGCCCCTTACCCCTCCAGGTCCTTCAGACCTTCTCTGCTCCCCATATTTTTGCATTTGGTCTCACCTGCCTACTCATACCCCTCACCCTATCACCTTGTTGCCACTGTTTTTCTAATCTCTGATCAAATTTTAGTCTCCACTATCTCCCCCAAGCAACTCCAAGTCCCTACTCACAATCCCACCCAAGCTTGAGCTCCCACTTAAACTCTCAATATCCAGCCTTTCTTCTATTTTCTCACTCAATCACCTGTCAGAGTCCCTGCTTTTCAACATCCTATGTCTCTAGTATATGCCCTCCTGCCTCCTACTCCCTTCCCCAGCACCCGCTCATTTACTTCCTTCTCCAATATTCATTAACCTTGTATTTCCTCCATCATACCCCAGCATGCATTCTTATACCCCTCTCCTATCCTTCCCCTGGTTATGACTTTGAAGCTGCTTTTGGATTCTCGACTTCCCACAATATCTGTCCTCCCCTCCATTCTCTCTCCCCTCAGCAACTCCCTCGTTTTCCTTCCCCAACCCTAGCATTTGCCAGCATCAGCCCCCTTTTAATCCCAGCCCTAGAATTAGCTCCTTTCCAGTCCTAGTCTTTTTCCTGTTTCCATCCCCCAGCCCCAGTATCATCCCATTTCCATCAACACACAGCTTCCCAGCCCTAGCATTAACTCATTGCCAGTCCCAGTATCAGCCCATTGACAATCCTAGGTCCCTCAGCCTCAGTATCAGCCCATTGCCAGTCCTAGCATCAGCCTATTTTCAGTCCCAGTCTCCCAGCCCCAGTATCAGCCCATTTCCAGTATCAATCAATCCCCTAGCCCCTGTGGATCAACCTATTTCCAGCCCCCTCCCCCAGCCCCAGTAATAGCCCATTGCAAGCCACAGTATCAGCTCATTTCCAGTATCAATCAATCCCCTAGCCCCTGTGGATCAACCTATTTCCAGCCCCCTTCCCCCAGCCCCAGTAATAGCCCATTGCCGCCAACAGTATCAGCTCATTTCCAGCCCCCAAACCCAGTTCCCGCACCTCTACAATCCACCAGTCCTAGTATCAGCCAAATTCCAGCACCTCCAGAGCTCCAGTATCAGCTGATTTCCAACCCCAGCAACCCCTCACCCCAGAAAATTACTGGCACGGCAGCTTGAGTATAGCACAACCATGGGAGCAAATGTTCTTGCAACTGTGCTGAACATTAATAGAGCTGCAGAAGCAAAAGTGAATGCTTAACACTGCTGCAGCTTGGGAGGCAAAGGGCAGGCTAGGAGGGCAAGGCAAAGGGCAGACTTCCCTTACACCTATTGTGGTGCACCCTGAGCCAGTGCCTCACTGTCTCACCTCTTAAGACAGCCCTGCCTCCACCCTTCCCCTCCATTTGGTTGTGTAATCTTTAACTAGGGAAATAAGAACCTAAATATCCTTAGTGTGATGTCATCTAACTTTAGCGCAAACCATTTCTCTAAATATTTAAAGAATTCTTTAGCAAGTTGGAAAGGATAGTGAACCAAATCAGATGAATAGGTATATTTATTTAGTAACAAATATTCTAATTTTGACCAATTTACCTTCCGTCCTGAAATCTGATAGAATCAACTAATAAGAACATAAGATATGCCATATTGGGTCAGACCAAGGTCCATCAAGCCTAGTATCCTGTTTCTAACAGTGGCCAATCTAGTTCACAAGTACCTAGCAGTTTCCCCAGAAGACACAGGTTTCACAATGCTTGCATTGGAACAAGCAGTGGATTTACCGGGTTCCTTTAATAATGGTTTTTGGACCTTTCCTCCAGGAACTTGTCCAAACCTTTTATAAATCCAGCTACACTAACAGCTTTTACTGCATCCTCCAGTAACGAATAAGATTTAGGAGATGTGACATTGTTTCAACCCTAATAAAGGCTAAGATATCATCAGCATATACAGAGACTGTATATTCCTTCCCTTAAAATGGAATCCCACAAATTTCAGGGTAAGCTTTAATAGCTAACAACAATGGCTCTAATACTAAACTGAATAATACAGAGATAATAGACATCTCTGTTTTGTGCACTTTCTCAGTTGAAAGGAAGGGGAAAGAACTCTATTATCTAAAGCACAAATAGTGGAAATCTGATATAATACCTGGATTATTTTGATGAATATCAATCCAAAACCAAACCAATCTAAGAATGAAAGCATGTATGGTCATTTGATCTTATAAAGTGCCTTTTCTGCATCAAAGGCATGTTTTTTTAAATGCCTTCAAGTCAATGCTGACCCAGCAGTCCCTGGGTTTTCTTGGTAACATATGACCTGAAGTAGATTGCCAGGCCTTTTCTTCCAAGACAACGAAGAGTAAAGTGATTTGTTGGAGAACACATAATCAAACCCAGCTCTTCTAGGTAGTAGGATACTGCTCGAACCACTAGGCTACTCTTCCACCTCCAAAGGCAGTCTATTGTTCATAAATCCTGATTGCTCCTTCCTAATCAGCCTGTATAAGACTTTGCTAATACATGCTGAAAGTACTGTGGAGGGGAATTTTAGAAGAGCCGTTCAAGTGCAATCTAAGATGTCCAAGCCAGAATGTCTGAAAACAAAAAGCAGGCACGTCCAGGTGGAGATGTGATTTCACAAACATGGACGTGCCTGAGATGGAGGTATACAGAAGCATCTACATAGACATCCTCAGAATGGTATTTAAGAGCCTGACTATCTGGGATAGCCTAATGGTTGCAATAAGGGGGTTTAAGAACTATGCACCCAGAGTTCAAAGCCCACTGTTGCTGTTGTTGACCTTGAGTGGAGTACTGGAGATGATACAGTATTTCCTTCTCTGGATGTTCTTCAATTAAAACAAGTACTTTTCAGGTGCTTCTTCTTGCCTGTAGCAGATCTAATGCTAGACATCACTGGATATTTCTGTGATCAGGCAGGGATGTCCAGGTTCCTGGGAAGACACCACCTCCTTGTTCAGAATTGGAAATCCCAAGAGTGGGCTTCTAAAATGGCTATAGAGATGTCTCTATGCTTTGGAGATGTTTAAGCCCCTTTTTTGATGTCCAAAGCATGAATAGGGCTTCTAAAATTAACCCTTAGGGCCGGATATTCAACTGGGCAGAGCTAAGCCCCGTAGCCACTTAGTCCTGCCCGCTGACACCCAAACCCCGGATATTCAATTCCGCGGCAACAGAAGTGAATATCTGGGTCTGGCTGTGCTGCCCGGAAGCCACCGAGACTAACTGTGCATCATCAATATTGGATGCTGTATGGTTAGCCTTAGTGCCTATATTAGTGGTGCATAGTTAGCCCCAGTCCCCGCTTCCGCTCTGCCTCGGAATGCTCCCAGCATGTCGTAGCCGCTTAGCCCTGCCCGCCAATCCTCAAACCCTGGATATTCACTTCTGCGGCAATGGAAGTGAATATCCACCTCTGTGCCATCGAATATCCGGTTAGCAGGCATTTACATGGTTAACTGGCTGTTAACCATGTAAATGCCTTTTGAATATTGGGCCTTAAGAGTATATTTTACAATCTAGATTGATACGCGATATTGTTCTATAATTTGCAACAAATGTGGGGTCATTTCCCAGACATCTCATGCACTATAATTTTTGCATCGACAAATGAGATTTTTTACACCCCATGGACTATAAAATGACTGTATAAATGATGCTATTGTGGGACAATAGAGGAAAAAAATGTCTGATAGAACTTAAAAAGGAGTCCATCAGGACCCTGTGCTTTATGAACTGGAGAGCTTTCAGAGCTGTCATAATTTCTGACTCTTAGATCCGCTTCTAACATATCCCTTTGCTCTTCAGACAATTACAGATGTTGTAGATCACCCAAAAAGTTCTCAATATCCCCTTTTGTACAGTCTTGCTTTTTATATATTGTTGTTCTAAATTCTTGATCTGAATCTCTAATCCAACAATCTATTTATTTTGCTTCTTATACAGACCTATGGGAAAGGACATGATGGCACCTCTAAGATTCGCCTTATAGACATCCCACCATAACATAGTACTGGTATCTGTTTTAAAATTATGTTGAAAATATGATTCTATTGCAACTTTTATCATTTCTTGAAAACCATCCTGAGCAAGGAGACCTATATTAAAACTTCACTGTAGATGTCTTCCCTCCATCTAACAGAGGACTAATAGTCATTGTTATAGCCGCATGATCTGATATTGCCATTGCTTTAATCCTAATATCAATTAAGGTAAGGATCAAAGATTTAGCACAAGAAAAGTCAATCCTAGGTTGGGTTGCATTTGGAATTCAATAGAAAGTAGAATCCTTATCTGTAGGGTGGTACAGTATATTTTCCAAATATCAATGAATCCTAAATCTTGCATCAAAGAACGAGACATTTTCCATTTATCCTGACAAAACATACCTTTGGATTGTCTATCTAACCAAAGATCAAGTAGTAAATTAAAATCTCCTCCCAGTATCAGAGATGTATCCCCATATTCAATAAGCTTTTCATCCAAGGTAGTAAAAAAGGCCCTAAAATCTGCTGTAGGTTCATGTATATTAAAGAACACCAAGGTCTTGCCTTTTTGAACCACAACTAGTTAAAAAAAAAGCACAATCTTTCTCCAATAAGAAGCTGGTAATGAGCGTACTACTACTGCCTTATCTGCAAGCAGCACAACGCCACACCTGGAGTGACACTAAATCACCTAGAACTTTGTGCTGCTTGCAGATAAGGCTGTAGTAGTACGCTCATTACCAGTTTCTTCTGGGATAAAAACTGATTGCTCCTGATGCAGGCAGCTGATGCCAACAAATGGCTGTGTTGCGCTAAGATTAATAAAGGATATCTTGTGGGAATCTCTTTCACCCCTGCTGTGCTTTATTGTTCCTTTATAATGTAGGATTTGCCCCCCCCCTTTTGTTGACACAACTAATTTGACCCACTACCCTCCCAATCTGTTTCTTGAGAAATTACAGCACCAGTGTGGGATCTCTTGACCAGTATGACCTCACTGGTTTTCTTTCTTTGGGATGGTGAAAATGTCGCTAGCAGATAATCAGATTATTAGGTCGAACACATTCACACTTTATGCCCCAAGATTATAAAATTTATTGCCCAATAATCTTCATTTAATCTCTGAATTACAAGCATTTGGTAAAAAGTTGAAAACCCATTTGTTCTTTCAATATTTTGCATCTGTTTGCAATTGTCATGCTAGGCGACTTATAAACAAACTGAGCACCCTAAGAATGGACCCTAAAATGACTGACTGGGTTAGAAATTGGTAGAATGGGAGGCAACAAAGCATACAGGTAAATGGAGCTCACTCTGAGGAGAAGGAGGTTACTAGAGGTGTGCCGCAGGGATCTGTCCTTGGTCCGATTCTTTTTAACATCTTTATTAGTGATTTTGCAGAATGGCTGTAGAGACCTAGGAAGGAGTAGATAACATAAGAAGGGATCTAACTAAGCTTGAAGAATGGGCAAGAATTTGGCAGCTGAGATTTAATGCTAAAAAATGCAGGGTCATGCATTTGGGCTGCAAAAATCCAAGGGAGCGGTACAGTGTAGGGAGCAAAGTACTTCTGTCCATGAAAGAAGAGGGGGACCTGGGCGTGATTGTTTCTGATGATCTTAAAGCAACTAAACAAGTAGAAAAGGTGACAGTTAAAGCTAGAAGGATGCTTGGGTGCATAGGGAGAGGAATGGCCAGCAGAAAGAAGGAGGTGATAGTGCCTCTTTATAAGTCTCTGGCGTGACCTCATTTAGAGTATTGTGTGCAATTCTAGAGACCGCACCTTCAAAAGGATGTAAACAGGCTGGAGTCGGTACAGAGGGTGGCTACTAAAATGGTTAGTGGTCTTCATTATAAAGCATATGAGGACAGACTTAAAGATCTTAATATGTATACCTTAGAGGAAAGACGGGATAGAGGAGATATGATGGAGACATTTAAATACCTCCATTGCATAAATGCACAAGAAGAGAGCCTCTTTTGATTGAAAGCAAACTCTGCCATGAGAGAACATAGGATTAGGTTTAAAGGGGATAGACTCAGGAGTAATTTTCAGAAATATTTCTTTAAGGAAAGAGTACAAAAAAAGCGGAGCCTGGACTGACAAAAATAAACCTTGTTTATTGGGGCGCAATAAACAAGGTTTATTTTTGTCAGTCCAGGCTCCGCTTTTTTTGTTCTCTTGTATTTTGCGGATCCTTAGCTCCTTTAAGGAAAGAGTGACAGATGCGTGGAATAGTCTCCCAGTGGAGTTAGTAGAGACAAGGACAGTATCTGAATTCAAGAATGCAGGGGACAAACACAAAAGATCTCTAAAGGAAAAAAAGGGACTATTATAGATGGAAGGGTAGACTAGATAGGTCATGTAGTCTTTTTCTGCCATTTTGTTTCTATGGTTCTGTGTTTCTATGTTTCTTCATTCAGCCCCCCCCCCCCTCAGCCATCACCCAGTGTCTCTCTTTCTCTCTCTAGCCCCCCTCCCAGCCATCATCTGGTATCTCTCTCATAGCCCATTATCTCTTTGATAGCACCCCAGCCATCAACCAGTGTCTCTCTCTCTCTCTCTCATAGCTCCCAAAACATTACCTAGTATGTGTGTCTTTCTCTTTCTCTTGTAGCCCCCCCCCCCCCAGCCATCATTTTGGATCTCTCTCTCTCTCTCTCTCTGTCCCCGTACCATCACCTAGTGTCCTAGTCTCTCTCTCTCTCATTCCCCCCCAGCCATCACTCAGTGTCTCTCTCATAGCCCCCAGCCTTGCTTAGTGTGTGTGTGTGTGTGTGTGTGTATATCTCTTTCATAGCCCCTCCAGCCATTACTCAGTTTCTCTCTTTCTCCTCTCTCATTTATAGTCCCTGCATCAGCTCTTACTTGGTGTCTCACTCTTTCAGTGCCACCTCAGCCACCAACCAGTGTTGATCTCTCTTATTGCCCACCCCAGACATCCTCCAGTGCCTCTCTGTATCATTGCCCCTCCCTCAGCCATCACCCGCTGTCTCTCACCATTCCTGTGACATTGCTGTAGCGAAAAGGCCATGATCAGCTCTCTGAATGCAGCTTTAGCCACGCAGTAGAGGAAATTTGCTAATCTCATGGTTCAAGTCTGTTGAGTCTTGAAACAGCAAGATCAGCCTGAACTTCCATCTCTCTGTGGCTCAGGGTACATGCAGAAAACTGATTGCAGTGGAGGAGTGTGATTAAAGCTTAGGAGCATGAAATGCCGGGTTCCAGGGTGCCATTTCTAGGTGCCATGGTAACCTGATGTCAGTATTAGTTGATCCCTGAATTAGACCATATGAAGTGGGATTTTAGAAGAGACATTTGAGAATAATCTGGGATGTGCATGTCACCATGCCCAAAATATGGTGGAGTGGTGGCAGTGAAGGGTGCCTTCTGAAATTGCACCATTTCTGACTCAAAGGTTATACATCTCCGCAACCAGTCTGGCGATGGGCCTGCTTATATAGCAAGGCTGGGTACCTGCACATTTGCAGGTCATTTCAGAAATGTAAACATCCCCAAAGTACATGACTCAGAAAAGGATACATAGTCACGTCAGCTGAGATATTTCAGAATGCGGTTGTTCAAGCTATGAAACATGGATGTCCCAGTGGGCTATATCTGCAAATGTGCAGGGAAGGACAATGAATAGATTATCAAGGAAAATGAGAGAAGGAAGATGGTGGCGGTGCATGAAGACGCTCTCCGAGGAGCTCCGTGGTGGCTGTCTTTACTTTTAATTCTTTTGCTTTATGCCTAACACCAGTCGTAAACGCAAGGTGCTGCTGCGGCCGGAGCCCCCAGAGAAAACCGGACTGATGGATGTGTTACTGGCATTGGGTGGAGGACAGGAAGCTTCGAGTGGCCCACTGGCAGATGCAGGGATGGAAGGAGGACTCCTGCAAAACTGAGGGCTCAATGTCTCCTTAAGTCTGGAGTGCCAATTTCCTCTGTCTCAGCCGGCAAGTAATATCACTGAGGCTACGTTGAGTGGGGCACCGCTGGAGAGCATAGTGGGTCCTTCTTCACTGATTGTGCAGCCCCTCTGCCTCTCTAAAGGGATTACCGGGTGACAGAGTTTGGAGCCGGAGCTGCTGGAGAGGTGAGGTCCGAGAGGGATCAGTTGGAATCGCTGTCGCCAAGAGTGCAGTGTGTGCAGACTCCTCCTGTGTAGCAGAGTGGTACATCGGGAGAGAAAATTTCTGCGTTGGAACATCGGATGGTATTGGTGAGATCTGATGTTTTTTTGCTTGAGACAGTATGGGAAGCACTTTTTAAACTTGAACAGTCTTTATCGGGACAATTACAGGCTATTTCCAGCCAGTTTGATAGTTTTGGACATAAGGTTGAAGCACACAAATTACTCTTGGGAGAGCTGCCGGTGAAAGTTTCTACATTGGAGCAGAGGGTGGATCTTATCCAGGACTCAGTAACTGCTGTTATGCGTGAATCTGAAAATTTGCAATGGAAAGCTGAATCTCTGGAAAATACTGTATGTCTAGAGGCTGAAACCTAAGGGTTCTGAATTTTCCTAAAGTTCCGTCTATATCACCGTTGGAACTTTTTAAGAAATTTCTGATTAGTGTTATGAAGATTCCGGTGGAATCTATTCTTCCAGTTTCTCCTGCTTATTATTTGCCTGTTGCTAAGGTTAAGTTGACTGCGAGGGTGGGTCAGGTTTCAAGTTCATCTCCAGCCCTCTCCTGTGATAGCTTGGATTTAACTGGCTTTTTGGAGTGGTCGGGGTCTGATCCGGGGTGACTACAGCTTTGTTGATCACCTGGCCTTAGACATTGACCGGGACTGGTTGTTAAAAATGTACTTCTGATCTTCAGTCAAAATGTTTATGGGTTCCACCATTAGGATTTTCCCAAATGTTTCCAGGGTCACACAGAAGAGGAGGAAACAATTTTTGATTCTTAAATGTGGGGTGCTTCAGCTGGGGGGATTGTTTTTTCTTTGTTTCCCATGTAAATGCCTGGTCAAGTTGGCTAGGATTAATTATATTTTTCTAGATCCCCAACAGCTGTCTATCTTTATTTCTTCTAAGATGGCTGTTACCCATGCTGATACTGTTAAGCCCCCCAAGAGCAAGCCCATTCATTACTTTTCTTTCTGTTTTTGGTAGGGTGAGCTAATTGGCTTTAATTGTAACTCCTTCTGTTCCTCATGTATATGCTTTGTTTTCCTCTGTATATTGTTTCTTTGGAATTGTGCATCCTTCTCTTCTATATTGGGGACTGGTGGGCGCACCCAATAGCATTTTTCTTTTTCTTTACCTTATTGTAATCAGTTTGGAATTTTCCTTTTGTATTATTCTCAGAGTGTTGCTCTTTTCTTGCAAGATTAATTCTTGTGTATTTGTTGAAAATTGCATAAATTAAAAAAAAAAAGGAACACAAAGGGTTTGTTTGACCCGGCAAAACTTACTGAGGTGATGAGAGCACATTTTGCTCTTCCCACTAGAAATGCTGCTGCCATGAAACAAGCACTTTTTTGAAACTTATTCATGGTCTGCTCTTGTAGGTTTGCCACAGACCCTGCAGCTGTTCCTCACTGGGCTGAAGTCTCACGGTGTGGCTGTCATTGCAAAATTTTGGCCCAGCGAGGAACAGCCACTGGTCCCGCTGCAGACTTATAAGAGCAGAACCAGCATGGCAAACATGATAAAGTAACTTTACCGTTCTGCTGACTCCTCTGTTATGTGAGCCCCTTTCCTGCCCAGGGTGGAATTTACGCTACTACATAGAAGGAATGAGATGAGGAAAGTGAAAGACTTACTATCGACACAGTGCCTGATATTCAGCTACCGCAGCTAGCGCAATTATAGTAGCTAGCCGCTGCTGCTGAACACTAAACCTGGATATCCACTGCCAGGGTCATATCCAGCAACTGACATTGAATATTCGGGCTCGCCGCTGAAGCAGGAAGCTAATCGGGCAATGGTGATATTCAGCCGCTACACGGTTAGCTTCAGCGGCCAAGGTTAGGACAGTCTTTTCTCTGCCTAGCTTTTGTCGCCGAGGGATAACCGGTTAGTGGCTGAACATCACCGCTGACTGCTTCTCCCCGGGTGCCATCCTTGCAATGCCCCAGTGCTAATCGGTTAGCATTGCGGCGTGTAGAGGCAGAACCCATGAATATTCAGCGGCACTAAAATAAATAGTTTGAACCTTATACTGATTTTAGCGGGATCTTTGGATGAAACTACCCTAGACCTATGTTTCTGATATCATATAGGAGCGGTTTTAGACGCCTTATTAATCATTTACACATTTATGTTTCCACCACTTGCATGTGTAAGTTGTATTCATGTGTAAATGGCCATTTTAGAAAAGGCTCAATTTACACTTGATATTCGCACTATGTCAAAAGTGCACGGGCCTAGGTAGGACAAAAATCTGCACATGTACTTCCCATTTCATAGAGGGAATGAGTGTGTAAACCCACAATTACGTCTAGATTTATACCTGTTTCCTGACACATATAGTTATTGAAAAAGTATTCATTTTGGCCATCCTTTTGCAGGAGGGGAAATCCCCATTGTTTATTTCCCCCTCCATACTGAAATGATTTAAGGATAACGTCCTCTGTAGTTAACAGCGTCTACATGTCCAGGTTTGCAAAAAGGCTCACATGCACGTATGAGCGGCAACATTTACACGTGCAAGTTACAAAATGCTGCACTTACATGTGTAAGTTGCTGGGTTTCTTCCATTGATTTTTCATGTACATATATTTGTAAAATGGCTTGCCATGCAGCCCTCCTTTCATGTATTTTAGAAATGGTTCTACAGTTAGCAGAGTCATTTCTAAAATATGTCAAAACTGAGTATGTCCTGACCTTGATGTGTCAATTCCAGTCTCTATGTACTATCTAAAATGTGCCTTCATATCTCTGAATCAGATAGATTGGACTTTGAGGATCTTGTTCTTCTATAGAATTTAATTATTTATGGGTCAGAACGTTTGGATCTTTCCTAAGCCCTTTAAAATTACACAGAGTAAAAGAAGGTTTTCTTTCTGACAAAGAATGTTTCTCTTTGATATTTATGCAATTGTTCAACTAATTGTTGCTGCTTTTCTAACCCTAAACATTTAAAAACTTTCCTCTGAAGAGAAATGTCTTCTAACTTGCTGATTGCCAATAATAACTAAAGTATGTTAGCAGTGACATTCTCAACTCCCTTGGCACCTCTCCGTGGTGCAATGCACCCCCACATCCCTCCACCGGGCCCACACTTCTGAGGCAGTGCAAGACTTTGACCTGGGAGAGAAGAGCCAACAGGCTGGATTGGAGGCAGCGTTGTAAACCACACGGCTTTAAAGTTAGCTTTCCGTGCTGCCTAGGAAGTGTGGGCCTGGTGGGGTGGAATAACATCCCTGGATGTTGTTTTTTCAAAAGATGGGGTGTGGAAGGGGCCGGGAGGGCCAGGGCTTCTTCCCCACAGCCCGACCCTGGCCTTAGGAGGCTGGATCGGGGTGGGGGGGGGGGGAGTCGGGCTGCAGGGAAAAAAAAATCGTAATTGCTGGCGGCTGGCATCACGGCATTTAAATGGAGCCACGGTGCCATGGCAACAGGATGCCATGGTGACGCATCTCCATTTAAATGGCTGATTGAGCTGTCCTGCACGGTTATCCCCTTTGTATGTCCGGTCTGAGCTTGAGGTACAAAGAGGATCATGATTCTGATCCCATGGGGCATGTCTAGCCCCGTGGGATCAGAATCACAGTCCCGGCCTGCATGTACAGGCCTGATCGCAATTTTGATCCCACGGGGCTAGATGTGCCCGGCGGGATCAGAATCACGATCCCCTTTGAGCCGGACGTACAAAGGGGATAGCCATGCCGGACAGAATCAGGCCCATAGTGTGCACTATGTGTCGCATTAACAATGCAGCTTAGTGAACATGCGCCTTAGACTTTTGAATTACTGTATTATTTCATTACTGAATTTCTGTTATTAACAAAATTATTTGCAGACTTGCAGCTTGCATGCTAAGGTACAATTCATGTTTTTTGTTTATCATTTTTTCCTTGCTACCATACTTCTAGTTTCTGCGTAGATACTCCCCTTTTTTGATGGGCTATTAGCCAATGAACATAGTATTTTCTTTCCTTAAACATGATTATTGATTGAGTATGTGTAGTTTATTTCCTATTTTAAGCATTGAAATCTAATCAGAACAAACCTATATTAAAATATTAATAAAAACGGGCCTTCAGTTTTTAGTTTCCGTAGGGATCAGCTATTTTCTCCCCCTACATTTGGCTATAGAGGACCTGCAGATTAACACATCACAGTTGTGGTGTGGCTAGAAAGCTCTTCAAGGGATCCAGAATCAATGGGGAATGGTAGGGAATTATCTCAACCAATAATTTGATAGAATATTATATGACCATTTGCCCTTCAAACGTCTGCTACAGTTGCTTAACTCTAAGATGAAATTTTAGTAATTTCTCTCATTCAGGTATTACCTACTCATAAATCCTTATTGAAAAGATGTTATAGTGATTATGAATTAAATGTTGCCTATTTTAAAGGGTTTTATATTTTTTCTCTCTGATTATTTGTAAAGAAAAATTTGTCAAAAAAATTCTGAATGGTTAATTCAGTGGTAAAGGACATTTGAAGGAGGTCAATGCCTTCTGTTCCAGGATATTAGATGATCAAAATCAAAACCAAAATTTATTTTCAAATTGCTATTTGGATATGCTTACACGGCCTCCTCTTAATGTTTCTGGATTTGATCCGTGACCCTCTCGTGCTGAAAGCAGACTCACAAGTTAGCAACGCCACAATCGATTATCTCTTCTTAAATTCAGGATGGCAATCTTTTCAAACTTAATCCTGATTAAAGACGGGAATAAAAACCTAATAAAATGGAATATGATTAAACAGGGATGGTGACTGGTGAGCCTTCAAAAAACAGGAACCGAAGTGAACTCTGATCAGACTGAGGTTGTGACTCTACTATACATGAATTCTGATCCAAGAAAACATTTCATTCTTTTTATACAAGCTAATTTTCACCCGTTTGAGACTGAAGATGTATTTTCTGCACTTGTGAGTAGCAGTAAAATCAGGGGACACTGTTTAATGTTTATAGGTGTTACATGGGCCTGCTTTACTGAGTTGTTCCCATAGGTACAGAATAAGAAACAAGCCTTTGTGACTCGTTATTGAAAGGCATGCTGGTCAAGCGCACGTACAGCAGCAAAAGTACTTTGAATGACATATTTATTAGAAAATCACAATGCTTTTGATTCTCACAGTACGGCTAGCAGTGATATGTTAGAGGTGGGTCTTGGGGGCTCCCCGGATCCCTTGGTGAAAATATTTTCATAAAACAGATGGCATCCTAGTGCATGGAGGAGAGTTGGTGCAAAGCCCCTTGATAGGAAACAGGCATCTCATCACTGGCAGGGAGCACATAGAAGCAATATTGTGATATTCCATATCTTTCCAAAGAAAGAGTTTTTCCCTTTTTCTGTAATTATAGTAACAGCCAAATAATGAGCTTTCTGTTGAAAATAAATTTATCGTTTATTACATTTGATAGACTGCCCTTTGATATGTTATTATATCTGCTATACATAAATTGTTCAAAACCAATCCCGTTTGCCTAGAGTTGCAGTTTGAATTATGGATGGACCAAACAAAAGCAACTGCAGTTTGGACAATCAGTCATAAAAACTCAGCTACAAATGTAGCTCTCTGTTCACTGTTTCTATTTAGTGAAGAGCTGGCTTTAGGGGTAGGAGTAAAAATGTTTGGGGGGGGGGGATATTCAAATGGAAACCGTGCAAATGCCGCTCAGCTGGATATTAAATGGTACTAACACAATTAGTGTATAGTGGCGGCACATGAATATCCACAGGGGCTGCCGCTATACACCCTCATGGGTTAACATCAGGGCATGAGGAGGGTGTTCTGGGGTGGCATCATTGCTAACTGGGCAGTGGCGATATTGAGCCACTGCATGGTTAGAGATATATGGTGAAGCGCTAGCCACCAGCACTGACTATCGGGCCCTCATCTTTTTATTCTTGTTAACTTCCACTGATTATTCCCTAGAATGTGCAATATATTCTATTTGTCACACCCAGTGTATTTATCAAGTGGGTAAATACAGGGCAAGGGTCAATTGTACAGGAAAATGGCTGTCAAATTATGTAAGCAGCTGATCATGCTATTTTGTTGAGAGCACAAAGCAATGTTTGCTGCTATGGAGGTGAAATGCATATTTGCACTGCTCTTTGCTTTAATATGAAAATATTGTTTTTGTGGCCTATATGATATTTATCATTATTGTACAATTTAAGGCACATTTTACAGTGGGACGTCAAAGTGCAATCTGGGACGTCAAAGCCAGAACATCTGAAAAAAAAAAGCAGGCACGTGCAATTTAAGGCACGATTTCAGAAACATGGACGTGCCCAATAGGGGTGGCTATAAAGACATCTACATAGACATTCCCAGACCAGCATCTCAGAATATGGATGTCTAATAGCGTAAAGGTTGAAGTAGTGGGTTGGGAACAGTGTGGTTAGGGATCAAATCACAGTGTGCGTCTTTGTGATCTTAGACTAGACACAACTCTCCATCTTCTCTACTCTTGCTGGATGCTTTAAGGCTTAAATGAGCACTTTCTGGATGCCTATTCCTGCCTGGAGCAGGTCTGCACATGGATGTGCCCGCAAATATCCCTGATGTTTCTGAGATGCACAAGGGACATGTGAGTTTATTGCACCACCCCAGACATGCCTTCCCACACCCCCATCTTTAAAAAACATTTGTAAAATGGCTATGGGGACATCTCCACAATTTGAACGTGCATGTGCACATCTTCAGATATCCACATCATGACTAAAATTTTTAAAATGACCCCCTTTGTGTCTCATTTTAACCAGGAGTCCAAATCAAGAACTTTCATTAGGGCCAACTTAATTTTTTTCAAAGTTTATTTCTTTACTCTAAATATTCCCCTGTTGCCACCCATGTTTTAAATTTCTAAATTTAGGAGTTTAGTAAAATTTAGAGCATACATTTAGGAAAAGTTCAGTATTCAAAGAGGCCAATTTAAGAGCCTAACTCTGAAAGTTAGGAACATGGGAGGGGGGGGGGGGGGATTCAGTGACAGCAGCTAGAGCTTAAACCCAGATATTCAATGCCAGGGTCATAATCAAACGTATGGGACCTTTCGTAATTCAAAAACAAGTGACCTCAATGCCATTCAAACTATAACTCCCAGCATATCTTCACTGTTATCTGTTGTTCCATGGAGCCCTCCTGATATTCTATAAGCAAAATCTATTCCCAGTTCAGAAGCTCATTCCACACCACCAGTAACACTAAGGGGAACCTGGGAATTCATAACCCAAGATGTCCTAGGTTCAATGTACATCCATGATTGATTACATTACCTGCTTGAGTGGAAAGGATATGGTCTAGAGGGGCATAGTAAGCTAGCCAGTAATTTATTTATATGTTTAAACATTTGTATTCCACCTATTTGCAAAGTTCAAGGTGGAGTCATGTATATTCCAATAATTTACTGGCTCATTTTCAAGGATAGCAGCCATAAAATCCATGCCCTAACGTCCCAAGAGGGGGTAATTCTGTCAGACCTTTCAGGGATCAAGCCTGCAAGCTTGAAGAATGGAGGGCAGAGACCAACAGCAGAGATATGGAGATTGCTAATCCATGAATAACAGATCCAGCACATGATTCTCCACAACTCTTTCCTGGTTCTGACCAACACCTACAGTAATTCTGGTTTTAAACTGCTGTTTCTGGTTCCTGATCAACCAACATTGGGCTTCACAACATTCCCAGCTCTGCCTATGCTGACACACTATATTGTCAGCTGGGTCTTGTCTGATCTTAGCCTGTCTAGGTACACAGCCCCTGTATTGTCTGAGTGCTCCCATGTTAGACTGATTCCTGATAGTGGTGTGGCAAGATCATTGTGGATTTCTCCTGCTGCCCTGAGGACCCAAAATCAAAAACTAGAAGAGGGACTTGGGGTCTCTCCAGAAAGGCATTTGGAGTTTGGAGGCTGGGCTAGCCACATCCAAATGTAGAGAAGGTTTGTTTTGGTAGGAGTATTTTGTCCAGGTGGCTTGATTGCATGCCTGGTGGGGTTATAGCATCCTAAGGCAGATCTTCTTGAAAACCCCGAGGCAACAGGAAATGTTTCAAAGCTCATTAATTGTCTAGAGTTCATATTTCATGTTGCTTTACCCCAAAGACGGTATTGGTTATGAATTGTCATGCTCCAGAAGCTAAGTCATTCCCTTCCCAGACCCCTTCCCCTCCACCATCTCCCTTTTGCCCCCTCTCCCCATGTTTAATGCAAAAACCCAGACAAGAGAAAAGGTCTGTGTAAGGGGTAGAGAAAGTACCCTGGTATAGAAATTAGGAAGTTTGCCTCCACTTGTCTAGAGCTTTTCCTCATCAAGCAAGCAGTAGTCACATTGAGATTGCAGTAGCGGCTGAAAATAATCCAAAGCTCTGGCTCAATCACAAACGTTTGGATGCATCAAGTGGATGCATTCCTTCCTACCTTTTATCCCTCACCCCACCTCACCGTTAAACTCCCCTAAACCTTCCAACCCCCCAACCTCCCCCACTCACTCCCACTCGCCTAGTACCCATCAATCACAGTCACACAAGGAACATATCAAAGGCAAGAGAATATCATGAGAGGACGCCCGAGGGGAACTCAGAGTCAGTGGCGCATGCCAGTAGCCAAGAAGTCATGAGAAACTGAGGGGGATCAGATACCCGTGGAACAAAGTGAAGAATAATCAGATTCGTGTTATAACAGGTGGAAGGTAGGACTCGTTCATGAGAAACCTGGCCCATAGTGCCAGAACTGTTTTGTGCTTGCCCCGAATGTTGGCTGTTTCTCCATTCAACATATGTCCTACACCTTAACTATCCATTCAGCTGGAGTGGGGGAACAGCGTGCTTCCATAATTGTGCAACATTGCTGCGAGCATCCAGGAGCAAACAACTGGAGAGTCGCTGTGTCCCTTCATCTGTCAGCTCTGGAAGTAGGTACTGCAACACACAGGATTTGAATAAGAAGGGGAGCATCACCCCTAATGAATTACATAGGCGTTTATGAATCTGAGACCAGAAAACCTGGAGCTTGGGGCAGTACCACTACATATGTTCCAAATCTCCCCTTGTCTCCAGCAAAGGGGGTCATTCCCTCTTCCCCATTTAAAAAGGTCAATGGAGGTTATTACATGCATAACAAGATATGGATCTGTGTGTTAATTAAGGATAGAGATATAGAACAAGAGTGAAAGTATTGGCATACCTCTCCCCAAAATTCCTTGGGCTTGTCCTCCAATGTGGCCTTCCAACCACCTCTATAGGAGAGATCCCGACTAGGTCTTGGGAAGTCTGCAGCGAGAGCCCTGCACAGCCTGGACAAAAAAGACTTCAACAGAGTGGTTTCAAATAGCACACGTTCCCAATGTTGGGGAGGGCATAATGCTTCGTTTGCATGTGGGCAGTCTCAAGACAATGGTGCAACTGAAAATAATGAAAAACGTTCAATGGGGTTCCACATATCTCCTCAATCCTATTCTTAGAGGCAAAGGTGGAGCTGTCAAACATCGAGGAAATCCTCAGTGTTTGCCCGAGAAGTGAGATCTTTCACCTGAAATCCCTAACAAAGGCAAAGGTGGACACTGGGGTAAAAGGTGAAAGCCAAGGAGATAATTTCTGTTTCTTATATATAGTGCACCACATTGTCCCCAGGAAGGGGTGGGAGAGGACCTGCTGGACTTTGGATGTTTGTCTTTGAAACAGTATCATTCTGAGGGAAATGGGAGCCATCCACTCCCACTCTAGCAGTACCCAATCCGAACATGTATCAGTCGTTCAAAAGGATATAGCTGTCAAGCATGAACAACAATAATGTAGCTGTCAAGCACGACCACCAGTAATGTAGATCTGGATCAGGGAAGCCTAGACCTCCATTCACCTTAGGAGTCATAAGAGTAGTCCAACTGACATGGGGTTTCCCGAGCCGCCATATAAAGGTCGAGAGCATCCTTCTAAGACTGTTGAAAATATTTCTTGGTATTTGAATTGGTAATTGCGCGAATAAGAAACTTTGGGAGGATCAGCATTTTAATGGTATTGATGCACCAAGCCAGGACACTGCCAAAGATCTCAAGGTAGCAAGTTCCTCATTTAGTTTGTCTAAGGGCATTCGGTAGTTGAGATGATAGAGCCAGGAGAGTGCCTTTGGGATATTGATTCCAAGGTATTTGAAGTGGTCAACTAATAGGATGTTACCCTTGAGAGCAGTCATGTGGTGAGATGCTGCAGTTTAGCAGGGGAGTAAAGCAGATTTCTGCCTGTTTACCATAAATCTGGAATGTGGGAGAACTGCTCAATGACAGTGAGACTTATGGGAATTGAGGTGACTGAGTCTTGACGATAGATAAGAGTTTATTTAGTTTATTTAGCTACATTTATATCCCACTTTTCACCGGGTCAAAGCAGTTTAACAAAAAAAAGGGGGGGGGGACAGTAATCAAGTCAACAGAAAACAGGGGGCCGACATTAATGATTCGAGCAGAAAGTAACAAATTAGACAAAGGACGTAAGTCTCTTAGTTGGTGGTGGAGAGGGTTGGTCAGGGGGGCTGGAAGTGCATTCAGCGGGAAATGTCTTTTTCTGGTCCAAGATAATCTTGAAATAAGATGGTTTTTAGTTGTTTCTGGAATGTGGTGATGTCTCTGTTGCTTTGGATCGGGTTTGGAGGGAAGTTCCAGAAGGAGGGTGCATACAGTTCGAATGTCGGGTTGCAGGTCTGTTGATTGCACTTAGTTCGTTCGTAGGGGATGGTGAGTGTGTTGCTGGTGCTCTGATGAGTTGATCTGTTGGGGGTGGGCTGGGGTCGTAGAGTCCTGAGTTGGGAAGTCTGTGTTTGATGTAGGGCTTTGTGGATGACTAGGATAGATTTGTATTTGATCCTTGCTTTGAGAGGAAGGATGTGCAGTTCTCTTAGGATTAAAGTGATGTGATCATCTTGTTTTCGCTTTCTGGATGATTCTTGCTGTGGTGTTTAAGGCTGTTCATAGAGGGTTGATGTGTGTGGCGGGTAATCCGCGATAAATCGTATTACAGTACTCCAGGTGGGGGAGCGTCATGGCCTGCATGACTGTTCGGAAGTCCTTTGGGTTGATGAGTGGTCCGAGCCCTTGTACCATCTTTGTTTTGTAGAATACTGTTCTGGTAGTCTTTTTTATCTGTTGGTTAAATGTGAGTGCTTGATCGATGATGATTCCCAGATATTTTATGTGGGGTTGAATTTGTATTTGAGTGGTTCCTAGTATGAGGCGTGGTGGTGGGGTGAAGTTAGGGTCCTTGGTCACTATGAGGGCTTCTGTTTTTTTAATGTTGATGGATAGGTTGTTCTCTTGTAGCCAGCTGGAGATCTCAATGAAGCAGTCTGACAGGTGACTATTTGTTGGGTTGGTAGTTGTGATGGGAGCATATAGCATTAGGTCATCTGCGTAGATGTGGTAGTTGATGTTATGAGCGAGTATTATTGAGCAGAGTGGCTGCAGGTAGATATTGAAGAGCATGGTGGATAGTGTGGAGCCTTGGGGTACTCCTTGGTGCTGATGAAAGGGGGTGGGGGAAGTTGCCATGTTTGTATGGATCTGCTGTTGTCTATTGGTCAGGTAGGAGTGGAACCATTGAAGTACAATGTTTTTGATGCCAATTTCCTGGAGTCTGTGTAGGAGGGTGTTGTGTGAGATGGTGTTGAAGGCTGCGAATATGTCTACGAAGAACATGGCATGTCCAGAGTGCTTGGTCTGCGTACCTTTGATGAGGGTGTTCATTAGTGATGTCATGAGGGTCTCGACTTCATGTAGTGGGCGGAATCCGTGTTGTTGTGGGTCCAGTATGTTGTTGGTGTCTATGTGGTCTTGGAACTGCTGTTGGATTATCTTCTCGATGACTTTGGTGGTGAAGGGGAGGCTTGCTATAGGTCTGAAGGAGGCGGGGCCAAGGGGGTCCAGGTTGTTTTTATTTTAGGGTTGGGCGAATGATGGAGGTTTTGAGGATGTCTGGCATGTGTCCTTTCTTGAGTGTACATGCATACCTCATGTATCCATCCCCCAAACTGTATACCCCTCTCCATATATGATAAGTGAATGGATCGATGGCCAATGCAAAGAGAAGGGGTGAAAGTGGACAACCCTGCCGGGTTTCGTGCCCCAGCCAAAAGCGGTCTGAGTGGAAACCATTGATTACCATTGTAGCCAATGAGCTCATGTACATGGCTTCTACTCAACTGCAGAAATTAGGCCCGAACCCAAGTTGCCTGAGTACCTCTAACAGATGCGGCCATTCTACCTTATAGAAGGCCATTTCGGCATCTAATGAAAGGATTATGCAGTGTTCCATTCTACCTTGGACTCCCTGCAGCACGTTAATCAGCTTCTAACATTTTCAAAACCATATCTATGCTTTATAAATCCTGTCTGATCAGGATGGATACAATTCTGCATTTTCAATTCCAGACGAGCACTATAGAAAGGAGATCGGTCTATAATTATTACAGGATAATGGGTCCTTTCTGTTTTTAGGTAGTACTGTGATGGTAGCATGATAGAATGAGTCTGGCAGTACTCTCCATATTTGAATATCATTAAAGACTCAACCCTCACTTGGTTTGCAGTTTGTCATGCTGTGAGGGCTTGTGTGCATCAGTGATGTTGAGGGCTAAGCTATCGATAGCTTAACTACTGGCAGGTTCTCCAAAGATGGACAAGTCTCAACTGAGGTGCCAGACCAAGACAAACCACCCATCCGGGCAGCAGCGGAATGGGACAGTGTTGGCAGCGGAGGATAACATTTCTGTAACAACGGCAACAATACTAAAATTAAATGGCGCGGAAGAAAGGCCCGGCAATCTACTTCTGTATCTTGCCATGAAAACCCAATGGATAGTTACAACAAAACAAATTGTGCTATGGTGCTGGAAGATGAGACCCCCAGGTCAGAAGGCACTCATTTGGCTAATGGAGAGGAGCTGAAGACTTTTCAGAGTAAAGCCAGCATTTATGATATGGTTGGATCAAAGCCCTTGGGACATCTGACTGCTGATGTAGCTGTGCATAAAATGAAAGTCAGAAGCTGCAAAGATGTCTTACATATTGGGACATGTAACGTATGAAGCATGAACCAAGGGAAGTTGAAGGTGGTCAAGAATGCAGTGGAATGTGTACAACTCAATCTGTTGGGTGTTAGCGAACTGAAATGGACTGGCATCGGGCACTTTGTATCTGTTGATCACATTGTCTTTCATTTCCAGCATAGTAGACTATGAAGAAATGGTGTTGCATTTATAATTAAGAAGAAACTTGGAAGAACTGTAATGAAATACAATGCAATCAGTGAACGCTTAATTTCTATTCATCTATGAGGAATGCCTATCAACACAACTATAATTCAAGAATATGCTCCAACAACAGCTGAAAAAGAGGATGAAGTTGATGAGTTCTATGAACAAGTACAAGCTGAAACTGACAGAACATGCAAACAGGATATCCTGATAATCATGGGTGACTGGAATGCAAAAGCTGGCAACAAAGAATAAGGTAAAGTGGTTGGAAAATATGGAATTGGCAAACAGAAATGAAGCTTGAGAAAGGCTGATGGAATTCTGCAAGACCAATGATCTATTTATTTCAAACACCTTCTTCCAGCAACACAAGCGGTGACTGTACACATAGACTTCACCCAATGGATTATACAAAAATCAAATTGACTACATCTGTAGACGTCAATGATAGAAAAGCTCTACAACATCAACAAAGACAAAACCTGGAGCTGATTGTGGTACAGATCACCAACTACTAGTATGTGAACTCAAGCTAAAGTTGAAAAAGAGCAAGTCACTCATGAATGTAGCAAAATATGACCTTGCGAATATACCACTGGCATTTAAAGACTCCCTGAAAAATAGATTTGCTGCTTTAGATACAAATGACAGAGCTCCAGAAGAACTATGAGATGACATCAAGAAGGTTGTGTTGGAAAAAAAGTGAGAAATCTCTACAAAAGCTGAAAGAGCAAAAATGACCAAAATGGATGACAGAAGAAACTCTGAAAATTGCCCAGAAACACAGAGAAGCTAAAGCCAGAGGAGAAAGAGACGCAATCACAGAACTCAACAGAGATTTCCAACGTGCAGCAAGACAAGATTAGGAGAAGTACTATAGTGATGCATGCAAGGAAATAGAAGCAGAAACCATTAGAGGAAGAACAAGATTCGCTTTCCTAAAACTACGAGATTTAAAGAAAAAATTCAAGCCTCAAATTGGAATGTTACAAGATGCTCAAGGATCCATGTTGAATGATGCTGAGCAGATCAAGAAAAGGTGGAAAGACTATACAGAGTTATTTTATGATAAAGATCAAGTGGACCAACAGCCGTTTCAACCTGTACCTTATGATCCATAATCATTGGTAATGAAAGAATTCGAAGCAGCATTGAAAGCCTTATCAAAGAACAAAGCACCAGGCATTGATAGCATTCCCATTGATGCAACTGTTACCATACTTACAAGGCTCTGCCAGAAACTTTGTAAGACAACATCATGGCCAACTGACTGGAAAAGATCTGTGTTTATACCAATACTAATGAAAGGTGATCCAACTGATTGTGGAAATTATCACACAATTGCTCTGTTCCCACATGACAGCAAGATTCTATTGAAGATTATTCATCCACTGTCTCTTTAACTTTCAGAGGAGCAGTTGACCCACCTTATTTCCATACTCATAGGAGTGGAGGAGTGGCCTAGTGGTTGGGGCAAGGTACTTCAGGCCAGAAGGTTGGGGGTTCAAATCCCACTAGAAGACAGCAACCTTGGGCCAGAAGGACCGGGGTTTCTAGTCCCACAGGTGCTCCTTGTGGTCTTGGGCAAGCCACTTAACCCTCCATAGCCCATGTTCCCTGTAAAATAGTTATCTCCAAGTTATAATGCCCTGTTCAATGTAATTTCAGTTTGTTCAATGTAAACCACACTGATGCAGAAAAGCACAGTATATAAGAGAATGTAAATAAATAAAATAGAAGTTGCACCTAGTGCAAAGTATGGTTGAGTCTATGGATTCCATTTCCAGGGCTGATAATTTGCCTCTCTTGTGCACCAATTGTATCCATATCTTTGTCCCTCCATCCCTATGATGTAACTTTTCTAGTCTCTCAATATCCTGAAGCAGCTCTTTTTTTGAACCCACTTGAGAGTGACATCAACTGGCCTCAAATGACAGCTTTGGTGACTTCCCAAAGTGTAAATATCAAAGTATCAGATGTGTCATTGATATTCATGCCAACCCTTTCCTACTGCCAGAAGAAATTCCCTGTTTTTGAGGAGCCCTCTACGTAAGATCCAAGCTCATGGTGGAGTCTCCAACTCCACACAATTCCAAGGAGATAATCACATGGTCTGAGACCTCCATAGTTCCTATTTTTGTAGAAGTGAGGATCGATAGCAGACTGCATGATTACAGCGAGAGGTCGATTCTAGAATAGTTCTGGTGAGCACCAGAACTATTCTAGAATCGACCTCTCGCTGTAATCATGCAGTCTGCTATCGATCCTCACTTCTACAAAAATAGGAACTATGCATCACATAGGCTTCTACAAAAATAGGAACTTCCATGCATCACATAGGTCCAGCTGGGTCACTACCCAATGAAGTATCTTTGAGTTCGAGGACGCACAGCTCCCACTCTCCGTTCTATCAATGCCAGATAGTACACAGTTAAAGTCTCCACCCAACAGCATATTACCCTGTTAGTGCGGATTTTACAGCATCAAACACAGTCACCAGTGCCTCTTTTATTTGGGAGGGAGGGATATAGACATTAACGATAGTAATTGAGGTACCATTGAGGGATCTGGTCAATATGAGGAACCTGCCTCCTGGGTCAGTGAACTGTGATGACAGCTGAAAGAACAGTGTTTGGAAAGGAGAGTCACAACTCTCCTCCTATGTGGGTTGTAATTGGAAGTGAAAACCTATGGAAACAAGCGAGATCTAAGGAAAACAATGTCAGCTTTCTTCTTCTTCAGTTAATCTAGAACGTGTCTGTGCTTGATAGGGCTATGAAGACCCCTCAAATTCCATGAAATGAGCCAACCATAAGTTCCCTTGGGAGCTATTACTTCAGAGTCACTGCTTCTCCATGTAGCTATAGATGTTGTGACAGTCCTCCAGTGCTGTCCCCCCTCTCTACACCTCACCCCCACCCACCAACCCGCCTCCCTCCCTCCCTCTCCCCCTACCAACCCATCCCCTACAGTCCTCCTACAAGAGGATACTTTTGAAAATCAAATGAGAATATCCATCCTAGCACAAATGATGCCAGCGCCAGTGTCACTGTGCCCAGAACTTTCTTCCCCCAACCTCCCACTCCATCCTAATGATCAATATGCCAAACTGCAGATCACTGTTCCATACCTGTGAGACTGATCTGGTCATGTCCACCCTGACCACCAAGTTACAGCTAGTGAACCCTAGGACTTCCACCCCCAACTTTTGATCCTCAGCGAGTAGTGAAATATTAACCAAGGCCGACTGAACTGCCCAGCTATCTCTGGCCCAATCTTACCCAGTCCATAAGACCCCCTATTTACCCCTTCTCCAAATCCCAGACCATGAACAAGGGGCCCGATTTTCAAAGGCAGCTACATGGGTAGTACCTTTGGAAAATCTTGGATAAGTCCCTAACGTGCCCAGATGCTATCCGCTTAGCATCGGGGCATGTTTGGGGTATTCTGGGGTGAAGCAGATGTGGGGAATGGCACTAAGTGGGCAGCAGTGATTTTCAATGCTCTGTGCCTTAAAGATAGGTGAGGAAAACTCTCACCTATCTCTAAGGTGCTGGGGCTAAATGGGCAGTATCAAAAATCACCTGCTTAGCGTTGGCTACTGCCAACCTGTGCGGTGTGACATGGATTTTCATTTCTGTTACCATGGAAATGAAAATCCGGGTTAAGCTTGCCTAAATGAAAATTGGGCCCAAGATTGATAGAAATCCCAGGTATAGCTTGTGTTTGCTGATACCCCTCCCTCTTAGAGAGAGGTATTAACCCCCTAAGTATTGTTAGGGAGATAGAAAGAATAGAGAGCAACACAGAGAAGAAAGACGTAAGAGAATCAAGCTATCAGATTCCCACTCAATCAAAGAGGCTTAGTAGTGTCCAGTGATTGGTCGTGTTGATCCTCCGATGCATTACCCAGCTGGATCTTCTGTTTCTTCGGAGTTGAGGTCTGCCACTCATGCTGTTCCTTGAGTCGACCTAATGTGTGACGTCCACCTTTTACAGGAAGACCACCATATCTAGGCAGTCTTCCAACCCCACGATTTTATTTATTTAGCTGGATGTACATAGAACAAAGAACAAAGGTTACATTGAACATGGTGTTAGCTTATATACATTGAACGTGATGTTACCTATATAGATGGAAGACATTTAACTTTGTACTGGGTATTGTTCCATTCGAAGATCAAGGCATACAGGAAACCCCACTAATATTTGATGGATTTCTCCTAGAGCGGCTAAGTCAGTTTAAAGCTTTTCCTCTGCTCTAATGTGAACTGAGAAAGACCCTGGAAGATCTGCACCTCCTGATCCTGAAATGAGATGGAGCGTTTCCCTCTCAGATTTTGTAACAGTCTTATTTTGTCTTTGAAGGACTGGAAACAGGATATTATGGGTCTAGGACAGGACCTAGACTAAGCTTTAGGACCAATACTCCATTGAGCTCTCTCTAGTCTGATTGGTTCGGATGCCCCCGGAACACAATGGTAGCATAGTTGTTGGATTATTTCTCCTGTGTTCTCTTTGTCTCCTTCTGACTCTGGAATACCCAAGACCCTGATATTGTTGCGTCTCTGGCAGTTCTCAACATCATCATAATGCTCTTTAAAGTTTTTGGAGAGCATTTCCAATTTGTGGATTTTGGATTGAAGGAGAGCGGTCATGTCTATCTGCTTCCCTATATTAATTTCATTTTGGATAACTCAGTCATCCAGAGATTTGATTTCAGCTTTGATATCACTGACAGCTTTGGAAAAATCCAGATGGAAGAGTTTAAGTTCTTGTAGGATCTTCATGAGATCTGCTTTAGTCAGGGGAGAAGTTGAGGCACATGAGCTCTCCTGGTCAGAGGCACCTACAAGAGGTGAAGCAGAAGGTGATGGAGTTGCAGATGCCAGATCAAAGGTACGAGAGAAGTGGGCTAATGCCACTGCATAGGATCCATTGTCAGACATATCAATTATGCTGCCATTGAGAGCTCAAGGTGGTATCCTTCACTCCTCATGCAGAAAGGCCAGTTAGCGATTAGTAAAGGCTCCAGACCAGATTTTGGCCCTCTTTGTAGTATAGTTGAGATCACTTTCATGATATCTGGTATTTCGTGTTCTGCCTTCTACCTCTCCTCAATTGTCTGAGTCTGATGAGTCTGATTGATGTTTCTTCCTGGGAAAGGAATGTCTCGGATGCTTTAAGCTATGCAATCCACAGATCACGCATAGTGAAGAGACACCATAGAAATGAGAGTAGTTAAGCACTGGACTGGGACACAATCTCCATTCACCAGAGCGATGTTTAAACCAATGGAGGAGTGGCCTAGTGGTTGGGGCAAGGTACTTCAGCCTGGAAGGTCAGGGGTTCAAATCCCACTATAGGACAGCAACCTTGGGTCAGAAGGACTGGGGTTTCTAGTCCCACAGGTGCTCCTTGTGGTCTTGGGCAAGCCACTTAACCCTCCATAGCCCATGTTCCCTGTAAAATAGTTATCTCCAAGTTATAATGCCCTGTTCAATGTAATTTCAGTTTGTTCAATGTAAACCACACTGATGCAGAATAGCATGGTATATAAGAGAATGTAAATAAAATAAATAAATAAATAAAATATTGCAGCTCCCCCCTGAAGAGAAGTTGGTTAGGGTAACAAGGGGTAACCCCCATGCAACTTTCTAGATATCCCGGCATCAGGATCAAGCTTTGCTCCAGCCCAATGAAAAATCAAAAGTTAGAAGCCAGCAATATGATATGGAGGTAATGGGCCCTTTAAAATCCCTGTCTCAGTAAGACGTTCATTGCCGGCAGGCAGGCAGTGCTGTAATTGCACTTACGCAGGGCCGGATTTACCTTGAGTGAGGCCCTACGCCAACAAAAATTGTGGGCCCCCAGCAGGGGCGGCCCAAGGGGGGTGCGGGGCCTCATTTGCATAAGGGGCCTCATTTGCATACATATTTGCATAATGTTACCATATACTAACTTTTAGTAAACGTGCCTCTTAATGAGTGTATGGATAAAGAAAGACTAAAAGATTTCTACATTACTCTAATCCAGTGCCAACTGCCAGACACATTAGGAACTACTACAAACACTGCCCATTTAGAACCCATAGCAAACCCGCCGTATCCTAACAGCACTACCAGGACTCACAAAGCACCATACTCTACCAATCAAAAGGCAACACTGCAAATATTAAACCAATACATTTCAGAGAACAACAATACATGACCTACTGTCAAATAGGAATTATATAAACAGAACACCTCAGCTCAGTTACACATGCAGAACATAGACCATCACCAAACAAGTAATCACAATTTAGAAACAGGAAGACAATAATTAAACTGGGAATCCCAAAAGCCAAACTTGGAATGTACAACACTGTAGAAATAAAACTATACATTAATTTGCTTTTGTACTAAACAAAGCGCAGATGTTAATGATGCACATTTACCAGAGCTGACATATTCCAATTAATAAATTCAAAATAAAGAGATATTTTTCTACCTTTTGTGCATTTTTTTCAGCTGCAATTGCTCCAGCCACTTTCTTCTGGTTTCTTTGTGTCTTCTGCTAACTCTCCATCGTCTGCTGTCCATTTGTCCTTTCTTCTTCTCTCTTCTAGTTTTTTTCCATTCTCTCTCTACATCTGCTTTAACATACTAATCTTTCTCCTTTTGCTCTTTCCTCATTCCTATTTCATCCACTCAAATTTTACCCCTCCATCCTCAATCCCCACTTACTCTCCCAATACCCGGCCAATTGTAGATTTTTTATTCCTCCCACACAAAATATTTTCCCTTCTCCATTTTACTCTTCCAGCCCCATCCCATTCTAATCCTCCCCCAACATCAGCTCCCTTCTAGTTCCAGCCTCACTCAGCATCCATTCCCTTCTAGTCCCTGCATCAGCCCATTTCCAGTCCTAGCCACCCATCAGCCCATTTCCAGACCTAGCAACCCCCCAACCCAATACCAGTCCTAGCCCCCCATCAACCCACTTACAGTCCTAACCCCCCATCACCCCATTTTCAGTTTAAGCCCCCCCTATAACCCATTACCAGTCCTAACCCCCCATCAGCCCACTTCCAGTCCTAACCCCATCAACCCATTTCCAGTCAGCCCCCCATAGCCCATTGCCAGTCCTAACCCCCCCATCAGCCCACAGCCCATTACCAGTCCTAACCCCATCAGCCCACCTCCAGTCTTAACCCCCCCAGCCCCTTTCCAGTCCTAGCCCCCCCATAGCCCATTACCAAACAGCCCCCATCAGCCCACAGCCCATTACCAGTCTTAAGCCCCCCCAAAGCCCATTACCAGTTCTAAACCCCCCCCAACAGCCCACAGCCCATTACCAGTCCTAACCCCATCTGCCCACCTCCAGTCTTAACCCCCCAGCCCATTTCCAGTCCTAGCCCCCCCATAGCCCATTACCAGGCAGCCCCCATCAGCCCACAGCCCATTACCAGTCTTAACCCCCCCCACAGCCCATTACCAGTTCTAACCCCCCCAACAGCCCATTACCAGTCCTAACCTCATCAGCCCACCTCCAGCCTTAACCCCCCCAGCCCATTTCCTGTCCCAGCCCCAGCCCCCCCAATAGCCCATTACCAGTCCTACCCCCCCCCCGTCGGCCTAAAGCAAAATTTAATTAAAAAAAAAAACCTGCTGGCTGCCGCCGCGGGGCCCCCTCTGCTGCCGCGGCAGCATGGATTGACCCGCGGGGGCCCCCTCTGCAAGGTCTATCCATCGATCCGTCCCTCCGTGCAGGCTGTGAGAGGCGCGAAGGGAGCGTGTCTCCCTCGCGTCTCTGTTAAGCCTGCAGGGGCTGATTGGAAATTTCCCATCAGCCCCTGCGGGCTTAACAGAGATGCGAGGGAGACACGCTCCCTTCGCGCCTCTCACAGCCTGCACGGAGGGAGGGAGGGACGGATCGACCTTGCAGAGGGGGCCCCCGCGGGTCAGTCCATGCTGCCGCGGCAGCAGAGGGGGCCCCGCGGCGGCAGCCAGCAGGTTTTTTTTTAAATTTTATTTAAAAAAAAAAAGCTAACTTCCATTTTTGTGGGCCCTTGCCAGCTGTGGGCCCTACGCCATGGCGTACATGGCGTATAGGTAAATCCGGCCCTGCACTTACGCTCTCTTATGGTGTCAGGAGAGAAGCTTTTAATCTAGGGATCGAGGATTCTTCCTGCGGGTTATATCTGCTCCAGGCACAAATAAGCAGTGGGGAAATTCTTGTTTTGGCCATAAAACATCCAGAGGGTGTAGAGAAGATAGTAATTCACCATTCCTGATACTCTGCATAATGATCACACCAGTGGGATTTGAACCCTAGCTTCCCTAGATGTCCACAGTCTGGAATACTACTCTGGAGATCTCTATGTAGGCACTCATGCAGACGTCCATATTGGGCATCTCCACATTTGTTAAATTGTGCCTCAGTTTGGATGTGCCCAATGTTTTTTCCAGTGTTCTGGCTTGGATGTCCCAGATTGCACTTGGAGGCCATTTGTAAAAGGCCACTTCATGGCGGTAATTTTATACAGTCATTCCTACATACAGGGTGGCCCAAAAAAAGTGAGAACATCTCCTAAATTAAAAACTTTAATAGTTTACTTATTTACCTTTTTTAGCTATATAACGTCTTTATTTCAACAATTTCTGGTCGCCATCCTATATACAGGGTGGCTCAAAAAAAGTGAGAACATCTCGTAAATTAAAAGCGTAATAGATCACTTATTTACCTTTTTTAGCTATATAACATCTTTATTTCGACAATTTCCGGTAGCCACATTTTTTTAAAAAATTTGTCAATCGTTTACATCTGTCTTTTTGAATTTTTAAATAATTTATATGCTATGAGATGTTCTCACTTTTTTTATAAAAGCACAATTTTTCCCTCCTTCCCCCTCCCTCTCCCCCTCCTCCTTCCCCCTTCCCCCCTCTCTCCCCCTCCCCTTCTTCCCCACCTCCCCCTCCCCTTACCCCCCTTCCTCCTTTCTTCCCCCCTTCTCCCCCATTTCCCTCCCCCCCTTTCTCCTGGCAAAGGGCAATTTCTTTGATTTTACAATATCTTATTACATTTGTTCATAGAGCCTTAGAAAAGCTTTATCACATATTTGAATGCCGGTGGAGAAAGCAGTTGTTTTTTACACTTTGCAATCGGAAAAAAATTTTACACTTTGCAATTTCTTTTAACAAGTATTTGCTTGTAGTTCTGCTGTTTAAAAGGAGGTTGGTTTCTCTGTGCTCTACAAACGTGCATTCATGACCTTTCACCTCATCAGGGCGGGAAAACGCCTATATCTCAAACAGTGGCCAGCAGAGTGTTTCTTCTCAGAGTAGCAAATATTGAAGCCTGCACTAAAGGGTAAAGTCCCTTAATTTTATCTATATAGTCGGCTTTGGTTTTCCTTTTTTTTGGCGATACAATATAAAAATATATATAAATTGCAGTGTTTATTACCTCCATTTGCATTTCCTTTGAACTCACAATATCTTATTACATTTGTTTGGAATAGTATGTTACGTTTTCAAGTGCTGTTGTAAAAAGCAGATTGTTTCCTCTGAACTCTGCTACCTTACCAAAAATCTTTTACCTTCTTAAAACAAATTTTTTTTTACCATTTTTTTATCATCTTAAAACAAGCAAAAAAAATATATTTTCTTACCATATATATTTTTTTACCATCTTAAAACAAGCATTCATTTGCAGCTTTAAGCATTCGCTTGCAGAATGATCATTTATTAGCATAGAAGACCGCATAACATAATAAAATTTCTTATTTATTTACATCTGTATAGTTCGTCTCAGCGTCCCCTTCTTGACGATTCTAAATGATCCAATACTGATGCAATTTGTCGTATTCACTGTTTTGATCCAATGTTTTTCTCAGTATGTCTATTTAACCTAGCTTCACATATTTTTCGTGAGAATTTTTGTTTTTTATTTTTGGACGAGTCCGTTTGTACTCTTTCGTATTTGATATCTTTTCTAATTTATAACATGAGAGATATGATATAATTTAACTGTTATGGTGTTTTTATCATAAAATCACTGTCAGTCTTTTATCAATGCTCAGATGTTCTATTTAAACACCACATGTTCATAAGTGTGTTGAATGGCACAACAATGTTGATCCTTTTTGGTATGCAGTTCCCCACGTCAAAAGGTTTCTAATGGCAATGCCCTGTGTTCAAAAATTATTAAAAAAATTAATGGCTCTTTCTTATAGCTCTATCATAGCTCTATCATAAGAGTTAATTTTATCTTATGCCTTTTATGGTTTTTCTAATAGTATAATTATTTATTTATTATTTTAGAAACATAGAAACATGATGACAGAAAAAGACCACAAGGCCCATCTAGTCTGTCCTTCCATAACAACAACTACAACAGTCCACTTTTTACCTTTAGAGATCCTCTGTGTTGGTCCCATGCTTTCTTGAATTCAGTTACTGTCCTCATCTCTACCACCTCCACTGGGAGACTATTCCACGGATCCACTACTCTTTCCGTAAAGAAATATTTCCGCATATCACTCCTGAATCTATCTCCCTTCACCCTCATCCCATGTCCCCTCGTCGCAGAACTTGCTTTCAATTGAAAGAGGCTCTCTCCCTGAACATTTATGCCACGGAGGTATTTAAACATCTCAATCATATCACCTCTATCCCGCCTTTCCTCTAAGGTGTACATATTAAGATCCTTAAGTCTGTCCTCATATGCTTTATAATGAAGACTACTAATCATCTTAGTAGCAACCCTCTGCACCGACTCCATCCTGTTCACATCCTTTTGAAGGTGCGGTCTCCAGAATTGCACACCATACTCCAAATGAGGTCGCACCAAAGACTTATACAGAGGCATTATCACCTCCTTTTTTCTGCTAGCCATTCCTCTCCGTATGCACCCAAGCATCCTTCTAGCTTTTGCCATCGCCTTTTCTACCTGTTTAGCTACTTTAAGATCATCGGACACAACTACGCCTAGGTCCCGCTCTTCTTTAGTGGACAAAAGTACTTCACCTCCTATGCTGTATTGCTCCCTTGGATTGCTGCAGCCCAAATGCATGACCTTACATTTTTTAACATTAAATCCCAGCTGCCAAATTCTAGACCATTCTTCAAGCTTAGCTAGATCCCTCCTCATGTTATCTACACCTTCCTGGGTGTCTACTTTATTGCAGATTTTGGTATCATCAGCAAAGAGGCAAACCTTACCAGACAGCCCTTCCGCTATATCACTAACAAAGATGTTAAAAAGAATCGGACCAAGGACAGATCCCTGGGGCACACCACTGGTAACATCCTTCTCCTCAGAGTGAGCTCCATTTACTTGTACTCTTTGTCGCCTCCCACCCAACCAATTTCTAACCCAAGCAGTAACTTTAGGGTCCATCCCTAGGGTGCTCAGTTTGTTTATAAGTCGCCTGTGAGGAACAGTGTCAAAGGCTTTACTGAAATCTAAATACACCACATCTAGAGCTCTCCCTCGGTCCAACTCCCTGGTCACCCAGTCAAAGAAATCAATCAGATTTGTCTGACAAGACCTGCCTCTGGTGAATCCATGCTGCCTTCGGATCCTGTAATCCGCTGGACTCCAGAAACCTCACTATTTTCTCTTTCAACAGCGTTTCCATTAATTTACTCACCACCGAAGTTAAACTAACCGGCCTGTAGTTTTCAACCACATCCTTACTTCCGCTTTTGTGTAAAGGCACCACATGAGCCTCTCTCCAGTCCTTTGGCACCACTCCCGACTCCAACGAGGCATTGAAAAGGTCAGTCAGTGGAGTTGCTAGAGCGTCCCCAAGTTCCCTCAGTATTCTAGGGTGTATCCCATCCGGTCCCATCGCTTTGTCTACTTTAAGTTGAGCTAGTTTCTCACGAACACAGTCTTCTGAAAATTGTTCAAGATGTCCCTCGCTTCTGTTCTTATTTGTGGGTGTTTTCTGAGGTCCTGCTCCTGGTTCTTCATCTGTGAACACAGAACAAAATATTTGTTAAGCAATTCCGCTTTATCCTTATCAGCTTCTACATATTCCCCCCCTGTACCCTTGAGTCTGACAATACCACTTTTGCCCTTCCTCTTCTCACTAATATATCTGAAAAATGTCTTATCTCCCCATTTTATTGCATTGGCTAATTCCTCCTCCTTTTGAATTTTTGCCTTCTTGACTACTTTGCTAGCTTCTCTAAGTTGTTCCAAATACAGATGCCTGTCTTCCTTTCTCTGTGATTTCTTGTATTTCATGAAGGCCTCCCTCTTTTTCTTCACTTTTTCAGCTACTTCCTTCGAAAACCATAGCGGTCTCCTGTTCCTTTTGCCTTTATTTACCATTTTAACAAAAAGGTTGGTTGCCTTTAAAATACCCCCTTTCAGTTTTGCCCACTGTTGTTCTACATCCCCAGCTGTTCCCATCCCACTAACGACTCCCTGAGGTATTGGCCCATCTTCGCAAAGTTAGTCTTCCTAAAGTCTAAGATCTTCACCTTGGAATGGATTCTAACAGCCCTAGTCCTAATACTGAACCACACCATCTGGTGATCACTGGATGCAAAATTTTATTTTATTTATTTATTTAGACAGTTTTGTATACCGCCTTATCCTTCAATCAAAGCGGTCACAACACAATTGGGGGATACATTTAACACGTGGGGATATGAGACACATACTTACAGGGAACATGGGCAGTGGAGGGTTAAGTGGCTTGCCCAAGACCACAAGGAGCATCTTTTGGGACTAGAAACCCCAGTCCTTCCGGCCCAAGGTTGCTGTCCTCTAGTGGGATTTGAACCCCCGACCTTCCGGCCTGAAGTACCTTGCCCCAACCACTAGGCTACTCCTCCCACTACAACATCAGAAACACTTTCACCATTGGTAAGCACCAAGTCCAGTATGGCCCCTTCACGTGTGGGGTCTGTTACCAATTGTCTGAATAGTTCTCCCTGTAGAGAATCCAGGATCTCCTTACTCCTAGATGATACTGCAGCAGGAAAGTGCCAATCAACATCTGGCATATTGAAATCTCCTAGCAGTAGCACTTCCCCTTTCCTAGCAATGCTGCGCATGTCTTCAATTAACTCTCTGTCCACCTCTTCCTCTTGTGAGGGAGGTCTGTATATCATACCAATGCAAATAGATTTCTCTTTCCCTCTTTCTAGTTTAACCCACAATGCCTCCTCTCTCCCTTTTAAGCTCTGTAATTCCAAAGCTTTAATAGTAGTTTTTACATATAGTGCTACTCCTCCTCCCCTTCTTCCTACCCTGTCCTTTCTGAATAAAGTATAGCCAGGTATAGTTACATCCCAGTCATGGTTTTCTGTGAACCATGTTTCTGTAACTGCCACTAAATCTAAGTCAGCCACTCCCACCAAAGCTTCAACTTCAGAGATCTTATTTCCCATGCTACGGGCATTAATACACACTGCTTTCCATATGTTATTTTATCTTTTTTATCTTATTTTATCTTTAGTGGTCATTTTGTGTACTACGAGACAAAGAAAAGGTATAATTTAAGTACTATTCCTGTTGTGTCCTCCTCATCCTCTCTTTTTATTATTTTATGGTTTTTAGATATGGTTGTCTGATTTACTTGATTAATCTAGTTTTGTTTTTGATATTCTATTTATGTTTGTATATCTAATCATTATTATATTTATGTTATAAAGTTGATCTACATCTTTTATACTTCATTTTACATGTTTAAGAGCACTTATTAAGTTGTTTTATTATTCTTATTCATATTATTGTCATTTACATGTTTTTATAATTAATTGATTTTTAAGTGATTTATTATTATGTTTATGTTTGATGTTTATTGTTGTTATATTAATTGAGGTGTGTTCCCTCCAAAGACCCCCTGAAGAAGGCTTTATAGCTGAAATGTGTAGGAGCTAATAAAGGGGTTTACCTGAATTGGATCATCACCAGTCTCTTTATTGTACCTGCTTGTTTTGTCTCCTGTTTTAGAGTGCAAGTACTCGCTGCTCTCCTTGGTTTCCTTGTTCTTTTGAGCCATGTTTTCCCCATGGAAGGAGGTCCTCAGTTACAATGAGAAGGACTTGTAAGATATGTAACCTGAAGACCCCTTCTTTAATCAAGAAGAGATGTGTAGTGGAATTGAAGAATGGGGAATGACTGTGCATTCCAGTCAAAAATTAGTGAAGGAAGAGATGCATGCCTCATCTCTTTTAGAAAACTGTCGCCATAAAATCATCCCTAGAGGATTAAGGATCAATAAAGCTCCCAGAATGTATCGAGATGATTCTGATTTTATGGCCAACTGGGTAAAAATTCTAAATAAGTGCTCTTTGTATCTCATGATCCTCTTAATTAATACAAACCCAGTACAGAGCGTGATTATGAAAGCAGAGTTTATTAATTTATTCTTACTGCCAATTAATAAACTCCGCTTTCATAATCACGCTCTGTACTGGGTTTGTTGCTTCACGTGATTATTTGCCTTTTTGTGGTGGTGCTTATTAATTAATACTTCACGCCGTAAGGCTGAAATTTTAAAAGAAGATGTAGAATCTAAATTATCTATGTTAAAAGACACAGAGAGACATTTTGATAAATCAAAAAGTGATTATGATAAAAATGTTTTAGAATATAAAAAAATTGTAAAAGATAGAAAGCTGAAAAAATTTAAGAGGGATGAGGAGGACTACAAGACGGGCAATGTTTATTACTGGAACAATGATATGAACTCCTCCAGAAGTGTATCAAGGAAACGTAAGTTTGACACAAAATCAGAAAGGCATATTAATAGAACCCATTATCCATCTACCACAGGTAGTCCTGAAGCTATTAGAAAGAGCAGTCGCATAAAAAAAAAAATGTATGATGCAAAATAATTGCATAGCTTTTTTAACCTCAGTCAGGAGGAAAAGCAAGCACTTGCTCATCTTAAAAATAATTTTAAGATCATTATTAAGCTAGCAGATAAAGGAGGGGCACTTGTGATACAAGACAGAGATATTTACATTCAAGACATTTTATGTCAAGTTAAAGATATATCTTATTATAAAAGATTACGTGATGACCCTACCCCTATTCTAAAGAATCAGGTTGACACACTTATTTATGTGTGTGAACAGGCTGGTTACCTTCCACAAAAAGAATGTCAGTTTCTTACTGTAACTTGTCCTGTCAAGCCCACTATTTATGTTTTGCTCAAAATACATAAATCTTTAGAGAATCCATCAGGCAGACCCATACTATCAGCCATCGGGTCCCTTTTTGAACCCATATCCAAATTTTTGGATGTTTATCTTCGACCCTTTGTTCAACTGACACCATCCTATGTAAGAGATTCATCACATATGATTCAAATGTTAAGCATGTATCAAGGAACCCATAATGGGATCCTTTTAGTTACTTTAGATATAAAATCTTTATACACTCATATTCCTCAAAATGCGGCACTTAACATTATGGAAAGTTATCTCATTACAAGACCCGGTCCAGTCCATACTCCTACCTGTTATCTCATACAATTGGCTACTCTAATACTATGCAATAACAATTTTTTTTCAGGATCTCTATTACCAACAGATAAGGGGTGTCGTGATGGGTTCTTCAGTGGCGCCAGATGTTGCAAACCTTTATGTTTCTAATTTTGAAAAAACAATTTTGACCACACATCCTTATAAAGCACAGATAAATATGTGGAAACGTTACATCAATGATGTGTTCATGATATGGGAAGGCACAGAGAATCATTTACTTGATTTTATCAATTGGCTTAACTCTTGTGATCCACATTTACAGTTCAAATTTTCTTATAGTCCAGATCAAATAGCCTATCTTGCTATATTGATTAAAACTACACCTGAGGGCTTTACAACCACACTTTATCGGAAGCCTACTGATAGGAACTCACTCCTGCATTTTAGTAGTTTTCACAATTGCTCTCTAAAGGAGAATCTGCCTGTGAGTCAGTTCCTAAGGATTCGTAGACTCTGTACTAAAGATATAGACTTTGAGACTCATGTGAAGGATATGAGTAAGAGATTTAAAGATCATGGTTACGCTTCCAGATGCATTGAAAAAGCTTTACATCAAGCTCGATCTTCAGATAGGACATTACTTTTACAAGGCCGTGCCCCTGAAAAAACTAATAATATTGTCTGTACACTTATATTCTCTGAACACTCTAAGGACATTGCCCGTATTTTGAGAAGTGAAGGCCGCGGGCCGCATCCATGCCGGCCGCCTGTAACCGGGCGGCTCAGCGAGAGCGACGCGAGGCGGCCAGGAGGGTAGCAGGGGGGGGATGGAGGGTCGTTGAGGTGTGACTTTTAAACTCATTGGCTCCCTACCCGGCAGGAGCTGGGGGAGGGAGCCAATGAGTGGCATGAAGGAAGAGGCGGGCCTGCGAGTTGGCAGCAACGGCCTGAGAGAACGGGTGCGGAGCCGTGGGCTGGTGTGTCGGGCGCTTGCCGGGAGAGATTTGAAGCGGCGATTCCAAGCTCTGTGTGAGCGAGAGTGAGCGGTGATTGTGTGCGGTGTGCGGCGCGGTCGAAGGCAGTGCGTGGGACCGGAGAGAAGGCACGTAGTCGGTGGCAGCAGTCGGGGTGCAGGAAGACCTGGGATCCACGGCAGGCAGGCAAGTAGGAGCCAGTGCCTGGTTTTTTTCAATAAAAGGCTGGAGGAAGAGCTGGGGGCAATGCCAGCTCACTGTAGACAGAGGTGTAGGGGGCCGGTGAGGAGGGGGGAGGGCTTAGGGAGGTGGGCAGGGCTGCCGGGGAGGGGGGCTTTGGATACAGAGTCCAAGAATGCCGTGAATAGACTGGAGGTGGAGGGTCAGGGGGAGCGGGGGAGGGGTAGCAGACCTTGAAGGAATGGCAGAAGGGCCAGGGGAGCGCGGCCCACTTTGGGGGCTGGAAGGGGTGGTCAAGAAGCCCCGGGGGGGGGGGAGAGAAGAGGGGGGGCTGCAGCGAGGTTCTCGCGCTAAGGCAAATAACAGGGGTGGGGCAGAGAGGAGCAGAGTTAGGCACACAGAGAGGTGGATCGGGGGCGCAGGGACGGGGTGGATGTTGGGGAGGTGCACGGGGGAAGGGTTACCCCAGGGCTTAAGAGGAAGCGATTGCAGGGGCCACATGGGGCAGGCCATTGACGGTGTGGCGGGGCTGGGTCCTCACATGCCTTATACGGGATGGGGGGAGCACCGTGCTGCATGGCTGGCAGGGAGTGCGGGGGCTTGGGAGCACTGGGCAAGGGGCGGACAGGGCTCATCAGGGGCCGAGTGTCTCAGGGTGTGGCAACCAGCTTGGCCTGCGGTGGTCCCTCCCACTGTGTTTCCCTTTTTGTCTCTACAGATGACTGTCAGGAGTTCATACCCTGCGATGACTGGAGGAGACGGCTGCAGAGGAGAGGGGCAAACCATTGGCCAGCCGACTGGGGGAGAGGAGAGGGCATGTGACTGGCCAGAGGAGCAGCAGAGGCCCATAGAGGACAGTGGCTTGGTGGCGTCGGGGGCAGCTGCAGGGGGTGCAGCGGACGGGGCCACAGGTGAGTCTGCAGGTGACTGAAGCGAAGCTTCAGTGCGAAAGGGGGCGTCAGCGGGCAAAAAAGGAAGGGGCCAACAGAAGCGGAAGCGCAGTGGGAGAAGGCGGCATGGGTTGGATACCTCTTCGTCATCGTCAAGCTGGTCGTCGTCCTCCACCTCGAGCGGGGGAGACGTGGGGGGACGGTGGGGGGCAGCAGCAAGGGGCCAGGTCAGCAGGTGGGAGCCCCTTACTTAGCAGCGTATGCGAAATTGTGGGAGGGGTCCTGAAAAAATTGCATAGTAAGATACGGAAACGTCGGTATATTGACATCTTCTGGTTGTTGGAGGGAAGGAGGAATTCGGGGGACAGTAGGAGAAAGAGAAAAGAGGATGAGAAAGCGGGTAGGGTGAGGAAGGTGTCCCAGAATGTGGTGAATTGGGCAAGAGCTTTTCTGCGGTTAGGGAGCGTGTGGAGACATTATTATCCTGAGCAATATGGGATGTTGCTAGCGTATGGGATGTTGCGATTCTGTTGCTAGCGTATGGGATGTTGCGATTCTGGAGGCAACACAAACTCATGAAGGCTGGTCATGGTTGAACTACAATGAGAGATTTCGAGATAAGATGGAGGAGAACCGATTCTTGTCGTGGGGCGCGCAGGACATCAACCTCTGGCTAACGCAAATGTCCGCTAAAGGAGGGGTGGGGGGGTCTGGGTGGAGGAAAAATGGGAGGGGCGATTCAGGGGGGCACGGGTTGTTCCTTTCGGAATGCAGGAGCCATTTTGCAGCAGAGAGGGGGGGGGGGAACAGGGACTGGGGACGTGTGCTGGAGATTTAACAAGGCCTCGTGCCCCTTTCCAGACTGTAAATTTCGGCACGCATGCTCCAGTTGTGGAGGGGGGCATTCAGCAGCCAAGTGCGGCAAAAAAGTCCCCGCCACGAAGGGGAGGCCGCTGACGAAGTAGGGCAGAGATAGGCAGTCTAGCCCCTACCCCGATTAAGATAAAGGAGTTGCAGGCTAGGTTGTTAAGTTATCCAAAGCGGGGGGACAGGGTAATTTTGGACAGGGGGTTTTGGGAGGGTTTTGTTATTCTGACAGTGGGCGCGGTGGTAGGCAGGGTGTCGCGCAATGTGCAGTCAGTGCGGCGGTTGGCGATTATTGTACAGAAAAAATTGTTAACGGAATTGGAGCTGGGTCGAGTAGCGGGACCCTTCTCCGAGAGGCCATTCCCAAATTTTGTGGTGTCCCCTCTGGGGATTATTCCTAAAAAAGAAGTGGGGAAGTTTAGACTCATTCATAACCTGTCGTTTCCTGAGGGAGAGTCGGTCAATGATATGATACTGCGGGATAAGTGTGCGGTGCGTTATGCTTCCTTCGACCGGGCAGTAGATTTGGTCAGGCGTGCGGGGCGGGGGGCGTGGATGGCGAAGGTGGATATTGAGTCGGCGTTTAGGCTGCTGCCGGTACACCCAGATAGTTTTCCTTTGTTGGGCTTTCGGTTTGAGGATAGCTTTTATTTTGACAAGTGCATGCCTATGGGTTGTTCGGTGTCATGTGCATACTTTGAGAAATTTAGTACATTTCTGCATTGGGCGCTAGTGAAAGATATGGGTTGTTTGAACGTGGTCCATTATTTGGATGATTTTTTTGTTTGTGGGAGCCGAGCAGTCTGAGGAGTGCCAGAACCTAGTGAAGGGGTTTCTGGGCTTGGCGAAAGAGCTGGGCGTGCCGCTGGCTGAAGGGAAGATGGAGGGTCCAACGAGGAGGTTGACCTTTTTAGGGGTAGAGCTGGACTCAACAGAGATGGTGGTCCGGCTGCCACTCAAGAAGGTGGTCAAGTTGCGGGTGTTGGCGGCCAATGCAAGGGCATCTAATAAGTTGACGTTGAGAGAGGCGCAGACACTTCTTGGTGCTCTGAATTTCGCGTGTCAGGTCATCCCGATGGGCAGGGTGTTTTTGAGGTGTTTGGCAAGAGCCACGGCGGGTTTACGAAAACCACATCATCGCTTCAGGGTGTCAGGGGTGGTGAGGGCGGATTTAAGGATCTGGGACATATTCTTGAAGGAATTTAATGGCACTTCAGTCATGATGGAGGAAGAGAGGTCCTCGGACGACTTGCAGTTGTACACAGACACAGCAGGAGGAATAGGTCTGGGCATTTATTTTGCCGGCGCCTGGTGTGCTGAGAAATGGCCACAAGAGTGGCATGAGGCGGGTTTAGTGAAGAATGTGGCATTTTTGGAGTTATTTCCCATGCTGGTAGCCTTCGCGTTGTGGCCTGAGTGCTTGTGTAATAGTAGGGTGTTGTGGTGGTGCGATAATGCGTCGGTCGTTAGTGTCATTAACCATTATATGCCAAGGTGCAGTCAGGTAGCAGATCTAATGCGGGAGGTGGTGTTGTCCTGTTTACGTTTGAATGTAGTGATCAAAGTGAGACATATCCCAGGATGCACCAATGAGGTGGCTGACGCTCTTTCTCATTTGCAGTGGGAACGGTTTCGGAAGCTGGCGCAGATGCATCAGGAGCAGATGCATCAGGAGGAGCAGATGCATCAGGATGGAAGGTCCCAGATAGCTTGTGGCACGTTGGCCTGCCAGAATGTTGAGTTTGCTGCGGAGCTCAGTGGCGCATGCAACCTGGGTGGCTTATCAGAGGGGCTGTGGCAAGATTGAGGAGTTTTGTGAGGAGCAGGGTTGGTGACTGGGATCGGTGTCTGATTGGATGCTGGCACAGTATGTAGCGGTGGCAAAGCAGAGAGGTTTATCTAAGGCGGCGGTGCGGTCGCATTTGGCGGGTTTCATGTTTTTTGCGAAAGCGGTGGGTTGGGCCCCAGCAGGGGGAAGTTTTGTAACCCAGAGGATGCTGCAAGGTTGGGAGCCGAGTCAGGGCGACCACAGGCAGCCGATCACACACGAGTTGCTGGTGCGGATGTGTGAGGTCCTACCTGAGGTGGCGTCGTCCGGTTATGAAGCGGTACTGTTTAAGGCTATCTTTTGCTTGGCGTTTTTTGGGGCCTTCCGGGTGACGGAATTAGTTGCGGCATCGGGGGGGGGGGGGTCGGAGGGTTCCGGTGGGCTGTTATTACAGCATGTCCAGCTAGAGGGCATGAGCCTGCGGGTCTTGTTGGCTCGGTCTAAGACAGATCAGCAAGGGCGAGGGCTGTGGGTGGTGTTGCGGGAGATTTATGGAGGGACGACTTGTTCAGTAGCGGCATTGCGGGACTACCTGGGGCGCCGCCCGACGGTTGAGGGCGTGCAGTTTATACACGCTAATGCTAAAAGAGTGACAAGGTTTCAGGTGACGGCCGTATTGCGAATGGTGCTGCAACAGATCGGTGAGGAACCGCTTCACTTTGCAGCACATTCCTTCCGCATAGGTGTAGCAACTAGTGCCGCAGCAGTAGGTTTGTCTGGGCAGGAGGTGCAGCACATAGGGAGATGGCGGTCCAAGGCATTCTTGGGCTATGTCCGTTTGTAAAGGGGGTCGAGGCCAGGTGCAGCAGGCGACTAATTGTGTTTTTCTCTTGCAGACCAAAGGCGGATTCCAAATAGCTGTTGGCTGGTCGGCCACTCGTTCGTGTATTGGGCGAGTCAGCGTGCAGCTGTGCGGCCTGTGGGGTCAAATCTGGGACTGGATCCCGCGGTGGTGACCGTCTTATGGCTGGGTGAGCGAGGTCTACGTTGGACGCAGTTGCTCCCTTTGCTTCGGCACCATGCACGCCTGCGAAGTGCACCTGGCTTGATATTGCTTCATTTGGGGGGCAACGACTTGTCAGCTTGGACCTGCAAGCAGCTGATCAGAGCGGTCCAAAAAGACTTGGGGGAAGTGTTGCGCCTATTCCCGGGGGTGATAGTAATATGGTCTGACATTATTCCATGGCCGAGTTGTCGGGACCAGAGGCGGTGGTTGCGGGGCCTTGCGAAGATAAACCGACAAATCGGCCGTTGGGTTTGCGAGCATGGCGGGTACCAAATAATGCATTCATGGGTGAAGGTCAACTGTGCAGGGTTGTATGGAAGGGACGGGGTACATTTATCCCCAGTGGGCTTAGATCTATTATTGAACGATTGGCAGGAAGCAGTTGAGTGGGTAGCTTTAAGGGATGCCCGCTGGTCACAACTGGGGTCAAGGGGGGTGGCGCAGTAACGTGGAGGCCGTCTGCGCCGGTGGCGGGATCCCGGAGGTTTCCGGGGTCTGGACACTGAGGATAAGCTTTGGCCGGGGGTTGGGTACCCCCGACCCGGACAACCCCCTGGCTGGGCTTTTGCTAATGGCATGGCGAAGTCGGGGGCTAAGAGGGGGGGGGGGCGAGAAGAATACAAAAGCGGAGGCGCCATCATCTTGCTAGTGATATGGCTGTTGATGCATTATTCCGCTGTTATATGTTATATGTTAATCGAGTTGATGTTTCAAGTGTTAATGGTTAATAAAGCTGCGACCAGTTTGTGGACCAACTATCGATTGGTGTCTGCCTTTGTTTTACCCAATGGGGAGAGGGGGAAGGGGTGTGGGGGGGGGGGAAGGGGAAAAAGGTAAGGAAAGGTTACAAGGTACGGAGGAACTGCGAGTCCGCGCTCCCTCGGTTAGAGCTTAGCACATCCTAGATCCCCTTCCTTTTTTGAAAGATACAAAGCTCCTTGTGGCATACAGGAGAAATTCTAATTTAAGAGATATTCTGGTACCATCTGCCCTCAGTAAACCCCGTTTTATACCAAAAGCATTTGGACATTTCAAGTGCGGGAAATGTAGTGTCTGTGAGAACGCATTGGTCACAAGAAAAAAATTTGTAAACCCAGGTTCTGCATATAAGGTATATTTAAAAGATTTTTCCAACTGTGAGACTACAAACATGATTTACCTGATCATTTGTCCTTGCAATTTATGTTATATTGGCAAAACTAAAATGAGTATCAAAACACGTATAATTAAACATAAAAGCAATATTCATAGAAGAGTGATGGATAAATCTCTAGTAGAACATTGGGTGGAAGCGCAACATTCAATTTCTGATCTCCATTTTCTGGTTCTTAAAGTAATTCGGCCTCATTGGCGGGGAGGAAACTTGGATAAGCTCCTTCTATGCCTGGAACAAAGATTTATATATGAACTTTGTACTTTACATCCTTTTGGCCTTAATCACAAGGTAGATCTGTCTGTTTTCTTATAAAAGCACAATTTTTCCCTCCTTCCCCCTCCCCCTCCTCCTTCCCCCTTCCCCCCTCACTCCCTCTCCCCCTTCTTCCCCCTCCCCTTCTTCCTCCTCCCCTCCCCCTTCCTCCTTTCTTTCACCCCTTCCCCCTCCATCCCTCCCCTCCCCCTCCCCCCCTTTCTCCATGCAAAGGGCAATTTCTTTGATTTTACAATATCGTATTACATTTGTTCATATAGCCTTAGAAAAGCTTTATCACATATTTGAATGCCGGTGGAGAAAGCAGTTGTTTTTTACACTTTGCAATTGCAAAAATTTTTTACACTTTGCAATTTCTTTTAACAAGTATTTGCTTGTAGTTGTGCTGTTTAAAAGTAGATTGGTTTCTCTCTGCTCTGCAAACGCGCATTCATGACCTTTCACCTCATCAGGGCGGGAAAACGCCTATATCTTCCGTCGCCAGCAGAGTGTTTCTTCTCAGAGTAGCAAATATTGAAGCCTGCACTAAACAGTAACGTCCCTTCATTTTATCTATATAGTCGGCTTTGGTTTTTTTTTTTTGGCGATACAATATAAAAATATATATAAATTGCAGCGTTTATTACCTCGATTTGCATTTCCTTTGAACTCACAATATCTTATTACATTTGTTTGGAATAGTCTGTTACGATTTCAAGTGCCATTGTAAAAAGCAGATTGTTTCCCCTGAAATCTGCTACCTTGCCAAAATTTTTTACCTTCTTAAAACAAATTTTTTTTTACCATTTTTTATCATCTTAAAACAAGCAAAAAATATATATATTTTTTACCATATATATTTTTTTACCATCTTAAAACAAGCATTCACTTGCAGCTTTAAGCATTCGCTTGCAGAATGATCTTTTATTAGCATAGAAGATCGCATAACATAATAAAATGTCTTATTTATTTACATCTGTATAGTTTGTGTCAGCGTCCCCTTCTTGACGATTCTAAATGATCCAATACTGATGCAATTTGTCGTATTCACTGTTTTGATCGGATGTTTTTCTCAGTTTGTCTATTTAACCTAGCTTCACATATTTTTTGTGAGAATTTTTGTTTTTTATTTTTGGACAAGTCCGTTTGTACTCTTTCATCTTTGATATCTTTCCTAATTTATAACATGAGAGATATGATATAATTTAACTGTTATGGTGTTTTTATCATAAAATCACTGTTAGTCTTTTATCAATGCTCAGATGTTCTATTTAAACACCACATGTTCATAAGTGTGTTGAACGGCACAACAATGTTGATCTTTTTTGGTATGCGGTTTAAAAGGTTTCTAATGGCAATGCCCTGTGTTCAAAAATTATTTAAAAAATTTAATGGCTCTTTCTTATAACTCATGATAGCTCTATCATAAGAGTTAATTTTATCTTATGCCTTTTATGGTTTTTTGAATAGTATGATTATTTATTTATTATTTTATCTTTAGTGGTCATTTTGTGTGCTACGAGACAAAGAAAAGGTGTCATTTAAGTACTATTCCTGTTGTGTCCTCCTCATCCTCTCTTTTTATTATTTTATGGTTCTTAGATATGGTTGTCTGATTTACTTGATTATGTAATCTAGTTTTGTTTTTGATATTCTATTTATGTTTTTATATTCTAATCATTATTATATTTATGTTATAAAATTGATCTACATCTTGTATACTTCATTTTACATGCTTTAGAGCACTTATCAAGTTGTTTTATTATTCTTATTCATATTATTGTCATTTACATGTTTTTATAATTAATTGATTTTTAAGTGATTTATTATTATGTTTATGTTTGATATTTATTGTTGTTATATTAATTGAGGTGTGCTCCCTCCAAAGACCCCCTGAAGAAGGCTTTCTAGCCGAAATGCGTAGGGGCTAATAAAGGGGTTTACTTGAATTGGATCATCGCCAGTCTCCTTTTTGTACGTGCTTGTTTGGTCTTCTGTTTTAGAGTGCAAGTACTTGCTGCTCTCCTTGGTTTTGTCTCACTTTTTTTGGGCCACCCTGTATATGTGGCTATATACATGTGACAATTGCCTCTTATAAAATACCAACTGGCATAAAGTACCCGCGATGTCTTGATGATGAGTTCTTTGCTGAAAGCTGTACCTGGGAACATGGTGTGGGTGAAGCATGGGCTGAGTTAACAAGTACCAGGTTAGCACTGCATTAGCATGCAGTATCGGTACCATGCTAAAAAGTGGCATGGATCCCTGTGCTAAAAACTCCATTCTACCTTCATAGTGTGTGTGTCTGGGTGGTGACTAGGCAGGATGGGGGTATTCCAACTGTAGCACAGCCAGTTTACTGCAGTGACACGCAGTTACTTCAGGGGGATGGATGTACCCAACCCCTGCAGCTAGCTCATAGCCCCGCTCTAGTAACCAGTGTGGGGCTTAGTAAACGCGCCCCTTTCATTTACACCTGCCACCTACATACAAGAGCTGCCTTTTCTGCAACATACACTATATTTTAAAAGACAAATAGGTGCGTACTGGTCTCTCTAAAATAGTGCCTACAAAGTTGTCTACCCGTTGCACCTGAATGTATGCATTAATTTAAACACCACAGCTGAAAGCGATGACTGCTTCTGCTGACTATTGCCTGCAGAACTAAGCTCAGCTCAGCTAAGGAGTAGGAAGACTTATGAAATCAAGACTTTTTCAATTTCTTATTCTCAGTTACATTTGAATATTTCTACACTTGTTATTGAATTACACATTGGAAGTGCAGAGTGTGTGATGTAGATCAGTTGAAAATCTTCTACTTTAATGCAATCTGAATGTCATGTTTTGGCATAGTGTAAAAAGAAATATGCAAGGGTGTGAAGACTTTTACAAGGTACTGTAACTAATATGGCACCTGTTTCTTAATTTGATGGGTTGATGGGTTGGGGCTTAATCAACTGTAGGCTGTAGGGTGCTCCTCTTGACACATGGAATCTATTGCTTGAGCTTACGCTTTGACCAGATGGTTTTTATATCTGCTTCAGTTGAAACAAAACTGCAAAACAAAGCAAGGGAAATTTAGAGCAATTTGGGGGCAATCCAGGGCAAGAGAAGTAAAGACTAAAGCAAACTGTGCAAATAATGAAAAATATGGTGGAGAGGCAGCTGTCTGATTAATTGATCGCCAACTTAATGCCTGGTGCAAATGCAAATTTAGCATGCTTTGCCCTTGCTCCTGATCATGTTTGACCTGGTTGATAAATGATGTGCATAGGGACAGCCAGGGAGCCTCTACTTCAAACTCTGCAGAGCTTTGAGGGTAAAGAAGCCAGGATACTCTATTGGTTACCCCTTTCGTCATGATTTTTCAAAACGATTCAGCAAGAAAATGTGTCAATCTTCCAGCTAGGTGAAGTATTTGGGGATGTATTTTAGCCAGCGAACCAAAACAAAAAAGAACACAATTAAGTTTTTTTATAGCTAGCATGAAGAAAGACATGGGAAAGCTTTTGTAATTCAAATGTTTTAGCATGTAGAATAATCATGTTAATCTGGGAATGGAAAATTCCTGTATGTTAAAAGATCTTTGCAAAGAAGCTGAAGATACAGAGCATAAGCAAAAAGAAAGCTTATGAACACATTTTTGTGCGTCTATGCCAGGATGTGTGTAAAATGTCTCATATAAAATTACCCCATCCATTAAAAGCACACATGATGAAAAGAACATGGGCTCTTGTATATTATCAGTGTAGGTGTGTTCTAGGCAGAGCTTAGGTGAAACATGGTCAGAGTGGTGACTTTATAAAACACGCATGTCCCTGCATATTGTACGCACGTTCATATATCGCTGCTGCCCCTTAGCTTCCTGTTTATGCACCCGACTCGGATATTTAATGCCAGTGGTTGGATATGGCCCTGGCATTGAACATCCAGGTCTAGGGTTCAGCGGCAACGGCTAGTTGCTGTAATTGCACTAGTCGCCGCCACTGACTATCGGGCCCTACATTTCTAAGCTGGTATTGTGCAAGTTACACATGTAAGTTGATATTTTCCATATCTATATGTTTAAAAGCCACCAATTACAGATACTGCCGTCTTTAATTCATGTTAGTATGGAGGTGAAAATAAACAACAGGGGCTTAAGGAGGCTAGCCCCCTTAATCTCTCCTGTAAATGGCTGGCTGAAACAAGCATTTTTTAAAAAACCTATACATGCCAGGAAGCAGCTGTAAATCCTGACATGGACAATTTTGATCACACACGTGCATTCCCTAGATGAAATGGAGACTGTGAGTCCTTATAAAACAGGCTGCAAATGGATGATTTTCTGCTCTTCATGCATAAGTGACTCTACAAAATTGCCCTCTTTGGAATATTTTCAGTGACGTATATGCATAGATGTGCCTTTATGTGGCCACTTTTTTCTATAAGTATGCACATTAGGCCGATGGCGTGCACTTTCGCTGTGGGCCTATGCCGAGGCAGGGTATGGGCTCAGCGTGCAAGTATGTGCATATTTTATAAAATACGGGTGTACACGTGTTAGATGTACGCGGATGTTTACACCAGATTTAACATGTGGTTTAAAGAAGTTAGAAAGTACTTGACTTTATAAAATCGATGTCAAATACACACGTGAAAATGCATGTTAACTACACTGGAGTTTATAAAATTCCCTCATTATGTATGGTGTGCTGAAGAAGCCACATCCTCTGTCAAATATTAAATCAAAGCTATTTAAAAATCTATGGATACTAAATATGAAAACTTCAAACTGAAAGTATTATTGATAGCCGAAGACAATGGAATGCTTCCCAACAGAGTTCCCCATTGCTAGGATTGAGTATGGATAGGATTCATCAATGATGCCCTGTTTGCTTCTTCCTTTGCAGCTCATGAACTGACACTCTCCAGACAATGCCCCTTGATCCTCAAGAAACTTGCCATTGTGACTCTCTACTCTATTTGACTGTCTTCAGTGATAGATAAGGTCCTACAGTATCATTGCAGTAGACCTTAACCCCCCTCTTTCTGGGTCACTAAGAAGTCTAGTTCTTATGAATCAAACATACACTGTACATGTACTAAAAAGCAGAGCCGCTGGTGACAGACAAGGATCAGAGTTAGGGAGTACAGTATTATGGCATGCTCTCACCAGTTCTTTGATAGTTTGCTTCATACCTTTACTGGCAGGCCTTTTTATAACTTGTTTTTGATATCATGATTCAACAGTGGAGTAAAACTAGCTGCTTCTTTTAGCCTTGGGACAAAAGGACACCGCAAAAGAAAATAACTCTAGTCCTATGTCAAACATGAAATGGATTAAGCAATTGAAAGAGAACACCAGATTGGAGTGATTTGGGTGTTAGCTCTGGAATTCCACTTTCCATATATGCTTATTTCTTAGTTCTGGGCCAGAGAACTGTGAATCTTTGTCTTTGAAGTGTCAAATGATATGGTCCTGAAGAAATGCTCTAAGCATGCCTTAGAGTAGTGGTTCCTAAACCTGTCTTGTGGGACCCCCAGCCAGTCAGGTTTTCAGGATATCTGCAATGAATATACATGAGATAACTGCATAGAAATAAGGCAATGTATGTACATTTATCTCATGCATATCCATTATGGATATCCTGAAAACCTGAATGGTTGAGGGGACCCCTAGGGCAGATTCAGTGTGTAAAGAGAATGTGTGGAGACTGCAGGGGCTTTCCGAGGCTCTGCAGAGAGGAGCTGTTGTGCAGAGAGACTCCCAGCAGCGCAGCAGTAGAAGACATTCCTAACTTCTGGTGAGATCATGAGTTTTTGGGAGGGATGTGTAATCCATATCTGTGATGGAAGTCTCATCTAGAGGAGACATGAAAATTGCGTGTGAAAGGAGATCCTCTTGACAAAAGTATCCAAAGGGATTCAGACCCTCACTATAAAACTGCAGCTTAAAAGGGGAAGAGGGATCCCGAGGGGCATGTTTACTAACGGGTTTTAATGCGCATTAATGAACTTAACACAAATTAAGGGGCTTGTTTACAAAGCCGCGGTAGCGATTCGCGATCGTTATCGGAGCCGCGGCCCCATTGAAATCAATGGGGCCGCGGCTCTGATAACGACCGTGAACCGCTACCACGGCATTGTAAACAAGCCCCTAAGTGTCCACAATGGGCTCGATGTCACTTAACGCACATTAACCTTTAGTGAGCACGCCCCTAAGAATTTCAACAAGGCCAGGAGTAAGCAAGATGTACAAAATCCTTCTCTTTTTGTTTAAGAGGATAACTAGCAGTGTAATGACAATTTTTTAGAAGATCCCTAATGTTTGAACTAATAAATATCTGCAGCAAAGGGCTTTTATAAAACTGCATAGATGTGTGAAAAGTAGGCTTAAATTTGTCTATGGTCATTTGCACGCTTTTGGAGTTGTTTCTCGAAGTCTAGTTTATAACAGCACAAGGTGCCTATGTTGCCTTTATTAAACTGGCACCTCTTGGGAATTCTCATGTAGGTATCCTGTTATAAAATGACTATTCTTGTGGGATAAAACATTAATACATCTGGCAATATGAAGAGTAATAATCAGTAAATTCCAGGTTTCTTTACTCTTTCTATACCAGCCTGTTTTGGTTAAAATGCTGCAGGGAACCAATTTGCATATAGCTGTCTAGAATATATTGATGTGGCCATAACTGGGCAAAATTAGAAATATACTTAAAGCTAATTCTTTGTATCAATTCCATCTCATGTATTTTTGTTTTCTTTTTTATAAGAATATAAAAATAAAACTTGTCATATTGGGTCAGACCATAGGTCCAGCAAGCCCCATATCAGGGGCATGCGATGGATGTCATCTACCTGGATTTCAGCAAAGCCTTTGATACTGTTCCTCATAGGAGGCTTATCAATAAACTCAGTAGTTTGGGGATGAGTCCCAAGGTGGTGAACTGGATCAGAAATTGGTTGACTGACAGACAACAGAAACATAGAAACATGATGACAGAAAAAGACCACATGGCCTATCTAGTCTGTTCTTCCATATCAACAACTACAACAGTCCACTTTTTACCTTTAGAGATCCTCTGTGTTGGTCCCATGCTTTTTTGAACTCAGTTACTGCCCTCATCTCTACCACCTCCACTGGGAGACTATTCCATGGATCCACTACTCTTTCCATAAAGAAATATTTCCGCATATCACTCCTGAATCTATCTCCCTTCACCCTCATCCCATGTCCCCTTGTAGCAGAACTTGCTTTCAATTGAAAGAGGCTCTCTCCCTGAACATTTATGCCACAGAGGTATTTAAACATCTCAATCATATCACCTCTATCCCGCCTTTCCTCTAAGGTGTACATATTAAGATCCTTAAGTCTGTCCTCATATGCTTTATAATGAAGCCCACTAATCATTTTAGTACCCACCCTCTGCACCGACTCCATCCTTTTCACATCCTTTTGAAGATGCGGTCTCCAGAATTGCACACTATACTCCAAATGAAGTCGCACCAAAGACTTATACAGAGGCATTATCACCTCCTTTTTTCTGCTAGCCATTCCTCTCCGTATGCACCCAAGCATCCTTCTAGCTTTTGCCATCGCCTTTTCTACCTGTTTAGCTACTTTAAGATCATCAGACACAACCACGCCTAGGTCCCGCTCTTCCTTAGTAGACAAAAGTACTTCACCTCCTATACTGTATTGCTCCCTTGGATTGCTGCAGCCCAAATGCATGACCTTACATTTTTTAACATTAAATCCCAGCTGCCAAATTCTAGACCATTCTTCAAGCTTAGCTAGATCCCTCCTCATGTTATCTACCCCTTCATGGGTGTCTACTCTATTGCAGATTTTGGTATCATCTGCAAAGAGGCAAACCTTACCTGACAGCCCTTCCGCTATATCACTAACAAAGATGTTAAAAAGAATCGGACCAAGGACAGATCCCTGGGGCACACCACTGGTAACATCCTTCTCCTCAGAGTGAGCTCCATTTACTTGTACTCTTTGTCGCCTCCCACCCAACCAATTTCTAACCCAAGCAGTAACTTTAGGGTCCATCCCTAGGGTGCTCAGTTTGTTTATAAGTCGCCTGTGAGGAACAGTGTCAAAGGCTTTACTGAAATCTAAATACAACACATCTAGAGCTCTCCCTTGGTCCAACTCCCTGGTCACCCAGTCAAAGAAATCAATCAGATTTGTCTGACAAGACCTGCCTCTGGTGAATCCATGCTGCCTCGGATCCTGTAATCCGCTGGACTCCAGAAACTTCACTATTTTCTCTTTCAGCAGCGTTTCCAATAATTTACTCACCACCGAAGTTAACCTAACCGGCCTGTAGTTTTCAACCACATCCTTACTTCCGCTTTTGTGTAAAGGCACCACAGGAGCCTCTCTCCAGTGCTTTGGCACCACTCCCGACTCCAACGAGGCATTGAAAAGGTCAGTCAGTGGAGTTGCTAGAACATCCCCAAGTTCCCTCAGTATTCTAGGGTGTATCCCATCCGGTCCCATCGCTTTGTCTACTTTAAGTTGAGCTAGTTTCTCACGAACACAGTCTTCTGAATATTGTTCAAGATGGGCCTCACTTCTGTTCCTATTTGTGGGTGTTTTCTGAGGTCCTGCTCCTGGTTCTTCTTCTGTGAACACAGAACAAAAATATTTGTTAAGCAATTCCGCTTTATCCTTATCAGCTTCTACATATTCCCCCCTGCACCCTTGAGTCTGACAATACCACTTTTGCCCTTCCTCTTCTCACTAATATATCTGAAAAATGTCTTATCCCCCATTTTATTGCATTGGCTATTTCCTCCTCCTTTTGAATCTTTGCCTTCTTGACTACTTTGCTAGCTTCTCTAAGTTTTTCCAAATACAGATGCCTGTCTTCCTCTCTCTGTGATCTCTTGTATTTCATGAAGGCCTCCCTCTTTTTCTTCACTTTTTCAGCTACTTCCTTCGAAAACCATAGAAGGTGATGGAAAATGGAGCTCATTCGGATGAAAGCAGGGTGATTAGCGGTGTGCCCCAGGGTTCGGTCCTGGGCCCGGCACTGTTCAATGTATTTGTGAGTGATATTGCTGAAGGACTGAATGGAAAAGTCTGTCTTTTTGCAGATGACACCAAAATTTGCAACAGAGTGGACTCCCCTGAGGGAGTGGATAACATGAGGAAAGACCTACAAAAGCTGGAAGAATGGTCTAATGCTTGGCAGATAAGATTTAATGCAAAGTAGTGCAGTGTCATGCACTTGGGAAGCAGAAATGCAAGGGAAATGTACGTGATAGGGGGCGAGAGGTTGATGTGCATGGACCAGGAGAATGACCTTGGTGTGATTATTTCTGAGGATCTCAAGGTGGCAAAACAGTGCGACAAGGCAATGGAAAAAGCCAGGAGGATGTTGGGTTGTATACAAAGAGGAATTACCAGCAGAAAGGAAGAGGTACTAATGCCACTGTATAAGTCACTGGTGAGGCCTCACTTGGAATACTGTGTTCAGTTTTGGAGACCATATCTTGCAAAGGATGTAAAAAGACTGGAAACTGTTCAGAGGAAGGTGACCAAAATGATTTGGAGCCTGCATCAGAAGTCCTATGAGAAGAGACTTGAAGACCTAAATATGTACATTCTGGAGGAGAGGAGGGTTAGGGGAGATATGATTCAGACTTTTAAATACTTAAAGAGAAATAATGAACAAACAAACCTCTTCCAAAGACGGGGAAGCTGTAAAACTAGAGGGCATAACATGAAGCTGCAAGGGGGTAAATTGAAAGGCAGTGTCAGGAAATACTTTTTCACTGAAAGAGTGGTTGATGCTTGGAATGCCCTCCCAATGGAACTAGTGGGGGCAAATAAAGTGATAGAATTCAAAATGGCATGAGACATATAAGAACATAAGAACATAAGATATGCCATACTGGGTCAGACCAAGGTCCATCAAGCCCAGTATTCTGTTTCCAACAGTGGCCAATCTAGGTCATATGTACCTAGCAGTTTTCCCAAGAGACACAAGTTCCACAATGCTTGTACTGGGTCAAGCATTGATATCTTCGGTCACTTCTTAATAATGGTTTATGGACCTTTCCTCCGGGAACTTGTCCAAACCTTTTTTAAAACCAGCTACACTAACAGCCTTTAATACATCCTCCGGTAACAAATTCCAGAGTTTGATTACACGTTAAGTGAAAAAATATTTTCTTTTATTAGTCTTAAATAGTTTACCCTGTAGCTTCATTGCATGTCCCCTAGTCTTTCTACATTCTGATAATGTAAACAAGAGATCTACGTTTACCCGTTCCACTCCGTTCATTAATTTATAGACTTCTATCATATCTCCCCTCAGCCGTCTCTTTTCCAGGTTAAAGAGCCCTAAGCTTTTTAGCCTTTCTTCATAGGAGTATCCTTCCATCCCCTTTACCATTTTGGTGGCTCTTCTCTGAACCTTTTCTAAAATCGCTATATCCTTTTTAAGATACGGCGACCAGAATTGCACACAATATTCAAGGTGCGGTCTCACCATGGAACGATATAGAGGCATTATAATATCTTTTGTATTATTTTCCATTCCTTTCCTTATGATACCTAGCATTCTATTTGCTCTCTTGGCCGACGCTGCACACTGGGCCGAGGGTTTTAACATGGTATCCACAATGACGCCTAAATCTTTTTCCTGGGTGGTGGTACCTAATGTGGAACCTTGCATCGTGTAACCCTAGTTTGGGTTGTTCTTCCCAAGGTGCATAACCTTGCACTTGTCCACATTAAATTTCATCTGCCATTTTGATGCCCAGTCTTCCAATTTATCAAGATTCTCTTGCAATTTTTCACAATCCTCTTCGGTTTTAACAACTTTAAATAGTTTTATGTCATCTGCAAATTTGATAACCTCACTCGTTATTCCACTTTCCAGGTCATTTAGGAATATGTCAAAAAGCAGCGGAACCAGCACAGATGCCTGGGGTACACCACTATTCACCTTTCTCCATTGGGAAAATTGGCCATTTAGCCCTACCCTCTGCTTTCTATCTTTTAACCAGTTCTTGATCCACAATAGTACACTGCCTCCTATCCCATGACTCTTTAGTTTTGCCAAAAGTCTCTGATGAGGGACCTTGTCAAAGGCTTTCTGAAAGTCCAGATACACAATATCAACCGACTCACCTTTGTCCACCTGTTTATTCACTCCTTCAAAAAACATAACAGATTAGTAAGACAAGATCTTCCTTGTCTAAAGCCATGTTGGCTGTCTCCCATTAGGTTGTGACTATCTACATTCTGAGTAATTTTATTCTTTATGATGGTTTCTACCATTTTTCCTGGTACTGACGTCAGGCTCACCGGTCTGTAGTTTCCCGGATCACCCCTGGAACCCTTTTTAAAAATTGGTGATACATTGGCGATCCTCCAATCTTCAGGTATTAGAGATGATTTTAATGATAGTTCACAGATTACTGATAGCAGGTCTGCAATCTCATATTTCAGTTCTTTCAACACCCTTGGATGTATACCATCCGGCCCAGGTGATTTGCTACTCTTCAGTTTATCTAATAGTTGTAAGACATCTTCCCGATGTATTGATATTTCCTTCAATTCTTCCGCACCTTTAAATACCACTTCAGTCATGGGTAACATCCCTACATCTTCCTCAGTAAAGACCGAAGCAAAGAATTCATTCAGTCTCTCCGCTATCGTCTTGTCGCCTCTTAGTGCTCCTTTAACCCCTTTATCATCTAATGGACCAACTGACTCTCTCACAGTTTTTTTGCTACGAATGTACTTGAAAAGGTCTGTATTTCGTGTTTTTGCTTCCGCAGCAAGCTTCTTCTCAAATTCTCTCTTTGCCTGCCTTATCAATGCCTTGCATTTGACTTGCCAGTGCTTGTGCTGTTTCCAGGTTTCGTCATTTGGCTCTTTTTTTCCATTTCCTGAAAGATGCTTTTTTGGCAACAACAGCCTCTCTGACCTCACCTTTAAACCATGCTGGCAGTTTTTTGGACTTCCTTCCACTTTTCTTAAAGCGTGGAATACAGCTGGTCTGGGCTTCCAAGATAGTATTTTTCAACAACACCCAAGCTTGATGTACGTCTTTAACCTTTGCAACTGCTCCTTTTAGTTTTTTCTTAACTGTTTTTCTCATTTTATCATAGTCTCCCTTTCGAAAGTTAAAAGGTAGTACTGTGGATTTCCTTACTATCCCTCCTCCACTAATTAAATCAAATGTGATCATGCTATGATCACTGTTGCCAAGTGGCCCCAACACCCTTATCTCTTGCACTAGATCTAGTGTTCCACTAAGGACTAGGTCTAATATGGCTTCCCCTCTGGTTGGTTCATGACCCAGCTGCTCCAAGAAGCAGTCATTTATTTCATCTAGGAACTTTATCTCCCTAGCATGTCCTGACGTGACACTGACCCAGTCAATACTGGGGTAATTGAAATCACCCATTATTATTCCTGCGCTGTAACTTTTGTTAGCTTCCTTGATTTCTTTGAGCTTTTCATCATCCATTTGGTCATTCTGGCCAGGTGCTCGATAGTACACCCCCACTGCCATTGCCTTCCCCCTTTTATATGGAATTTCAATCCATATAGATTCTACAGCAGATTTTGTTTCCTGCAAAACTTTAATCCTTTCTGAGTCAATGCCCTCTCTAACATAGAGCGCAACCCCTCCACCAATTTGATCAGCTCTATCATTACGATATAGTTTGTACCCAGGTATCACAGTGTCCCACTGGTTGTCCTCCTTCCACCATGTCTCTGATATTCCAATCATATCTAACCTTTCATTTGGTGCTATATATTCTAATTCTCCCATCTTATTCTTTGGACTTCTAGCATTTGCATACAAGCATGTTAGAGAATGTATTTTATTCATGTTAATTTGGCCATTGTTAGACATGGGTAGATTGGTATCTTTAAGCTCTGTCTGCTCCATACTTGAGGGCATTTGGGCTACTTTACTCTTTTGTGGAACCTCTCTGCTTTTGGTAGTATCCATCAAGGATACATTCTTCCGAACCATCCGCTCTTTGGCGACTGTCGGCTTTCCCCTAATATCTAGTTTAAAAGCTGCTCTATCTCCTTTTTAAAGGTTAATGCCAGCAGCCTGGTTCCATCCCGGTTAAGGTGAAGCCCATCCCTTCAGAAGAGCCCCTCCTTTCCCCAGAATGTTCCCCAGTTCCAAACAAATCCAAAACCCTCATCTCTGCACCATTGTCTCATCCACGGATTGAGACTCCGGAGCTCTGCCTGCCTTTTGGGTCCTGCGGGTGGAACAGGAAGCATTTCAGAGAATGCTACCATGGAAGTTCTGGATTTCAACTTCCTACCTAAAAGCCTAAATTTTGCCTCCAGAACCTCCCTACCACATTTTCCTATGTCATTGGTACCGACATGTACCAAGACAGCAGACTCCTCCCCAGCACTATCTATGACCTTATCTAGGTGGCGCGTGAGGTCCGCTACCTTCGCACCAGGCAGGCATGTTACTAGGCGATCCTCACGTCCACCAGCCACCCAGCTATCTACATGCCTAATGATCGAATCACCAACTATAATGGCTGTCCTAACCCTTCCCTCATGGGCACATGACCCTGGAGAAACGTCCTCGGTGCGAGAGGGTTTTACATCACCTGGAGGACAGGTCCTAGTTACAGGATCACTTCCTGCCACACCAGGGTGATGCTCTCCTGTCACATGACCTCTCTCCTCCATGGCAACAGGTGTGCTGCCAGACTGGAGGTGGGACTTCAGGACTATATCCCTGTAGGTCTCGTCTATGTACCTCTCTGTCTGTCTTATGTTTTCCAAGTCTGCTACTTTAGCCTCTAGAGAACGGACTTGTTCCCTGAGAGCAAAGAGCTCCTTGCACCTAGTGCACACGTAAGACCTCTCACCAACTGGGAGAAAATCATACATGTGACACTCAATGCAAAAGACTGGAAAGCCCCCATCCTGCTGCTGGACTGCTGTCTGCATCTTAGTTTTAAGTTTGTGTCTAGATCTTTAAGTTCTTACTTACTAGGGGTTGCTATGGGTATTGATACCAATAAAACTGTACCTAAAACGTTTAATATACCTTGTTCACCTGAAGCTTAATTAATCTCAGGTCCTTAGTGTATGACTGATTTGGGTAATGAGCTTCACCTGAAAGCACCTCCTGTCTTTTAAGATGTGTAAGTACCTATAAAGTTATGATTATCCCAGGGGTGGGTGGGTGTGGGGAGGGAGGGAGGGAAATAACACTTATTAAAAGAGGGCTGCTATGCTGAGGTAAGCTAAATTCTGATTTGATTTAAATTATAGATCTTAGCTGCTGCTAGGCTCTAACTTCTTATGAAATTTAAACTACAAGCTCTCTGCTGGGTTCTAAATTTAACCAGAAAGCTCTCTTCTGTATTTTAAAACTAAAACTACTTTTCTGATGCTAGGCCCTGAGTGACTATTAAATGTACACTATAAGCTCTCTGCTGGGTTCCAAATGTAACCAGAAAGCTCTCTTCTGTGTGTTAAATTTAAACTAAAAGTACTTTGCTGTTACTTGGCCCTGAGTGACTATTAAATTTAAACTACAAGCTCTCTGCTGGGTATGAAATGTAACCAGAAAGTTCTCCTCTGTGTTTTAAATTCAAACTTTAATTGCTGCTACTAGGCCCTAACTGATCCAACAAAAAACAGTGGGTTCACAGATTAAGTAGCTTTAATACAAAGAATTCTTTTTAGAAAATTACCAGAAGTATACACTCACAGTTGCAGATTTCTCTCCAGAAGTAACAGTCCCCCTTTCTAGTCCTTCAAGACACAGTGGATCCCTTTACAACAACAGGTAAAATCAAAATAAATTGAACTATCTAATTTCAAAATAAATAGGGGTGTTTTACACGGAGCAGTTGGTTCACCCCTAAACAAAGACATGGGGAGGGGTGGCCTGCACAGAGCGGCAGGTGCACCTACTCTTGCCATCTTACTGGGCAGACTAGATGGACCATACTGGTCTTTATCTGCCGTCATTTACTATGTTACTATGTTACTATTTTTCCAACAGTAGCCAATCCAGGTCACAGGTACCTTGCAAGAACCAAAAGCGGTGGACAGATTCTATACTTATGGAACTACATTGGCTCCCGGTAGCCGCCCGTATCATCTACAAACTACTCATAACAACGTTTAAACTCATTCACAATATTGCTCCCTCATACCTTGACAACCTAATCACTAAGCAAGCGCACAACATTAACAGAAGAACCATACATCTCAACACTCTCTGTGTCCCAACCAGCATAAGATCCATTAAAACAGAAACAAGCAACAGAGCATTCACCTATGCAGCGCCGATCCACTGGAACCAGCTCCCCCCTGAACTCCGAATGTCAAATAACCTGAATGAATTCAGAAGGAACCTCAAAACCCATTTATTCCAGGCATACTACAACCCAACCTAATTACAGCACCTTACCACAACAAGTTCTCATCTGACCCCCATAATGACACTCTGAATACACGCAGCATATAGACAACTGATATGTAATCCTGTATATATGTATATCATATCCCCCTCCCACGCACCTTTTAATCTAATGTTTATTTAGAGTTGTGAAAAGTATCTAATCTCTAATCCGTGTGCTATGTAATCATTGCTCAAATCAAAATTGTATTTTTAAAAATTCATTGTATTGTACGATACATGATGATTCTGTAAAGGAAACCGCAGCTGATCGTAGGAAGCAGCGGTATATAAATGTTTGCTAAATAAATAAATAAATAAATGCTGCTTATCCCAGGGATAAGCAATGGATGTTCACCAATCCACGTTCATAATGGTTTATGAACCTTTCCTCAAGAAAATTGTCCAAACCATTTTTAAGCTCAGCTACACTAACGGCTTCTATTTCATCACCTGGCAACGAATTCCAGAGCTAAATTACATGTTCAGTGAAAAAATATTTTCTCTTATTTATTTATTTATTTAATTTATTTATTATTTTTTATATACCGCACTCTTAAAAATCAGCGCGGTTCACAGACAAAAATTTGTGCAGAACAGGTATACCATTAAGCTCTTACATTGAACTGGAGATCGAACTTGGGTTTCAACTAGGGTAACTATATACCACTATCTACAGTTATCTACAGTATGTATATGAGTTGTCTGTCACTCACGAGTTCTTGGTAGTGTGTGAGATGGATGAGGTTGAGAGTTACTGGGTTGAGAGTAGTGCAAGAGAAAAAGGTGATGCTTTAGTGCCTTTCTGAATTGGATAAGGTCTGTTATGGTCCTAATGGAGGTTGGGAGTGCATTCCAACATATGGGGGCATAGAATTTAAATTATTTGACCTTAAATGTACTACTTTGTAGCTTCATTTTATATCCCCTAGTCTTTGTACTTTTGGAGAAGCAGAAAACCCATTCATATTTACCCTTTCTACTCCACTCACTGTTTTATAGATCTCTATTAGATCTCCCCTCAATCATCTGCTCTCCAAGGTGAAAAGCCCTAACCTTTTAAGCCTTTCATCATAGAGGGTATCTTTCCAACTCCTTTATCATTTTGGTTATCCTTCTCTGTACCTTTTCTAATTCCACTACATCTTTTTTTAGATGCTGCAACCAGAACTGCAAACAATATTCAAGGTGCAGTGGCACCATGGAGTGATACAGGGGTTTCATAATATCTTTGATTTTATTCTCCATTTTGTTTCCTGATAATTCATTGTATTTGCTTTCGTGCTGCACAATGAGCAGAGCATTACAATATCCAGTTTTTTTATCCCTGTATTTTCACATTAAGCCTTAGATGACGATTTTTTTTTTTTTACTACTAAAGATATATCTACGGATGTTAAAAGGTTGCCCCCATGACCTTTCATGTTTTCATTCACTGTATATATGCACACTGCATATATTACTTTATGATGTAACTTTTTTGTGTAAGCAAGCTTAAACCTTCTCAAACTAAGATGTATTTTTTTTAATACTCTAGTGAAGGGATACCTACAGTACCTGATTGTAACTACTACTGGAAAGGTGTGAGCTAAATACTACTAATAAAAAAGGGATAGATAAGGATCTGACCTTTCATCTCTGAACCCTGCTCAAATCCATCTTAAGGTATGAGCTGAAATAAAGGTACAGTACTGTGTCACAATGCCATGCTTTATAATACCATAGGACACAGCTCCACTAGGCATGAGATACTGATTTCGGTTCTGGAGAGGAACAGGACTGAGCAGAGAAAAAACTATTTAAAAATAAATTGAAAACTCTGACTCAAGAGATGGCGATTCTCCAGGTCTTGACTGGATATTTACATAGCAACATAGTATGGCAGATAAAGATCAGCATGATCCATCTAGTTTGCCCAGCAAAGCGGCAAGAGTAGGTGCACTTGCCGCTCCGTGCAGGTCACCTCTCCCCATGCCTTTGTTTAGGGGTGTACCCACCATTCCATGTAGGTCACCCCTATTTGTTCAGATATAACAGATAATTTTGATTTTATCTAGCTGCTATAAAGGGATCCACTGTGTCTGTTCCATGCCATTTGAATTCTGTCACTGTGTTTGCCCCCACCACTTCCATCGGGAGGGCATTCCAAGAGTCCACCACCCTTTCAGTGAAAAAGTATTTCCTGACATTGCCTTTCAGTTTACCCCCTTGCAGCTTCATGTTATGCCCTCTAGTTTTACAGCTTCCCCGAGGAGTTCATTCATGCCGTAACTATTTGCTGTTTCCTTCAGCTGTTTATAAGCAAGGGATCACTGGGTTCATGGCTCCTCCACATTTCTGTAGTGCTGGAATCTCATGTCTCCTATGACCAGGATGCTCATCATGGAGGTAATGCATTTGAACCAGAGATGCTTTAGTTGGCTTTAGAGCAGCATGGAAGAATTCAAGTTTAGAGGAGAGTTTCCACCTGGCCTTCCACCAGCTAGGGGCCTAGTTTATTCCAGCAATCATAGTGAGAGTGCACTGGCCATAAAATGATGGCAAAGATTGAAACAAATTAAGCTGGGGATGCAATTTCTGCTTGAATTTCTGTCAGTGTGACACAAATATGAATGTTTAAAAAGGTCACATTCTTTTCATTTAGCTGCAAGCCCATGTTTCTATTTTTAGCAACCTAAATAGTGGTAAGTATAAGCATTCAAGATTAGTTTTATAGTGCAAGCTTTTCTACAACATGATGATTCCATGCTGTGATGGAGTGTAGGTCCCCATTAGAAAGGAAGATACAAGGACAGCAATACTGAGAGGTTTAGAGAGAACACTCAATTTTCTTATGTTATTTTTTAAATTGCAATTTGAAAAGAATATTATACATGCAAAAAACTCGCATTTAGGTAAGCGCAAGAGGAAACATACAAAAACTAACACATTGTCAAAAGGTAATCATTAAAAAGCGCATATCAGTCTCAAAATATTGGAAGTGGGGGGAAGCATATATTACCAGAAGTATACATTTAAGGAAAGAAGAACTCAGGAATAGAGGAACGACAAGCGCAAATTTCAATTATAGAAGTCCTTGACCCACTGGAGTTGAAGTCTGGCTAAGCAGTCACCTGGAGTCAAGAAAAAACCTGAGTTGAGAGGGCTCAAAAAATAAGTGCCTATTATTATCATAATGTGTAACACATTTACAAGCAAAGCGAAGACCAAAAGAAGCACCCAAATCTAGAACAGCTTGTCTCAACTCCATACATTTCTTCCTATGCTCCTGTGTAGATCTAGCAAAATAAGGAAATATCCAGATTTTTGCCCCCATAAACAACTCAGACCTATGAGTGCAAAATAATCATAAAACATGATCTTTATCTTGCGGAAAACAAATGAAACTAACAAATTTCCTTGCTGCAGTACCTGACTTTGAGAACTCTCCAGCAAACTAGTTAAGTTCAGAGATTCTGACTCCTGCATTACTCCCCCTCCCAGAGACCCCGGTATAGGACTTAAAACTCTTGTCCTGACTGGTAGGTAAAAAACCTTGAAAAAGGGGGGGAGAGCATTGCCAGGAATTCTAAGAAGCTCCTGAAAATATTTATGCAAAATGGCTTAAGGCGAGAGTAAAGCAGATTTAGGAAAGTTTACATAACCGGCGACTGCAAGGCTTAGATGGTAAAGCAGGGGTCTTTGTCATGATCTTTGATTTCCATTTGCCCATTGGATCAAGGTAAAAAGAAGCCGTGGAAAAAGCATCTCACTTTGCGTCTCTCAGCAGCGCCATTTCCCCCCCACAGAGCATTTTCTTATATTCTTATCATTTTCAAAGACATTACTATTCCAAAGATGTGGATGGACTATCTAAAAACTGCCCTCTCTCAATATGGCTAAAGGTTTGTGCCTTATAGAACGATGAGAATACTTGTACTTGACCATATGCTGCAGATAGAGGTGCCATTCCCGAGGGTGTGTTTAGGTTTGGAGAGATTTCTTTTTCAAATCCATGCTCATTATTTTCCATGAAAGAAGTTCCTTTAGCTAGTTTCAAAACTAAAATATTTCCATACTTTCTCTTTGAAAATTAGTTCAAAATTCGTGGGTAAAAAATACCCAGTGTAGACAGTTTGAAAATTGTCTGCAGAAATCTAAAAAACTGGGATAAAATCTCCCTAGGAGTAGAGAAGGGCTACAAGTTCCATCAGGTCTTACAATCAGAGAATGAATGGGGGTTTGGGAATAGAGTCCCGACTAGATGGGTCTACTAGGGACCTAACCATACTCACAGTCACAGTCTTCCTACAGACAACTTTTGTTCTAGAAATGAAACAGAGTCTTGGCGAGACCTTGCAAGATTATTTTTTTTAGAGCACACCCATCACTTTTCTCCATCTGTGTTCAAACACAAGGATCCACAATAATAGTAACAATCATCAACACCACTGTGGCGGTTAGCAAATATCCATCCTCCCAGTTCCACGTGGTCTTTCCAGATGGTGCACTGCCACTATCTGTATAAACCTGGCCAAAATGAGAAGTGTCTAGTGCCTGGCTTAGTGACTACTTATACAGAAACATAGAAAGTGATGGCAAAGCAAGTCTACATGGTCTATCCAGTCTGCCTATCCAAATCACCAGCACAGGCTCTATAACCTCATCTTCTCTATCAGAGATCTTCAACTCCTTAAATTCTGATACTGTCGTTGATTCCACCACCTCCATTGTGAGGCTGTTCCATGTATCCACTATACTTTTTATAAGTAAATATTTCTTTAGCTTATTCCTGAGCCACTACATTTTTAGTTCTAGCTATTATTGTACTTGCCACCTGTCAGACAGATCCAGTGATTAATTAATTTTTCAATTTTCTCTTCACTTTTTGCAATAAAGGATTTTTTCTGTGTGCTAATTCAATGCCTTCCTGTGGCCTATTACCATTTTGACCTCCTCTACCTACTTTGGAAAAGCATTCCGGGCATCCACCGCTCTTTTTGTGAAAAAGAATATTTCTTGATATTGCTCTTGAATCTATCTTCTCAGCGACTCACATCCATGTTTTAGAATTTCATTTCTATTAAAAAGGTTTTGGTTTCTCGGCACCATTAATATTAGGATTTGAATGTATCTATCATATATCTCCTTTGTTGCTTTTTCTTGAGGGTATCCATATTTAGATTCCCAAGACTCATTTCATAGGGCTTTCTTTACAACCCTTCTTTGGACGTCCTTCACTTTGTCTAGATGGTTTTGGTGTGGCCTCCAGAACAGAACACTCCAGGAATTGGGAAGAGGTCTCACCAATGATTTGTAGATATAACACAATCACTTCCTTTACTCTTCTACTTTTGTCTCTCCCTATATATCCCAACTACTCTAGTTCTGGCCACCACCTTGTTGTATTGTTTTGCTACCTTAAAGTTATTGGACATAGCCTCCAGTGGTGCTGTTCCTGATCTGTGAACTCTCAGTAACTTATACCCCATTGTGTACTGGTCCTTTGGTTTTTTCATTCAAAATGCATAACTTGCCATTTTTCGTATAGAAACTTAGCTGCCAAATAATTAACTGCTTTGCAAGCTTCCTCAGATTTCTTCTTATACCATGTACTTTTTCAAGTGTGTCCATTCTGTTGGAGATCTTTGTATCATCTGCAAAAAATATAGAAGCATGACTGCCGAAAAAGACTATATGGCCTATCTAGTCTGCCCTTCCTATCAACTACAATAGTCCCCTTTTTTCCTTTAGAGATCTTCAGTGTTAGTCTCATGCTTTCTTGAATTCAGATACTGTCCTTGTCTCTACTACCTCTACTGGGAGACTATTCCACACATCTACCACTCTTACCATAAATAAATATTCCCGCATATTATTCCTGAATATATCCCCTTTCACCCTCTCCTATGTCCCTTTGTTGCAGAATTTGCTTCCAATCGAAAGAGGCTCTGCTCTTGTGCATTTATGCCATGGAGGTATTTAAACATCTCTATCATATCTCCTCTATCCCGCCTTTCCTCTAAAGTATACATATTAAGATTTTTAAGTCTGTACCCATACGCTTTATAATGAAGACCACTAACCATTTTAGTAGCTACCCTCTGCACTGACTCCATCCTGTTTATATCCTTTTGAAGGTATGGTTTCCAGAATTGCACAAAACACTCCAAATGAGGTTGCACCAGAGACTTATGCAGAGCCACTATCATCTCCTTTTTTCTGCTGGCCATTCCTCTCCCTATGCACCCAAACATCCTTCTGGCTTTCACCATCACCTTTTCTACCTGTTTAGCCACTTTCAGATCATCAGAAACAATCACGTTCAGGTCCTGCTCTTCTTTCGTGGACAGAAGTACATCACCCACTATACTGTACCGCTTCCTTGGATTTATGCAGCTCAAATGCATGATCCTGCATTTTTTCTCATTAAATCTCAGCTGCCAAATTCTTGACCATTCTTCAAGCTTCACTAGATCCCTCCTCATGTTATCTATTCCTTCCTGGGTGTCTATTGCAGATTTTAGTATCATGTACAAAGAGGCAAATCTTATCCAACAACCCTTCAGTAATATCACTAACAAAGATGTTAAAAAGAATCAAACCCAGCACAGATCCCTGTGGCACACTACTGGTAACATCCTTCTCCTCAGAGTGAGCTGCATTTACCTGCACACTTTGTCGCCTCCCACTCAACTAGTTTCTAACCCAGTCAGTCACTTTAAGGTCCATCCCTAGGTTGTTCAGTTTGCTTTGCCTGTGTGGAATGGTGTCAAAGGCTTTACTGGAATCCAAGTACACTACATCTAAGGATCTCCTTCATCCAACTTCTGGTTACCCAGTAAAAGAAATCAATCAGATTTGTCTGACAATACCTGCCTCTGGTAAACCCATGCTGCATCGGATCCTGCAATCCATTGGGCTCCAGAATCCTCACTATCCTCTGTTTTAGCATGTGTTTCCAATAATTTACTCACCAGAGAGGTCAGACTAACTGGCCTGTAGTTCTCAACTGCATCCTTTCTCCTGCTTTTGTGTAAAGGGACCACACGTGCCTTTCTCTAGTCCTCCAGCATTGAATTGATCAGTCAGTGAAGCTGCTAGAACTTCCCTAGGTTCCTTCAATATTCTTGGATGTATCCCATCCAGTCCCATCCCTTTGTCTACTTTTAGTTTAGCTAGTTCCTCATGAACACAGTCTTCTGAAAATTGTTCAAGATCCCCTTCACTTATGTTCCTGTTTGTGAGTGTTTTATGAGATCCTGCTCCTGGCCCTTCATCTGTGAACACAGAACAAAAATATTTGTTAAGCAATTCTACTTTATTCTTCTCAGTTTCTCCTTCCCTTCATCCTTGAGTCTGACAATACCACTTATGCACTTCATCCTCTTACTAAGATATCTGAAAAATGTCTTGTCCCCCATTTTATTGCATTGGCTATTTCTTCTTTTTGCATCTTTGCTTTCCTGACTACTTTCCTAGCTTCTCTAAGTTTTTCCAAATATTGATGCTTGTCTTCCTCTCTCTGTGATTTCTTGTATTTTATGAAGGCCACCCTCTTTTTCTTCACCTTTTCAGTTACTTCATTTGAGAACCATAGTGGCCTTCTTTTCCTTTTACATACTTTAGCTCTTAATCCTCCTATCACATTTCTCACAAAGACATAGAACATAGTCAGCCTCAGGACCAACCCTGAGGTATTCCATTCATCACCTTTCTTTCTGATGTTTATCTTTTAACCAGTTTTTGTCCAGTCAATCACCTTAGATCATATCCCTTCAGTTTATTCATATCCTTCTTATGTGAGACAGTATCAAAATCTTTGCTGAAATTTAAGTGTGCTACACAAAATACAAAGAACCAGCTCCTAATCTAATTTTGTAGTCATCCAATTGAAGAAACTAATCTCTCTTTCTGGCAAACTATGTTGTTTTGGATCCTATAACCTATTGGATTCAAGACATTTTACCATATTTTCCTTCAGCAGAGTTTATATTAATTTTCTCACAACTGAGCAAAGATTAACTGTACTATAATTTCCAGTTTCCTCACTGGTAAAACTTTTATGAAGCAGGACAACATCTGCACTTTCCAGTCACATGGAACCTCTTACATCTCTAAGGACATATTACTTAGGACTTTTATTGGGCCCTACCAAATCCTCTATGACTTCTCTCATGATATATCCAGTCTGGCCCCACTTTCATGTTTTTTTAACTTCATGCATAGTATCTACCCTACTATCATATACACACTTGCCAACACTTTACAGTCTCCTCTTCAGTAAATGCCAAACATTTCCGTTTTTTTCAAATTTATTCCATACATAGGAGGCCGCGGGCCCACGTGCCCGACGGCCATCTGTAACCGGGGGGGCAGAGTGGCGCGGGTCCCCGGCGGCGAGGTGAGGCGCGCGGCCGAGGCGAGTTTTCATTTGAATTCATTGGCTCCCGTGGGCCCTGGCGGCTACGGGAGCCAATGAGGTCGAAAGGCGTGGGGGCGAGCGAAGAGTGCAGGTGCAGCTCCTGCTGAAGTACCAATTGCGGAGAGTGAGGACCTGCAGGAGGGGCTTCTGGCATTGTCATCTACCTTAGCAGCTATCGTGCAACCCCAGAGTTCGGCTTCTGGTGAGTTACAAGAGCATCTGGGGGAACGGAGCGTGGCAGTTAGTCAGGCAAGGGGAGTTGGAGGCAAAGTGAGGAAGAAGAGCCGTCACTCGCGTAAGCGACTTCGGAGGGGGGCTCCTCTTCATCTTCATCTTCGTCGTCCTCGTCGGGTGGTGGGGGGGGGCGATCAACCCATAGGGGGTGGGGGGGTGGTAGTGGGGGGGGGTGGGGGTGCTACGCTGGCTTCGTTTTCGGAGCTGTGGGAGGGGGTTCCGCGTAAGCTTAGGCGTAAGATATGGAAGCGGAAGTACATTGATATATTCTGCCTGCTGGAGGGTAGGAAGCGTTCGGGAGAAAGCAGGCGTAAACGGAAGGCGGACGAGAAGGCGGGCAGGGTCAAGAAGACTTCTCGAAACATCATCAACTGGACGAGGGCTTTCCTGCGGTTAGCTAGCGTATGGGGGCAGCATTACCCTGGGCAATACGGGATGTTACTGGCCTATGCCGACTCGATTCTTGAGGTGGCTCAGACTCACGATGGTTGGGCATGGCTCAACTAGGATGAGAAGTTCCGGGATAAGATGGAGGAGAATCGCGCCTTGTCTTGGGGGACCCAGGACATCAGCCTCTGGTTGACGCAGATGTCTGCAAAAGGGGGGGTTGGTGCTGGGGGGCAAAAGGGGGTCCCCGGCACATTGGCGAGTGCAGGGCAGCCCTTTCGGAGCGGCCTGGCTCCCGGGTTGCAGAAAGGCGCTGGCGAGGGGGTCGGGGACGTCTGTTGGCGCTTTAATAAGTCGTCTTGCCCCTTTCCGGACTGTAAGTTCCGGCATAGTTGCTCAGTATGTGGGGGAGGGCACTCCACTCTCCGTTGCGTCAAGAAGGTGCCCACCCCCCCTGCTGCGAAGCAATGATAGTAGGATGGAGTTGGCCCCTACCCCTATTCGTTTATCGGCACTCAGGCCTTGGTTGCGGCGGTACAGGAGGGTTAGGGCTCGGCGGGTATTGGAGGGGGGTTTTCAGTTTGGGTTCCCCATACCAGTGGTGGGGGATGGAGGCCCGGAGATGGCGCACAACGCACCATCGGTGAAGCGTCTTTCGCAGGTGGTTAGGGGCAAGCTGGCCGCTGAGCTGGCCTTGGGACGGATGGCTGGGCCTTTTGTGGACCGGCCGTGCTGGAATTTCGTGGTTTCTCCTTTGGGCATTGTCCCGAAGAAGGAGCCTGGGAAATTCAGGCTCATTCACAATTTGTCTTTCCCTGAGGGGGCATCGGTGAATGATCTTATCCCGAGGGAATTGTGCGCGGTGCGGTACGCGTCGTTCGATGTGGCAGTGCGGTTGGTGCGCGAGTGTGGGCACAGGTGTTTGCTAGCGAAGGTGGATATTGAGTCCGCTTTTCGCCTGCTGCCGGTGCATCCTGATTCCTTCCATTTATTGGGTTTTGCGTTTGAGGACCACTTTTACTTCGACAAGTGCCTGCCAATGGGCTGCTCGATCTCTTGCTGTTACTTCGAGATGTTCAGTTCCTTCATGCACTGGGCTCTGGAGGTGTCCGTCGGCTCTCAGAACGTGGTCCACTATTTGGACGACTTTCTATTCGTTGGTTCGGTGCAGTCGGGGCTCTGTCAAGAACTGCTGGATGGTTTTACGCAGCTCGCACGGGAGTAGGGGGTGCCTCTGGCTGCGGGCAAGACTGAGGGCCCTTCTACGTGCCTCACGTTTCTGGGAGTAGAATTGGATTCTGTTGACATGGTAGCGTGCCTGCCTCCTGCCAAGGTGGTGCGTTTGCGGGTGTTAGTGGCAAACATTTTTGGGTCGGCAAAAGTCACCTTACGGGAGATGCAGGCCTTGTTAGGCTCCCTTAACTTTGCCTGCAGGGTTATCCCGATGGGCCGGGTGTTCCTACGGCGATTGGCGGCGGCTACCACGGGGGTGCGGCATCCGCATCATCGCATCCGGGTTTCCCGGAGCATGAGGGCGGATCTGGGGGTTTGGGACCAGTTCTTGAGAGACTTTAATGGGGTTACGGTCCTCCGCGCGAAGGAAGTGTCTACGTTCGATTTGCAGATTTTCACGGATGCGGCGGGTGGTTTCGGACTTGGCGTCTATATCGGGGGAGCATGGTGTGCTGAGCCGTGGCCGTCGGCCTGGCGGGCGGCGGGCTTAACCGACAGTATAATGTTCCTGGAGCTGTTCCCCATTTTGGTGGTTCTGGAGCTCTGACCCGATAGGCTTCGCGATAGACACCTGTTGTGGTGGTGCGACAATGAGGCGGTGGTGCATGTTATCAATCGCTATGCTCCACGTTGCATGCGAGTGGCGGCTTTGATGAGGGAGGTGATTTTTGTTTGTTTGCAGTTGAATGTGGTGGTGAGGGCTCGGCATGTGCCAGGATATGCTAACCAGGTCGCTGATGCTCTTTCTCGTTTCAAGTGGGAGTTGTTTCGGCGCTTGGCACCAGAGGCGGACCCGGTGGGGCGGTCGGTCCCCGAGCGTTTATGGCGGCTTGGCCTCCAGGTATCCTGAGCTTGCTGAGGTGCTCTGTGTCATCGGCGACCTGGCGCTCTTACTGCAAGGGCTGCGACAGTGTGGTGGACGTCTTGGTGACGCGCGGATGGCGTCAGGGCCCGGTGCCTGATCACTTCATTGGTGCCTACATCGTGGCAGCAAAGGCTGCGGGGGTTGCTAAATCAACTGTGCGTTATCACCTTGCCGGTTTTGCCTTTTTCTCGAGGGCGGTTGGGTGGGCTGTGCACAGTTGGGGGTTTCTTTCTCGCCGACTCTTGTTGGGGTTGGAGCGCGTTTCCCAACCCAGGTGGACACACGTCGGCCAATTACCCCCGACCTGTTGGTGCGGATGAGCGCTGCTTTGCCATCAGTAGTGGAGTCCGGATACGAGACCATGCTGTTCCGGGCTGTGTTTTGTCTGGCTTTCTTTGGAGCCTTCCGGTCGGGGGAATTGGTGGCATCCAGTCGGGTGGCTGGGGGTGCGGCTCTGCAACTCCAGCATGTGCGTTTGGCGCAAGGACAGCTGAGCATATGGCTGTCGAGGTCTAAGACTGATCAGAGAGGGCGGGGTGTGTGGGTGCATTTAAGACCGCTTGCGGCTTCTGCTATCTGTCCCGTAGCGGTGATGGCGGCTTACTTGCGGGTACGTCTGCCGGGGGGTGCACTGCTCTTTGTGCATGCAGATGCGCGGTGTTTGACGCGTTTCCAGTTTGCGGCCATGCTGCGGATGGTAGTGCGGCAGATTGGCTTATCACCTGGTGACTTTGCCCCGCATTACTTCCGGATTGGGGCCGCTACTAGTGCGGCGGGGGCGGGTTTGCCGGCTACTGCGATTCAGCGGATTGGCCGCTGGCATTCAAATGCCTTTCTGGGATATGTATGTTTGTGAGCCTGGCTGTCTGGGTTCTGGGTGCTAACTGTGTTTTTTCTTTTAGATGGGATTCCGACGCCGTTTGCCTGCTGGATAATCGGCCATTCTTTTGTGTACTGGGCCCGCCAGCAGGCAGCTGTACGGCCGCTGGGGGCAAACCTTGGACTGAAGGCTGAAGAGGTGGCATTATCATGGCTGGGCGAGCGCGGCCTTGGCTGGTTGCAGCTCCTGCCTTTGCTCCGGCACCATCAGCGCGTCAGAGGATCCCCGGAGTGCTTATTGCTGCATCTCGGCGGCAATGATTTGGGGTCTTGGACAGTCAAGCAGCTGATTAGAGCGGCTCAGCGGGATTTGGGGGAAGTGTTGTTAATGTTCCCCGGTATTGTATTGCTTTGGTCCGACCTAATTCCGAGGCCTGCTTGCTGGGGTCACCGGCAATGGTCCCGTGGGTTGGTTAAAGTTAATCGGCAAATTGGCCATTGGGTGGTGGCACACGGGGGTTATCAGATTTTGCATTCCTGGGTGGAGGTTGATTGTCCTGGCCTGTATCGTGCGGATGGAGTACATCTTTCCCCGATTGGGATAGATTTACTCCTGAATGATTGGCAGGAGGCCTTGGAGTTGGCCGTGTCGGTCGGGGTGGCTGGTCGCAGCTTTGATTTATGTGGGGGGTGGCTCAGGGACAGGTGTCACTGAGCCTGTGGCGGGATCCCGGAGGTGTCCGGGGTCTGGAGGCATGGCAATATGCAGGGCGGGGGTGGGGGTACCCCCGACCCGGAGAAGCCCTCAGCTTTTGCTAGTAATATGGCGAAGCCGGAAGAGGGGGATGGAATTGCCAGGGAATGGTTCTCGGCGGAAGCAGGAAGGAACTCACTTTGCTAACCATATGGCTGGTGAGGGATTGTCCCGCTGCCGGAACCGTAGGTTATGCAGTTATGGTTGTAAGGTTATGTTGTGCTTGTTTAATAAAGCTGCGACCAGTTAATTTGCCAATAAGTGTTTCGGTGGTGCTTATTTGAAGGGTAAAAGGGGGGGGGGGGACGTTGGGGTGGAAGGGGAGAGGGCCACGTCCGCCATACCTGGTTAATACCTTATTTTGTCCTCTCAATCTTACATCCCACCTCTGCTCTTCTTGCTTTCATTGACATGCCAGATAAGTCTTGTTACCTTGCTTTACCTCTTTAGTTATCTTCCACTTATACATTTGCTATCTTGATTATTTCCTGCTTTTTCAGATTTACTAATGCACCTTTTTCTGCAGTTCTTTGTATGTTTTGAATGATACACTTTTTGCTTTACCTTTCAGGTTCCTAATTTGAAAATTGTATTGGTCTCTTTTTCCTCTTACTTATATTTTTTTTAAATGAAGATTTGATATTCTTTTAGTTTATCTCACTATTCTTCCATTTCACCTATATCCTAATATTCTGCCAGAGTTTTCTAATGGAATATTTTATTGACGCTGGTATGTTGAAGTCCAGGACTTTTAGATCTGTACAACTCCTCTCCATCTTGGCTTTTGTATCAAGTCATATCAGCTCATGATCATTGGATGTCAGGTGGGTGCCTACCTGGACCATTAGAGGGTCATTTTAAAAAGCTGCCTAAATGTATGCACCATTTACACACATAAATCATGGTATTTTTGTGAGTTATGCATGTAACTGAGGTGGGCGCTATTCTGAAAGTACTTTCACTGTGGGCATGCATATGTGTGGAGTTTGGATTGAAGAGGGGCAGCACACACAATTATTTGCATAAATTATAAAATGCTATAATATGGATGTTCTTGAGAAAGTCCAGACTTAAACATTTGCACAAGCTCTAGGGCTAGCCTAAGTGATTAAATATAGATCGGTTGTATACTCCTTCAAAAAGTAGAAAGACTAGGAGACACACAATGAAGCTACTATAGCCCATTTAAGATTAATCAGAGAAATATTTTTTCACTCAGCACATAATCAAACTCTGGAAAACATTAGAGAAGGATGTAATTAAAGCTTAGTGTTGCATGGTTTAAGAGAGTTTTGGACAAATTCCTGGAGGAAATGCCCATAAAACATTATTAAAAAGGACCAGCAAAATTACTACTACCACTACTACAACTACTATTAATCATTTATATAGTGCTACAAGGCATACACAGTGCTGTGCAGACACATATAAAAGATGGTCCCTGCTCATCAGAGCTTACAATCTTATCAAGACAATCAGTACAATAGATGAGAACAAGGGCACAGTAGGGAAGGATAATGAGACAGAAGGAGAACAAAGGATTAAGATCCAAAAGCGGCCTGAAAGACGGAATTGAAAAGGGGGGAGAGATGAAACCCAAGTAAAGATACAGGTAGTTTGTTTCAGGAATAAGGAGCAGCAAAGTGAAAGGATCAAAGTCTGGAATTGGCTGTTGAAGGGAAGGGCATAGAGAGAAGCAAGACTGAGGAAGAGCGAAGTTCACGAGGAGGGGTATACAGAGGGAGAAGAGAATAAAGGTAGTGAGGAGCAATAGAATGAATGTACTTATAGGTCGGAAGGAAAAGTTTGTATTGGATACGGAAATGGAAGAGAAGCCAATGAAGTGATTTGAGAAGAGTGGTTATATGAATATATTGGGATTGGCTGAAGATTAGCCACACAGCAGAGTTTAGAACAGATTGAAGGGAAAAAAGATGACTCAGAGGGAGACCAGCAAGGAGGAGTTTGCAATAGTCCAGGCGAGAAGTGATTAAAGAGTGGATAAGTGTTTTAGTAGTGTGTTCAGAAAGGAAGAGCCAAATTTTGTTAATGTTGTAGAGAAAGAAACAACAAGTTAATGTTGTAGAGAAAGAAACAACAGGTTTTTGCTGTTGAATATGTATGGAGAAGGAGAGGGATGAGTTGAAAATGGCTCCAAGGCTGCAGTCTGAGGAAACAGGAAGCAGAAGAATGTTATCAACAGAGATAGAGAAGGGAAGAAGGGAGGAAGAGTGTTTAGGGGAAAAAATAAGAAGTTCGATTTTGGCCATGTTCAATTTCAAACAGCAGTGAGACATCCAGGCAGTGATGTCAGATAGGCAGGCAGATATATGGGCTTGGAGTGTAAGAGAAATATCAGGTGTAGATAGATAGATCTGAGAGTCAGCAGCATAAGAATGACATTGAAAGCTATGGGAGGAGATGAGAGCATCAAAATCCATGCTTACCCCTGGGATAAGCAGCATGGGATCTGTGTATCTTTTAGTGACTCTGACAGGTACTTGTGACCAGGATACTGGGCTTGATAGACCCTTTATTTGACCCAGTATGTTATATCTTTTGTTCACCTTAGATTAACACGTATTTTCCCACTTACACTCGGAATCTATAAAGGAAAGTAAGTTCTTATTTTTCTTTATAAAATAGGGTTAACATAGGCATGCAAAAACATGCATTAATGAAGCAGGAATTTATAACATTACTCTCCACAGTCCTTGCTGTGTTTTTAAGTGCCAATTGTAGTATCACTCCTTCTTTTAAGGGTTCCATTACCATTCGTCTGAGGTGTGTCCCTTGAAAAGTGTTCAAGGTCTCTCTCCTTCTAAAAACTTTCATGGATGAGATTCTCCTCTCCAAGTCCACCAATCCCATTTCCCGCTTCATTGTATACTTTTACTATTTCCAGTTCCTCTGCTTGAGTGGGAGATTTATGTAGGGCATGGTGGTGTGACTAAAAGTGCCATTTTCCTTTTTCAAGCTGGCAAATAGGGCCTCTTCCTTTCCTCTTTAATTTCACTGTCCCTTTGTTATGCCATCCCTATTCTTCATGAACAGATTATAGCCCAGTAAGACCATCTCCAATTCATCTGACTCATCAAACCATGTCTTTATGACAACAACATTAGCAAGGTCTGCTTTCAACATTAGAGCTTGTAGATCTGGAATTTTATTATCTAGACTATGAGCTTTTGTGCTCAAAGCCTTCCAGCTATTTATCCTTGGCTTGTCTACATACTGTATATTAAGCATGATGTGGTTTCTAGTTTGCTTCCTCATCTTTTCCATGTAAGGATAACCTTAGGAGGTGAAATACAGCTTGCATTTATTAATGTAGTATTTATCATGACTGTTCAATACAATGGAATCAACAACAAACAAGAACTGCTCTGAAACTGGTTAAAGATACTAGACATGATTCTGTAAACAAATGTTACTGCAAGTACTACTTAACATTTATTTAGCGCTACTAGGCATACTCGGCACTGTACACCTACACATAAAAGACAGTCCCTGCTTCACAGAGCATACAATCTGCTAAATAAATATATTCTCAGTGATAATTTCTTCAAGGAATGTACCTTGGATGATGTATCTGTACGTCACAGAGATGGAATGTCTAAAAGGTGTGGCAAAGTGCAGTTGGAAACTTTGTCCACCAATGTTTTCAGTCTTACAACTCTGATTTCATGTTAACATCTGCAAGCGTGTGTGTATGGGGGGGTTAAAGGAGAGAGCATGAAAGAGAGGAAAAATGCTTTAAAGATAATGACACCTCCAGAATGTTAATAATACTAAAGATTCAAAGGGTACATTTTTTTTCTTTACCGAACTAGCAAAAAGGCAGATTGACTTAGTCTATTCTTTTACACCTTTATGCCAAAGACTCACTGGATTTATGTTACTGCAGCTTCACTCTTTGCTTTACAATCCCTTAATCCTTAAAGAGCAGAGAGTTCAGTTCAAGACAACTTCATACAGAATATAGGAAAATAGTCTATGAGCCTACCTCAAGTATGGTGACAATTTTTTATCAGCAATTATTTAGTTGCATGCCAAACCTAAAATAGCTTTGAGGAAAACAATTGTCAAATAATGCATTGCTACTGAGACTCTCTTCCACCACAGTTTGATTCACGTACAGGAAAAGTAATGAGCGTTTTCATGTGAGCCACTTGCAGACACTTGTATCCATGGTTTACATTGCTATTCCACTAGTGAATTTTTATGAACTAGAATGGAAGGGGAAGTTATTCTAGAAAATGTATTTCAACAAGCTACAGTCCATTTTTTCTTTTTAATGTTGTGCAGGTTAGATGAAGGCAATTACTTCTCCCAATCATAGTTATTATCTATGAGACATACATTTCTCAATTACTTCCATGTGTCTCTTGAGTAACCTATATATTCCATGTCTGTAATTTGTCATTGTTTCTAAGCTTTTCATGGTGATAGTTTTCAACCTGTCTTGGTTTTATAAATATATGCCAGCAACTATTTCAGAATGGTTACACCAAAGACTCTACTCAACTGGCCTTGGCAATTCCTATCTGAACACGAAGAAACACGAATCGGTTGACAAAAACAACAAAGACTATAAAATATGTAAGAAGAAAGATTGGCATATTGAATTTCAACAGAGGCATATTAACTATGAATTAAATTTCTACCATCAATATATAACACTTAGGGGTATGTTTACTAAACTGCAGTAATGTCACGTGCGTTAGTTTCCGGGGTAAAGGTACAGATGCCCATATAAAGGCATGGGTGGGGCATCATTATGGCAAGCGTGTCAGGTAATGCGTCTTATAAGGCGCGTCATAAGGCACGTTATAAGGCACGTTACAAGGCACCTTTATTAGGGACAGTACAAGGCACATTATAAGGCACATTACAAGGCACTGTTATTAGGCACAGTACAAGGCACGTTATAAGGCACTTTATTAGGCACAGTACAAGGCACGTTATAAGGCACTTTACAAGGCACTGTTATTAGGCACGTTATAAGGCACCTTATTAGGCACAGTACAAGGCATGTTATATGGCACGTTATAAGGAACGTTATATGGCACATTACAAGGCACTGTTATTAGGCACAGTACAAGGCACGTTATAAGGCACCTTATTAGACACAGTACAAGGCACGTGCCTGAACATGCCTTGTACTGTGCCTAATAAGGTGCCTTATAATGTGCCTTATAACGTACCTTGTACTGTGCCCAATAAGGTGCCTTGTACTGTGCCTAATTAGGAGCCTTATAACGCCTTATACGGATCTGAAAAGATATTACTATCACAGGCAAGAAAAATATTTGCCTTGGACAGGAGGGAACAACAAGGAATTGAACCCATGACCGCCACCTAGAACATCAGTGTACTAACCAGTAGGCTATACCTCTATGACCTGTTGCACAGCAATGGCTGGGTACAGAAGGACTGCAGGTCACTGCACAAACCGTCTTCTCTGTGTGCCAGCATAGGGTAACCCCACCAGCACCCATGATGCATTGCACATACAGAACAGCGGCCTACAGCTGACCACCAAATGGGGTCTGCACCTCTCCGGTACTGCAGCATGGTAAGATCGACTGACAGTGCATGATACTGGCATAGAGTAACTATGGACCATGCCATTGTGTAGGTTCTGTGCTCACCCTGAGGGATAGGATGGGCACCCAGCACTAGGTCCACAGTACATGTGGTGCTAGAGATAGGTCTTACTGCACATCCTCAGCACTGCCAGTGTGTGACAGGTGTTCCCAGCAGTGCAGCTGAAGGTGCATCTGTTCCAGCTGTGTTCTGCAGTCACATGTGGCCCTGGACATCACCTAGATTAGTGTGTACCCGGTGTTAAGGTCTGGCTGCCATGGGTACCTGTTATCAGGGCAGTGGGGTATCTAGACTCGCATGAGGGCGATGTAGCACTGCCACTATGGGTCGAAGTGGTATGTGCTATATACCCCAATGGGCCTCAATCACCCCTTTTGTAGATGAGGGTGTGGTGGGACAGGTGCTTGCACCCTGCAGAATGGTTGCAGTACCAACAACCACAATCCTGCTGACAGATGACAGCCCTCCAGGGCCAGTGCCATACCTGTGACCCTTGCAGACCAGCAGTGATGCTTGGGGTAGGCTCACCTGCTCCACGCCACGGTCTGCCATTCATCAACAGACAGCACAGTCATACTGCACCTGCAGCACCCTACAAGGTGCTCCCACCATGCACAGGCAAACTGCAGACAGCCCACTAACCAGTCCACAGTGCATGCTCACAGGGGACTCCTATGCACCCAGAAATGGGATGCACAGTACAGACACCAAGCAGGCATCTCTGTGCTTGGGCCCCAAAACTGGGAACACACAGGTATCACTGTAAACAAATAATGTGTGACACTATGTGGGAACATAGACATGCCATGGTCACTGCTCGGTCAGAGTGAGAGTGACCCCCAGCGTGACATGCTGTGGCCACCCTGTCTATGCAGGTGGTGGTTGAGCACTACAGTGTCCCAGCCATTGCCCTCCACCCTGTGCAGATGGATCCTGGCCAATCCGCCCTGTCTGGGCCATACCCACAATACCTTGCTCCTCATTATGCACATTTGCAGGCTAACGCTGGAAGCAGTATGAGCAATGTGGGCTCAGTGAGGTGTTGGCAGAAACAAAACAATGGAGAGACATACACACACTCCCACACCTATCTCAGCATTATGCAGAGATGGAGGTGGTTGACAACCCTACCCGCTGCACTGGTCCTGATCACAGTGCCGACATTGCTAATCTGTGCAGGGGGTAGTAGTAGTGCTCTGGTGATAACTGCAGCTCTGTGCTGGGGCCAACAGCTTGACACTCCATGAAGCTGTGGATAGTGGAGCCCTTGTGAGTGGGTGTCCATACCCCTGTGCAACACTGCTTTGGGGTTTGCCCATGTTGTTGCTGTGGCTGCATTGTGGGCTAAAACTATGGGGAGATGCTCTGCAGGATCCACAGATGGGACCTGAACCTCTGACCCTCTGCTCTTGGACATGCTGGCTGAGTGTACTGCACCACACTGTTGCCACAGCAAAATAGTGGTCCCTGGGCTATCTTTACGTTCCTCAGCCAGACCTCTTCTGTTGCACTGCACACCACATTCTGGTACAGGGCATGGCCTAGGTCCACTGCAGGCGGGTGCCACTGCTCCCTCCAGCACAATTATCCACCCTCTCTGCCATGCCGCCATGACCATATGCTGTTGGTGCCAGTGGTGCGCCATCCCAGGCCATCCAGGGGGCAGGTAGGCAGCTGCCTAAGGTGTGGGTTCTGGGGTAGGGGTGCCTACATAGATGTCCACGCTTCCCCAGGCACCGCCTGTCAAAGTTATGCGCCCCTTGGGGTGCCTGCTGGGTAATGTCTCCTGGATGCAACACTGTGGGCTACAGACTCATGGGCGTGTTTGACCCTGGTCATTGCTGTCTTGCTGGTTTCCATTTTCTGCATTCCTATGTGCCACCTCGGCAACCGCCTAGTCCACCCTGTGCCGCAGTAGCCCCCACTGCATGTCCCGCTTGCAGCCCCCATGCCCCATTTGTACCATCACCATTGTGGCCTTTCATACCTGGGCACTATGCTGTTGCTGCAAATGGAGCACTACTATCACCTTTCTTGGGCTCCCTGCCTATGCTGTACATTGCTGACACTGAAATAGTTTCTCTCTCTTGCAAATGTGTGCTAACACCAGGTTTTCAGTTGCGTTAGGATTCAGCCCTTAATTTCTCCACGTTAGTGTGAAAGGGGCCTCTCCCTGCCCACTCCCCCCTCATTGACTCCTTCTCTCCGCCCTCTTTCCACCCTTTTCTGGACTTACCGCGGCTGGGAACGTTAAGGCGCATTATGTAATGTTAAGGTGCCTTAACGTTACAGAACGTTAAGGCACCTTAACATTACATAACACGCCTTAACGTAGCTGCTGCTACGTTACCGCAGTTTAGTAAACATACCCCTTAGTCCAAGTCATGAAAACCTTTAGAAGTATTTTTGTTTATGAATAGCAACTAACCATGTAATATCATAATTACTAAGGATATGCATTTGTTTGAAATAGTATAGGAAAAGTAAATGACATTTGCTATAATGTTTAATGTGGTTTTTGAATTTGAAATGGAAGTAAAAAATCCAAAATTTTGTCTCTTTCCATCTTTCATAATTACTGCACACTAGGGGGGTCATTTAGAAGATGTGAAGGCACATTTTACAGATGATATCCAAGTGCAATCTTGAATGCCCAAGCCAGAACGCCAGAAAACAAAGCAGGCACGTCCGAGTTTAGGCATGATTTCACAAACATGGATTTGTTTGAGTTGGATATCTGTGAGGCGATTTACATAGACATCCCTGATATAGTATTCAAGCCTGGAGATGTCTAGGAATAGCCTATTGGTTAGAGCAGTGGGCTAGGACCAGGGAAGCCAGGATTTGAATCCCACTACTGGTATCATTGTGATTGTGGAGAGTACTGGGGATGGTGGCATGCCATCTTTTATACACCCTCTGGATGTTTTATGGTCAAAACAAGCACTTTTCCCATGCCTATAAATGTTTGGAGTAGGTCTAAACTTGAGCGGGGACAGGATGATGTTTTTGAAATTGAGCAGGGACATCTAAGTCCATTGCACCACCCCAGGCATGCCTCCCCCATGTCCCCTGCCTACTTGGCCATCTTTGCACCGGAGACATCTTTAAAAGTCATTTGTACAATGGCTCTGGGGACATCTCTGTGATTTGGAGGTCTGCAAACATGTTTTGGATGTCCAAATCATGATTAAGGCTTTTAAAAAAAGGCTTTTTAAAGAAATGGACATCCCAAACTGACAAAAAGGAGGTCGCAAAGGCAGGGATGTGCAGAACCCAATTTCAGAAATAGCTAGTTTTGCTGTCCCCATGGTACCCATGTCCATCTCAGAATGTCCTGAAGTTGATGTGTCGGGGGGGGGGGGGTGTTTCTGGGTGTGGTTAGGGTGGCACAAGCAGCCACAAGTCCTTGACATATTTCACATAGCAGTAGGGACATGCAGGGTGCAGTATGCGTATGTCTTCTGCTACAGCTGTTATAAGTCACAAATAGGTAAGGGACTTATCAGTCTATGATGACTACGGTTTGTGTTTGTGACTGGATGAGCTTGTACTGGAGAGCGATTGGTCTGCTTGTTGTCCATTTCCACTGGTTAGTCTTTGTAGAGACCCCCTGTGTCTCTGCTGTGCATTGTCCTCCTCCCATTACCGTCACCACCCTCTACTGTTGCCCATTTGTCTACCCCAGATGACAACCACCCCTTTTTCCTGACCCTGATACCATCTGCCCTCACCATTGCCTGGCAGCTGCATATCCCCATGTTCCCTTGCAGCCCTTGTATTAAGTGTGCCTTTGTGCCCCTGCCATGATACTGTGAGTGTGTGTGCACTTATGTGTGTGGGCATGGAGGAGAGGTGGTATGTGAGTGGTCTCTGGTGTGTGTCTTTGTAGCTCTGTGTGTGTGTCTTATTCTGTCTGTCTGTTTATGTTGTTGTGTTTCTATGAGAACAGTGCACTGGATGTAGGTAGAGAGGTAAAAAGGGTGTTGATGGTGGGGTCACAAGGGGGCCAAAAAAGGTGTTGTGGTGGGATTGAAAGGGTGTTGGTGGTGGGTAGAAGCTATGGATATTGTGTCTGCCAGGTTTTCACTGGCCACAGGGGCAAGGAGAGAGAAAAGAGAGCACCCCTACCAGAAGGTGTATCAGATAGGGATCCAAAACCTGGACTTCACTGATGAATGTGAGGAACTAGATCCCCTCCTGTGCACACAGAGGGGCAAATCCATTCCTGTGCACCCAAATTCACCACAGCCCTTGCATTCCTGGCCATGGGCAGCTTCTAATCAGTGCTGGCTGCCATGGCAGGCCTCAGCCAGTCAGCTGTATCACTGTGCATATCCCAGTTCCTTGCAGCCTTTCTAACCCGCACAGCTGACTACATTGTCTTCCCCTCCATTATATAGCAGATACAGCAAACCATGCTGCAGTTCCATGATGTGGAACATTTCCCAACAGTTTTGGGTGTGATAGACTGCACATGTGGCCCCCTCCCATCTCTTTCACCTCCCTCTATCTAATGTGCCCCTTGCTCTTACACCCTTCCCCTCTCTGGATTTTAGGGTTTGGGAAGATGAAGTGGAGGGTGCTACACTGCTATCACTGGAGCTGATGGAGTCCTCTTCCTCCTCCTCCTCCTCCTCTGCTCCTTGTGTGGCACTATGGAATTCAGGGAAGCACAATGGGGGCTCATAATCATGGAGCAGAGGTCCAAGGATGTTGGAAGGTGGAGTGTTGCGCTGCATGTTCTGGATGGATGATTGATGTGTACCAACTCTATTGCAGGAAGAAAGTGCAGAAGGGTGAGACATTGCTACCTAAACTGAGGTTGTAATCTGACCACTGGCTAGAGGCTGAACATTGGTGGAGGATGACCTCAGCTCAACAAAGGTGTCTCTCGGGTTTTAGCACACTCCCCATATTTCTATAATAAGGGTATGAGTGGCATCCCTATATTCCTGATATAAATGAAGAAGCTCTCGATAAAGTTGTAGATATTCAATGTTCTGTGCAGCACCTTTCTCCACATCACAGTAATTGTTGGCTGTGCTGGTGGGTAGCACAGATTCCCTCCTCTTGCATGGATCCTTGTCTCCTCAGCAGGAGGGTCCATATTTCAGCATGGGAATGGTGGTGTCAGCAGCATGGCATCTCTACAAATGGTCTCTTCCTTCACCTTCTCCAGGTGTTGCTCTTTGCTGCCTCTGAAGTCCCCTTGCCCAAGAACATAAGATATGCCATACTGGGTCAGACCAACGTCCATCAAGCCCAGTATCCTCTTTCCAACAGTGGCCAATCTAGGTCACAAGTTACTAGCAGTTTTCCCAAAAGACATAAGTTCCACAGTGCTTGTATCGGGGCAAGCAATGGATTTCCCAGGTCCCTTTTAAAAATGGTTTATGGACCTTTCCTCCAGGAACTTGTCCAAACTCTTTTTTAAACCCGGCTACACTAACAGCTTTTACTACATTCTTTGGTAATGAATTCCAGAGTTTGATTATATGTTGAGTGAAAAATTATTTTCTCTTATTAGGCTTAAATGTCCCCAAGTCTTTCTATATTTTGATGGCATAAATAATCGATCTACATTTAATCATTCCACTCCATTCATTAATTTATAGACCTTCTATCATATCACTCCTCAGCCGTCTCTTTTCCAGGTTGAAGAGCCCTAACCTTTTTAGCCTCTCTTCATAGGGGTATCCTTCCACCCCCTTTACCATTTTGGTGGCTCTTCTCTGTACCTTTTCTAATAATGATATATCCTTTTTAGATACGGTGAACAGAATTGCACATAATATTCAAGGTGCGGTCACACCATTGAATGATACAGAGGCACTATAATATCCTTTGTTTATTCTTCATTTCTTTCTTATAAATCCTAGCATTCTATTGCTTTCTTGGCCGCTGCTGCACACTGGGCAGGGGGTTTCAACATGCTATCCACAATGACACCTAAATCTTATTCCTGGGTGGTGGTTCCTAATGTGGAACCTTTGCATTGTGTAACCATAGTTTGGGTTGTTCTTTCCTAGGCGCATAACTTTGCACTTGTCCACATTAAATTTCATCTGCCATTCGGATGCCCAGTCTTCCAATTTATCAATGTCCTCTTGCAATTTTTCACAATCTTCATGGATTTTAACAACTTTGAATAATTTTGTGTCATCTGCAAATTTGATAACCTTACTCCTTATTCCCATTTCCAGGTCATTCATGAATATGTTAAAAAGCAGTGGACCCAGCACAGATCCCTGGGGTACTCCACACCTTTCTCCATTGGGAAAATTGGCCATTTAGCCCTACCCTCTGCTTTCTATCTTTTAACCACTTACTGATCCATAGTAGTACTTGGCTTCCTATTCCATGACTTTTTAATTTCGCCAAGAGTCTCTCATGAGGGACCTTGTCAAAGGCTTTCTGAAAATGCAGATACACTATATCAACCGACCCACCTTTGTCTACCTGTTTATTGGCACCTCCAAAAAAGCATAACAGACCAGTAAGGCGAGACCTTCCTTGACAAAAGTCATGATGGCTGTCTCCCTACATCTTCTTAAGTAAAGACCAAAGTAAAGAATTCATTCAGTTTCTCCACTATGTCCTTATCCCCTCTTAGAGCCCTTTTTACCCATCTATCATCTAATGATCCAACTGACTCTCTCTCAGGTTTTTTGCTACGAATGTACTTGAAAAAGTCTTTATTATTCATTTTTGCCTCCACAGCAAGCTTCTTCTCAAATTCTCTCTTTGCCTGCCTTATCAATGTCTTGCATCTAACTTGCCAGTGCTTATGTTGTTTCCAGTTTTCATCATTTGGCTCCTTTTTTCATTTCCTGAAAGATGTTTTTTTGGCAACAGCCTCTCTGACCTCACCTTTAAACCATGCTGGCAGTTTTTTGGACTTCCTTCCACTTTTCTTAAAGCGTAGAATACAGCTGGTTTGGTTTTCCAAGATAGTATTTTTGAACAGCACTCTTGCTTAATGTAAATCTTTAACCTTTGCAACTGCTCCTTTAGTTTTTTCTTAACTATTTTCCTCATTTTATCATAGTTTCCCTTTTGAAAGTTAAAAGGTAGTACTGTGGATTTCCTTGCCATCCTTCCTCCATTTATTAAATCAAACGCTATGATCACTATTGCCAAGTGACCCCAACACTTCCACTAAAGACTAGGTCCAAAATGGCTTCCCCTCTGGTCAGTTCATGAACCAGCTGCTCCAAGAAGCAGTCATTTATTTCATCTAGAAACTTTATCTGCCTAGCATGTCCTGCCATGACACTGACCCAGTCGATACTGAGGTAATTGAAATTACCCACTATTATTACTGTGCCGTAACTTTTGTTAGCACCCCTGATTTCTTTGAGCATCTCATCATCTATTGGTTCATTCTGGTCGGGTGGTTGACAGAGCACCCCCCACTGCCATCGTCATCGTCTTCCCCTTCCCCTTTTTACATGAAATTTCATAGAGATTCTACAGTGAATTTTGTTTCCTGCAAAACTTTAATCCTTTGTGACTCAAAACTCTCTAACATAGAGTGCAACCTCTCCACCAATTTGATCTGCTCTATCATTACGATATAGTTTGTACCCAGGTATCACAGTGTCCCACTGGTTTTCCTCCTTCCACCATGTCTCTGAGATACCAATCATATCTAACCTCTCATATAGTGCTATATATTCTAAATCTCCCATCTTATTTTTTGACTTCTAGCATTTGCTTACAAGCATTTTAGATGCTGTATTTTATTCAGATTAATCTGGTTATCGGTAGGCAGGGGTAATTTGGAATCTTTAAAGCTCTGTCTGCTCTGTACTCAAGGGCATTTGGGTTAGTTTTGTCTTTATTGGAACTTCTCTGCTGATATGCCCTAACATCAATCTTTTGCTAATATCCTTTAAGGATGCATTGTTCCGAACCATGCACTCTTAGGTGACTTTCGGCTTTCCCCTAATATCTAGTTTAAAAGCTGCTCTTTCTCCTTTTTAAAGGTTAATACCAGCAGCCTGGTTCCATCCCGGTTAAGGTGGAGCCCATCCCTTCAGAAAAGCCCCTCCTTTCCCCAGAATATTCTCTAGTTTCTAACAAATCCAAAACCCTCTTCCTTGCACCATGATCTCATCCATGCATTTAGATTCCTGATCTCTGCCTGTCTTTTGGATGCTACCCTGGAAGTTCTGGATTTCAACTTCTTACCTAAAAGCCTAAATTTGGCCTCCAGAACCTCCCTACCAGACCTTCCTATGTCATTTGTACCGAGATGTATCAAGACAGCAGACTCCTCCACAGCACTATCTAAGACATTGTCTAGGTGGTGCATGAGGTCCCATACCTTCGCACCATGCAGATATGTTACTAGGCGATCCTCATGTCCACCAGCCACCCAGCTATCTACATGCCTAATGATCGAATCACCAACTATAATGGCTGTCCTAACCCTTCCCTCATGGGCACATGGCCCTGGAGAAACTTCCTCAGTGTGAGAGGGTTTTACATCACCTGAGGACAGGTCCTAGCTACAGGATCACTTCCTGCCACACCAGGGTGATGTTCTCCTGTCTCAAGTCCTCTCTTCTCCATGGCAACAGGGATGCTGCCAGACTGGAGGCAGGACTTCAGTACATACCTGTAGGCCTCGTCTATGTACCTCCCTGCCTTCCTTATGTCCTCCAAGTCTGCTACTCTAGCCTCCAGAGATCGGACTTGTTCCCTGACAGCAAAGAGCTCCTTGTATCTAGTACGCATGTAAGACCCCTCACCAACTGGGAGAAAATCATACATGTGATATTCAATGAAGAAGACTGGAAAGCCCCCATCTCACTGCTGGACTGCTGTCTGCATCTTAGTTTTAAGATTGTGTTTAGGTATTTAAGTTGTTTGCTTACTTAGGTTTACTGGGGATACTTATACTAATAAAACTATACCTACTGCATTTAATGGACTTTGTTCACTCAGGATTAATTAATCTCAGGTCCTTAATGTATGCCTGATGAAGATAAACAGTTGCACCTGAGAGTGAATATGGCACCTCCTTCTCTTTAAGAGGTTTAAGTACCTATAAAGCTATGATTATCCCATGGATGGATAAGAGTCAGGGAGGGAGGGAGGGAGGGAAAGAAGACTTATTAAAAGTTGGCTGCTACACAGTACTCTGTTCTGTGCTTCTAAAGTAATCTTTGACCAATTTCTTGGATGATTCACATAGCCCTTGCTTTGATAGAGGGAGTCTTTCAAAATGCCCCTTTGATCTGTCCCTTGGCTTTAACACCTATTTTAAACAATTTTACAGGTCCCTTGCCTCCTATCTAGAAGGCCTCTTTTTAAAGGTCTCTAGAAACAGTTTATTGCTCAAAGAATATGGACCCTATTTTTCTTTTTATGCTAAGTTATACTCTGATTTGATTTAAATTAAAACTCTTTGCTGATACTGGGGCCTGACTGAGTATTAAATTTAAACTAGCAGCTCTCTGCTGGGTTTTAAATTTAAGCAGAAAGCTCTCTCTGGTTTTTAAATGTAAACTGAAAGCTCTTTGTTGATACTAGGTCCTGACTGAGTATTAAATTGAAACTAGAAGTTCACAGCTCTGTTTTAAATGTAAGTGAAAGCTCTCTGTTGGGTTTTAAACTTAAACTGAAAGTTATCTGTTGAGTTTTTAATTTGACTAAAAGCTCTTTGCTGATACTAGGCCCTGATTTAAGAAATACACTGTATTCTAATTTACACAGATTAATTAGCTTTAATCCCCAAGATTTAGAAAAATCCCCAGAAGTAAATACAATTGCAGATCTCTCTCCAGAATTAGCTGTTCCTTTTTATATTCCTTCAATACTCTTTTGTGGTCCTTCTCTGTACAGCTAAACCTTGGATGCCTCATTGGAAACCTCTGAATCAGCTGCTGTGTATGTTTGTGCCTCCTGGATGACCCTGCAATCATCTTGGTTGCCCTCTGCCATGGTGTCATTTATAACCCCACAATAAACACAGACTAATATAATATTTTTGTCAGATCCATAGTCAGGAGAGTAAAACAACACTCTTGCAGGACTACCACATTCTTTTACTAGCTTAGAGTTCCAAAGAATACCAGTAACCTATCTTTTGTGTCCGTGGCTCTGCTTAAGGAGCTGCAGGATGTGAAGCAGAGCTTGAATATAGCTCAAAATGGGGGCTAAGGCCATCGAACTGACCTGTATCAAGGCTGGACACTGGTATTGCCACGGACACAAAAGATAAGTCAGTGGTGTTCTTTGGAAGTATAAGTGAGTAAAAGGATGTGGCAGTCCTGCGAGAGTGATGTTGTCCTCTCCTGACTGTGGCTCAGACAAAAATATCATATGAGTCTGCGTTTATTGTGGGGTTATCTTTTATAACATTGACTTATTTGTGATCACCTCAGGGGGGATTGTTTTTGGATGGTGTCATCTATAGCATTGTCATTATCCTCAGCACAAGTATGGAGCACAGGTATAGAGCATAGGTGCACACACTTACATTAGTGACTGTCTATGATACACCTATCCTTTCATGTGGGTAAGCAAGAAATGTTGGTGTGCACCAGTGTTGCTATCACCACTGACCACCATTGCATAGGTATGTGAGGTCAGCATCTGGAAACAATATGGGGTTACATGAGAGAGTGCTTGTAATATGTGTGGTACATAGCATGTACAGGGATGGAGGGAGGATATACCAGTTTGGCCTAGTACTCCAGTGCATTTCAGCCACTGCGATACCAGCCAGCCTAGCCCACCCAGACATAGCTTCAGGCCCACTCATGCTCCTACTACCTGACTCCATGTCAGTATAGGTTGAGTGACCACACAACTCCAGTTCTACAGCAACAGTCCATGCTGCTGAGGGAGGAGTGGCTCAGTGGTTGGGACAGATTACCTCAGGCCAGAAGACCAGGGGTTCAATTCCCACATGGGGACAAGCAACCTCAGGCCGGAGGGACTGGGTTCTCTAGTCCCATGGCCACTCCTTGTGGCCTTGGGAAAGCCACTTAACCCTTCATTGCCTCAGGTATACTTAGATTGTGAGCCCTTCAGGGACAAGGGAATAAAAAGTACCTGTTAGTATACATGTAAACCACACTGATTCTAAAGAGCGCAGTATAAAAAATAAATAAATTACTGCTATAGGTCAGTCATGACAATGATAGCATATGGGGTTAGGAGTGACAGCTGGTGTATACATGTGCAGATGTGTGCAGTGCTTACAGAAGGAATACTTAGTGTTTTAGGTGAGCAGCATTTCCTTTGGGATATGACAACCAGGAGCTGTCAAGATCCCCGACCCCTCTTAGGGATCCTGTCCATTGTAGCCATGATGTGCAATTCCCATTCTATAAGGGTTGGGGGCTGTCCATCTGCTGCCATTGCCACAGCCTTTCACTTTGCCTGGCGTCACTTCTCATCCTCGATGTCCCTGTTGCAGTGGTGGATGGCATTCAGTTTAAGGAAGACGCTGTGCCCCGGGTGTTGCTTGTGGAGACACTGACCTGTGCACTCATGGGGCCCAACAGCACATGATGTTGGGCCTGTACCTCCCTAAGCAGCATCTCTACCTCCCCTAGGCAGAAGTTATCTTTGCGGCAGGATTTTTTTAGGTTTGGGGGCCATGTTGCCTGAACAGTAGCAGTCACTTAGTGAAGTCGTGTGGTTTTCAGATGTTTGGATTCACTTTTATAGGTATTTAAGTGGGAATGTCCTGCATGTATCAATTGCCAAGAGACTACTGTGGCTGGAGGAGCTGCTTGTAACTCTGGACTATGCCTCCCTGGTGTCCCCCATTTCAGTTGTCTCAGGTTCAGCTGCATTGTTCTGTGGGGCTTGCTGTGGCACTAGCATTGGTGCTGCCTCATCTGCTGGCGCTGGAGCAGGGTTTGGAGCTATCACAGGTGGCACTGCCTGTGCCTGCTGCTGCAGAGAGATATCATGTTACCCTGAGATTTGACTTGCCCCTGTAATGGTGATAGCCTCCCTCAAATGGCTGCTTGGCATCTGCTGGTCTCTGTGACCCATGCCATACAGATTGTGGGCTCATGAATGTCACTAAGGGGCATGTTGCCAGATGGCATATTCTGTGGGCCATGGGCCATGGAGACTGGTTTTGTCTTGTATTGCTAACCATGGCAGCTGCAACTTCTTGGTCCTGAATGAGAGCTGCACTACAACCTTTCCCAGAGTGATCCTGAGAATCAGGTCCACATAGCTTATGGCTGCATTTCCTCCACTTACTCTTGATATACCCATTTCTCTCTGGCACTTATCCTTCCACATTCTTGACCTGCAGTGTTCCCCTTCCAATGTGGCATCTGTGTGATGCATGCTCTTTCTTCTGCCACTCACATCAGTGTCCCTCCTCTGCCCTCAACCTTGGGTCCTCCTGGTCTTTTACAGCTGCTCCTTGAGAGACCCTTACTTTTGCCTTGTTGAGGTGTTGGCCAATTTCCCTATTCAAAGCTTCTTCCATTTGCGATGCCACTACATTCCTGTCAACATGTCTGTCAGACCTTCCTGTGACCTTCCCTTCTGACCTCTGCAGCAGATATGAGGCTCTGCATCCTCACTGACACAGAACTGGCTTGTGTTGTTCTCATTGTGTTTGTTCATCCTTCACATGGATGTGCTGTCATTGCTAGCCATCGACTGGCATGGATAGCCTTCACTGAGCACCTTTATCATGCAAGCATTTTGTACCAGTTGAAAAACCTGTGGCCACAGATACACTGCATACCTTGCTGCTCCTGATGCTGCCTTTTCAGGCACTGCAGCATCCTGGGCCTCTTTCTCTGGATGGCCCTGTAGTGGGTCTTGAGGGCCTCAATGTCATGTACATGGAATCTCCTGTGAGAGAGAGGAATACATAGCATGCTTAGTGGAACCATCCTACCAGGCTCCAATCCCTTGTTATCCCTCTCTGTCCCTCCATATGTCACCCAGTGACTACTGCTGGACCTTAAATGCATAGTCTATCATTGTGTCTTTGGCTCATGGAACTCATCCTTCCAGCAGATGGGAGGGGGATCCTGTCTTAAGAACTAAAGAACATAAGATATGCCATACTGGGTCAGACCAAGGTCCATCAAGCCTAGTATCCTGTCTCCAACAGCGGCCAATCTAGGTCATACATACCTAACAGTTTCCCCAAAAGACACAGGTTCCACAATGCTTTGTACTGGGTCAAGCATTGATATCCTGGGTCCCTTCTTAATAATGGTTTATGGACCATTTCTCCAGGAACTTGTCCAAACATTTTTTAAACCCAGCTACACTAACAGCCTTTACTACATCCTCCGGTAACAAATTCCAGAGTTTGATTACACGTTGAGTGAAAAAATATTTTCTTTTATTAGTCTTAAATAGTTTACCCTGTAGCTTCATTGCATGTCCCCTAGTCTTTCTATATTCTGATAAGGTAAACAATCGATCTACGTTTACCCATTCCACTCCATTCATTAATTTATAGACGTCTATCATATCTCCCCTCAGCCGTCTATTTTCCAAGTTAAAGAGCCCTAACCTTTTTAGCCTTTCTTCATAGTTGTATCCTTCCATCCCCTTTACCATTTTGGTGGCTCTTCTCTGAACCTTTTCTAATAACGCTATATCCTTTTTAAGATACGGCGACCAGAATTGCACACAGTATTCAAGGTGCAGTCTCACCATGGCACGATATAGAGGCATTATAATATCTTTTATTTTATTTTCCATTCCTTTCCTTATGATACCTAGCATTCTATTTGCTCTCTTGGCCGCCGCTGCACACTGGGCCGAGGGTTTTAACATGTTATCCACAATGACGCCTAAATCTTTTTCCTGGGTGGTGGTTCCTAATGTGGAACATCATGTAACCATAGTTTGGGTTGTTCTTCCCTAGGTTCATAACTTTGCACTTGTCCACATTAAATTTCATCTTCCATTTTGATGCCCAGTCTTCCAATTTATCAAGATCCTCTTGCAATTTTCCACAATCCTCTTGGGTTTTAACAACTTTAAATAGTTTTGTGTCATCTGCAAATTTGATAACCTCACTCGTCATTCCCCCTTCCAGGTCATTTATGAATATGTCAAAAAGCAGTGGACCCAGCACAGATCCCTGGGGTACACCACTATTCACCTTTCTCCATTGGGAAAATTGGCCACTTAGTCCTACCCTCTGCTTTCTATTCTTCAATCAGTTCCTGATCCACAATAGTACACTGCCTCCTATCCCATGACTCTTCAGTTTCACCAAAAGTCTCTGATGAGGGACCTTGTCAAAGGCTTTCTGAAAGTCCAGATGCACTATATCAACCAACTTACCTTTGTCCACCTGTTTATTCACACATTCAAAAAAACATAACAGATTAGTAAGACAAGATCTTCTTTGTCTAAAGCCATGTTGGCTGTCTCCCATTAGGCCATGACTATCTACATGCTGAGTAATTGTGTTCTTTATGATGGTTTCTACCATTTTTCCCAGTACTGATGATCACCCCTGGAGCCCTTTTTAAAAATTGGCGTTACATTGGCGATCCTCCAATCTTCAGGTATTACAGATGATTTTAATGAAAATTCACAGATTACTTATAGCAGGTCTGCAATCTCATATTTCAGTTCTTTCAACACCCTTGGATGTATACCCTCCGGCCCAGGTGATTTTCTACTTTTCAGTTTATCTAATAGTTGTAATATATCTTCCCGATGTATCAATATTTCCTTCAATTCTTCCACACCTTTAAATTCCATTTCAGTCATGGGTCCTGCTCCTATTCATGATTCTATGTAGGATTGGCAACAAACTTATCAGTGGTGCCAATTTAAGGTCATTGTGTGGGTGCATGCATTTTCTGTCTGCCCTCAAATCTTGCTCAGGCTCCATCCTGGTGCACAACAAGGTCTCCATGTGCCAACACCTATATATGGACATGATGCCAGCCTGGCCCTCTTTCTTGCCAGACTTGTGATTCTTGGTGTGCCCTTCAAACCTCCCTCACTTCCCTGAACCCTGCACTTCCTGCTGCAATGTTCTGAGAGTCTGCTGCCACCTTGCACCTTACTCGTTGAACTACTGTTGTGTGCACTCCTGCTTTGTCTATTGTGTGACTGCTAGTACTCATATATTATGTGTTCCCTGTTTCCTGTATGTATCTGGATGCTGACTGATCCATATGGCCCTCTGCTGATGGCAACATGGGCATCTTGCTCCCTTGACTACAATGCCACCCTTCATCTGCACTAATTGTCTGCCCTGAGCCAAGAGCACCCCCTGTATACCTTGTGTTGTCGGTACTTACTGATCCAGGGTCTGGTGATTCTGTTGCCAGATATAGTGTGCTGCCTGGTAGGCAGGTCTGTGTCCTCATAGCAGGTAGATGACTTTCTCATGCTTGATTATAGTTAGTTGAGCCTCCTTGTCTCCTTGCATGTGTAGTTTGGCTGTCTGGTCAACATTTCTGTCCATGTGCTGAGCTTCTTTGTGACAGTATGTTGTGATAAGGAAGCTTATCAGGACCCAAGAGCCAGGGATAAAGAGAAGGAATTTACCCTTATAAAAGGACCTATTTTACCAGGTCAGAGACACAAAACTCCCTTTACACCTAGAAAGCAGGTAATTCCTAGCTACAATAGGTTGCAGAATGCCCCTAGTGGAGAAAAGGAGAGGGAATATAGGCTCAGGGTAAGGAACCCTTATGTCACTGAATTCCCCAATTACTCAGCTGCCACGAGGCAGTTTGATCTCCAACACCTGAGAGGATAGGGGGTGCAGCAGGCACCTGAGAGGTTTAAGACTAGATCAGTTTATTCAGAAGAGACGCAGGAGAGGAAGAAGAAGAGGAAAGGAGAGAGAACGCGAGAGCAGTAGGAGTGCCTACTGGAAGAGGAATGGATCTGGAACAGTGAGAACAGCAGGAACCAGGAACATAAGTTGGAGAACAGGACATGGAAGCACCAGTGAATGGTGGCCAGAGCATGAGAGAGGAGAAGCTGCTACAAGCTTTGACCCAGGTATGAGCATTAGAAGCTTGCCTAATTCTGAGCACTACAGAATTGCCAGAGACAGCCTTAGCCCTAACAGAAGGCAGTCAGCTAAGCCCTCTAAGCCAGAATCAGAGGAAGTGCCAATGTAACTGGGTGAACCAGACATAGCTTTAGAAGAAGAAGTCTCATACATGGATTGCTCTTTATGCCAGTCTTCCAATACAGAGGGTTTGAAAGGGAGTCAACCGTAAGGAAAACCTCCAGTGTCCGGTAGCCCTAAGAGCCTGTGGTTAACTTGTGAAGGTCCTGAGTTAAAGGCAAAATACCTTTTTTTTACTGTGCAAGCCGAAGCTGCCTAATTAAGTTGGTGAATCAGCTGTGAGCCAGAGCAGTGCTCAGCCTGAAGCTGTATTAACGGTGAAAGTAAGGAAAGCTTTTGTTTGGCTGTTTATAAGAAAACCTTGCATAGAGAATTGCTTGCCTGTGAAGAGTTTAACTGCCTTGGTGAAAGTTTTTCTATGTTTAAGAAGACAAACAGTGTTCTGGACTGAGAGAAAAAGAAACCTGCTTTAAGAAAAAGCTGTTTCTGTTTGTTTGATCAGCACTGCAAGCCATGTCTGATAGCATGGGCTGTTAAAGTATTTATGTTTATACTGGAGAACATTGCAAGCTGTTTTGTTTGGAATTCATTTATATCCTGATGTTCATTTACAAGAATCCTGGAGAAATAATCCAAAGGTGGAATTTGTGAACCTTAGCGTGTTTTTTTCATTTAATAAACTGTCATTACCTTACCACTCAAGGCAACTACAAAGGTGTTTTTTTTTTTTACCTGAGGTTGAATACTTTCTGACTGAACTACCTTTCCCATAAGGCATTACAAGGCAATCAGTCAGTTAAAGACCAAAAGGTGAATCTCTCTAATGACAACCACGCCCCTCCATACTGCATATAAGGGGCTATGGGTGTGACAATGTACATTTGTACTTTACATCATGCCTGCACATCTCCACTCCCATTTCTGTACATGGGTCCCTGCACATCTGCCTCACTGTATTTTACATGTGTTACATGTGTAATTTGCAGTCTTGTTCCCCTTGTCCAACTCCCTGGATGTTCATGGAGATTTCATACAGAACTGGCACGCTCACAGGTCCATTCTGAAATTGGCTCCATTGGTAATATATCCCTGTGATGCAAACCAATTTATGCATGGTAGAAGCATACGTACAGCCCACACCACAGAAAGGATATGACAAATGCCTGTCCCAGGGCACCCAACAGATCTGCACATCCCACACCCACACCCATGTGATCCCAGATGACACAATCAAATGCCTCCACACAGCCTGCTGCACAGAACCCCCAGCCACCCTCACAACCCCCAACTGCAACAACACATAGCAAACACCCCACCCCAGACACACACACCAGGCCCTTGATGTGAGAGCTACCTCTGCCCCCCTTGTCCTCCCCTTGACCTCCCCTTCCCAGAGGGCACCTGGGCAGGTGTGGGTAGCACGACTTGCACTAAAGATGAGGGTGGAGAGCTATCAGACCCAGAGCTGCAGCTTTCCCTGCTCCCCTCTCCAAGACCCTCATGGAAGGGTGGGAATATCAATGGCAGCCCCATGCCCAGAGGAACAGATCCCAAAATACCGGACTTTGCCATGGTGATGGATCCCGCAGCTGTGGCCGCCCTCACAGTGGCGTGCATGGAGACCTTGCTGATGGATGGCAAAGAAGCAGGTGCAGGAGTGCCAGCACAGAGAGGTGCAACAGCAGCTACAGACCCACAACTAGCTGGAGGTGGCGCTTCAGCCACTGGCTGGGAGGTCGTACAGACCAGAACAGGTAAATGGATAGGTACAGGGGCATCCTGCATCCTGTCCAGCAGGCAGTCGATGTTGGTCTTCAGGTGACACACTGAGGCATCAAGGTGCTCTGTAGCAGTATGCTGGCACTCCTGCAGGGCCATACTATGGCGCAGGAGCTCAAGCTTCACCCATCCACGTTCTTTGTGAGCCTTATTTTGTGCCAGCAGGTGCTCAGCACAGATCAGAAGCTGCTCTGACATGCATTGGTGGCAGCAATCATGGCGTGATGCTGCACCCTGCCTTCTAGGGGGCTCAGATGATGAAGTGAGCTATTCCTCAGTACTTCAGGAACCAACATCCCCTTGTGGCACACTAATGTTTGCTTCTGGTAGCAAATAGGCTGGGCCCACTGGATGAGGATCCCCCCTCATGTGACTCCACAGAGGTGACAGCATGGGGAGCAGATAGCACCATTGGAGGAGCAGCAGGAGTTGAGGCAGGCATGGGGGCAGTGCTGGGTCCTGCATCTGCACCTGTGGACATAAGGATGAAAGAAGTGTCCAACACCGGATGATGCACCCAGCACATACCCACATGAACATCAGTGTAGCACAGAACCCCTAAGATATGATGCCACAGAAATTGATGAATAGCGTTAGGTGGGGTCCAGTGTCCCAGTACATCATGGAGCAGTGTGAAACAAGAACCCACCCCCACAATAGTGTATACCCATAACCACAGAGCCCCTCAATGAGGCAGCAGAGGCCAACATGTCCATGCATCATACCCTGAGTGTGCCCCCAAGCCCACACATGCAGATTGAAATGCCAACCCCCAGTGATATGTGCTTGGGGAACCCTGGTGAGTCTGCCCAGGTGTGGAAGCTACAGATCACAAACCACACACAATACAGCAGCAGGCAGTCAAAAGAAGGGAGAAAGTATGCCACAGTTGCAGCCGCGGACACTGTACACAAACAAGAACTGTTACCCATACCGATGACAGAACAAGAAAATATATGGAAAGAGGTGTCCACAGGTGTCTGGTGAGCAAACCTGAACAACCTGTATCACAGTGGTGCATGACCACCATGTGTGTAAAGTCAAGGTGAGCGTCAATCCCAACAAGTGGTTGGGGGATTTGTGGAGACCACAGGGACACGGAAGGAAAAAATGTGCAGAGTACAATGGTGTGTGGAAGTGATATCTGAAACAGAGACACAGGTCTGGGACAGAACCTGTGTGTGAAGGCAGAGGACATATAGCTGCCATTCACCCTGGTCCAATGAGGACCATGATGTGTCCAGTTGCCCGACACCTACCATGGCTGTGGGGTCTACTGTAGCCAGGATACGCTGTTCCAGGTTGGTCAGTTGCTCTTCCTGCCCATCTATTCCCATGCATCACGCCTTCTTGCATGCATCCCTCTGCACCTGACGCTACTTCTGCTTAATGTCCTCAATATCCCTGTTGTGGAATATGGCATTTAGTTTCCAGCATATGGCCAGCTACTTCCTCTGCCACTCATAGGTACCCATCTTAGTCTCCTCCGTACCCATGAGGATCTCAAAATCCTCAAGGATTTCCTTGAGGAGGAGTGTCAGCTCCCCATCTGTTAAGTTGGGTTTGCATGAAGACACCTTTGGAGCCATGGCACATACTATCTACAGGGTCAAGAGAAACACATATAGACCACAGGGGCGTGTCCATCAAGGGTGTACACATTTTATAGCATGTAGATGTGCAGTTGTGGTGACGTACAAATGACCAAAATACATTACGCATGTATACGTACAGACATGCAGATGCATAAATATACATCTTCGTCCATCTCCCTGCTTCAACAGCGTTACCCATGCCAGGTACACATCTGACACACATTCGGAGGATCCCCCAACTGTGCTGGTACAGACGAGGTAGGTGGCAAACAAGAAATGACATAAACCTGTAGTTCTGTGAGGTGTTGCCTATGCACCATGGCCGCAGCTGCTAGGTGTGCAGTGCTGGTGCCTCTGTGGGCAACACTGATGAGCAACAGCCCAAGGGCAGGAGCAAAGTGCCCTGCACCGATCCATACCACATGTCAGGCAGATGATGTCAGGGGGATGGGTGAACCAGAGAGTGTATGTCAGATAGCAGGATGAGCCAGGGATTGCAGATGAATGCACCCCCAGGACCCCATGCCTCTCCCACAGTAGCAGATCTGAGGACCCCGTGGGGTGTTGCCCCCTGTGCAGAGTCAAGCCAGCACTACTATCATGGGACCACTGGCCAAAACAACTCTCAATGGAGTGATGTGATAGCACAGTGGTTGCAAACACAGTCCACCAACTAGCCAACCTGGGTTTAAGTTCCACACAAGGCCCATGTGACTGAAGGCTGCATGCTGCACAGCATGTTGGCAGAGGTCCTCCCCACAGCACTGCTCTGTAGAACATGAGTATACTACAGGGTGCTGTCCTGTCAGTGGCCAGGTTGTAGTTGCAGCAGCAATCCATGTTTATGTACATGAGCAAACATATGCATGCATGGGCACACACTTTGGTTGCCACAGTACACATGTCTATACAAAGGCATGGATTGCAGACACCTCCCATCAGTAGTGAGAAGCAGTCATAGATGCACTTTTGAATAAATATGCCTGCCTAGTGATGTCTGTGTCTGCACAGGAGCATGGCCATGGCAGATGATGTGCACATCCAGACATCTGCGCTCAAATATGTTTTTATACATTCACCTGAAGGTAGGTGCAAGTGGTGGCAGAGACCTGCAGAGAACATGACCCTGGAGGAGACCAATGTCTGGTTTTCTATGGCCCTCCTGCAGTGCACAGACCAGGAATGACAGAGGGTATCATGCAGGCGCCCATATGCAAGTGTCCCCAGGCTGAGGAGTCAGTACATAGACCTGACCGATGTGGTGTGTGTGACCAGGTACCAGTTTGACTGCACAGCCATCCAGGAGCTGAAGCCACAATTTTCATCCATTACACACACAGATAAGAAGCTATGCCTGTTCATATGAAGGCACTCACAGCCCTAGGCTTCCTGGAAACAGGTTCATTCCAATTGGTGGTGGCAATGACTGCAGGTCTGAGCCACGCAGCTGTGTCATGCTGCATAACACAGTTCCTTGATGCTTTTGTGGGACATTCTGCATAATACATCACCCTATTGCAAACACCACAGCAGTGGCAACAGGTCATGCTGCAGTTCCATGAGGTGCCAGGGTTTCCATCAGTCCTTGGGGCCTCGTGCTGGTGACTGGCTACTAGGTAAGTGGACACTGATATAGCAAAATGCATGCTCGCACGGGGTGGCCCTCAGGAGCACAAGAGAATGGGGTGCTGTAGGTTTCCAGGCAGGCTGTGCCTTCTGTTTGCAATGGTGGACAGGTGTGCAGGGACAGGATGAGAGTGTTGCAGGGTAATGCGCAGAAAGCATCAACTGGGCCACATGAGCACAGAAGTGGCACCAGACAGTGGTTTAGCCAAGTGGGGATTGCACATGCCCCAGGCATGGATTGGCTGGTGGTGTGCATCCTGGTGTCACTGTACCCCTGCTCATGCCAAGGACATGCCAGAGCCTCCAGGGACACCAGGATGTGACCCTGATCAGGTGACTGTATGCATGATGGAGGCTCACCCAGTCAATAACACGTGGTGGCTTGTTTGAAAGGATACTTTATTCAATAATAGTAAAAACCTGAGAACCCTATTATTGAATAAAGTATCCTTTCAAACAAACCACCATGTGTTATTGACTGGGTGTTCCTTGAGCAACGTGGTGTGTTGCTCTTCTTGGTGGACCTGATCTGCATGATGGAGGCTGACAGGCTTAGGGTCCCACCTGGGTGCAGGGTGTCATCCAAAGCTGTCCCCTGTATAGACCGCAAAGCTGACATAGCATCAGGCAGAACGTACCGACACTGCAAATAGTACCCCAGATCCATACCAAAATGGACCCCAACACAGGGTCACCTTAAACCAGCTCATCTGCAGGGCACAAATGGCTGATTCCAGTACCATTAGCACAAGATAGGAAACAAACACATTGGCATCCCTACAGGTATGTCCACCTCCCATCAGTAGTGAGAAACAGTCAGAGTGAGTGTAAACCTTGCAAAGGGTGGGTTCAGAGGCCCCATACGATCAGGCACAGCAGCACACACCCCTGCAGCACTGCCCCTTTGAGACATGCTGACAGCAGGCACAGCTGCAGCACAGGGAGCAGCTAATAACAAATACCATGGTCAGCTGTTATGACACTTCTTGCTAGTGATCACACATAACATGGCACATCTAAGACCAACACAGACACACAGACAGTGTGGGAGTCATTTTGTGCTATGAATAGCGGGGATGGAGGGCCTGATGGGTGTGTCGAAGGGCAATGCGTGATAGCTGCGATTCTGGTCTGCTCGAGGCACCCACAGAGTATCCCAGGCTGCAGATATGCCACTACAGAGATACCTGGACTGATGTGTACCACAATGTCAAGGCCAACATGTAAATGCAGGGTCAGTCCAGTCAGGTAGGATCTCCAGCAGTTTGTGCGATTGCCCTGTTCAGCTGACTCTGATTGTGGATACTCCCAATGCCACAAATGCTGCTAGCCTAGGGGTATGCCAGTCGGACAAAGCTGAAAGGTCCTGGGTGGTTGTGCATAAACAATGGCATCCTCTGACCTCACCCATTGAGGCCTTCACACCTATCTGTCCGCACTGTAAGATATACAGTATGTGATGATGTGAAAGCAAGAGTGTAATGCTGATGCGATAAGTCAGTGCAGGTGGTCGGTAGTCATTCATATGTATGCATGTCCATGGACATAATGTCATGTCTCTGATGCATAATAGCATTCCATGGCTAGATGTGGCATAAAAATCCCATCATACAGGGCTACCCCTTGAAAAGCCCCTACAAACCTAACCCCCAGACCAGGTTAAAATTGACGTATTGCATGCTGACATGTATTGGACAGGGCAGAGACCACATCACCCCCACCAACCTGCCAAGAGTTCACCCACAACTGGAAAGGGCCATCCATGTCCATCAAGGGTTGCAAACCTCCCCCAATTCAGATACTATGTAGGACACACTGTGATCCACCATAGCTGTAACCATGTGCTGAGCTACCTATCTGCAGTTTGGATCCTTGCAACCCACAACCCAGCTGCATGTTATGGTACCCATGGGTGACCCTGCTCAGGTGACATGGCAGTCAGGGTACATCTAACTGGCAAACCACCATCCATGTCTGCAGTGGGCAAACACCATGGTAGACATGGGTAGCACCCTCATCTAGGTCCTTGGGTAGTGCCAGGGGGCCCATATGACACCAAATGCCAAGGCTATCGATCCAACAGGGCTGACATGAGTATGTGTAACCCCTGATGTTGGCATGGGGGAATCTGGGATTTGTGTGGGGTCAGGGTTGTGTGCTACCTATAGGTGCTATGTCAGGCCTGGAGAGTGACATTGCAGATCTATGGGGTTGAGTCCTTGAGGGCATGTTGAGGGGAGCAAGGACTATGACAGGACATCTTGGACCATCCATTGGAAACCATGATGGACAATAGACACACGTGAGACAGTGTAGATGGACAGAGGAGTGTTCTGGCCTCTGATGGCCCTGGTAGCCACGCCCCCCTGTGGGCTGGACTGATGGGGTCATTAGGCAGGATGGAGGAGGATACAAATGACTCTGCCCTGCTCCCCACAACAAGCAGTATAGGACATGCACTGCCAAGCATCCCGCCTTGATTTTACGATAAGACGGTATAGAAATACTGTTAAATAAATAAAAATGTGTCTTCTCCTTGCTAGGAATCCCATAAGTGCAGATCTGTGCTGTGGAGGAATTATTCCCAGTTGGGCCAGGGACAAATAAGGCTAGCAATATGTGGGTGTTATCAGGTATACTGTGATGCTTCCAAGGTATTTTATTGCACACAGTGTTGATGTGGGAATTGAACTGCTGGACCATAGAGTAGTTGCTCAAACCACTGGCTTACACCCCCAACATGGTAGATAGGGTCCCCCCAGGCCACATGGTGTTGGCTGTCCATCAACAGGGCCAGGTTATGGTTGCAGTGGTACAGAGCAGGCCCCTGTCAACTATCGGGGCATTGTCAGATGTTGCAGGCACCCCACTGTCTGGCAAAAGGTAATGTATCCATAGATGTAGCCTGGTCTAGCAGCCCAGCCAATACTTGTCTGTAAATGAGGGGATGGATACCAGTAGGGAAAATGCTGCACACTTGCCATCTGGGAACCACATGCATGGTCTGTGAGGCCAGTGTCATGCAGCCGTAGCAGTGCATCATCACCCATGTTGGCAGCTGACAGGTGCATGATGCCCCTACCTTGCCCAACAGGCCCAAACACATACCCACCACCATTCAACAGCATAATGGGGATGCACACATGACACACACAAATGGATAGGTGGGTAGCACAGCAGCTCTGAATGAGACACACTGCAGCCTGGGTGCAAAGGCGTGGGTCCATGACACAGCATGTAGATGGACAGTATACCACTGGTGTGACACACATGCATGGTTGGCATAGCGTGATGGATCTTAGGGTGTGGGTGGCATATCCCCCACTATGCGATTCACTACACATCTCTGACATGGCTTTTTCTTTCCGCTATTTATGCAGGTGACAGAGGATGCCCCCTGTGGGAATGGTTAATGACCCCAAGCTGGAAGAATGGTCTAATGCTTGGCAGTTAAGATTTAATGCGAAGAAGTGCAGTGTCATGCACTTGGGAAGCAGAAATCCAAGGGAAATGTACGCGATAGGGAGTGAGAGGTTGGTGTGCACGGACGAGGAGAAGGACCTTAGTGTGATTATCTCTAAGGATGTCAAGGTGGGAAAACAGTGTGACAAGGCAGTGGCAAAAGCCAGGAAGATGTTGGATTGCATACAAAGAGGAATTACCAGCAGAAAGGAAGAGGTACTAATGCCACTATATAAGTCACTGGTGAGGCCTCAGTTAGAATACTGTGTTCAGTTTTGGAGACCATATTTCGCAAAGGATGTAAAAAGACTGGAAACGGTTCAGAGGAAGGCGACCACAATGATTTGGAGCCTGTGTCAGAAGCCTTATGAGAAGAGACTTGAAGACCTAAATATGTACACTCTGGAGGAGAGGAGGGATAGGGGAGATATGATTCAGACCTTTAAATACTTAAAGAGAATTAATGAACAAACAAACCTCTTCCAAAGATGGGGACGCTGTAAAACTAGAGGGAATAACATGAAGCTGCAAAGGGGTAACTTGAAAGGCAATGAAAGGAAATACTTTTTGACTGAAAGGGTGATGGATGCTTGGAATGCCTCACTGATGGAAGTGGTGGGGGCAAATACAGTGACAGAATTCAAAATAGCATGGGACAGACACAGTGTATCCCTTTACAGCAACAGGATAAAATCTAAATAAACTTAACTATCTAATTTCTCAACAAACAGGGGTGTCCTACACGGAGCAGTGGTTCTCCCCAAAACAAAGACATGGGGAGAGGTGACCTGCATGGAGCGGCAGGTGCACCTACTCTTGCCATCTTACTGGGCAGACTAGATGGATCATATTGGCCTTTATCTGTCTTCATTTACTATGTTACTATGTTAATACTCCATCCCCATATGCTGGCAGAGCAGCAGTACAATAGGGCACACAGGAGAACATGGAGCATCATAGAGTGGACATTGGGTCAACTGAAGAGCTGCTTCCACTGCCTGGATCAGTCAGGCAGTGAGCTCCTGTATGAGTCTCCAAAGGTGTGTAAGATCTTCCTCACCTGCTGCATATTGCACAACAAGAAAATACTAAAACTTACTTATTCCTTGAACACTTCACCAATGAGGATACATAACCAATGATCTACCAGCATAACTGTCTCATCCCAACTCCCAAACTCCCTCTCCTCAACCCACCCTCTCCCCTCCTTCTCTCCCTCCCCCTCCTCCTCCCTTACCCCCCTCCCCACACAGCAGCACATACACATTTAATTGGTTGTTCTTATATTTAATTATATTATTTTACAACAAGTATTTGATGTTTACAGTTCCATGTATTTCATTAAGTTGTTACTGTTCCATGTAAGCTAGTTCCATGTACTTCACTTATTTGTTACTGTTCCATGTAAGCCAACTAGGCCAAGTTGTTATATGTAAACTTCTTAGGCTCATAGATCAGAGGTATATAAACACAGTTAAATAAATAAAATAAAATAAAATAAATAAAACTATGCACTGCACTGCAAGCAGCTTATGCCTGACAGGACGGACATATTCCCAGAGGACACTGATGATGACAGCATGGCCCCCACATGTGCCTCGTGGATAGGCATACCAGAGGGGAGTTGTGACATGCTAGAACCTTGTGCAGACACACTTTGTGTGAGGCATGCTGACTCAGCTGACTGGGTCAGGGGTGGGTTGGGGTATTGGGGAGGCTGGGAAGGTGTGAACTGGGCGGGATGTGTGTGCAAGGGCTGGGGGGGGTGAAGGGTATTTTGGGGTTGGAGGCTGGGAGGGCTGGGATGAGAAGCGCTGGAAGAGGGCCATGGGGATAGGTGTGTGATGGCTGGAAGAGTGGTAACATGGGGTTGGGAGGGGGTTGGAGGGTAGCATACTCGCAAGGGGTTGTACTGATGGCCAGGAGGGAGGTGGCTCAGATGTAGAGAGTACTGGGGGAACCAGTGTGCAAAGCACCTGCCCAGGCTGGCTGGACACAGCGTCACCTCCCTGTACATCCACCATGCTCACACTGTGACCCTGCCCAATGCCCATGCCCCCCACGCTCGTTGGTTGTATTGCCATGTGCTGCCATTGGGTGCTATGCAGCTTAGACTGTCCAACCCATGGCACTGAGAAGAGATGTGGAGACCAGCAGATGCAGGAAACATAACTTTATTGGAAAAGGAACAGATAGTTTTAACTCTGTGCAACAAGCACTTGCTGAGGCATCTGGGGCTGAGCATGTGTGCCCTGACATGCAGTCAGGGTCACACATGTGACAGCTCTGAGGTGTGTATTCCTGCAATGTGTCATATGTGAGGTGCTGAGAGCACTGACACCCTGTACATAGCAGGCTACTGTCCCTCCCCCCACCAGCTTGCATCCCTCACATTTTGATTGCATGCTTTCAACAGTACATGTCTGCCAGCTTTCTTGCTATTTCTCTACTTACTGCAGCATGGACTGGCCTTCTGTGCTCCATGGGGAGCAGCACCTCCTCTTCCTTCAGGACAAGTCTGCAGAGCAGGCGGATCTCGGGCTCTGAGAAGTTAGGCTGGCGTGTTGCCATCCTTTCTCCTCGTGGTCTGGGCTTCCTAGCAGGGGATGTTGGGGGAACCACTCCATCCTGTTTCCTGTTGCACATGGACCACAGTGCAGGTGGGAAGAGCACATGTTTTGCAGGGACAGTTATGACGGGCTGCAGGGGGACACATTATTTGTGTTTCCACGTGTGGGACGTGTACGCACCAATGTACATGTAGGTGCGGGTACGTCCGCGGTGTGTTTCCTTGCTGCGGGTACATACATACACATGCCTATGGAATCGCCTCCACTGGATGCCCGTTTCTGTTGTGCACGTTTCTGTCGGGAATGAACGTCCTTTCCTGAATTGAGCTCATATTTTAGAAGAGGGTCTCCATTTGACAGAACCTCTGGTGAAATACAGTGATAATTTTCCATGTCCCATCCTGGATGTCTTAAATCCCCTCTCCATCTAAAATTTGCCTTCACATCTCATAAAAAAGTAATAAAAATGAAAAGAGTGATACAAAATTTTTTTTTTTAATTTGTTTCAAAAATTGCATTCAAATAATACAATAAAGGAAAATCAAGAAATATTAACTACATCAGATGAATAAACATCAACAAATAGCCCCAAAACATTGATATAGCCCACATCAAGGAACTCAACTGAACATTAGAGTCAAGTCATACTCAAGAAAATAAGACACAAGGCCCACAAAGGGAGGCAACAACTTATTCTTGGGTGCTCTGTACTTCACTAAGTGCCTTCCGCTTCTCAGACAAGAAACTTTCCAATTGGGTGACTTCAGTAAAAATATATGAAACCTCTTTCCAGGTGATTACACACTTACATGGAAAGCGAAGGAAAAAAGAGGTTTCACCCAAAGACAAAACCTGGGATTTTAAGGCCAGGAACTGCCTATGTCTAAGCTGGGTGCTGCGTGCAACATCAGGAAAAACATTTACGAGATGGCCACAAAATTTTACAGTCTTGTGTTTAAAGAAGGCACGCAACACACATTGCTTAGTATCTTTAGTCAAAAATGTCACCAACAAGGTAGACCGAGAATTGATTATGTCCTGGGAGTCCTCGAGGAAGGCAGTAAGATTAGCGATAGAAGGTTCAATAACATCAAACTCCCCCTCAACCGGATTAACTCTCTTAAGGTTAGGGGATATATAATATATCTGAGAAACTGAGATAGGTTCCTTGATTAATAAGACTTCCTGAAGGTACTTATCCAATAGTATCTTAGGAGCGAGGAGTTTGGTAATGGGAAAATTGAGAAAACGCAAGTTGCAAGAACGTGCAGAATTCTCCATCGCTTCAATTTTATTATGGAGAGTCAGAGAGTCCCTTATACCAACTGCCTGAGCAGCGTGCATAGAGCCCATCTGTCCCTCCAATTTTGAAATGGCTGAATCAAACGAAACCGTTCTAGCATCTAACTGTCGTAAGGAGACTACAGTCTCTTGAGAAAATTTAGCCAAAGAATCGAAAGTACCCGAGATCTTACTATCAATAGACTTAAGAACTCCCCAAACATCCTTCAAGGTAATCTCATTATCAGACCCAATAGTCGGGAGTGTAGGAGCAACCCCCGACTCAACAGAGAGAACCGGTTTAGGCAAGGAGAAAGAATCATCTAAACCTCTTACCTTGTCGAGAGACTCCACAGCAGAAGCAGGAAGCACTGTAGCAAAGGGACACGGCAGCAGAGACCTTCCCCCTGAACTCAGGGAGGTGCCCTCAGGAGACGAATGGGCAATTGGCAACAAAGAAAAATGCTTATCTAGGGGGCCCGTCGGTTTGGAACTACCGACAGGATCCCCCTCAGAAGCACCCTTACCTTTACCCTTCCGCTTCCCCATAACACAGGGGAACAAAGGGTAAATTAAGAAAACCAAGTAAAACTTTAACTAGGCAAAACCTGCCTCTCTCTCAAATCCGAGGAGCACGCAGTCAATGAGATGATATAATGACGTCGCAGCGACGTCGAAGGGGCGTCAAAGGGGCAGAACCTGCCCCTTTGAACACGCCCCTTCGAACCACGCTCCGCGAAACACGCTCCGCGGAAAAGGAAGGCAGACTTTAAAGAAAACAAGCACAGGAGGTCCTCTCACAGCTGTGGTTCACTCTCCCCTGCCTGTCTGATAGTCCGGGGAATCTCCAACGCCCGATGCAGCACGCTGCACTCAGCAGCAGTCCCTGAGGCCAACTAAATGACCCCGGATGCCTCCAGCACACTTCCCAGCCGAGTTCAGGTGATACAAAGTAAACTGGCAGTTTTTATGCTCACAGGGGGTCCTCTCACAGCTGCGGTTCACTCTCCCCTGCCTGTCTGATAGTCCAGGGAATCTCCAACGCCCGATGCAGCACGCTGCACTCAGCAGCAGTCCCTGAGGCCAACTAAATGATCCCGGATGCCTCCAGCACACTTCCCAGCCGAGTTCAGGTGATACAAAGTAAACTGGCAGTTTTTATGCTCACAGGGGGTCCTCTCACAGCTGCGGTTCACTCTCCCCTGCCTGTCTGATAGTCCGGGGAATCTCCAACGCCCGATGCAGCACGCTGCACTCAGCAGCAGTCCCTGAGGCCAACTAAATGACCCCGGATGCCTCCAGCACACTTCCCAGCCGAGTTCCTCTTCCTTCAGGACAAGTCTGCAGAGCAGGCGGATCTCGGGCTCTGAGAAGTTAGGCTGGCATGTTGCCATCCTTTCTCCTCATGGTCTGTGCTTCCTAGCAGGGGATGTTGGGGGAACCACTCCATCCTTTTTCCTGTTGCACATGGACCACAGTGCAGGTGGGAAGAGCACATGTTTTGCAGGGACAGTTATGACGGGCTGCAGGGGGACACATTATTTGTGTTTCTACGTGTGGGACGTGTACGCACCAATGTACATGTAGGCGCGGGTACGTCCGCGGTGTGTTTCCTTGCTGCGGGTACATACATACACATGCCTATGGAATCGCCTCCACTGGATGCCCGTTTCTGTTGTGCACGTTTCTGTCGGGAATGAACGTCCTTTCCTGAATTGGGCTCATATTTTAGAAGAGGGTCTCCATTTGACAGAACCTCTGGTGAAATACAGTGATAATTTTCCATGTCCCATCCTGGATGTCTTAAATCCCCTCTCCATATCCTATCTAAAATTTGCCTTCACATCTCATAAAAAAGTAATAAAAATGAAAAGAGTGATACAAAATTTTGTTAAATTGAGAGTTGATATGATTGGATTCATTTGGTACTTCTCTCAATTGGAAATTAAATCATAATAGATAGCTTCTTGGACCATATTTTTTAAGACAACATAGGTGTCTATGTACTTTTATAAAATAATTTGTGCGCTATCTTTAATAGCACAGAAATTCTCTTACACAAATTTGCACCTGCTGCGAAGAAATTATAAATGTGTATTGTGATGAGGAAGCCCCTCAAGAAGAGATGGAAATAGGAGAAAATCCTGATGAGGTAAACAATACTGCACTGACAAACAGGATTTTCACCTCAGGAATAAAAACACAGCCAGTTGATGATCTAAAGCCACACCTCACCTCAGGGGAGGAGACAGGTCTGTTCACTGATTGGGCACACCCAAAGGAGAGTCAGGGAGTGCAAGGAAGTGAAGGCTTGTTAAATACTCAAGCAATGAGGAGAGAGGGAGAGAGCAGGAGGAGTGAGTGCAAGCACGAGGTCAGGAGCAGCAGAAGGGAAAATGTTGGAACAGCTGAGAGAACTGCTTGGAGGAGAAGTCAGCTAGAATCTGAGACCCGAGCAGAACCTGGGAGCACTGAACAGTGGTGCAAGGATTCACCCTGGAGGAAGTCTCACTGCAAGGTAGAGCCTTTGGTTAAGGGAGCCAGCAGGTCAGAAACCTGGAACAAGGGCAGCCGGACTCACAGCTGTAAAAGCCAAGACAGTTTCAGAGAAAACTACGAGGAAACTGTTCAGCCTGACATTTACCTGCAAGGCACTGGAAGTAAGGATAAGAAAGCTGAAGTACAAAGCCTGAGAATTAACAGGAGAAAAGGTACCAATGCTTATCTAAATGACCCTGGAAAAGGTAAAGCTGACATTTCTTGTTATAACCCCTTGTTTAAGAAGTCTCCTGCATGTGTTAACCTCCTGAGAACAAACCCAGCATATTCAGCTAATGATAAGTGGGGGAAGGGATTTACCCTTACTGAGAACTGTTCCTTTGACAAAGGCAGGATAGCTGATTACCCTGAGCTGGGAGTCCTAAGTAAACGTTGGTTAGAGAAGACGGAAGGCTATCAGCCTGAAAATGTGCACAAGCAAGCTGAATTACTTCTAAGTCAGTTTAAGGAATTTCTGGAGAAATGGGAAGAGCAGAATAATAACCCTGACCAGAATTCCAGTAACTCTGAGGAAGCTATGCAACTGGACGTTTGTCTGCCTTCAGTAGAGTTTGACTCACCTATGGATTGTTCTACTTGTGTAATTGAGAATAACCAGGTTAATGAGCACTGAAAGCTATATGAAGTAATATAGTATAAAGTTTGCCATACCTGCGATCATTGTAAGAAAACCTTATGCCTTGTTTAATAAGCTTAATCACATGGTAAATTGAGAAGCCGTGCCATAAGGAAGAGCACCTGTTTCAATTTGCTGAAGGATCACATGATTGCCTAGCCTGAGACTAAAGGAACTGTGAAACAGCCAAGTAGAGCTGAGCCGTTTTTGTTGCATCTTTTGTGTGTGTTTATTTTCAACCCTTCTGTTGGAATTGGCATTCTTTTGCGTCTGAGATACTGAATCTTGATGCGCTGGAATAAACCCTCTTAAAAATAAATATTCTTGCATGCCTTTTTCTACTCGAGCTACAACTACAACTCAGTCCCACAGGAGGCCAAACAACTACATATCCCAGAACTCCTGGGGCCAAGTGTTAGAGCTTTACTCCTAAAGGACACTTAAAAGGCCGTCCCTACCTGTAAGCTCTTGGGCCCAGGTAGCAAGGACGTCGCAGTATGCATACTCTGAGAATATGCATTTATTTAAATTAATTTATAAATCGCCTATTGCATAGTTCTAGGTGATAAACAATTAAGATTCATAAATACATTTGTATAATACATCAATGTTTACAAAATTATAGGACATTCATAATAGACGTAGGCATACCATATACAATAAGCACAAACATGTATATTTTACGAGGGGTGGCTGATAAGTCTCTGACCTTGAAATGAAACAGAAAGCTATGGGCACACTTCAGTTTTGGAGCTTTGAAACTGCAGAGAGATCATAGTGTGCTCGTAGCTTTCTGTTTCGTTACAAGGCCCATGTTTCCCCAAACTCCACCCATGTGCACACCCACCAGTAAAATACGCACCATCAAGCTACTCAGTATTTTATAAAAGGTCATGAAATGCAGATATGTGGCCACAAATATGTATTAATGGTTAAAATACCCCCAGTTAGGAGCATACTTGCTTAAAAGTATTTGCTCTCTTATAAAATTACCCCCAACATGTCAATACTATAGAGGTAGATGGAATGATATGACCCAACAGTCTAGTTCAGATTACAGCTCTGCCTGGTAAACGACTTCCCACTAGACAAAACCAGTTTATGTTTATGCTGTGTTCATTGCTTTTTCCTTTCTGCTGCATCACTTTGGGCAATGTAAGCATCTCAGGTAGAAGGAAGTCTTTTCCAAAGCTGACAATCTCCTTGGGAACCGATACATTAGTAAGCTGGCAAACTGCTTTCATCATTCATTTGCAGTTCTTTACTTGTGTTTGACTATCAACCATCCCTCTGGGTTTTCAGTATATGACTTCTGTAATATAAAAGATTCTGCTGCTCAGCTATAACAAAAGTCTCATGCTACTATTGTGGATATTATTTCTCTCTCTGTAATAACATATTAATACAGAATTTTAGGAGTGCAGTTGCAAGACAAAACAAATAATGTAACTCAAGCAGTTATAAGCATTATAGAACGTTCTATCCCAGTATAATCTTTTAATTGTAAGTTTTCAGGCTTTTCTACAATATGTCTCTTCAGTGGAAATGAGACAGTAGCAACTAAGATTAGGAGAATTTGCTATGTCCAAGCTCATGTTCTAACTCAGACCGGCTTGATTTCTGGACTTTGGTCTAAATACGCAAGTTGATCTGACAGAGATTGAACTTCAAATGCTCTCATTTGTTCCTGATTTGATGAGCTCATCAAAACTCACCATGGGTGGGAAAATGGGAGGCAGGAGGAGGGGTAAGTTTGGGAAGAATTTTCTTTCTCATTTCTTGGAGTTGAACTGAATGAGGAGAAACGTATTTTTGTGCAACTGCTTTAGAATAGGATATTTGGGAAATAAGAGAGATGGGAGGAGAAACTTATTCTTCCTTTTCTCATGCTTTTCTCTGTTTCTTTGAATCACTTTATCTGTGTGATTGACCATCCAATGGGACATAGAAATCTCAAAGAAAAAGCTATGATCTGCCATTAAGCGCCCTTCTCCTGCTTTCCAGATTCTAGCACGGTAAAACAGTGCCCTGTTATATCAGAAGAAGCGGTTCTGGTAGATTTAAAACAGGGGTTCCCAACCCAGTCCACAGAACACACCTAGCCAGTCAGCTTTTTGGATAATCACAATGAATATGCATGAGAGAGATTTGCATATAATGGAGGCAGTGAATCTCTCTCATGCATATTCATTGTGGTTCTTCTGAAAACCCTGACTGGCTAGGTGTGTCCAAGGACGGGGTTGAGAACCCCTGATCTAGAAAAAGTGCATAAGTAGAACGAAGTTGTCAGGAACAATACTAAAAAGAGAAAAAGATAAAGGAAAAACTGCAGAAAGGCATGCCTGGAAAGGGAAGTGAAGCATGATGAAAACCAAGAAGGATCTTTTTTCTTACTTTGGAAACTATTTAATAAATTTTAGCATGCACATTAATAATTTTGTAAACAGTAAAAATAGCAAGCTGTATGGGCAAGATATATTATATCCCCTTATAAAATTAACCCCACAAATAGGAACAGAGGTGAAAGGGATCTTGAACGATTTTCAGAAGACTGTGTTCATGAGGAACTAGCTAAACTAAAAGTAGACAAAGCAATGGGGCTGGATCGGATACATCCAAGATTATTGAAGGAACTTGGTATAGGGCCGACCCAACCATTAGACAAACTTGGCAGCCGCCTAGGGCAATAACTTCTAGGGAATGGCAAAGTGCCGGGAATTCAAAACTAAACAATAGATTTTGACAGCCAAAGGAGGAGTAAAGTTTAAGGTCTGCCTAGGGCAGCAGCACCTTGAGCCAACTCTTGGGCCGGCCCTGCTTGAAAAGGTTCTCGTGGCTCCACTGTCTGACCTTTTCAATGCTTCTTTAGAGTTGGTAGTGCTTCCAGAGGAGCGGAGGATGGTGCATGCGGTCCCTCTATACAAAATCAGAAGTAAGGATGAGGTTGAGAATTACAGGGTGGTTAGTCTGATCTTTGTAGTAAGTAAATTAATGGAAATGCTGCAAAAACAGAGGATAGTGAGGTTTCTGGAGTCCAATGGATTGCAGGATCGGAGGCAGTATGGTTTTACTAGAGATAGATCTTGTCAGATAACCAGAGAGTTGGATCAAGGAAGTGCCCTAGATGTGGTGTACTTAGATTTCAGTAAAGCCTTTGACACCATTTCCACATTGGCGACTTATAAATATATTGGTACCCTAGGAATGGACCCTAAAGTGATTGACTGGGACAGAAATTGGTTGAGTGGAAGGCGACAAAGGGAACAGGTAAATGGAGCTCACTCTGAGGAGAAGGATGCTACCAGTGGTGTGCTGCAGGGATCTGTCCTTGATCCGATTCTTTTTTAACGTTTTTGTTACTGATATTGCAGAAGGGCTGTTGGATGAGGTTTGCCTGGGCATATTTATTTCTGATGATCTTAAAGTGGCTAAACAGGTAAAAAATGGTGATGACAAAAGTCAGAAGGATGCTTGGATGCACAGGGTGAGGAATGGCCAGCAGAAAGAAGGAAATGATAGTGCCTCTATATGTCTTTTTGGTGAGACCTCATATTTAATGTATTGTATGCAATTCTGGAGACCATACCTTCAAAAGGATATAAAGAGGATGGATTGGTGCAAAGGGTAGCTACCAAAATGGTCAGTGGGCTTCATCATAAGGCATATAGGGAATAGACTTAAAGATCTCAATAGGTTTACTTTGGAGGAAAGGTGAGAAGGAAGACATATGATAAAGACATAAATGCACAGGAGAGCCTCTTTCAATTGAAAGAAAGATCTGCAACGAGGGGGCATAGGATGAAGCTGAAAGAGGATAGACTCAGGAGAAATATGTGGAAATATTTCCTTACAGAAGAGTGGTAGATGCATGGAATAGTCTCCCAGTGGAGGTAATAGAGATGAGGACAGGATCTGAATTCAAGAAAGCATGGGACAAACACAGAAGATCTCTAAAGGAAAGTAGTTGGTATGGAAGGGCAGACTGGATAGGCCATACTGTATGGTCTTTTTCTGGTGTCATGTCTCTATGGTTCTATCTTTCTACAGGATCTGAAAAGACATTCGCACAAACATGTCAAAATATGCTTCTTCATGAACACAAGTGAAGGCCATTACCGAGTGCATAAAATAGTATGGTATGCTCACATTCCATGCTATTTATCAAGAGCTCATCAACCAAATGCTTTGTAACATTTAAATGCCTCTGCAAGACACTATTTCATATGTATGTGTGTATGTCTGTGAGGCCTACCTGACCCTTGACAAGTTACAAAAATAGGGGGCCTCCTTCCAGGGCAGTTCCTCCAAGAGGTAAGGGATTAGTCACTGACTTCCCATCTTTCCCCCAGCAATATACAAAGAAAGTTTTAACAGGATGCCAGTAGGACAGAAAGAATGACAGAGAAGGAGAGAGTGACAGAGACAGAAAGAGAGAGAGATGGAGCCAGACTGACCGACATTAGACCAACAAAAAAAAAATCAACTTTATTTAAACAAGTCAAAGGCATTTTCAAGACAAGGTAAATGTATTTGCAAACAATAGGCTCCTAGAAGATAACTGTTTTAGCTGACACTGGCATTTTGGCAAACGTCTACTGGAAGTATTCATAGGCTTGAGGCTGAAAACCAGTATGTACATGAAAGCATTTTTTGGGGGCATTAATTGTTTTGATTAGAGTGAAGAGATCATGTCTGTGAGCTTTGAGGCAGTAGCAAACAGTATGGTGTAGCTACTATGTTGCCTACATGAAAAAGTAGTCATAGAGTGAGCAATGTTCAGATACTGGAGTTCTTCTGATACTGGGTAGTCAGGTTCCTCTATGGCTCTTCCCTTTGCATATAAATTTTTATTAAATTTCAAATTATTATCTGAATTTTGCCTTCAAATAGTGGCAAAAACCTTTACAGGTTAATCTAGCTAATACAGTTCTTTTATGCCTCATAGCTGTTGCTAACCAGCAACACCGCTCCTGGAATCAAAAAGCACAGGCCTTACTGGAGAGAATATATCAAATAGCGAAACCAGACTCTTCAGTACTTATATTAAAGTTGCCAATTCTCTGTAAGAAATGTGCACACCCTACAAAGATCTTTGTTTCGCCAATCCTGACTTCTTCAGGGGTAAGTCTACACTGTCTGTTCCAAAAACATGTTCACTCCATGTCCACTCTAATTTAGATAATAATTTGAAATTGAATAAACATTTAATAAAAATTATTGTTCTGTGTGGAGTTTTTGGCCTGTGATGGTGAGATGAAATGTCTTCCCCTTTTGGCAGGTTCCTGCTACAAAGAGGGAAATTGACAAACTTGCTGAGGTCTTTTCTGCCCTTAGTAAATCTGTAAAATTGCCTTTTTGTGTTTTTTTTGCAAAGCTTGCTGCTTCTTTGTAATGTAGCAGTTTACTATTAGAAGAGAAAGCTAATTGATGATTGCGATACTTTGGTAGTCTGTTAGTTTTGAGCATACCATGACATTAATGAACCTCACTTCTAAGTTACAGCATGTGGAATATGATCTCAGTTTCTCAAATTTACTGCTAATGCTTGCCATGGTACACGATCTTGACAAAGAGAGGTCATTTCTGGGGTTCACAGGATGTAACATGTATAGACAACCTATCGTGATGTTTGGAAACTCTTCTTTATCAGGCCTGTGGCTTCCGATACAATGGGAAATATTTCTGTATCTTTCTGACACATTTCCTTAGTCTCTGACTGCATTATTGATACTCGAGACTCTTCTCCCTTTCCACACACTTCACAGAATAATCACTTGGCAACAACACCCCTACTATAATGCCATTCTGGAATTTTTTTTCCTTTATCACTTTGTCTAGTTGCTTCATATACAGCTTTTTATTGGTCAGAATGGGAATGTGCCAGGTGATCCTAATCGCTTCATCCTCTTTTATTCTCTTGGGGTCGTGATCCCACTGCCTTTCCAGTACAGCGATATTGCGGTGTTTACAAAGTTTCCAATGGATGTGACGTGCCACCTTGATGTGCCTTTCTATACGGTCAGCTACAAGATAAGAAACTGTTTCCAGCTCTTTCTTACAGAATCTACATATACTACTACTACTAGTAAGCATTTATAAAGCGCTACCAGGCGCACGCAGCGCTGTACAATGAAAACACAAAAAGACAGTCCCTGCTCAAAAGAGCTTACAATCTAAAATATATCCTTGTTAACAGTTTTTTCTGTACATGCTATGAAACATCTCATCCAAAATCCACTGTCCTGGGCTGCAACTATCAAGCTCTCATCCTTGGTTTCCAGTTTATCTCTCCTTAATCATTTTTGGGGTATGTTTATTAAAAGGCATTAGCTGCTACTGTGGTGCTAATGCAATTGATGTCCTGGGTCCCCTTTAATAATGGTTCACGGATCTTTCCTCCAAATCTTTTTTAAACCCAGCTACACAAGCAGCTTTTACTATATCCTCCGGTAACAAATTCCAGAGTTTGATTATATGTTGAGTGAAAAAAAAATTATCTTATTAGTCTTAAATAGGATACACTGTAGCTTCATTGCATGTCCTCCAGTCTTTCTATATTTTGATGGTGTAAGCAATCAATCTACGTTTACCTGTCCACTCAACAGTTTGAAGAGCACTACTTTTTTAGCCTCTCTTCAAAGGGGTATCCTTCCATCCCCTTTACCATTTTGGTGGCTCTTCTCTGTACTTTTTCTAATAACGCTATATCCTCTTTAAGATACGGTGACCAGAATTGCACACAATATTCAAGGTGCGGTCGCACCATGGAACAATATAGAGGCATTATAATATCTTGTTTTATTTTCCATTCCTTTCCTTATGATACCTAGCATTCTATTTGCTCTCTTGGCTGCTGCTGCACATTGGGCGGAGGGTTTCAATATGCTATCCACAATGATGCCTCAATCTTTTTCCTGGGTGGTAGTTCCTAATGGGGAACCTTGAATCGTGTAACCATAATTTGGGTTGTTCTTTCCTAGGTGCATAACTTTGCACTTGTCCACATTAAATTTCATCTGCCATTTTGATGCACAGTCTTCCAATTTATCAATTTATTTTAACATATTCATAAATGACCTGGAAATGGGAATAACAAACGAATATAAGAATGTAAGAATATAAGATATGCCATAATGGGTATGACCAAGGTCCAACAACCCCAGTATCCTGTTTCAAACAGTTGCCAATCTAGGTCACAAATACCTAGCAGTTTCCCCAAAAGACAGGCAAAATTCATTGCTGGAGGAAGTAGTAAAAGCTGTTAGTGTGACGGGGTTTAAAAGAGGTATGGATAAGTTCCTGGAGGAAAAGTCAATAAACCATTATTGATGGGGACTAAGAAAATCCACTGCTTTCCCTTTGGATATGAAGCGTGAAATCTGTCTGCCTTTTGGGGAACCTGAATTGGTCACTATTGGATGCAAGATACTAGGCTTGATAGATGTTCAGTCTGACATCTTATCCATATCTTATACTCTTGCCTCTACAGCAAGCTTATTTTCAAAGCCTCTCTTGACTTTCCTTATTATTTTTTTACATCTAACTTGGAAGTGCTTATGTACATCCCTAATCAAGTCTGTGACACCCAGTATGATGGGAAAATTTTCTGTATCTATCTGTCACATTTTCTAGTTCTCTACCTAGTTGGTACCTGAGGATTACCCTCCTCATGTGATTCACAGAATACTCACTCAGCACTGATGCCTATGTTATCACTTTAGTTCTCCTGTTTTAATTCTATACCTCTATGCCTGGTTTTCTTGCCTCTAGACTTTTATCAGTTGGATTTGGAATGATTCCATTGATTTTCTGATATTGCAATGTCATATTTTTTATAATGTTTCCCATAGATGAGATGTACCCAGTGATGGCACAAGGGTTTCTGCCACTCTAGGCAGACTCTCTGTACTACTGTTCCCCCCCAAAAGACTGTGCCTCTGTCCAGCCTGCCATGCCACCTCCCCTTGCACTGAAGCAGCGGTGGCTGAACTGCGACTTCAGAGCTGCATTGGGCCTTAAAGTGCCGACACACATGTGCGCTCATAACTTGCTGCTCCTGACTCCCCCTCCGATGCAACTTTCTTGGAGGGTGGGCAGGAGCGGCAGAATGTAACTGTGTGTACATGCACAGGCTTTTTAAAGCCCACCACGGTGCTGAAGTAGCAGTTCAGCTGTCGCTTCCCATAGGGTTAGGGTAGTGATACCACCCTAGGCAACCTAATGGGTAAACCAGCCCTAGATGTACCATGTTATTGTGCATTTTTTGTGTAGAGATTTTCTCCTATCAGAACTTTACAGCTAGCTACGGGATGAGTCATCATTTCCAGCTCTTTTTTACAGAATCTGCATATGTCTGTGTTATTAGTTTTACTATACTTATTTTGAACATTCTCAGCTATAATCCACTGTTCCGGGCAGCAATTATTAACCTCTCATCCCTAGATTCCAGTTCCCCTCTCCTTAATCATTTATGTATCTAGTTTTGATTGACATATGATTCTATTTCGCTCTGTATTTCTGGATTTTGGCTTGTTAGCTGCTGTAATTATTGATATGCAGAGTCTGTTACTGCCTTTCCTATGGATACTCGTGAATTCTTACTCATTTCATTGTTAAGCTAGAATGCGTGCCAATAATGGAGCAAGATTCTGGTCTTTACTTTCTTATGTAGCACTTTTTCTACATTTGGGTCTGTTGATGCTGTTAAGTAGGCATGGAGACCTATGATAGTAACTCCATGAGGGTAATTTTATACAGGGGTGCCTACCTAGTTAAAGTGGTTTTTGAGGCACCTATGTCATGCTTAAGCCATGACACGCACACCATACAAACACCCCATTACTCCCATGAAGATGTATGTAGTTTAGATAATGTTACAAGAGACTATTCAGGTTTTTGAAGTTATAATGTTACTCTTGATATTTACAAGTTCTTTGTATAAGTTAACATTTTAGAAGTTCTTTGTATAAGTTGACATTTTACATGTTCTTTGTATAAGTTGAAGTTTATTGTAAACCGCCTTGATTGAATGAAAAGGCGGTATTGAAAACTGTTAAATAAATGAAAATAAATACATGTTAAGCCTGTTTTATAAAGTCAAGTAGTCGCCTACTTGTCTTTATAAGATCCTACTGTAGATGGCATAACAAAAACCTACATTGGACATTTGCACATATCCTAGAGCTGGTGTAAATGTAGAGCTGGACTGCGCTTATATTTTCCAAGTATACATGTAAATAATAGTATTTTATAATCTGTAGTGGTCATTTTAAAATCCTGAGAGGTGGTGTGGATGTCTGAGAATGTGCATGTGGACATCCAAATCATGGAGACGTCCCTGGACCCATTTTACAAATGACTTTTAAAGACATCTCCAGTGCAGGGACATCCAAGTAGGCAGGGGTCATGGCAGAGATGTGTCTGGGGCAGTGCAATGGACTTAGACATCCTTGCTTGATTTCACAAATGATGGGGACATCTGCAACCCCATCCAAGTTTAGACATTGGGAAAGTGTTTGTTTTAGCTATAAAACATCCAGAGGGTGTAGAGAAGACAGAGAGTTAAGTGACTTTCCCAAGATAACAAGGAGCAGCAATTGGATTTAAACCCTGAGTGCCCTGGTCTTGGCCCATTATTCTAATCATTAAGCTTTTAGACATCCATATTCTGGGATACTGGACGCCCATATCGGGCACAACCATGTTTGTGAAATGGTGCCTGAAATTGGATGTGCCTGCTTTTTTTTCAGATGTTCTGGCTTGGACATCCTAGATTGCACTTGGATGTCCTTTGTAAAATGTGCCTTTGAGTGTGTACTTCCTCCCTCCACCATGATGCCAAAATGTGTACTTTCACGCCGATCTGTATTTTACAAAAGGTTATTTATGTGCATATGGAGACACATACATGCAAGAATGACATTATAAAGTGGAGTGGAGGAGTAGCCTAATGGTTAAGAGCACTGGCTTGGGGCTCCAGAGTCCAGTGTTCAATTCCCACTAGCCCACCTTGGGCAAGTCACTTAACCCTCCATTGCCTCAGAAAAATCCAAGTTATCAATATCCCTGTTTAATGTACATTGCCACATTTAAGTTTCAATGCAAAACCACTTTGATTGAAATGATAAAGCACTATATAAAACCTGTTAAATAAATAAAATTACCTTCTTTATGCAGAGATTGCAATTGAGGTATTTAAGTCACGACATGCACAGTTTCAGCAGTATTTTAGAAAAGCTTCTAAATGCGGAGCCTTTTCTACATGCCAAAAGCGGAGCCTTTTGTAAAATACAAATAGAGAACACAGGCGTGCGTACTGTATAGATTGGCATCCGAGTACAGCAGGAGGAGCCATTTACAGACTTACATGTGGAGAAAAATCAATAGAGGAAACCTGCAACTTACACATTTTCTTGCTGATATGCATGCAGTATCTATTTCCTGCCAAGCCATCTTTGGATAAAACATGTTTCACTTGGCAGACAAGACAAAGTTAGCAAAAGATATGGCAAGATCTGAAACTGGTTTCATAATATGCCCCTGTTACGTATTTAATGTTTCTTTTTGGTTGAACTGAAAGAATGGGGTATCCTCGTTTTTAAATAGCGTTCTAGTAAATGACTGCATTTATTATTCTCTGCATAACAGTGAACTTCTGTAAGAAAATGTATTTACCAACATGTTTAGAAATGAAGTTTATTTTATTTATTTATTATTCAGCTCAGGCCAAGGCAAGTTACAGATACTATAGGTATTCTCCTGTCCCCAGAGGACTTGCAATCTAAGTTTGTACCTGAGGCACTGGAGGGTTAAGTGACTTGCCCAAGGCCATAAAGATTTAAGACACATTGCTCATGGCAGGGAGAAAACACAACTCCAGTGGGTAAAAACATCTATTCATTTCTTTATATTTAGTTCACGCCTTTCCATAGTATTTCAAGGCAAGATAGATTCAGGTACAGCAGCCAGTTCCCTGCCCCCAAATGGGTCACAATCACTGTTTCCTCTAAGCTGTGCATGTGTGCGCGCGCACACACCTCGCCGAGAGAGCGCACATACTTTACAACAGAGCGCACAAAAATTACGGTTCTGATTCTGATAGAAAACAACACAGACATCTTAAAATTTAAAAGTTGTGATTGTAATTACTAGAAATTTTCCGCTTCATTTAGTAATCATCTATTTTCATTTAATTTGATTAAAATCAATGTGGTGTACATACTGTATTCTGACATATAGTCAAATTTTAAGGTATATAACTCCGAGTGTCGTTATGTGGTGCACAAAAATTTAACCTTCCTTTAAAAGCTGCACAGCTGATATTTTATGCGCACACAGCCTACAGAAAATTAGAGGAAACATTGGTCACAATCTATGTTTGTCCAGATTTAAAAAATTCAGTTTCTAAAGCAGTAGCAATAAAGTCTTATAATTTTATGGCTGTGTTGATTCTTCATCTGTTTGACTTCTGTTTCCAAATTATGACATTCTTGCTTCCTTGACTTAGGGCCCCTTTTACTAAATCCTGCAAAGGATTTACAATTAACGCACCAAACAAATGCACCTTTATTGCAAAGCCTCTATGTTAGCTGTCAAGGATTTCATCAGTATGTTCCTAGCAGCTAACATGTGATGGGCCACTTGAATGTGCACTCTGCTAGGGAAGGTGCACTTAATGACTCCCATAGAGGAGTCAATAGGTAAAACCATGTTAAGAGCCATATTTCCACTGAGCGCACAGAAATTTCCCTGGCGGTAGTGGTAATGCAGTCTCTAGTCCTACTGAGCACTCATTTCCCTCCCCATCCTGCGATCACCAATTGATTTGCACAGTAGTGTTCCCGACTGCGGGTTGCTGCATGTTAAAACACATACTAACTAGCTAACACACTTTAGTTAAAGAGGCCCTTATTCTTTCCAAGACAAAAGTTTTAAAATCACTGCTTTTAAAATTGCTAAGAAACCCTTTTACTAAAGTGCGGCACTTTTGGCATTAGGTGCAAAAACCAATGTGCAGTAAGTGCAAAAGTCATGAGGTAATTGTTGAGGGTATGCCTAAGAATGTACATACTGTAGATACATATTGTAGTTATTTCTCTTAATATTGTATATAGCTCCCCTGTTCAAGTCCAAGTTTCATTCCCTTGTTCCATTGTAAGTGTCGACCGGCACAATATTTGTTTTATGTAAACTGTGCTGATTTTTAAGAGTGCGGTATATAAGAACAATAAAATAAATAAAATAAAATAAATAAATGTCCGTCTAGTTACCACATGGAAACGTTCCTTCCCACACATTAAGCACAATAACAATTCATGAGGGTTCATTTAATGTTTCTTCTTGGGGATGTGTTATGTGCACTCACGTTAACTGTAAAATTGACAGCACACGATAAATACCATGCGCTAACTGCAATGCACAGTCCGTGTCCACCCTTCATCCACAACCTGCCCAGTACCTACCCCTTCATGCATCAAGCAAATTTGTACTTTGCACATGTAATTTACGGGGGTTTAACGTAAAAGCTCTATTCTTCCTTTGGACATCTGAGAGCAGGCACAGAGACGTCTGAAGCACAGAGGCATCCTTGGAGCCATTTTAAAAAAGCAGGTCCAAGGACGTCCCTGGTGCAAGGATGTCCAAGTCTGAATGGGGCATGATGTGGGCACGTACGGGACATTCGCAAGCACTTGGGCATCCTTGCTTGATTTCGGAAACATCCTGAGCCACGTCCACGTTAATACCTGCTCTAAGGCATGAATAGGCATCAGGACTGCTCTCATTCTGCCATTCAGACATGGAGGGCATAGAGAAGAAGGCACTCTGCTACCACCTATATTTGTACTGATCATAACGGAAACAGCAGGGAAACTAGGACACTTCATTGTGGCTCGGTATGCTGATGCACATCTCCACATGCAAAATAGCTTGCATTCAGCATAGGATAGATGTCCTCCGACCTTGGTTTTTCTAGTGGGGATGTCTGTGTGACCACCGGTGCGGCCGCCTATTCGGGGGACGTCCATGTTTCCAAAATTGGAATGAAATATAAACATCGCTGACATTTTTTTTAGACATTTTGCCCTGAATCCCCTTTCTAAAATGCTACTTCACATGTGTAAGTTGGTAATTTGCATATCTATACCTTTACATGCTGCCCATTAACTACGGAGGGCGCTATCCTTATTTGATTTCAATTTGGAGGAGAAAATAAACAATGGAGATTAAGGAGGATAACTCCCTTCATTCTTCCTATAAAAGGAAAACTGAAATGAACACTTTTTAATATCCTATATGTGCCAGAGAGCAGCTGTAAATCACGACCCGGACAACTTTGGTCTTATGTGTATTCCCTATATGATATTGGGACTATATGTGTAGATTTTTGACATACCAGGGCCACACTCAGACATTGCCCTGACATGCCCCTATGCAATTTCTTTGTAGTAAGTACATCCACATATAAATTTAGACTTTTCTAAAATTGCCATTTTTACATGTCGAGGCTGGATTTTTCACGTACAACACTGGAAATCAAGAATAAGTGTTTTAAAATAATGCCCATAATTATTCTCTGAGACTTATTCCTCCTTCAGCTCTAGGAAGGTACAGTCTTGGAAAGCATGGATTCTTATAAATTACTTTGTGTGCATGGAGGAGCTTTTTGTTCATACATCTAGTTTCAAAAGATATTAAAGAGGCCAGTCTATAATTCCAAAGCTGTCAAGAGTACAGGAATTGAAAGCAGATTGATAGCTTGTATCTTATTCCATGATGTTAGAGCACTTTTCAGTATCAGCTTTAATCTCCCGTAATACTCATTGCTGGTCTTTTCTCTCAGCAATTTATGCTGGATTGTTGCTCCTTCCTCTGCTCCAAAATATTTATACACATCTCACTTTCTGGTTTTAGTTTTTGCTCAATTTTCCTCTGAGGAAGGTTGCCTTAGCAGATTTATTTTGGCTAAAGTCATCCTGGTTGCATCTGGAAACCTTTTTACCCCATGGAGTTGTTCTACTGGGTGTTGATTACAGGGACTATAGAGCTTTGAGTCATCTAGAAACAGTAAGGGAGCAATTGTATTAAAGGCTGCCTAGCTTTGCATACAAGCAGCACATGTAAATCTAGATATTTTAATCATATACTTGCATAAATGGGCACTTACATGTGAAACTCACATGGTCCCTATTCTAAAAGTACACTTTTCAGCCCAATTGCGTATACTTTCACTGTGGGTGTACACAGGGCTAGAGAATTGGCAGAATGCACAAGTGTATGCATAAATTCTAAAATATTATAATTTACATACGTTCCTTACAAATTTATATGTAGGCATTTATACCATCCCTAGAGCTGGTGAAAGTGACCGTGCCTTAAATTAACACAGGTTTGTGGCCTTTAAGCTAGCATTGTAGAAAGCCGAGTTCACACGTATCTGACTTTATAGAAGAGGCATAAAATATATGCATAAAATATGTATTAACTACTTGGGAGTTTAGGAAATTACCCTTTATAAAAAAAGGCTAAACAAAACAAGAATTGTGACAAGGGGTCTCGCTGAAATATTCCTCATGTGATGATAGTGGGCCCGATATTCAACTTGTCAGGGCTAAGCGCTGTAGCTGCTTAACCCTGCCCGCTGATCCCCTAACCCCGGATATTCACTTCCGCAGCAATGGAAGTAAATATCCAGGTCTGGCTGCACTGCCCGGAAGCTGCCGAGGCTAACCGTGCAGCACTGTTTTCCTCGCCTATCTTATAGGCGCCCGGTGCTAGCTGTGCGGCTTCCAATATTGGAGCTGCATGGTTAGCACCGGTCCTCACCTCCGCTCTGCCTTGCAATACCCCGGCATGCCCCGAAGCTAGCCACATAGCATCAGGGCATGTAGGGGACTTAGTTGGGCATATTCGACGGCACTACCCGTATATGTACTGTCGAATATCCAGTTAGCAGGCATTTACACAGTTAACTGGCTGTTAACCATGGAAATGCCTTTTGAATATCGAGCCCTATCTCTATAAATTTTTTGCGTGCTTGTACCATTTAATTTGGGTTCCCTATTGCATGCACAGAACGAGCCCACGTCTTTTCTATAGTAAGTTTGCAGACTGCTGTCTGTCATGTGGCTATGAGCTGTGTTCCTTTGTTAATTTCTTTTTCTTCTGTGTTTCCATTGTTTTTGTAGGATCTTTCAGATTTTCCCTTTGTAAGTAAGTGATCCATGAACCGTCTAAGAAAGTTTCTTCAATGTGGAGAACAGTTTAGTACTTTCTGATAATACCACTGTTACTGGAAGCTTGGTCAGAGAAATGTAAAACACATGTCATTTTATTAGAATGAGTGAGACTTTTAGAATCAGAACCATACTGTATCAGCAAACAAAGCCTTTTGAAATGCTTTATTCTTTAAAGTAAGGACACCCTCTGCAAGAATTGCGGTGTCCATTCTCTGTTTCTGGATATACAGATTTGAAAATGTGGCGATAGATTTAACAATACTCTCTATAGGAAACTGACAGATTGTAACTTTTTTTGCAGTTTGATACTTGTCACTAGAGAACTCTGGATTTGGGGTTTACAGTAGTCGTTTGTTTTCACATATGAACTTTATATACCAATATCAATGAATTTAAAGTCCAAACCTAGATTATGACGATATGATACTGCAAAAAAGGAAAACTCTTCAGCTGATATTTAAGATATACATACAGATGCAGCATTATTTAAAACTTTGTGGTTTGAGGATTGCAACTTAAATGTGGCCCTTGGTGCAATTGAGAGTCAATGTAATTTTCCCACACTTGGGGGTCTTTTACTGAAGGGCAATAGCTAGCAGCATGTCTGGAGTGTGGGCACGAGTGGGTGGGTTAGGGACGGAGGGTGGACATAGTGAGCTCTGTGCAGTTAGCACAGGCTCACTTAATGCCACCTCAGTAGGTTGAGTTAAGTGTACTTGGACTAATGTGATATGCATTAGACAACAGGGGTCCATGTTAACTGGAGGGAAAATGCCATCCACACCTCTGACAGTTAACATGTGGTGTTGCACCTAACCATGGTTTTGTAGCTACTGGCATGTTATATGCAACACCTTAGCACCCTTTAGTAAAATACCTCCTTGGTTTAATATTATTCTTGGGCCTTAGGCCACAATATTGTGGAAAATGAACCACAATGAGCCACAATATTTTGGAAAATGCATAAGGCTCCTAATGGGTAAACTGATCCTATGAGCGCCTGAAAGACAGCATATCAAAATGTAAAAAAAGACAGAAACCATAAACAGTTTCCTAGTAGGCAAAATTTTACCAGTTCATGTATGGACTTTTTTGGAATTTTTCTTGCTTTTCGGACTTTATGTTTGGTTAGGCATTTGTTTTGATGAAAGAAATATTAACACCCATTAGAACTCTCTACCAGATGCAGATTGATCGTATGCCTGTTAATTCATAGGTTGCCATGTGTTAAATCAATTTTGCACTCACTAAGGGTCATGTTTACCACAATGTGCCATATTAGCATGCAGATGTTACCATGGAGACCTCTGCTAACTGTGTGGGCAATGCCTGGAATGGCCCCCTGCAGTTACAGCGGGGAGATACATTGGAACGTGCTAACCAGCAAGCACACATAAAGCGAGCACACTTACTACAACCCACTGAGAAAGTAGTATGTGCACCATAATAAAGGCAACATTCATGTTTGGGTGTACCACTGACACCCATGCTAACTGCGATGTGCCGGCCCCACCTACGCTCTGTCCCTAACCCACCCAGGTCTGGCTGCACTGCCCGGAAGCTGCCGCGGCTAACTGTTAGCGCACTTTCGTAAACATGCCCTTAAATTGTTTAAGTCCACTAAAAATTATATAGCTCCACCAACCTTAACTAATTAAAAATGAAGTTCATTGATGGGGACATGGCCAATAAAGCAGCACAGTGCTGGTGCTCCGGATTTGCCTTCTCATATCCAAGCAAAAAGGAAAGGTCAGGAAGAAGACCTTGACTCTCTATCAGGTCATTTCAATGATGGGCAGTCCCACCCTATCAAGTCATCTTCCAGAGGAAGGGAGGAAGGGCTATGATGGAAGGTTTGTGCATCTCCAGTTAGGTTGAAGGGTTAGATGGTATTTACATACCTGGTTCAAGAACCAGACTCAAACGAGAAATAAAATGTGTTTCTTTCCTTCCAAAAGCCTGGAAAATGGAAATCAGCTTCAAATCAAGTATCAATATAACAGGTGTATTAACAGCATTCTTCAGAACAACAATGTTCAGCCATAAAGAATAATATACCTTTTTCTGTGCATTAACAGTTATATTCAATTTACTTGTAAAATATATGCAACAAAAATAACCTTTAATAATACATTCTGCACTTTATCTCTTCTGGGAATCTACTTTTTTATTAACAAGATTTCCAGCAACAAGCCTTAATATAATAACATAGTATATGACGGCAGATAAAGACCAGCATGGTCCATTTAGTCTGCCCAGCAAGATAGCAAAAGTAGGTGCGCCCACCGCTCTGTGCAGGTCCCCCCCCCTTGCCTCTATATGGAAATTGTTCATTTTTGCAACACAATTTTCTCCAAAATCCTTTACCTGTTTGTGTTTTTCTGCTTTTCTTCTGAAAGAATTTTAACAGGCAAGTATGTGTAAAACTGTAAGTCAAATAACTGAGACCTCAACTTGTTAAGTTACTCAAATTGCTCAGATTTACTCAAGACTCATGTATTGTCAATTTCAATTGTTTGTGTCTAATGAAGCAAAATGACATCATGATCTTCTGGGGCCATAGAAAGTCCATTTGGACTACAGGGAGCATTGAGCCGGCTAGATTGTGTTGTTTTCATGCTTAACCTTTTACATGCCTCTTGACTCTCACAGGGTACACAGAGTAAACTGAAAAGCAGTGTCAGGAAATACTTTTTTCACTGAAAGGGTGGTGGATGTTTGGAATGCCCTCTTGATGGAAGTGGTAGGGGCAAATACAGTGACAGAATCCAAAATGGCAAGGGACAGCCACATTGATCCCTTTATAGAAACAGGATAAAATCAAAATAAACTTAACTGTCTCTGATATCTCAACAAGTAGACGTGATCTGCACGGAGTGGTGGGTACACCCCTAAACAAAGGCATGGGGAGGGATGACCTGCACGGAGTGACGGCGCACCTACTCTTGCCACCTTGATGGGCAGACTAGATGGACCATGCTGGTCTTTCTCTGCCGTCATATACTATGTTTCTATTATCCTATCTTAACAAAATGAAAAGGGGAAGAAACTCTCTATTTTAGCCCAACATCTATTAATTTGAATGTGGTATTACTTTGAACTGAGTATTCAGAGTCTTGGTGACACTGGTAGTTTAGCTAACAAAAGCAAAAATGGTTCAGCACCCCTAGATAAACAAAGTAGAATGTTAACACACACTAAACAGGGTTTTCTCTGGTGTAGGAACTGCTATGGTACAGGCAGGTCCAAGATAATTTAGACTGAACACTCATGGGCTTTCTCTAGCTCTTGTGCCTCATGCCAGTCTTTTATTCCCACCAGTAGAAACTTGGTAGTAGTTGCTCCCATAGTTTCTAAAAGTACATAAAGTACTTAGTCTCACCAGCCCTGGTCTCCTCATCATCAATCCTTTCTACAGCATCCTTCACTCACAGATGCCCTAGGCATTTCTCTCAGCTTGGCTGTCACTCTCAGCTGTCTCTTTGGCTCTCTGAAGTTCCACATGCAGTTTTCCCCTCTGATGTTCTTTGTGCTGGACTGCTTCTCTCTATCTCACTTCAACTGGATTCTCCTCTCCCTGGTTCACTGCAGCTCACAGCAAGCTCACACTCTCTCCCCTTTTGTGCTGTGCCTCTCAGCTCTGATGGGCTCTGATTGCTTTTACAGGTTCTCTCATAGTCTCCCACAGTTTTTCTGCTCCAGCTAATCCTGATGACTCAGTTCCAGCAATCCTTTTTAGTTGACTCTTATCACTTTCTCCTGTGGTCTCTACCAGCACTCAATCACTGCTGCAGTGTTTCTAGGGACTCTTGAGTTCCTTGCAGCTTACAGCCTCTCTCCACTATCACTCCTGGTGACTAGCACCAAGTCTTTGGCCACATCATATACCCTATGGTCCAGCTTCTCATCCGCAGCATGAGCTTCCAGCCTTCAGCACGTAGGATGTTCTTGTTTTTTTTTCTCCAGAATGAGAACATCTTGTGCTTCAGTTTTCTTTGTTTTTCCTTTTCCTGCTTGAGTTGTTGCAATAAAAGGTATATTTGTTTCCTCTCACAGTTGCAGCCCAGGACAGTGGCTTAGAGATGAGATGGTTCACAGCAAGCACGCTAGAAACTGACAAAGCAGACACATGTAAATTCTGTAAGAAAAAACTGGAAACATTTATCTCATAACTGGCCATGAATTTTGATGGCAGAAAATTTCTATACAGAGAGACATAATAAGGTGGCATGTCTCATCCATCAGAAACTCTGTAAACACTAGAATATCACTGTTCTGGGAATGCACAAGAATTATAATCCTAAAAAAGTAATGAAGAATGAAAACGTTATTTATTTATTTATTGATAAGGAAGGAAAAGAGAGAATTTGAAAGGAAGCTTGCTGTGGAAGGAAAAGCTTGCAATAAAATCATTTTCAAGTGTATTTGTAGGAAAAAGCCTATGAGAGTCAGTTAGACCATTAGATGATAAAGAGATAAAAGGGGCAATAAGAGAGGTCAAGGTCATAACAGAGAGACTGAATAAATTCTTTGCTTTGGTCTTTAATGAAGAAGATGTAGGGAAGTTGTCCAAGCCAGAAATTATATTTTAAGGTGATGTAAAAGAGGAAATGAAACAAATCTTGATAAGCCGGGAAGATGTAATGTAACAATTTGATAAACTAGAGTAGCTAATCACCTGGACCAGATGGTGCACATCCCAGGATGATGAAAGAACTCAAAAATAATATTGCAGACCTACTATTAGTAATCTGTGAGCTTTCATTAAAATCATCTGTAGTGTCTGAAGATTGGAGAGTGCGCAAAACAATGGCAATTTTTAAAAAGGGTTCCCAAGATGATTTGGGAAACTACAGGCTAGTGAGCCTGATGTCAGTACCGGGCAAGATAGTAGAAGCCATTATAAAGAACAAAATTACTGAATATATAGATAGTCATGGTTTAATGAAACAAAAATCAGCATGGATATAGTGAAGGAAAGACTTGTCTCACTAATCCGCTATATGTTTTTAAAGGTGTGAATAAACAGGTAGATAAAGGTGAGCTAGTTAATATAGAGTCCGATGCAGAAAGGGACCCGTCCGGCTCGTCCAGACATCCAAAAACTGGACGGGCCAGATTAGATCCTGATTCTGCAATCATGGGAGCTGGACGTTCCTGCGGGTGCAGAATCGGACTCTAGATGTGCTGGTTGTGCCCCGTTCTGTCACCATGGCACCAGGACACCATGCATGAGCGTTGGAAGGGCCACCGCCCTCCCACTCTTCTTTTCCTGCCACCTGGCCCTCAACAGGGGCAGTTTGGGCCAGGATCGGGTGGCAGGGACTTACCTCCTGCTGCCCTTTGTCTAGTGTTGCCCTGCATGCTCTGATCCCCACTATTCATTGGACTTATTCCATCTCCAAGGTCGAATAAGTCCAATGTTCATATTTGCACTGTCAGACATACAGGGCCATGACCTGGATCAGCCGTGTATTTCCGGGGTCATAGGACCACCTCCAATCCACCCACTCTCCTCCCTGTTGTCGCCCCCTCCATTCCCTGTCCAGAGCTCCCTGTACAGCGGTCTCATATGTGTGGGGAGCTCTGGACCCAGAATCTGGTCCCACCAAAGAACGGGGGTTGGATGTCCAGGTAGGACATCCAACCCCGCTATTTGTGACTCAGGATGCCGACCATAGCGTATCTTGACTTTCAAAACGTCTTTGACAATTTCTATCATGGTAGACTCTTGAGGAAATTAAAAAGTCATAGGATAGGAGGCAGTATATTATTGTGTATTGGGAACTGGTTAAAAGATAGAAAACAGAGTGTAGGGATAAATGGCAATTTTCTCAATGTAGAAAGGTGAATAATGGAATATCCCAGGGGTATGTGCTAGGCCCGCTGCTTTTTAAAATATTCATAAATGACCTAGGATGAGAACAACAAGAACGGTGATCAATTTTTCAGATGGCACAAAATTATTCAAAGCTGTTAAAACACAAGAGCACTGTAAAAAATTATAAGAGGACCTTGAAAAATTGGGAGACGGGGCATCCAATTGCCAAATTTAATGTGGACAAGGGCAAAGTTATGCACTTAGAGAAGAGCAATCCAAACTACAGTTACATGATGCAAGATTCCACATTAGCAGTTGCCACCCAATAAAAGGATCTGGACATTATCATGGATAATATGTTGAAACCCTCTTTCCAGTGTGCAGTGGTGGCTAATAAAGCATACAGAATGCTAGGAATCATACGGAAAGGAATGGAGTATAAAACCAAAGATATTATAATGTCTCTATAACGCTCCATGATGCGACCGCACCTCAAATATTGTATGTAATTCTGGTCGACATATCTTAGTAAGGATATAATGGAACTCGAAAAAGTAGAGAAAAGAGTGACCAAAATGATAAAGGGGATGGAAGGATACTTCAACGAGGAAAGGCTTAAAAGCTTAGGACTCTTCTGCTTGGGCTGATGGGCGATATGATAGAGGTCTATAAAATAATGAATGGAGTGGGATGGGTAAACTTAGATCAATTGTTTATCCTTTCAAATGTAGAAAGACTAGGAGACACACAATGAAGCTACAGTATATCGCGTTTTAGACCAAATAGACAAGATAGTTTTACATTCAGGTTGTATTCAATCTCTAGAATTCCTTTGTGGAGAATGTAGTAAAAGCTGTTCATGTAGCTGGGTTTAAAAGAGGTTTAGACAATTCCTGGAGAAAAAGTCCGTAAACCATTATTTAAGTGTATTGGGGAAATCGCCTGCTTACCCCTGTGGTAAGCAGCATGGTATCTGTCTACTTTTTAGGAACCTGACTGGTACTTGTGACCTGGATTGGCCACTGTTGGAAACAGGATACTGGGCTTGATGGACCATTGGTCTGATCCTGTATAGCCTATCCTATGTTCTTATTTATTCGTATTTATAATCTGTATTATCTGAAGGTCCAAGCAGAGTAGCTGTGCACATATGTAATCATGACACTCAGTATGACAATTAAAATTAAAAATGGTTCAAATAGCAATAGATAAAATCAAAAAACAAACATAACTATCTCTCCTTGACAAAAAACAAACATAACTATCTCTCCTTGACAATACCCCACAAGACCTGGATGTCCTAATTTCCACATGGAACAGCAAGCTCAGCGCGATCGCAATCCGCCCTCCCACGACTAAAGCCTCAAAGAAAAGACCATCCGCACCTTGGTTCACACCTGACTTAAAGGCGTCTTTAACCCTCCTACGAAGATCGGAAAAACGCTGGAGGAAATCACGTACCAGCAGCGATCAAGCAGCATACATCCAACTCTTACACACTCATCGCAGGGCTGTAACAGACAAAATGAAACTACATCACACCAACACTCTGAAACGTTCATTAAACAAGCCGCACGACCTCTTTAACCTGGTCAAATCTCTTGCCAGAGAACCGACCCCTGAGCGCACAGAATCTATACACCCTCAGGATTATGCCAACTTTATGCAATCAAAGCTATGCAGAACCGACAAGATGGTGATACCGGACCCCCCTTATGCTCAAGCATGCGCAACGTATCTATCCACCTTTACCACTCCGTCTAAGATAATTATTGAAGACACCATTGCTACCCTAAATACCTCCACTTCATACTCAGATCCATGTCCAGCATTCTGGATAAAAGATCTGCGATCTGACCTTGCCCCAATCTTAGCCAAAATGATGGGTCTATCATTTAGCACCGGATCATTCCCATCCATGCTCAAACAGACCTCTGTTAGACCGCTGCTTAAGGACACCAAATTAGACCCTCTAAAGGTCGAGTCTTACAGACCCATATCCAGTATCCCGATGCTCTCTAAAATCATTGAAAAAATAGTATACATGCAGCTACAAGATCATGTGGACACCTATGCACCTCTAGATCCATCACAACACGGGTTCAGAGAGTCACATGGAGTGGAAACACTACTTACCACTCTCTTCAACACCATAATCTCAGGCATTGACAACTCACGTACAGGTTTCGCACTTATCTTTTTAGATATTGCGGCAGCCTTCGACTCTGTCTGCCACGAGATCCTCCTGATTCAGCTAAGAGAGAAAGGCATCACTGAAACAGCGCTGGAGTGGTGCAGGTCTTACCTGTCTGGAAGATGGCAACACGTACGAGCAAATGGAACCACATCTGAGCCATTCCTACAAAGTCAAGGAGTCCCTCAAGGATCCTCCCTATCGTCTCTTATGTTTAACATTTATATCCAACCCATATGTAACATCATTAGACACTTTAATGTGAGTTGCATGATTTACGCCGACGATGTCCTACTTTACCTGCCAATATCCCTGGATTGCCCAGACCTCACCCCACTAACTAAGTGTTTCAATGCAGTATCCGAATGGCTCCTCTCTCAAAATCTGCGTATCCAACATAAGAAAACAGAGGTCCTATTTATCTCTAGAAATCTTGAGTTTATTCCACCTAACCACTTGGAAGTAGACAACGCCAAGCTGCAAGTAAAATCAGCCATACGATACCTCGGAGTCACATTGGATCAGAACCTCAACATGAAGCAGCACATAGCAAAAACAGTAAGAGCGATCTACTTCAAGATCAGATCCCTCAGACACATACGCCCTCTACTCGAGCTGAGTGACTTCCGTACCATCTACCAAGCCCTCATCATCCCTCATTTTGATTATGCAAACGCCATCCTACAAGGTCTCCCTAAAGCAACCTTACATCCCTTACAACTCGCCATGAACAGCGCTGCGTGAATCCTTTTAGGAGCACCAAGGAAAGAGCACATCACACCCCTCCTGATGCAGCTGCACTGGCTCCCCATCCAAGCCAGGATTAACTTCAAGATTTTAGTGATGACATTCAAGGCCATCAATGGGTTATCCTCTTCTTCAATATGTGACCTCATACAACAACCCATGCCAAACAGGATAAGAAGAACTGCTGCAACCAACATGCTAGCAATACCAAAAGCTATGACAAGATGCGCCATATCAACTTCAAATAGAGCCTACAGCCTGAGCGCCCCAAGCCTCTGGAACTCCTTACCACCACACATCAGAGCTATCCCCAATTTGAGCCAGTTCAGGAAGGCCTTAAAACACCTCCTCTTTATTAAATACCTCACAGCCTCCCTCGAACCCCAGCCACCAGGTACGAACAACACACAATGACCCCATCTCACATATAGACAGTTACCAATTTCAGTATCCCATTTGTGTACATAGTTTACCAATTTCAGTATTCCATTTATGTACATAGTTTCCCCCGTTATCCAAGTTGATTGCTCCTGTTCATTGTAATGACCTGACTCTTGTTCATTGTCGGATTCTGTTTTGTTTTATGTAAACCGCGCTGATCGTAAATAGTGCGGTATATAAGAAATGTAAAATAAAATAAAATAAAATAAATTATATCTCAGAAAATAGGGGTTACCTGCACGGAGCAGCAGGTATGCACACCTACTCTTGCCACCTTGCTGGGCAGACTAGATGGACCATACTGGTCTTTATCTGCCATCACATACTATGTTACTATGTTACTATATACTTGTGTGATAGGTCCTTTTTTCCTTGTCACAGATACAGCAGGCCTAAAATATTTATTTATTTATTTACATTCTCTTATATACCGCGCTATTTCCCATCAGTGCGTTTTTACATGGAACATTTTTACACATTTCAAACTGGTTGATCTGTGCTTACAATTAACAGGTACACAAACTTGGATCGAAACTTGGGTAACTATTTACATCTGTATTATTCGAACTAGATGAGCCTTTTGTTTTGACTAGGTTAGCTAGGAGAGTAGGCACTTGTGGTGTTATCATCAGGATAATGCAAGTTGAAGAGGTAATGTTTCAAAGCCTTCCTAAACTGGGTTAGGTTGGTAATTGCCCGGATGCAGGGTGGGAGGGTGTTCCAGCATTTTGGTGCACTGAACTTGAAAGCCCTGTTCACTGTTGCCTGGCTGATCTTGGTCGTTGCTTTTGGGACTACTAGTTTGTTGACCACAGGAGATCATCTAGATCTGTTAGGGATGATGGGGAGAGCCCATTTATGACTTTGAAGGTCAGTATCAAGGTTTTGAAAGTGATTCTGCCTTTTATGGGGAGCCAGTGGAGCTGTTGCAGGATAGGTGTCATGTGTTCACACCTGGATGCCCCATGGAGAACTCTTGCTGCTGAGTTCATTGCATGCTGTAACGGGTGCAGAGTGGATTGAGGGAGTCCATGGAGTATGGCATTTGCATAGTCAAAATGTGGTATGATCAATGCTTGATACACTGTCCGGAAGTCTTCCGGTTCCAGAAGGGAGCGTAGGTGCCTGAGTGACCAGATTTTATGGTATACTGCTTTGCTATATTGCTTAAATGTGTCTTCATGTCTAGTCGCTGGTCTAGGATGACTCCCAGGTATCTGATCGAGTGTTTGGTAAGAAGTTCTGCTATCCATATATCTTTAATCTGTGTTATTCAGTGATACCAAATGGTTAAATATATCTAGATAATATCTGGAAATCTTTAACTATTACTGCTCCATTGAATATCAGTCTTACTATTTTATGTGTTCCATATATATTTCAGCATCTTTTGTCCCTTCTTCTGTAAACATTTGTCCTTTCATTAATCCCATTCACTCATTTTAGCTAGTAGATGCTATGCATGACATGTTTACCATATCCACATGCCTGAGTCAATTCTAGGCCATGCTCTAAAATAAACATATAAAGAACTATGGAAAAGTTAATTTTGAGACTTTATAACCTCCCTCTGCTTCCAGTGTTCCAACTTGTCTCACTATCTGTCTTATTACATTAAATTTTCCCCTAGTATCACTAAGGATTTCCCTTAAGTACTTCCAAGAATCTACTAAGTTAAACTTGCAGACTTCCCAGTGCTATTCCCCTTATGATGAGACCCCTGCATCTTTACATCTTTACAACCTCCTCTAATGCAGAATAGGCTTCCACAAACAGACTCTATTACATCATGCATTATATACCCCCTCTTCCAAATTTTCTTATGAAGTCATTGTCACATGTAAATTTAATTGATCTGTTAATTAATAGTTATTTATTTATTTAATCTCTTTTATACTGCGTTATTTAAAATCAGCGCGGCTTAAATAAAACAATAACATATACATTGCGGCCTAGGCTGCGCTGTATTTACAATAGGACAGGTGATCTAACTTGGACAAAATCAGGAAACTATATACACGCTGGGGATCAAGACCCTGGCCCAGGTGAGCATGTCATTAGTAAGAGACTATTTACAAAAGTGCTGACTATATACATTCTGCTATTTACATGGTATGCATAGTTTGCCTTGGCACCATTTGGTATGACTGCCTCATTGCTCGCTGGATGTTTTGGAGTGAGTAAGACAGATTGTAAGATCACAGATGACCTGTTGAGAAGACACCTGTGACGGAAAAGTAGTAGAAGCCTGATGTTTCTGACTGCGCTGCTGTATGTATCCACGTAAGAAATGGCTATGAGAGATCTTCTAGTGTGGAAAACAGCTGTAGCCAATGCGAGTGGATCAGAAGGTAGGAACCAGTTTAAAAGCGGTTTTTTTTGCTGTAATGACGCAAAAAAATAGCATGAGTGAGTTGATTCTTATAAATCAAACTCAAAGTGAAAGATGAAATAGTTCAAACATCTGTGCAATGGGAGGTGTAAAAAATAATCCCTGCTGAGCCTTTTGTAATTATTTTACTTGCTTTTTCAATTCATCTTTCTGGATATCTGATAACTTTTGTGTAAATTTATTTATTTGTTTAAAAGCTCTTATATACTTCTAATCTGTACAAGTTTAAATTTATGAGTAAGATAGAACATAGACCTTGTGCCTATCCCTATTGAGAATGACTTTGACCCAATAAGTGTCACATTCGAAAAGCCCTAAGAAATCCATAGATATTTATAGCTGTCACTTCCTCCTTGACTTTATTTTATTGATTTATGTGATATTACATTTTCAACTTCTTAAAAATGTTGAATTAATTTTATTTATTTAATAGTTTTTTTATACCACCCTATCAAAGAATTCAGAATGGTTTACATATAACAGGAACCAGTAAGAAGAAGTTTATATTGAATAAGGGTGTTAAACTTGGATGATTATATGGGGTTACAAATAATTCACATGTGTAATTGCAGTGGATGCCATATTACAGCAAATGGTTTATAATGCAAGTATTTATTAAGGAGTGGATTGAAGGGAGGATAATATCAATGCTACTAAATATGTGAGGGACAGTTTTGGGGGCATGTTCTTGGGAAGATTAATCTGACTGGGTGGAAGGGTATTAGGTTGGGTTGGGGAGGGAATGCCATGGGGCAGACAGTTGGGAGGAATTGGGTCTGTGATATTTCGGTATGCATCTACTGTTCATGGGGTGTTCCCATAGCATTCAGTAAAAAGAAAGGTCTTTATTGTTTTTCTATGGTCCAATAAGTCCTTGATGGCTCTTATTGAGTTAGGTTAGTCATTCCATAAGGGAGGAGTGTATAAGAAGAATGACCTCTTGCATGCCATTTGCTTGCGTGAGGGATGTTCAAAGTGTTATTATTGAGATTCTTCTTGTTCTGTTCTCAGGTGTCTTTTTGATCAGCAATTAAAGGATAGAGGGTGATAAGTTATGGATTATTTTGAAGATTATTAAAAAGGCCTTGTATTTGGAATGTATAACTAGTGGAAGCCAGTGTAGTTGCTGTAGTGTGGGGGTTATGTGGCAATACCTTGCTGTTCCGGTTATTATGCGCGCAGCAGTGTTTTGTACAAGTTGGAGTGGGAGTGTTGTTTTCTTTGCAAGACCTTGATACATTTATTTATTTATTTAACATTTCTTTTATACCGTGCTCTTTTCCATCAGTGCGGTTTACAGATAAAGTGACTCAATGACAGCGAAGGCAATCAGAGTTTACATAAAACAGGGGAAAACAACATGGGATGAACTGGGGAAACTATGTACAATTTGCATGTTACCACATTAATCTTCATTGTTCTTAGGGTTATTCAATTAATCAGAGCGAATGTAGGACAGCAGGGTGTAATCTAGCGAAGGCTGTAATTCATGACCTGTCAGTTGCCTCTTGTGGATTATGTAGTTCAAGTTGAGATATTGGGTAGAGGGGAGGGAGGTGTGGTGGGGTAGTTGTGTTGTGAATAGTGCATGAGGAACAGGTGGTGTTTGATGGCTTTTCTAGACTGCATGAGATCTCTGATTGCTCTAATATGGGAAGGAAGATTGTTCCAGGCCCTGTGGGCATAGGACACAAATGCACGTTTGTTGGTTGATTGTACCCATTTTGTGGTTATTTTTGGGATGATTAGCGTATTGGCAGCCAGTACTCTCTTAGGTCTGTTGCTCGGAGTGTGGGTAAGAAGCGCTGAGATTGATGAGGGAGATATGTTATTTAAGGCTTTAAACGTCATTAGGAAGGCTTTGTAAGTTATCCTACAGCTTACTGGAAGCCAGTGTAGCTCTCTTAGTATGGGGGATATGTGATCGCTCCTAGGTATCCCACACAGGATACGGGTGGCAGCATTCATCGCTAATTGGAGTGGGTTCAATGAGTTCTTGGGGAGGCCGTGGAGTATAATGTTTGCATAGTCAAAGTGGGGTGTGACTAGTGCTTGGAATATTGTTCGGAAGTTGTCGGGGTCCAGCATGGGTCTAAGGTGTCGAAGAGTCTTGATCTTATGATAGATGGACTTTACTGTGCGGCTTATATGCTCTTTGAAGGTTAACTGTTGATCTAGTGTCACGCCTAGGTAGCGTATGGTGGACTTGATTGGTCGTTCCGCGTCTCTGACTTTTAGGGTTGGAGGGGGTTTGAAGCTTTTGTTTCTCGTGATGGTTAGAACCTCTGTTTTCTTAAAGTTTATTCTCAGGTTATTGTTGAAGAGCCAGTCTGTTATTGCATTGAAGCAGTCAGTGATGGTCATGTAGTCTGGAAGCATGACGTTGATAGGTGTGTATAACAGCACATCGTCCGCATAGATGAGGCATGATATGCCGAATGCACAGGTAATTTCACAGATTGGCTGCATGTATATGTTGAAGAGCAATGCCGAGAGGGAGGAGCCTTGGGGTACTCCCTGTTTTTGTTGGAAAGGTTCAGATGTGCTAGAGCCAATTCTAACTTGTTACCATCGTTCTTCAAGGTATGATTTGCACCAATCCCAGGCTAGACCCTGGATCCCCTTTTCATGGAGATGGGCGAGGAGTTGGTCATGATTAACCGAGTCAAATGCTGCAGAAATGTCCAGGAAGATCAGCACAAAGCCCTCTTTGATGTTGTCTACCCCACAGATTAATGTGTTACATAGGGAGGTCAGGAGAGTTTCAACTCCGTGGGCTTCTCTAAACCCGTGTTGGCAGGGGTCTAGGGGGGCTGAGGCATCTATGTGTTGTTGAATTTGTCTCAGGGACACTTTCTCAAGTATTTTAGCTAGTAGTGGGATACTTGAGATTGGCCGGTAAGACTCCTCCTTCTTCGGATCTAGTTGGTTGTTTTTTAGTAGAGGCCGGATTGATGTCTGTTTAAGCGCTATTTACATGGTATGATATATATCAAATTATATCAATATAGCAAATTATATTATAATAATCTAATATGGGAGTTGCAATGGCCTTACAGACTGATCTGAAGTCTCTGTCACTGAGTAGAGAATTAGGTCTGTGTACGATTCTTAGTTTTTGGTATGCTGTCTTGGTTGTTCTCTTGATGTGGGTCTGAAAGTTGAGTTGTTGGTTGAACATCACTTGGAGGTATTTGAATTCATGCTTAAATCTTAGAGTGTAGTCTAAGATATTTATGGATTCAGGTTGGGGGAAAATAGTATGTTCCTGGTGATGTGTAGTGCCTCTGTTTTTTCTTTTGAAGTTTATAGTGAGATTTTGTTCCTTAAGCCATCCAGTCATTGCTTCAAGGCATGTGGTGATCTGTGTGTAGTCGGGTTGTTCAATGTTTATTGGGGTAAAAAACATTTTGTCATCTGCTTATATCCTGTATTTGATTCTGTGTTGTTTTTTGATGTTATAGAGTGGCTGTATGTATATGTTGAAGAACAATGCCGAGAGGGCAGACCCCTGAGGGACACCTTGTTGCTGTATGAATAGTCTTGATTGTTGGCTGCCAGATCTCACTTTTTGCTTTCGATGTGATAGGTAAGATGAGAACCTTCTCATCACTGTTCCATAGATCCCTATTTCTTGAAGTCTTTGTAGCAGGGCCCTATGACTGACAGAGTCAAACGATGCAGTGATGTCGATGAAATGCAGGATAAAACTTAGTCATATGTTGTCTATACCAGTAATTATGGTATCAAGGAGTGATGTAATTAGTGTTTCCACACTGTGATTAGGTTTGAAATCATACTGGTGTGTATCTAGTGGGGCATGATCATCTATGTGGTCTTGTAGTTGTTACTGGACTACATTTTTGATCGTTTTGGTTATAAATGACAGGCTTAATATTGGTCAATAGGAGTTGAGGTCATTGGTTTCAAGATTCTTGCCGTTTAGAATGGGTCTTATAGATGCTTGTTTAAGGTGTGAAGGTAGGTATCCTTGTGTGAGTGATGACCGAGTGATTTTCGGTAGGTAGGGTGTTAAATATACTTTTGTGAGTTTGATCAATGTAGTTGGACACGGATCTAGAGGAGATGTAGTTGCATTAATGTTGGTTATGATAGCTTCAAGTTGTTCTTCTAAGGGAATGTGGAAGGATTTCCATGGGTTTATATTCTTGTGGTGTGTCTGCTGCAGATCTGGTAGGGTGAGATCTGTGGAAGGTGCACTCTTGTATTTTAGCATTAAGTAGTCTGTCATTTCTTGGGGCATTGGTGCTTTTTGGCTGTTTTGGTTCGCTAGTTAGTGTGTTCACTATTTCAAAAAAGTTCTCTTGCTTTATTGAGTGACTTCATTATTAGATTTGAATGACATTCCTTCTTGCATATGTTTATCATGTTATGGTATGAGGCTTGTATGTCGTATTTGATTAGGTGCAGGCAATCGGATAATTGAGGCTCCTGCATGGTGTCCCGGTACCATGGTAATGGGACGCCATGGCACCAGGCTCCATGCAGGGGCCTCGGGAGTCTTAGATGGGGAGGGCACCAAACATGCAGTAGGCCAGAATTGGGGCACGTCCTGCCCATGCAGGCCCGGTGCACCCGATTCTGCTCCTGTGGGTGCAGAATCGAGTGCAGAGCTGGTCCATCTAGATTTTGTGGAACACAAGAGGAGCAACCTCTCGCAGTACCGTAGAGAAACACAGAAAGGCGAGTGGTATAGGTGGTCACTAGTGCTTTATTTGAATAACACAATCACCCCTGCGATTGTGTTATTCAAATAAAGCACTAGTGACCACCTATACCACTCGCCTTTGTGTGTTTTCCCATCTAGATTTTGGACATCTGGATAGGCCGGATGTGCCCCATTCAGAATTGGCCTATATGGGGGTCATTTTAGAAGCTCTCTGCATAATTTGTACATCTGAAAACACCCATTTATATGTGCTAATCACATCCACATTCCAAGAACCATTTTTAAAAGACCCAAATTTACACCGTGACTGGTTCTATCACATCCCTGACTTACAGGGGTGTGGTGGAAAAAATGTCTAGGTCATTCTAGAAAAGATGCATGTATGCACACCCAATTTCAGAAGAGCACCACATATGGAAACCCATCAGTGGACATGTCCATGTCTAGACATGCTCCTTGGAATGAATAGGAGTTTGAAAAGTGCTTTTTTTGACCACTTTTTGACCAAATGCAGCTAAATGCAGCTAAATACATTTTCAATAATAGTGTTGATTGAGGCATTCCCTCTTACTGCTGCAATATTTTCCTCCCCCTCAAAGAAGAAAAGCAGGTGTAAATTAGACCTTTGCATAGTACTGTGGCGTTGCATGTGTCTGTTTGCAAAATGGCAGGCTGAGATGAATATGTGGCAAGATATACACATGCACATTCGGAAATACCTGAGCAGACACATTCTGTTGCCAGAGCTGCTAATGTCCATGTTTCACATGTGCACATTTCTAAAATCAGACATTCTCCTGCTCATGTTTTGAGGCTTCATTCTCCTGCCCATGTCCCCGTTTCTTTTGTATTTCACAGAGACATTTATCATTTGGGGTGAAGATAGGTTGATATTAGAAGGTTTTTGCATGTGTTCACCTTCTTTGCTGTCCCCTTCCCATGGAATTTCAGACATTTTGATTTGGACGTCCTAGACGGCACCTAAACAGCCTTTTTAAAATGTGCCTTCACATGATTTAAATAATTATCCGCTCTGAAAGGCAAAAGTCATGACTTGCAAAGGGGCATATTTTCCAGCTTTAAAGTAGTTTGGTAACCGATTTGTTTAGGAATATTTTTTCTGCATTAGGGATATGCCTAAAAGTATTAGCTTAACTGCTTTTGGATCAGCGTTCTAAATTTTATTCAGATTAAATGCGCACACAGAAGTTTTAATTTATTGAACTGCATTTACATTTTTTTCCATTGTCAGAAAGGCGCAAGACTTGTTATCTTTATAAAATGCAGAATACCAAGAGATGAATTGTATAAAACAAACAGCAGCACAGAGAGTCAAAGGGTTTTCTGTTTTTTTCCCCTTAGTTTTGATCTTTCTCAAACACTGCTTGACCTTAATTGTTGTCTTTCGACAAGCTTTAATGTGACATAACCCTGAACCAAAAAAATGCACGTCTCTCAAGTCCAGCTCTGGAATGAAGAAACTGTGATTATTAGTCCTCTGTGTGATCTTTTCAGATTGCTCTGATGAGATGAAGTTTAATCTCATTTCTCTCCTCTCTAGCACCACAAACCACAGGCAGTTTAAGGCAGCCTGGAAATCTCTTACATCTGGAGGAGCAATAATTCTTGGGATTTCACTTGACAGCCATGACAGGCAGCAGGGCAGCCAGAAACAACTGTCTCTTATGTTGTGTTATTTGCAAAAAGGCAGGAGAGGAGGGGCAGGCACATGACCGCATCCTTCTCTAGCATATGCTTGAGGAGGAAACCCTTTTATTTCCTGCCAGATGCTCCATGAATAGGTCCTAAATATTACATAGACAGTAGCTATCACTTCCAAACAAAATTCCTTGGTGTCTGCTAAGCTGCAAAGCATATGAAGGCCTATTGTCTGCCAAAAGAGTCATGGTTAAATTTTCACAGATTTTTTTTTTTTATAGATATCTCCGATTCTCTGTTTTGATTTACAGGCATTTGAACACCCTGCTGTGCATGAATACGAAACCATCTTCTGAGCAGAATTATTTCATGAAATGTATATGGGATTTAGCTAGAGTAACTTTTGCTGTGCATCTTAGAGTGGCCAACAAAGTGCTAGAATTTACTGCGGCACAGCTTGTGCTGTCAGACTCATGGCGGTGTTTATGATTTCTACAGAAGCAGAAATAAACAACTTTCCCTTAATGGCTCTCTTTCTGTGTAGGCAGTGGTAGCTCTATCTGGTCTCACAACAGTAGCGGGTGCAGTGGTCTGCCTCATTTCATGTGGAACCGATGTCTGAAAATTTGCATTTTTTGCTTTTTTGGGTCGTCTGCCTGCGTAGCCAGGAATGGATAAATCATCTGAAACGGTTCCTGGCTAGCATTCTATTCTCTCTGTTCCTTCTAACATAAATGCATCTTTTGGCTAAAACGATCAAATTTGTTGAGAAAAGCAAGAGAGAAATGTGCTGGATTTGAGCCACTAATACCTCACAGTCAACATCTATTATGTAAATACTTTGACATCAACTGAGACAGAGTGTAAACGAATGTCCAGAAGTCTCTATCCTGTACTAGGTGCGACCACAGTTTGTAAAGAACATTTGTATAGAATGCCGAGCATCCATTTAAGCACATGTTTAGCGCTAGTTCATTCATTCCGGTCTGCATATAAATTAAATAGGGGCTATTTGATACCTATGCAAGCAATCTACAATGCAGGGAGTGGAATGTCTTCGTGAAAGTCTTTTGATGAAACAATTGCTTTAAACCTTCAAAGAATGTCACCAAGCACTGCATATAGAAACAGGCAGCGAATGCCATTTTTGTTTAAATAGGACAATTGTTATATACGCCAAAAGAAAAACAATTACTTTGCCAGCCTACACATTGTTAACTTAAAATGTGTTCCATGTGGAAATAGGAAGACTGATATGATGGAACAGCTAGTGATCTGCAGTCAGCTGGCTCTCTGCCTGCCAGCAACACATTTTGGCTTCCAGTTTTACAACTTAGAATTGGAAACAGTATCATATAGCTCCAGTTATTTCCTCTGTTTAACAATATTTCTTTGCTTGTGTTTTTCTATCAAGCCAATGAAATCTCCATTATCTATAACAGATATCGGGGAAGTTTTAGATTCGGCCCTTTCCCCGTCCTGATGGCTGTGGGGAATTGGGAATGGAGACATTTTGAATTACTGAAAGTCTTCATCAGTCCAGGCTCAATGGAGATCAAACTGAATCCAAATAAGTTGGAAGTGACTTGATAAAATTTGAATCAATTGGGATGCGACTGAAGATGTGATTCCTGACATGATCATTGATCCAGAACAAGGGCACCTGAATTCAGATACTCAGTTGAGATGTAACTGCAGTTAAAATTATGGGTTATGTGAGTGTTTTTCTTTGTAAGACCTGGTAGCCAGTGGCAGCTCCGATTGATCCTAGTTCCCCAACACTATTCTCCCAAAGCACCTCCCCCCACCTTTTTCAAAGCTTACTGTGGTGATGCCTCTGTGACAGCTGAACCACTTTGTTCTAGTACTGTGCAGTTCTTAATGAATTTGAGGCATGTAACGCTCAACCTCCTATGCTATTCTTTCGAGCCTGTGAGAACAGCATGGGAGTTTCGGCATTGCATAGCTAAAACTCACTAAGAATCACGCTGTCCCAGAAGAAAATAGAAGAACTGTTCCAGACAAAATGATGCAATAGACATTTGATAAAGATGAGGGGGATTAATACACTGTTGGGGAGAAGCAGGTGGGAAGAAGATAATAGAGCTTCAGTTGGGAGAGTCAGGAGAAGGTTGAGACTGATTGTGATATGGTTGGTGAAAGACCATATGTAGAGAAAGAGAACCTGAGGAAAACGTGTTAAAGGAGATGAGCTGGAGATAGAGTGCATAAGAATGTAAGAACATAAGATATGCCATACTGAGTCAGACCAAGGTCCATCAAGCCCAGTATCCTGTAACCGGGTAAGGCGGACAGGGTGCTCCTGTCCCCGCCCCCGCCCACCCCTCACTACACTCCCGCCCCCACCTCGCCTTACAAATAACCACAACACACTCGCTGGGAATCCAACTGGTCGCAGCTTTATTAACCGTACAACATTTTTCTTAAACAACAACCAACAGCAAATCTTCATTAACTGAATTCCGGCCGCGGAACGAATCCTCACCAGCCCTGTGAGTAGCAAAGTGAGTTCCGCCCACTTCTGCCGTGAACCGGCCACAGGCCATTCCGTCGCCCATCTTCCGGCTTCGCCATATTATTAGCAAAAGCCCCGAGGGTTTCACCGGGCCGGGGTACCCCACCCCCGCCCTGCATCTTGCTACCTGCTCCGGACCCCGGACACCTCCGGGATCCCGCCACAGGCTCAGGGACCACCGTCCCTGAGCCACCCCCCACGGCCAAGCTGCGACCAGTCACCCTTCCCTGCGCCACATATCCCAAAGCCTCTTGCCAGCCGGTTAGGAACAAATCCACCCCCCACCGGGGATAGATGCGCCCCATTCTGCCTAAATAAACCGGCACACTCCATCTCTACCCATGCTGCAAACTCCGCCATCCATCCTGCGGACACCCCCAGCGGCAACCTGCCGATTAATTGTAAGCCACCCATGAGACCACCTCTGGTGGACCCTGCAAGCAGGCCTTGGAAATATGTCCGACCACCACAAAACCACATTGCCAAACATGAACAGCACCTCAGCCCAATCTCTTTTCGCTGTACCAATCAGTTGCTTACCAGTCCTGGACGCTAAATCGCTGCCTCCCAAATGCAGCAACAGCAACTCCGGCGCACCCATCTCGAGTCTCTGGTGCCGAAGCAAAGGCAGCAGCGGCCTCCCCTTAGACCGCGCTAGCCCAGTCATGAAAAGGTCACCACCGAGGCGTTGCACCCCATGCTTGACTCCAATGGCCTTGTCGCTGCCCCGGTGACCAGCCCAGTACACGAACGAAGAGCCAATCGTCCAGCAGCAACCCGGAGTCTGGCCGACACCTAAAGAAAATAACAGTTAGCAGCCGTTAAGCCCCCCCCACCCCCAAGAAGCGCACAAACCCCTGACAGGCGCTCGACTGCCATCTGCCTAGCTGCTGAAGCTCCCGCTCAGCCAACCCCGAAGGAGGAGCAAAGTTGACCGGATCCAGCCCCCACTGGCAAAGCGTCAGCCACAAAACCGCATTAGCACTCGTCAGCGCTCAGGCATCCGCATGCCCAAAGAGGAATCCAACCCCCCCCAGATCCTACACACAGATAGGCCTCCCAGGCTGCCACCGGGCACGTAGGGGAATCACGGACTACCCTCCGAAGCACCCCCACCCCTCGACCCCCCAGAGCAGTTTGGGATCTAGCCAAACCTATACGCACTCCCCAGAGGTCAATTGCACATGCTGTACCAGCAAGGCACCACCCGCTTCCCCCCACTGGATGCAGCCAAAACCTCGCCCACCCGTAAAGCCCAAAAGAAGGCCCGACAAGACATGGTCTTACACAACATGAACTCATGCCTTGCCGCTGACACCGAGGGGAATGCTGCATACAACCCACCCAAACGCTTATGCGTGACAGGCAGCCGCCTGTCACCCAGCGAAGGATGCGCACTCTCCCAACCCAGCAGCAGCCTAAAACCAAAAAAGCCCCTCCAGACACTCCCCAACCCACTGCCTTCGCGAAAAGGCAAACCCCGCTAACTGCGCCTGGACTGCCGATCGTGGTGTTCCAGCAGCATACTCCGCCCAGACATACCAGCCCAAGAGATGGCCCGACACCGGACCCTACCGCCCACTCTACGGGACCAGAAATTCAACTACGCTGTCGCAGCCCCCAATATGGCTGCCATGTCGCCGCCGACACCGTAATCCGGAGCAGGTTCAGCATAGCCACAGGCCAGCTTGCAAAAATTGCTCCAGGACCTGCAATCCTACGGCATCCGCCTCTGGAACCAAACTCCGAAACTGATCCCACTTGAAACGGGAAAGAGCGTCAGCAAGTTGATTAGTCATCCCCAGGTATATGACTGGCTCGAACACAAACATTCAAGCGCAAACAGGCGAGTACTACCTCCCTCCTCAAAGCCGCAACACGACGACAGCGCGGAGTGAAGCGAGTGATAACGCAAACCACTGCTACGTTATCGCACCACCATAGCAACCTGTGATTACCCAACTGGTCGGGCCCCCGATGCAACGCCAACAGGATGGGGAACTCCTCAAGCAGAGGTATGTTACCGGGTATACCCGCCTCTCGCCAAGCTGGCGGCCATGTCCCCGCACCAAGGGGCCCCCGAAATATCTACCCAACCCCAAGCTGCCTACCGCATCGGTAAAGCACCGCATATCCCCTGTGGAAATTTCCTTCTCCCTTATGTTTATGTTTATGTTTATTAAAATTTGATATACCGCCCATTCAAAAAGACCAGAGTGGTTTACAATATAAAGTCATATAAAAACCGTGTAAAACAATTAAAAGACAATAGCCAGAAAAAAGGAAAGGAAGTTACAATCTTAAATAAAAAAGAGGGGGAGGTAAAGAACACAACACAAGAGTTAAGAGAGAGAGGTCACACAAAAGGGGAGGGAAGGTCCAAGGCAAGGGAGAAGAGGTGGGTTTTCAGATTACATTTAAAGGTGGGATGATGGGGTTCAAGCCGGAGGGAGGGAGGAAGAGAATTCCAAAGAGCAGGGGCTGTGAAAAAGAAAGCAAAGGAGCGGGTGGACTGTAGGTGGGCCAACGAAGGGGAGGGGAGAGTGAGGCGGTTGAGATTAAACGATCGGGGTGTGCGCTGGGGAGTATGACAAGTGAAGAAGTCAGCCAGATATTGCGGAGTGTTGGTGTGGAAGGCTCGATGGACCAGCGTAAGCAGTTTGTAGTGGAAGTGGAAGGGTAAAGGCAACCAATGGAGACGGGAGAGGAGAGGTGAAACGTGATCACGGATAGAGGCGTGGGTGGCAATACGGGCAGCAGTATATTGAATATGTTGAAGTCTGTGCAGTTGTGATTTAGAAAGACCGAGGAAAAGAGAGTTAGCAAAGTCAACACGGGACATAACCAGGGAAAGAAGTAGTGTAGCAAGTGCAGTAAGAAAAGGGCGAATAGCACGAATTTGGCGTAAGAAAAAGAAAGAAGTTTTGGTGACGTGAGAAAGGTGATCATGAAAAGACAGGTGTGAATCAAAAACAACGCCGAGGTAGCGGAAAGAGGAGACCAACGAGATAGGAGAACCTAAGAAAGAGGGAGCGAGGGAGGGAGGGGAACCACCACGGGAGAACCAGATGGCAGTGGTTTTTGTGAGATTAAGATGAAGACAGTTTTGAGACAACCAGTTAGCGACTGTGGAGAGGCAGGAATTAAGTAAGGAGAGATCAGGGTGAGAAGGAGAGGTGTGGTGAAGGAGAACAATATCGTCAGCATAATAGAAGGCGCTGGTCCCAGTTTGTTGAATCTGAAGGGTGAGGGGGGCTAGGAAGAGGTTAAAGAGAAGAGGGGCAAGGACAGAGCCTTGAGGAACACCACATAGCAGAGGAAAGGGGTCAGAAGCAGGGATAGAGGGGGAGGAAGAGAGGACAGAACAAGATCGTGAGGATAGAAAAGAGTGAAACCAATGAAGAACCGTGTGGCAAAGACCCGCCTCTTGGAGATGGAGGAGAAGAAGAGAGTGATCAACAAGATCAAAGGCAGCGGACAGATCAAGAGCAACCGTCACCGAGATATCACCACGATCGTGAGCTACGTGAAGGGCATTAGTGAAAGCAAGAAGAATAGTTTCTACACTGTGACCCTGTCGAAAACCGGATTGACGTGGGTAGAGGAAATTGATGTCTTCTAAGTGGTGAGAAAGTTGGGCGAATACGAATTTAAAACTGAAACCCCGTTGAAACCTCTGAGGAACTCCTCCCAACCACCTAAATCAGCCCTCATATTCCGCGATACCCTGAGGCGGCAATGCGGCTTAAGGACACCCGATGTGGCCAGTGACAACCGACACAGGAACACCCGCCCATCGGCAGTACCCGACACGCGAAGGTCCAAAAGTCTATCAGGGCCGGCATTTCCCGCAGCGTTACTTTGGAAGCTTCCACATGTTGGCAACCAGAATCCCCATCCGAACCCTTTCCCTTATTAGCCAGCGCTCCACCGTGATCACTGCGTCTAGTTCCACCCCCATAAAGCGCTCCAGGTTGCCATACCCTCCGTCCTCCTTGCCGCCAACGGGACGCCCCATGCCTGGGCCAGCCTCATGCCCAGCAGCTTTTGACACTGAGCAGACTGCGCTCCGCCCACGAACAGGAAATCGTCAAGACAATGGACCACGTTCGCACAGTCCATCGTCCCCACCAAGACCCACTGCATGAACGTGTGGACTTCCCCAGAATACAAACAGGAGACTGAGCAATCCATAGGCAAGCATTTATCGAAATAATAATGTCCCTCAAAACCAGCAAATGCAATGCCAAGGGGGTATTGGCGACAACCGAAAATGCCGAGTCGATATCCACCTTTGCCATCAGACTCCCTGTCCCGGATTTCGTCATCAAAAGAAGTGTAACGCACCGCACACGACCCCTCGGGATACGCTCATTCACAGACCCCCCCACACCGTGGCGGACCAGTTGTGGATCAGTCGATACTTCCCCGGCTCCATCTTCGGCACGCTCCCACTACCGCTACCTTGCCCAAAACCACTTCCGTTGCCAGCTTGTCACTCCAATCCGAGCGAAGCGCCGCACCAAAAGTGAGTTCCATCCCTCGTCCGATCCAACCCTCCCCCTTAACGGAATAGGGAACCCGCACATAAATCCCCCCTCGAGCCCCTCGCCATCCCGGCGCCTCCTGTACAGCCTCAGCCAGGGCCGAAGCTCCTCAACCAGTAAAGGTGTCGGAGCCAGGTCCCATAGATCCTTACTGCTTGGGGGCGGGAAGGGAGCCAACCATGGCCCCTTTTTGACGCACTTGTGTGCTGAACACCCCCCACCACAAATGGAACAGTTATGTCGACACTTACAAACCGGAAAGGGGCAAGAGGACTTGTGAACCGCCAGCATAATCCCCATCCCCCACCCACCGCACTCTGTGGCGAAGGAGCACTCCCCCCCCGAAAGGGCCGAGCCGCACCCATCATCGCCGCCGCTCCCCCTGTCTGATCCCCACGCCTCCTGCCATGTTTCCCGCAACAACGACCTATTCTTCTCCCCCTTGTCCCGAAACTTCTCATCATAGCTGAGCCATGCCCAAACCCTCATGAGTCTGTGCCACTTCCAAGCTAAAGACCGCATAGGCTACCAGCATCCCATACTGCCCAGGGTATGGGCGTCCCCACACCCTGGCGAAGCTCAGGAAGGCTATCGTCCAGTTAAGGACATTGCGCTCACACGCCCGCCCTTTCCTTCCTTTACTATCGCCCTTTCCTTCCTTTACTATCCCATGACCTCTTCCTACCCTCCAGAAGCCTAAAATGTCCCTATACTGCCTCCTCCAGATCCGCAGCCAAACTGCTTCTCCTAGCAGTCTTTCTCGGGATTACGTCTCTCTGTGCTCTAACCCTCTGGACTCTATTCCTCGGGATACTCTCCGTCTGGATTCTGTCCCTCTGGGCACGGTCCGTGTAGACTCTCTCCTTCTCCACATTCCTTCTCCGTCCTTCCAGCTGAACTCTCCCCAGCTAAGCTCTTCCCCACTGAACCAACCATTCTGGGCTGCCTTTCCTTTATAAAGGCATTTTACCTGTGAAACTCCCGGGCTGGCACTCAGGTGCGACTGGTTAACTCTCATACAATCAGTGGCTGGGCATGCTGACTCAGCCTCTATAGCTGACTCCTGCCCCCTCCAGCGGTGCAGCGAGGTAACTGCAACTTCTGAACATCCACAGCCCTATTACAGATAGGGTTTTTTCCTAAACCTGCCCCTGCAGTGGCTGCAGCCTCATGACAATAGACATCGAAGAAATGCAACAAAAATTCAATAAACACTAATACCCTAGCTGCTGTCTTCCACATTGCAAATCAATCAATAAATTCACCGGGGTATGTAAAAAAAACAAACAAACAAAAACAAAACAAAAGCCAACGCTCGAACCTGCACCATTCCAGGATGCAGCCGCAGAAAATGTCCCAAGTCCTCCTGAGAGTACTGTACGTGGCCACATCAGAAAATACTGTAATTTCAGTAGTGAGGACCTATCCCTCCCTACAGCTAGAAAACATCTTAAGGATGTTCATATTTATGCTTATTTATTTGCTTACCCACCTGTCCAGTCACAGTTCATTTCAAGAATAAAATGGTTGCCAGAGATATAAAGAATTAAATTCACGGCTCTGCTGGTCAAATTCAAAATAGGAAACACTGTGCCAACCTCTCTTAATACACTAATAACGAAACAGAAAGAAACAAGAAGAAGGGATAATATGCAGAAACTACTAATGATCCCTAACAATGTCAGAAAAGCAATTCAATCAACAACTAACAGGGCATTCACGTTCTTCTCCCCAGCCCTATGGAACACACTACCCAACAGCCTGCAAGAATTAAAAGACCCAACCACGTTCCGAAACACCTCATAACCTCCCTATTCGATGAATATTACCAACCCACACTAAAATAGATAAGAAACCTACATCTCTTATTCTCATGGTCTTCCAACAATGCTCTCATACTTCCGCATTGTAAAAGTCAATTAACTGTATTATAACTCACACAATCTTATCGTAAAGACTTATTGTAAATGGTTGATCCAATATTAGCGCTCCCTAAAGGCCACGCCAGCCACCATAAACGCTCCCCCGGTGACTGACGCTCCTGCCGGCTCGCTCAGCCTTGGCCCCACCTCCCCCAGGCCTACACGATCCCCCATTGGCTCCCGCACCTTCACTCACCCGCAGGAGCCAATGGGGTCCAGGAAAACCACGCCGACGCGGACCTCCTCCCGAAGCCTCGTGGGGGCTGGGGCCACGCACCCGCCGCCCCCCGGTTAACGGCAGCTAGCAGGCACGAGGCCCGCGGCCTTTCTGTTTCCAATAGTGACCAATCTAGGTCATATGTACCTAGCAGTTTCCCCCAAAAGACACAGGTTCCACAATGCTTGTACTGGGTCAAGCATTGATATCCTGGGTCCCTTCTTAATAATGGTTTATGGACCTTTTCTCCAGGAACTTGTCCAAACCTTTTTTAAACCCAGCTATACTAACAGCCTTTACTACATCCTCCGGTAACAAATTCCAGAGTTTGATTACATGTTGAGTGAAAAAATATTTTCCTTTATTAGTCTTAAATAGTTTACCCTGTAGCTTTATTGCATGTCCCCTAGTCTTTCTATATTCTGATAACGTAAACAATCGATCTACGTTTACCCGTTCTACTCCGTTCATTAATTTATAGACTTCTATCATATCTCCCCTCAGCCGTCTCTTTTCCAGGTTAAAGAGCCCTAACCTTTTTAGCCTTTCTTCATAGGAGTATCCTTCCATCCCTTTACCATTTTCGTGGCTCTTCTCTGAACCTTTTCTAATAACTCTATATCCTTTTTAAGATACGGCGACCAGAATTGCACACAATATTCAAGGTGCGGTCTCACCATGAAATGATATAGAGGCATTATAATATCTTTTGTTTTATTTTCCATTCCTTTCCTTATGATACCTAGCATTCTATTTGCTCTCTTGGCTGCCGCTGCACACTGGGCTGAGGGTTTTAACATGTTATTCACAATGACGCCTAAATCGTTTTCCTGGGTGGTGGTTCCTAATGTGGAACCTTGCATCGTGTAACAATAGTTTGGGTTGTTCTTCCCTAGGTGCATAATTTGCACTTGTCCACATTAAATTTCATCTGCCATTTTGATGCCCAGTCTTCCAATTTATCAAGATCCTCTTGCAATTTTCCACAATCCTCTTGGGTTTTAACAACTTTAAATAGTTTTGTGTCATCTGCAAAGAGTGAGAAGGACTTGGTGAGGTAAAGGAGCATAAGAACATAAGAAATGCCATACTGGGTTAGACCAAGGCCCATCAAGCCCAGTATTCAGGTTCCAACAAAGGCCAATCCAGGTCAAAAATACCTGGCAGGTTCCCAAAAAGGCATACAGATTCCATAATGCTGGGGCAAGCAGTGGATTTCCTGGGTCCTCTTTAATAATGGTTTATGGACCTTTCCTCCAGGAACTTCTCCAAACATTTTTTTAAAGTGGGGTAGATATGTGCAGAGAGGGAGAATGAGTACATAGGGTGGATATAGGCTGAGAGAAAGTGTTGGAGAGTTAGATACAGGGCCCGCACTACCCATTAAATGAACTTGATGGTTGCCTAGAGTGTCAATGTTTTGAGGGCAGCCCATTGCCGCCACCAATCTCTGAGGCCTGCAGCAGCGGCAATGCTTATCCGGAGCCTCAGCCGCTGTGTTGCTGTCGTTGCTCACTTTCACCAGCCGCTTCCTATTTGCATGGGGTTGAAAGCAACTTGCTCTTTTAATGTCATTAGGCTGCTGCCATGGCGGGGGTGCCATGGCAGGAGGGGTAGAAGGAGGGGGGATGGCTGGAATGAGGGTTCACGTAGGGTAGATATGAGTTGTTCTAAGAGATGAGCAGTCAGGTTGGCTGCATTACCAGAGAGGGAATAGCTCCATGGGCCAGTCATGTCATTGGAGGGGGACCCTTCTTGCTCAGGTCATGCCATCAGCTGCTTTTTCTAGCCATGGTGCTGGCTCTCATATTAAAGTTTATTTATCAAAATGGCTCCTGTTTGAAAAATAATGAAGTTAATCACGTTAGGGAGTTGTTCAGAAACTCCCTAAAATTCTCTTTGTCCCTAAGTCAGCAAGCTAGGCTTATCGAAGCCAGATCATCTTGAATGTTTAGGCTAGCTAAATTTTGAAGTGGCCCAGCTCTGAAAGAATTCAAAGTGGTAAAGGCAAGTCATCTAGTGCTATATAAACCTTGACTAAAAGCTGGCTCTGGAGAAAGGCTAAGCCAGAATGATTCCACTCAAGGTGGAGTTTAAACCAATTCACTACTTGTTTATCCGTTCATTGTGTTTGTTTGCTCTGCATGTATACTACAGTGGTTCGGTTTCTAAACCGTAAGGAAACAGATTTTAGCTTATTCACTTGCTATAAAGAATACATCCTAATGATTTTATTTTATATAGCTGCCCTTTTCAAGGCATTTCTGTTATACTTGGCCATATTTTATGTGTGTAATGAAAATTATGTGTTATTCAAATTTTTATTTAAAGACGTCTTGGGCTGTGCTAGCTGTTAATGTGGGCTTGAGTGTGCTCTAATGGCCCATGGTAAGAATTTGCACACAAAACAGACTGCATAGGATTAATTCTGTGTTATCTGTGTAGCTCAAGACATGGAGGGAAAATGGGCAAGGTGGGTTGGGGCATGGGCATGTGTACATATCATGGTGAGCACGGGCACTGGCAGCGTATGTTTACCATCAATACAGGTAGAGTGCGTGTACTTAATGCCACCGACATACTTTCAATGCAGTATAACTGGGGGGGATGATGTACATGCACTTTGATACCCATCATGAACATGCAGCATCTTCAGAACCCAAGTAAACTTTAGTAAATATAATCCCTTAAGAATTCTCATGAGTTTCATTTTATGTGACCAAAACATGTCTATACATTGGGAAGTTAGCTAATAGGGAACTCCAAATTGGATGTTCAAACTGACCAATTCAGAAGCAGGCTTATTAAAGTGTGCTAACTGCTAGCATGGGATTTGATATACACAAAATGCACTGTGCTAGCAGTTAGTGTGGGACCTCACACTAACTGATCAGCATGGAAGATGGGGATTAGGCAGGTTAGGCACATGTGGTTAGCTTGGACATTTTATGTGTGTGCTAACCATGCCTGCTGCTATGGGCATCGGTGAACCTAACACCACCTCAATAAGTGGTATTAAGTGTATCCATGTGCTGATTAGCACAGTGCTTCACGATAGCATTATGCTATCAGCAGGGGGAAAGATACAGATGCCCCAAATATTAGCTTGGGCCTCCATGCTAATTTGATGGCATGATCACATGCTACTGGTGTGCACTTTAGTAAGCATGTCTCAGGGCTGGCCTTTGAGCTAGGCGGCCACTTAGGGAGGCTGGCCTAGGTGAGCAGTGGCAGCAGTAGTGACACACATGGACGGCCGCACTGCCTCCTCAGCTGCTGCCAATTCTGTTTGGGGGTGGGGCGGGTAGCAGCAATATTTCCAAAAGCAGCAGCAAAAAGTTGCTGATTTTGGAAATACTGCCGCTGACGTTGCCCGCCTCCCTCTCCCAAAACGGAATTGGCGGTAGCTGGGGGGATAGTGGTGTCAGCTGGGATGGGGGCATCAGCTGGGGAGTGGCATCAATGGGGGAGGGTGGCAAGGCCAGCCCTGGTATGCCCCTTAGTCTTTCTTAGCTAATAAAATCCAAGCACATATTAATGTGGTAAAATATTTGATTCAGACCAAATATCTTTATTAAAACTGGAGTATTTTAGGTCTTCTTGGTAGCCTCTTACTAAGGACAAATTTGCAGTTTCTGACAGTTGGACTATTCTTTTAGGTGTAGTGGTAGAGTGGCCTAGTAGTTAGAAGAGCAGCCTGCGAACCAGAGAGGGCAAGGTTCAAAGCCTGCTTCTCCCACCAATGCTCCTTGCAAGCTTGGACTGGTCCTTTCACTTTCCATGTCTCAAATACAACTTAAATTGCAAGCCCACTTGGGTAGGGAAATAACTCGTACCCCTGATTGTAACTAACCTTGAGAATGGATTGAGAAAAGTCTAGTAATTCATTCTAAATCCAAATGTATTGTTATCTTCATATTACAGGTTTTGCAATGATCAGGACAAGAGAAGGGTAATTTTATAAAAGGGCCCCATGGGTAGGTGCCTACCATGGCACCTACATAGGCTCTATTTTTAAAGAAAGTAGGGCCTAATTGAGTTTATAAAATATGAATGTATATGACAGAGAACACACTTGAACTTAGATGCAATCGCTTATACCTACTAGTGAGCAGGTGTAAATATTCATACAAACTTTATCCACATAGCACGCAGCTTAAGATATTTTATAATCTACAGGGCAGCAATATTTAGCACAGTGGCTAATGTTGTTAAACTGGCCAACTGTCACCACTGTAAATGGAACCCGGATATTTAAATCTAGGATCATATCCAGCCACCGGTATCAAATATCCTGATTGGCCAGATAGCAATTTAGCTAACCGGTCAGTGACACTATTCAGCCACGGGCTGGTTAGTTAGGCCAGCCATTAAAGTGCCTAACTTTAGCCGGTTTAGGATAGCCGGCTAGAAGCTGAATATCAGTGCTAATCAGCTATCCTCGGGTGCCGCCTCTGTTCTGCCCCCCAGAACACCCCAACACTAGCCAACCAGCATCAAGGCACTTGGGGGCTGAAACCACGGATATTCAGCAGCACTAGGCACATTAGTGGCGCTGAATATCCCAGTGAGTGGTATTTAGGGCTGCAATCATCCTAAATGCCTTTAAGTATCCTCCCCGTCCATGTATGTACATGCAAACTCCGCCTTTGCTCTGCACAAACCATGCCCCCAGCTACACCTACTGGCAAAGTATGCAGCTTCATGCCAAGACCCGTAAGTTTATGTCGATCAGTATTTTAGAAGATGCCATTTACACATATATGTAGTTACAAACATGTGGGAGTGACTTTATACTGTAAAATCATGTATGCAATAGGGGTATGCATTTGTGAGCGTGCCTTTGGTTTGTCTGATGACTAAAAATGTAAAGTGCATGCAAATAACATGAATTCACATATTACTATGAATTAGCACACACACTATCAAAGAGCCCTTATAGAAGTTCCAGCATACATAGAATGTGTGCCTAAAGAAGAAATATGTGAAATGAATGTCAAAAATATACTTCAAAACTGGGAAAAATTAATTGTAAAAGAGCATAAACAAAACTTTTTCTCCAGGACCAAGCAGGAAGTCAGTCCTCACTTATGGGTGACGTCGGCGCCGACGGAGCCCTCGCGGAGCAATTTTCCCCAGCTTTCAAAGAAAGCCTTTGGGAATTGCAGCGCGCATGCGCGGTCCTCTTCCCGCCCAAGGGTGCCATCTTAGCCAGTCTTCTTTTTTCCGCGGAGCCCTACAGACGTCCCCGTCTTGTCCCCGCGAAAAAGTCGATATTTCTTCATTATTTTATTCTTTTTTTTCGGTTCGACGCCGGTCTTTTTCCCGCCCGGACTCGCGACGCCGGTCACGAGTCCTCTTCCTTTTTTTCGTTTTTTCTGACTTAGTCAGCTTTCGTTTTCGATTTTTCCCTGGCAGCCCGGTCCTTTGACCTCGCAGGGGCCCTTTTTCCCCCGATGGCTGCCAGTGGTTTTAAGCGGTGTGGTCAGTGTGACCGAAATATGTCACTAACTGACACACACGACTTTTGCCTCCGCTGCCTGGGCCCAGATCATGAGGAACTGATCTGTGGGCCCTGCGGCAAAATGTCCTCCAAAGCGTTGAGAAGTCGGCGGCATCAGCGTGATAGGATCTTCGCTGACCCCAGCCGTACCCGGACCTCGTCGGAGGCCTCCGCGTCCAAAGGCTCCAGCTCGGACCGTCGCCGGAGTTCCTCCGACAGGGGTTCTCCCTCCGGGGACCATCGTCGGAAGGTGAAACCCGCGAGGGCGGCGTCGGTGGACGCTCCTGGTTCCGCGAGGGCCAGGTCGCATAGCCCCGACAGCCACCCCGGGTCCTTGGAGAAGGAGCACCTCACAAAGCGACCTCGCCTGGAGTCGGAGATGCCTGCTCGGGTAAGTCCTGTGGTCCTTCTGGACTCACCTCCGCGACAGCCGACGTCGGGCCCGACGCCGTCGGGGCCCGAGTCGGGGGCTGCTGGGTCACCTGAGCTCGGACTCAGGTTGACGGCCTTGGAGAGCAGACTGTCTGCCTTCATGGACCAGCAGCGGGCACTGCTCGCTGGCCTCGCTGGCGCCGCTGCCCCGACCGCCGGGACGTCGACGTCCAAGTCGACCCCGGAGACCGAGCCGATCCTCGAGTCGATGCGAACTCGAGTCGATCCTCGGTCGAGGTCACCCTCGGCCTCCCGTTCGGGACCGAGGTCGCCGACGCCGACTCCCTCGGCGTCGGGGCGGCAGGCGCCGCGCCCTGCCCGGGCCGACCCCACCGAGTCCTCGTCGGAGTCGGTCTGGGAGTCTGAAGAGGAAGAGTCGCCTGATTCTTTCCGGACTCGGTGTGTCCCCTCGGACTCACCGGAGTCCGAGCCTCGGAAGCAGTCCCCCCCGGAGGATGCCCGGTTCTCGGACTTCGTCAGGGATATGGCCAAGGCTTTGGCCTTCCCTGCGGACCCCGAGGAGGAGCCTCGAGCCGAAGAGCTCGACGCCCTCCAGTATGACTCTCCCGCAAGGGAACACTTTACTGTACCGGTTCCTCCTATGCTGGAACGACTACTCTTCCGCATGTGGGAGAGTCCGGCCTCCTCGCCGGTCCTGAGCAAGCGGGTCGATTCTATCTATCGAGTCCGCAAGAGCCCTGGCTTTCAAAAGGCACAGCTACCACACCATTCCATGGTAGTGGAATCGGCCATGCATCGTCTTAAGAGCCAGAAGATGCACTCCTCGGTGCCTCCTGGCAGGGAGGCCCGTAACCTGGATGGCCTTGGTAAGAAGTGTTTCCAGGGCTCTATGCTCGCATGTCGTGTCCAGACCTACCAGCTATACATGGGCATGTATCTCCGAGATCTGGCTAAAGAGCTAGCCGGCTTCTCCGCTGGTTTGTCCGAGGAACCCTTGCGGAGGTTCCTGGCCTTGTCCACTGGCATTCGGGAATGCTCAAAGTTCATGTCCCGAGCAGCCTATGATGGCTTTGAAGCATCGGCTCGAGTGGCCGCAGCCGGCATCGGTGCCCGCCGACAGGCTTGGCTTCAGTCGTCAGACCTTGAGCCCTGGGTGCAGGACAAGTTGGTCGATGTCCCCTGCCGAGGCGAAAACCTCTTTGGCAAGCCCATGGCTGAAAAAGCTGCACAAATTGAGACTGAGACTCTCACCAGGACCAGGCTTTCTAGGAAGACCTCTGCCCCTTCCCAGAAAAAGAAGGGCTCGGGAAAAAAGTCCTTTTACCCGAGGAAGGCGGCTGCCTACAAACAATACCCCCATTATCAGGCCCCTGCAGCTCCCCAACAGGGCCAGCAGGCCAAGGGACGGGGTAACGGGTCCCGTAGGCAGCAAGCCCCCAAGCCTGCACCACCAGCCCCTGCTCAGCAGGGTGGGGGTTTTTGACTCGCTAAGCATAGCCTTTCCCCCCCTGCTGGTTCCTCCCAGCACCGGAGGCCGGCTGGTTCACTTCGCCCACAGGTGGTCCAGCATCACCGCAGATGCCTGGGTGCTCCAAGTCGTGCGAGAAGGCTATCTTCTCCACTTCCACCAGGTCCCTCCCTCCTATTTTCCGGGAGAACCTCCACGACCCCCTCTGCACAGGGAATTACTCCTTCAGGAGTTAGCAGGTCTTCTGCAGGAACAGGCGGTGGAACCGGTGCCACACCACCTGAGAGGTCAAGGCTTTTATTCCAGGTATTTTCTGATACCAAAGAGAACAGGAGGCCTCAGACCCATCCTGGACTTGCGCAACCTCAACAAGTTCCTTGTGCGGGAGAAGTTCAAAATGCTTACCCTTGGAATCCTTCTGCCCTACCTCCAGCAGGGAGATTGGCTATGCTCCTTGGATCTAAAGGATGCCTACACGCACATCCTCATCCACCCAAGCCACCGCCAATACCTAAGGTTTGTGGTGGCAGGAAATCATTACCAGTACAGAGTACTGCCCTTTGGCCTGTCCTCCGCACCGCGAGTCTTCACAAAATGTCTCGCGGTGGTGGCGGCCCATCTCCGGCTTCACGGCCTCTATGTCTTTCCGTACCTCGACGACTGGCTCATCAGAGCGGCGTCCGCTCCGGAGGTCACCAGCGCCACACGCCGCACGGTGACTCTTCTGCAGTACTTGGGCTTTGTTATAAATTTCGCAAAGTCCACTTTGCTCCCCTCACAGGATCTCGAGTTCATCGGCGCAAGGCTACACACGCCTCAGGCACGAGCGTACCTACCGCTCGACAGGGCTCAACGGCTCATGGACCTAGCCGACCGTTTTCGCAGCCAGCCCCTGGTCTCCGCCAGGCGCTTCCTGAGACTGCTCGGCCATATGGCTTCCACCGTCCATGTGACCCCCAATGCCCGCCTGAATATGCGGCCTGCTCAATGGTGTCTCCGCCAGCAGTGGCGACAAGCCACAGGCGGCCTAGCGGACCTAGTGCGCGTCTCCGAGCCGCTGATCTCGTCTCTCCGGTGGTGGCTTCAGCAGCCGAACCAGCTATTCGGAATGCCTTTCCAGTCACCTCAGCCGACCCGGGTGCTGACCACGGATGCATCCCTCCTGGGCTGGGGAGCACATTGCCAAGGGGCACGTACTCAGGGCCTCTGGACCACGTGGGAGTCTGCTCAGCAGATCAACTTCTTGGAGCTCAGGGCGATCCGCCTGGCTCTCAAGGCCTTCTCCCACCTGACTTCCCACCAGTCCATCCTTGTCCAGACGGACAATCAAGTTGCCATGTTCTACGTGAACAAGCAGGGGGGCATGGGCTCCTTCCTCCTCTGCCGGGAGGCACAGAAGCTCTGCTCTTGGGCCGTCAGTCACGGCATTCTCCTCAAGGCAGTTTATCTCCCGGGCCAAGAGAATTGCCTGGCAGACAAACTCAGCAGGATCCTCCAGCCGCACGAGTGGCGTCTGGATCCCTTGGTAGTTCAGAAGCTCTTCCTAAAGTGGGGCCTCCCCACGGTGGATCTCTTTGCCAGTCCTCACAACCGGCAGCTTCCTCGCTTCTGCTCTCGTCAGCCACACCCCCTTCGGGTTGCGGCGGACGCTTTTCTAATTTCATGGTCGGGGAGCCTTCTGTACGCTTTCCCTCCCATCCCGCTAGTCTCTCGGACTCTTTTCAAGGTTCTCCGAGACAAAGCCTTCATGATCCTGGTGGCCCCTCGTTGGCCCAGACAGCCGTGGTTTCCGCTCCTGCTGCAATTAGCGGTGGAGGATCCATTCCCTCTGGGGGTACAACCGGATCTCCTCACTCAGGATCAGGGGTCTCTACTACACCCCAACCTCAGGTCTCTCAACCTCATGGCCTGGCTGCTGAGAGGGTAGTCCTTGCTCCCCTTCTCCTGCCGGCAGAGGTGGAGGAGGTCGTCTTGGCTTCGCGACGGCCTTCTACCCGCAAATGCTACGCCCTTAAATGGCGTCGCTTTGCCGTCTGGTGTACCCAACAGTCTCAGGATCCCTTCTCCTGCCCAGTGTCGGTGATCTTGCAGTACTTGCTACACCTCTCTAATCTGGGACTTAAGTCCAACTCCGTCAAAGTCCACCTCAGTGCTCTTTCGGCACATCATGTGCCGGTGGACGGTAGACCTCTCTCCAGCGACCCTCTCGTAGCGAGGTTTCTCCGAGGTCTCCTTCTACTTAAACCACCTCTGCGCCTGCCAGCGCCTGACTGGGACCTGAATGTGGTTTTGCAGCGGATCACCTGTCCGCCTTTTGAACCTATGGCTACCTGTTCTCTCCGTTTTCTGTCTTGGAAAACACTGTTCTTGATAGCCCTCACTTCCGCTAGACGCGTAAGTGAATTGCAGGCCCTCGTGTCTGATCCCCCTTACACTCGGTTCTACAAAAATAGGGTAGTCCTACGGACTCACCCAAAATTTCTTCCAAAGGTGGTCTCCCCTTTTCATATCAATCAGGAGGTGGTACTTCCAACCTTCTTTCCCAGACCACACTCCAGCCGAGCTGAAACGGTCCTCCATACCCTGGACTGTAGAAGGGCTCTGAACTTCTACCTTGACCGTACGCGGGAGCACCGTAAAGCTGCTCAGCTTTTTGTGTCTTTCGACCCCAATAAATTGGGGCTCCCGGTCTCCATGCGTACTCTGTCCATCTGGGTTGCGGACTGTATCACTTGGGCTTATGGGGCAGCCGGACTCTCCTTGGAAGGTCGAGTCACGGCTCACTGCGTTCGGGCAAAGGCCACGTCAGTGGCTTACCTCCGCTCTGTTCCGCTGGCAGACATCTGCCGGGCCGCTACTTGGTCTTCGAGCCAGACTTTTGCGGTCCATTACTGTCTCGAGAGGGAGTCCCGCAGGGACAGTGCTTTCGGACAGGCAGTCCTCCGTAATCTCTTTGAGGTCTGAGCAACTCCTACCCTCCATCCCGGATGTGGGCTACCGGTGGGTAATTATTCAGCGAAGATCCTTCCTTCTGTGCTGCTGAGCTAGAGGGAGCTCATTTTTGTGCTTAGGGTCTCCGGTAGCCTTGAGCTTGGGAGTCCCATAAGTGAGGACTGACTTCCTGCTTGGTCCTGGAGAAAGCGTAGTTACTCACCTGTAACAGGTGTTCTCCAGGAGCAGCAGGAATCAGTCCTCACTACCCTCCCTCCTCCCCTTGGAGTTGCAATCGTCTGCTTATGTTCTTTTTGCAAATTTTTTTATGCTGTCTTTTTAGCTATGTCATCTGACTGGCTAAGATGGCACCCTTGGGCGGGAAGAGGACCGCGCATGCGCGCTGCAATTCCCAAAGGCTTTCTTTGAAAGCTGGGGAAAATTGCTCCGCGAGGGCTCCGTCGGCGCCGACGTCACCCATAAGTGAGGACTGATTCCTGCTGCTCCTGGAGAACACCTGTTACAGGTGAGTAACTACGCTTTCTTGGCCATGCACACCCCTAGTGTGCAATAGTGATATATATTCTTATGAGAATATGTACGGCCTACTAAAGAAAAGGAAGAATGAAATCTGGTACATCAAGTACAGATGTAGTGATACCTGTTGCAGAATGAATGTTTCAGTCTAGATGGTTCTTTTCCTTTTACATGTCCCTTCATTAACCCCTTAGCTGGGGAAAAGGAATAGCACCCAGCAAACCACTGCCTGGGTAAGTAACTCGCCAACTGCAGAGTTTCTTCCCCACTGCTGACTTAACCACAGCAAACATTTGTCTTGAGAGCTATTGAATTAGCAAACTTGAGAGGATCGATTCAAAACATTTGGGCCATGGAGACATGCTCAATTTACCTGCGCCTCAATCCTGCCCTGAAGATGAGAATCGATTCAAACAATCAAATTTCCAATATTGGACCCGGCTCATTGTGGGAAAGGTCTACCTGTCTCTATAGTGAGATCAAGCACTGCTCTCATTGATCACTGATCCCCCCGCTTCTCTCTGGACAGTCGGTCAGTCACCGCCGCGGTGACTGACCGACTGTCCAGAGAGAAGCAGGGGATCGGTGATCAGCGGGAGCGCTTGGATGGCGATCACTGCTGGGAATGAGTTAGCTCGTCTTCCCCATTTGCTGAATAGCTAGAGTTAGGCAAGTTAACTTGGCTTCCTCAGCTAAGAGGTTAATATTATTTATTCATAGTAAAATGTTCATAGTACATGTTTTTGCATTTGGAGAAAATGGAAATGTCCCGCTCACTCTCTGATAATTTCGCTAATATCACTCTCTGATGTCTCAGTAATATTATACTTGGGCTCTCGTCATAAGGCAAATCTTGCCTCAAGTGAAAACATCAGGTCCTGTAAGGTACCCAAGAAAAGGAAACCCTGTATTTATTCCTGTATCTCACTTTGAATTTGCATGTATTATATTATACAACTACCTCCAAAATCAAACATGTTAATGCCCTTTCTAAATAGAAAAGTGCTCTTAGATTCTAATGCCACTTTGACATGTGGTACAAACAGGCCTGACTGAAGCTTGCTTGCTTCCACAGTAGGAAAAACTATGAAAAGAAGGGAACCATTTTGGAATGAGTTACTGTGCTAGAGTATGTTTTTCAGCAAACTGTTATGTTGTAATTAGGGATATTAGAAATTTCTAAATATCAAGAAGGATTTTCTGTCAAGCTGCATATTTATTTATTTTACAAAAATTTATGTTCCTCTAGTGTGACATATGCTATGGAACTCTGTGAGTGTGCATGTTTGTGTGTGTGTGTATGTGTGGGGGGGGGGGCGGTTATTCAAAGGCATTTACACATTTAGCAGAACTGAATATCCCTGGTTTGTGCCAATAAATGTCCCGATGCTAAGGATTTAGCAATGGGGTGCTCTGAAGGCTGAACGGAGGAAGCACTGACAGTTAACTGGGCAGTGGCAAAATTCAAGCGCTGCTCAGTTAACCCTAACTGGCTAAAGATATGGCCATTGAATATCCAGGGCAAATTTAAATCGACGATGCCACTGAAAATCCCCTCCCTCCCATCATATTTATAAAAACATTCGATTCTAAATTTTCTGTGCATGAGAAATTAAGCTACATCCCGATTTAACAAGTTTCCTATATAGATTTAGCTGGCCTGTAGACCTTTGACTTAGAATTTTTTCACCAGAATACTTACTCAGTTGTTTATCATGGATCTGTAAGGATTTTTCCTTCCCCTCCTCTCAAAATACTAAAGGTTTTACTTAGCATGTTGGATTTTATTTCATAGCATTCCAGTTTAGTTTAGCATGATACATTTAATAACCATGTCTACTGTCTTAATTACCCTATAAAGCAGGGTTCCATTGGCATTTGACCTGCCACAGCATTCCAGAGACACTGCAAGACCATGATAATTACCAACTGACTGTGAGAAAATTAAACAAAAAGGCCTAACTTTCAAACTACCATTTTAAATGACCTATTACATAGCAGGAATAAATCATTGATGCAATAGCCTGCTTAACAGGAAAATAGCTATTCCACAGTAAAGAAAATCCCATTGTATGATCATGAAGAGAATATTAAGTATTCTTCAGCTCAAAAGGTTAGGTTTTATGCCTGTCCAATGCCCTTTACTGACTCATTTTTGTGTAATTTTATTGTAATCAAAAGCTCTACCAATACAGTTTTAGATTATGGCTATTTTTTCAGTTATAAACTCTAGGCTGTCTTTACGGTACACAAGCAAGCAATTCAAATGTGTATACAGAAAAAAAGCAATAATAAAAAAAAATAAAAGAAAATGTTGTAGAGAACACAAAATAATGATGCTTTGCATTGCTATAAATAAATGAATGAGCCTTTTAAAAAACATCATTTCAGGTTTCAGCTATGCTTTGTTAAATATGCCATATTATTTTAATCTAAAGCCAATTGCTCTTATATTCATCTCCTGAAGAAGAGTTTTGTTTCACGTGTCTACTGGAAAGTGTCAGTTTCCATTTCTGGCTAGATAATTTAGTTTGGTTGAAAGCTGACACGCACAGGCAGGATCACCAGTGACCAGAGATGAACTCAGGACCATAGCTAAATCAGAATTTATTTCTACCAACCCCATCAACAACAACACTACATTGCCAGCCTTTCTTGAGCAATGTAAGAGTGGAAGACTGGCAGTGGTTTGTCTGTTTATACCATATAATAGATCATTTTCTCAAATCTCTTATGGAATTTAAATGGAAAAAGATGTCTTTTGATTGAGGAAGCAAAAAAAAGAAATCCCAACCCAAACCAAAATAAAACTAAGCAGCAAAATGAAACCTGATTCAAAAGAAGTGATTTGGAAGATTTATGGAAATTGATATGCGAACTACAATTAGGATTTACTCAAAAGTTAAATATTTTAGTGAAGAACAGCTTTCCCAACTTTTAAATAAAAGACAGGCTTTGAAAGGAGTAGTACTCAGGTGCATGGATTTCAGACATAGGCCTGCACAGTGTTAAAAAAGATAACTAGGCAGAGGGATTAATGAAACTGCAGGAAGGAAGACAAATATTTATATCTAACTGATTAAAAAAGAAAAAAGAAGAGAAATTCAAACTTTTCCAAGCTTAAAGACAGACATTGCTTTTTTGGCATGTGATTGTTTCCTTCCGTGATAAACTGTTGTATACATTTTTAAAGACAAGAACAAAACTAGCAAATTGCAATACTATATACAGAGCACAACTACTCTTAACCTAACCCCAGACTATCTTCGCCTATACAAGAAAAATAGCTAGAAAAGAGGACATTTTGCAGCGAGCAATTGTTCCTATTGCATGTTTCCCACCAGTTTCCCTCATTTCAAATAAACTTATCAGTTTAACCATGGTCCTTAGTTTCCTGCAGTAGCTCAGGGGTAAATTCTGCAACAAAAGTTAGAAGACTCTCCAATACACTGGTCTGACCACTACACGATAACTTTCAACGCAAACATCACCCCAATGTCTCCCATTCTGGAATAACAGCAATACAGAAGATTTAAATGATTCAACAAACAATTCTTCCTGCAAGAAGTCCTGCCAAGATTATACCAAAATACAATCAATCTTGTTATTACAAGCAAATAATTGCAACAGCACCATTTCAAATGTTGCAAAAGCACCACACAAGAAAAAAAAGAAGACAATATACAGAAATCATTCTGCACCTTGGTATTCAAATGAAATAACAGAAGCAAAAAATAATTAAGGAGCTAAAAATAAAATGGAGACACAATAAAACTGAGAACTCCCTCCAACAATACAGGAACAAGCAAAAGGATTATAATGAACTAATCAACAAAACTAAAAGAGAATACCACACTAAACCTATCTTGGAGGGTGTCAACAAACTCAGGGAGCTATTTGATATAGTACGGACTCTCACCATAGAGCCCATTCACCATGGAGCCCATTCACAACAAATGGCAAACTTTCTAATGGAAAAACACAAATACATGCAACCTAATATACAATCACAGACACCAACACACACAACACACCTTAAGACAGCAGAACATGAGGCAATTTCCACATACCAACTACAGAGCAAATAGAACATATAAATGCTTAAATGAACACCACCATATCCCAATCAGATCTATGTCCTGTGTCATGGATCAAAATAACCAGAAAGGAATTAAGTCCATTCAGACAAAAGATAACTCAGATATCTCTTACACAAGGCTGCATGCCTCAAGCGCTAAAACAAGCTACCATAAAACCTATCTTTAAGAACACCTCACTCGACCCAAACGACCCTGTAGCATATTGTCTGGTCTCTAGCTTACCAATCGTTGCTAAAATCATAGAGAAGACAGTGCATCAACAGCTACAAGACCGCATGAACCTACCTGCTCCACTGGACCCCATCAGCTAAATTTAGGCTTTTAGGTAGGAAGTTGAAATCCAGAACTTCCAGGGTAGCTTTCTCCGAAATGCTTCCCGTTCCACATACAGGACCCAAAAGGCAGGCAGCTCCGGAGTCTCAATGCGTGGATGAGACAATGGTGCAGAGATGAGGGTTTTGGATTTGTTAGGAACTGGGGAACATTCTGGGGAAAGTAGGGGCTCTTCCGAAGGGATGGGCTTCACCTTAACTGGGATGGAACCAGTCTGCTGGCATTAACCTTTAAAAAGGAGATAGAGCAGCTTTTAAACTAGATAATAGGGGAAAGCTGACAGTCTCACAAGAGGGCATGGTTCGGAAGAATGTATCCTTGAAGGATACTACCAAAAGCAGAGAGGTTCCAAAAAAGAGTAAAGTAGCCCAAATGCCCTTGAGTATGGAGCAGACAGAGCTTAAAGATTCCAAATTACCCATGCATACCAATAGCCAAATTAATATGAATAAAATACAGTCTCTAAAATGCTTGTATGCAAATGCTAGAAGTCTAAAAAATAAGATGGGAGAGTTAGAACATATAGCACTAAATGAGAGGTTAGATATGATTGGAATCTCAGAGACATGGTGGAAGGAGGACAACCAGTGGGACACTGTGATACCTGGGTACAAACTATATCGTAATGATAGAGCTGATCAAATTGATGGAGGGGTTGCGCTCTATGTTAGAGAGGGCATTGAGTCAGAAAGGATTAAAGTTTTGCAGGAAACAAAATATGCTGTAGAATCTCTATGGATTAAAATTCCATGTAAATAGGGGAAGGTGATGGCAGCGGGGGTGTACTATCGACTGCCTGGCCAGAATGAACAAATGGATGATGAAATGCTCAAAGAAATCAAGGAAGCTAACAAAAGTTACAGCACAATAATAATAATGGGTGATTTCAATTACCCCAGTATCGACTGGGTCATTGTCATGGCAGGACATGCTAGGGAGATAAAGTTCCTAGATGAAATAAATGATTGCTTCTTGGAGCAGCAGGTTCATGAACCGACCAGAGGGGAAGCCATATTGGACCTAGTCCTTAGTGGAACACCAGATCTGGTGCAAGAGATAAGGGTGTTGGGGCCACTTGGCAATAGTGATCATAGCATCATCGTGTTTGATTTAATTAGTGGAGGAAGGATGGTAAGGAAATCCACAGTACTACCTTTTAACTTTCGAAAGGGAGACTATGATAAAATGAGGAAAATAGTTAAGAAAAAACTAAAAGGAGCAGTTGCAAAGGTTAAAGACTTATATCAAGCTTGGGTGTTGTTGAAAAATGCTATCTTGGAAACCCAGACCAGATGTATTCCACGCTTTAAGAAAAGTGGAAGGAAGTCCAAAAAACTGCCAGCATGGTTTAAAGGTGAGGTCAGAGAGGCTGATGTTGCCAAAAAAGCACCTTTCAGGAAATGGAAAAAAGAGCCAAATGATGAAAACTGGAAACAGCACAAGCACTGGCAAGTTAAATGCAAGGCATTGATAAGGCAGGCAAAGGGAGAATTTGAGAAGAAGCTTGCTGTGGAAGTAAAAACGCATAATAAAGACTTTTTCAAGTACATTCATAGCAAAAAACCTGTGAGAGAGTCAGCTGGTCCATTAGATGATAGAAGGGTTAAAGGGGCACTAAAAGGCGACAAGGCCTCTTAGTGGAGGAGTGAAGGAGTGGCCTAGTGGTTGGGGCAAGGTACTTCAGGCCGGAAGGTCAGGGGTTCAAATCCCACTAGAGGACAGCAACCTTGGGCTGGAAGGACTGGGGTTTCTAGTCCCACACGTGCTCCTTGTGGTCTTGAGCAAGCCACTTAACCCTCCATAGCCCATGTTCCCTGTAAAATAGTTATCTCCAAGTTATAATGCCCTGTTCAATGTAATTTCAGTTTGTTCAATGTAAACCACACTGATGCAGAATAGCACGGTATATAAGAGAATGTAAATAAATAAATAAATAAAGGCGATAGCAGAGAGAATGAATGAATTCTTTGCTTTGGTCTTTAATGAGGAAGATGTAGGGATGTTACCAATGGCTGAAGTGGTATTTAAATGGGCGGAAGAATTGAAGGAAATATTGAAACATCTGGAAGATGCATTACAACTGTTTGATAAACTGAAGAGTAGCAAATCACCTGGACCAGATGATATACATCCAAGGATGTTGAAAGAACTGAAATATGAGATTGCAGACCTGCTATTAGTAATCTGTGAACTATCATTAAAATCATCTGTAATACCTGAAGAATGGAGGATGGCGAACCTAATGCCAATTTTTAAAAAGGGTTCCAGGGGTGATCCGGGAAACTACAGACCGGTGAGCCTGATGTCAATACCGGGAAAAATGGTAGAAACCATCATAAACAACAAAATTGCTGAGCATGTAGATAATTATGGCTTAATGGGAGACAGCCAACCAAAAGGACAAGGAAGATCTTGTCTTACTAATCTGTTATGTTTTTTTGAAGGTGTAAATAAAGAGGTAGATAAAGGTGAGTCAGTTGATATGGTGTATTTGGACTTTCAGAAAGCCTTTGACAAGATCCCTCATCAGAGACATTTGGCAAAACTAGAGTCATGGGATAGGAGGCAGTGTACTATTGTGGATCAGGAACTGGTTAAAAGATAGAAAGCAGAGGGTAGGTCCAAATGGCCAATTTTCCCAATGGAGAAAGGTGAATAGTAGTGTACCCCAGGGATCTGTGCTGGGTCCACTGCTTTTTGACATATTCATAAATGACCTGGAAAAGGGAATAACGAGTGAGGATATCAAATTTGCAGATGACACAAAACTATTTAAAGTTGTTAAAACCCATGAGGATTGTGGAAAATTGCAAGAGGATAAATTGACTTGGCATCAAAATGGCAGATGAAATTTAATGTGGACAAGTGCAAAGTTATGCACCTAGGGTAGAACAACCCAAACTATGGTTACATGACGCAAGGCTCCACATTAGGAACCACCACCCAGGAAAAAGATTTAGGAATCATTGTGGATAATATGCTAAAACCCTCCACCCAGTGTGCAGTGCCAGCCAAGAGAGCAAACAGAATGATAGGTATCTTAAGGAAAAGAATGAAATATAAAACAAAGGATATTATAATGCCTCTGTATTGTTCCATGGTGCGACCGCACCTTGAATATTATGTGCAATTCTGGTTGCCGTATCTAAAAAGGGATTTAGTGTTATTAGAAAAGGTACAGAGAAGAGCCACCAAAATGGTAAAGGGGATAAAAGGAATATCCTATGAAGAAAGGCTAAAAAGATTAGGGCTCTTTAACCTGGAAAAGAGATGGCTGAGGGGAGATATGATAGAAGTCTATAAATTAATGAATGGAGTGGAATGGGTAAACGTAGATCGTTTGTTGACATTATCAGAACGGCAAGGCCGCGGAGCCATGTGCACGCGGCCACCATTAACCGGGGGGGCGGCCGCGTGCATTCCAGCGTCGGTAGCGTGTCGATTCGGAGCCCGGGGGCGGAATGGAGGGGATAATACCATCCCATTGGCTGCGGCGTGTGTGACGACTGTGCGCGGCAGCCAATGGGATGAAGGAGACGTCGGGAGCTAGTGCGGGGACGCGGCGTGAATCCGGCCTCTTGCTTTCGGATGCCGGAGCCGCCGGACGTGTAAGTTTTGCCTGGTAGTAGTTTGGGGCATTGGGGGGGCTTGAGGCGCGTGGTACGGGCGAGCAGAGGCTTTAGGAGGTGACGCGGCATTGCCTTGAGGCTCCGCTTACCAATTCCGGGCCGGTTTTTAAATCGCGGCCCGCGCCGGGGAGCCACGTGGTGGAGTAGCGAGGGGGTTGCTGATATTCCGTTTGGTTGGGGCAATTTTCAGGGGGATAGCGTTAAAAAAAAAAACAAAAAAACAAAAAACAAAAAAAACAAAACAAAAGGAAGAAGAGAATAGATATATCAGCACATTTACAAGAAACTTGAATTTTGCACAGATGCCTCGAGGCAAATCCGGGGGCAAGCGTGCTACAAAAAAGGGGGCAGGGGGCAGGGGGAGGGTAGCTCCAGAGGGGAGGCGGAGGGCGTCCGGGGCCAGTGCGGAGCGGGAGGCTAGCAGGGCACGTGGCCATGCAGCGCCTAACAAATCAGCGCGGGGAAGAGCCACGGGCAGAGCGCCACGTAATGATGGGACTGCTCAGGGGAGGGGGCAGCCAGCAGGGGGGTCTGTCAGGGGAAAAAACGGGCGGGGGGGGCGGTAGGGGTGCAGGTGGGCCAGCACGGTCGAGGATGGAGTTGGAAGGGGAGGGGGGGGCGGAGGGGCAGGCTGGGGGGCTGGGGATCCCTCGGGACAGTCGGGTTGGAGGGAGTGGGGAGCAAGTTGGGGTGATGGGGGGACCCAGGACAGTCTGGCCGCCCGAGGGCCGGCCGACTGGCGGTCCGTCACCCTGGGCGGTGAGGATAGGTGGGGGTTTGCAGGTATGTGGGGGTGGCCACAGGAGTCGGGGGGCGGTTCGTCCCCCTCGTGGGAACATTGGCAGGGCGGAGGTCAGGGCTCTTCGAGGGCGGAGTGGCTTGGGGCGTGGCAGTCTCCCTGGGTTAGGGCGGGTGTCTCGTCGCCTCTCCCTGTTTTCTCTCCGCAGGTACCTCCGGCTTGGCAGTGTGCGGGGAATCCTTGGTGGAGCATGTCGCGGCCAGGTGTCGGCACGAGCAGTCCTGCGGAAGGCGGTGCTTCGGGGGAGGCGGAGGCCGCGGTTTCGACAGCGGCGGAGCGTCCCGAGCGCAGCGTACCTGCAGAGATGGCGGAGAATGCGGCGGGTGAGTTGGCAATTGAACAGGGGGAGGAATCTGGGCTGGGAACAGTGATTGCGGGCGGTGATCGTGTAAAGCGACGTCGGAAGCAGCGGAGGTCGTGTCATAGGCACCGGCGATCGGATTCGTCGTCCACGTCGTCCACAGACACGTCGTCGAGCCCGTCGTCGCGGGAGGGGAGCCAGGGGCATGTAGCGGGGAGCAAGGGCAGCGGACAAACATCCCTCGGTGCCATTCCTACGGTAGCTGCGTTCTCTGAGTTATGGGAAAGCGTACCGAAAACTTTGCGAAAAAAAATACAGAAGCGAAGATATATTGACATTTTCCGTTTGCTGGAAGGTAGGAAGCGGTCGGGGGATGGTAGGCGAAAGAGGAAAGAAGACGAAAAGGCCGGTCGGGTGCGGAGAGTCGCAAGGAATGTAGTTAATTGGACGAGGGCCTTTCTCAGGCTAGCCAGTGTGTGGGGGTGCGTTCATCCGGAGCAGTATGGGATGCTGTTGGCATACGCGGACTCAATCTTAGAAGCGTCTCAAACACATGACAGTTGGGCCTGGCTCAACTACGATGAGAAGTTTCGTGACAAGATGGAGGAGAACCGGTTGTTATCGTGGGGTACCCAAGATATCAACCTATGGCTGACGCAGATGGCGGTCAAATCGGGAGGTGGGGGTGTGGGTAGAGGAGGCTCGGTCAGCGCAGGGGGGATGGGGAAGCCCTTTCGTGGGGGCGTGTCCCCGTCGGTGCAGAGACCGGCGGGGGGAGGGGGCACAGGCGACGTCTGTTGGCGTTTCAACAAGTCTTCCTGCCCCTTTCCGGACTGTAAATTCCGGCACGCCTGCTCTGTCTGCGGAGGAACACATTCTGCCCTTAAATGTGTTAAACGTGGCCCTAATGGAGCCAGCACCCCCGCCGCAAAGCAATAGAACTATGATGTGCCTCGCTCCTACTCCCATTAGGGTACTGGCTCTTCGTCCATGGTTAGTGCAGTATCCCCGGAGAGCGGATGGCATTATCTTGGGGCAGGGATTCGAGGAGGGGTTTCGGATTCCTATTGTTGGGAGGGTGGCCGCGGGCATAGCGAGGAATTCGCCTGCGGTGCGTCGTTTTGCTAATATTGTGAGGGACAAGCTGGCTGGGGAAATTACGCTGGGACGGGTAGCTGGCCCTTTTCAAGATCAGCCCTTTGAGGACTTTAAGGTTTCTCCCTTGGGCATAATCCCGAAGAAAGAGCGAGGGAAATATAGACTGATTCACAATCTCTCCTTCCCGGAGGGGGAATCGGTGAATGATCATATCCCTAAGGAATTGTGTGCAGTGCGTTACGCATCTTTTGATGAAGCGGCGGCTTTAGTGAGGGATTGTGGGCCCCGGTGCCTGATGGCGAAGGCTGATATTGAGTCCGCCTTCCGCTTGTTGCCGGTGCACCCCACGGCTTTTCCTTTGTTAGGCTTTCGCTTCGAGGAGCAATTTTATTTCGACAAATGCATGCCGATGGGTTGCGCGATATCCTGTTCATATTTTGAACGGTTTAGTTCTTTCATGCACTGGGCCGTGGTTCAGCGTTCGGGTTGTGGGCAAATGGTTCACTACTTGGATGATTTCCTTTTCGTAGGGTCGGCTCAGTCCAGGCAGTGTAGGGACTTATTGGAAGACTTCACCCAATTGGCTCAGGAATGGGGAGTACCGCTGGCAGTGGGGAAGACGGAGGGGCCTGCGACGCGTCTTACTTTTCTGGGGGTGGAATTAGATTCGCTGTTAATGATAGCGAGATTACCGGTAGACAAGGTAGTGAAGCTGCGGGTTTTGATAGCGAACGCGATGTTAGCCACAAAGCTTTCGCTGCGGGATATGCAGGCACTTATTGGTTCACTCAATTTTGCATGCCGTGTCATTCCCATGGGACGGGTGTTCCTCCGCCGGCTGTCCTTGGCTACGGTGGGGGTGCGCAAACCTCATCATCGGGTTCGGGTTTCCCGTAGTATCCGAGCGGACTTGGGGGTATGGGATAAGTTTCTGCGGGACTTTAACGGTGTCTCGGTGTTGCGGGAGAAGGTCGTGTCCAGCGAGGAGTTACAATTATATACCGATGCTGCCGGAGGGGCGGGCTTAGGGATCTACTTTGGGGGCTCTTGGTGTGCTGCAGGATGGCCTCCGTCATGGCGCGAGGCCGGCCTTACTAGTAATATAACCTTCCTAGAGTTGTTCCCGATTTTGGTGGTGTTGTCACTGTGGCCGGAGAGGCTGCGGAATCGCCAGATATTATGGCGGTGCGACAACGAGTCCGTCGTGAGTGTGGTGAATAATTATACCCCGAGGTGCAGGCCGGTTGCAGAATTAATGCGGCATGTGGTCCTATCCTGCTTACGTTTGAATGTGGTTCTTAAGGCTCGTCACATTCCGGGGAGTATTAACACTATTGCCGATGCTCTTTCCCGTTTCAAGTGGGAGCTGTTTCGGACCTTGGCGCCGGAAGCCGAAGAGCGGGGGGCATCGGTCCCGGAGAAGTTATGGCGGATTGGCCTGATGGCATGATCGACTTGCTAAGAAACTCTGTGTCGGCAGCAACGTGGGAAGCCTACCGAAGAGGCTACAGCAGTGTGAGGTCCTTCCTGTCAGAGCGGGGATGGAAAGGGGGCCCCGCATCTGATTGGCTCCTGGGTCAGTATGTTTTGGCTGCGAAAATGTCTGGCTTGTCGCGTTCTACGGTTCGGAAGAATTTGGCGGGATTTTCCTTTTTCATGAAAGCCGTGGGATGGGGCGTGGTGCGGGGGGGGGGGGGGTTTTGACGTCCCGGCTGTTGCAAGGATGGGAGCGGGCGGCACCTCCAACCCGGGATACCCGGCAGCCGATAACGCACACAATGTTAGTGCGATTGTGCAAGGTGCTGCCCCAGATGGTCGCGTCCCGTTACGAGTGCGTTTTATTTCGGGCGGTTTTTTCGGTGGCGTTTTTCGGGGCATTCCGAGTGGGTGAATTGGTGGCGGAGTCGGGTAGGCGCGCGCGGGGTGGGGGTTTGCAATTGCACCACGTCCGGTTGGTACCCGGTCAAGTGCGCATCCTTGTCCCGCGTTCAAAAACAGATCAGCTGGGGAAGGGTGTCTGGGTACTCTTGAGACAGGTGTCCGGGTCCCGGACTTGCCCGTTCGGATTGTTACAGGCGTATTTGGGTGTGCAGCCCGTGGGCGCAGGCCATTTATTTGTCCACAACGACGGGCGGGTGCTGACGCGCTTCCAGTTTACGTCGGTCCTGCGGATGTCGCTGCAGGCGATAGGGGAGGACGCTGGTCGGTTTGCTCCTCATTCGTTCAGGATCGGGGCGGCTACCAGCGCGGCGGCGGAGGGCTTGCCAGAGAGGGATATCAGACGTATCGGTCGTTGGAGGTCGCAGGCCTTCCAAACCTATGTGCGGTTGTAGGGGTGGTGGGGGGGGGGGTCTAACCTATCTTCTTTTTGTTGCAGATGTAGTACATGGCCGGTGTCGCTGTTGGGTGACTGGCCATTCGTTCGTTTACTGGGCTGGTCGGCGAGCAGCAACACGACCTATTGGCAAGAATCTTGGACTGGACGTCTCTGCGGTGTCCGTCACCTGGCTGGGTGAGCGCGGAATGCGGTGGATCCAGCTCCTTCCTTTGCTGCGGCACCACGACAGTCGGATGGAGAGGCCTGCAGTGCTGTTGATTCACTTGGGTGGCAACGACTTGACGTCCTGGACTTGTCGCCAGTTGATTCGTGCAGTGCACAAGGACTTGGGGGTGGTGTTAGGGATGTTCCCGGGTATCGTCTTGGTGTGGTCGGATATACTTCCAAGGCCGGCTTGCGGGGTTCAGCGGCGCTGGTCCAGGGGGCTGTCAAAAATTAATCGCCAAATAGGCAGATGGGTCATCGAGAATGGGGGGCGCCAAATTTTGCACCACTGGGTGGATGTAGACTGCGCAGGTTTGTTCAGGCCGGACGGGGTGCATTTATCCCCGATCGGGTTGGACTTGCTGCTGAATGATTGGCAGGAGGCCTTGGAAGTGGTTATGCTTGAGAGGCGAGCTGGTCGCAGCTTTTTGTAAGGGGGGCGGCTCAGGACAGAGGTGTCCAGAGCCGGTGGCGGGATCCCGGAGGTTTCCGGGGTCCGGAGCCGGATGCAAGCAGTACGGCGGGGGTGGGGTACCCCCGCCCGGACAATCCCTCGGCTTTTGCTAATAATATGGCGAAGCCGGATGAGGGAGTGCGAGGCAATTTTGTCGGGTCTGTACCCAGGGGAAGCGGCCGAGGCGTCACCTTGCTAATAGCATGGCGGGTGGTGGCTTGCGCTGCTGGTGGGGGGGGGGGGGGGATGTTAATTTGTTAATTGGAAAGTTGTGAATTGTTGTAAGTTAATAAAGCTGCGACCAGTTCAATTCCAAATGAGGTGTAATGGTTTTCTTAAAGGTTTAAGGGTGCTGCTTATATTAAAAAAAAAAAAAAAAAAAGAAGCGGGGGGAAAAGGGGAGGGGAATCAGGGTGGAATCAGCCGGTCCGCCTTACCCGGTTACGGCAAGGCCGCGGAGCCATGTGCACGCGGCCACCATTAACCGGGGGGGCGGCCGCGTGCATTCCAGCGTCGGTAGCGTGTCGATTCGGAGCCCGGGGGCGGAATGGAGGGGATAATACCATCCCATTGGCTGCAGCGTGTGACGACTGTGCGCGGCAGCCAATGGGATGAAGGAGACGTCGGGAGCTAGTGCGGGGACGCGGCGTGAATCCGGCATCTTGCTTTCGGATGCCGGAGCCGCCGGACGCCCTCCCACCCTCCCTGGTTTCAAGTGGGTCTTGGGGGTTGTCGTTGGGGGTGTTGCAGCTGGAGGGGGTTGGCGGGATCCCGGAGGTTTCCGGGGTCCGGAGCCGGATGCAAGCAGTACGGCGGGGGTGGGGTACCCCCGCCCGGACAATCCCTCGGCTTTTGCTAATAATATGGCGAAGCCGGATGAGGGAGTGCGAGGCAATTTTGTCGGGTCTGTACCCGGGGGAAGCGGCCGAGGCGTCACCTTGCTAATAGCATGGCGGGTGGTGGCTTGCGCTGCTGGTGGGGGGGGGGGGGGATGTTAATTTGTTAATTGGAAAGTTGTGAATTGTTGTAAGTTAATAAAGCTGCGACCAGTTCAATTCCAAATGAGGTGTAATGGTTTTCTTAAAGGTTTAAGGGTGCTGCTTATATTAAAAAAAAAAAAAAAAAAGAAGCGGGGGGGAAAAGGGGAGGGGAATCAGGGTGGAATCAGCCGGTCTGCCTTACCCGGTTATATAGAAAGACTAGGGGACATGCAATGAAGCTGCAGGGTAAACTATTTAAGACAAATAAGAGAAAATATTTTTTCACTCAACGTGTAATCAAACTCTGGAATTTGTTACTGTAGGATGTAGTAAAGGCTGTTAGTGTAGCTGGGTTTAAAAAAGGTTTGGACAAGTTCCTGGAGGAAAGGTCCATAAACCATTATTAAAAAGGGACCCAGGATATCAATGCTTGACCTAATACAAGCATTGTGGAACTTGTGTCTTTTTGGGAAACTGCTAGGTACGTATGACCTAGATTGGCCACTGTTGGAAACAGGATACTGGACTTGATGGACCTTGGTCTGACCCAGTATGGCATATCTTATGTTCTTATGTTCTTATCAGCATGGTTTTAAAACCTACCATGATGTAGAAACCCTACTGATATCCCTCTTCGGAAGTCTTATAAAGGGCATTGATAACATCAAAAACAGCTTCAAATGTATCTTCTTAAATGTATCTGCTGCCTTCAATACCATCTCCCACAATAGTTTACTGCAACAACTAAAAGAAATAGGCTTCCACAATTGCACCATTAAATGGTTCCAATCATAGTTAAATAAACAACATATGTAAGTCAAGGATGGTCAGAACAAATCCACACCTTTCATAATTCACCAGGGCATCCCTCAAGATCCATCCATCTTGCCGTTACTATTCAACCTATATATGCAACCCATCTGTGGCATTATAAGAAAACACAATATCCAATACTATCTATATGCAGATGATGTCATTATTTACACCCCATTCAATACAAATAAGCCCAACTTCTCAATCATAATAAAATGCTTGGAAGCAATGACTATATGGCTCAATGCAGACAACTTGAACATAACTACAAAAAAACAGAGGCACTGTATATCACTCAAAGCACATAATTTGTCCCCCCTCCTACTATAAATCAAAGGGCAACATAACAGTAAAGAATGAAGTGAGGTATCTGGGAATCATACTTGATCAGAATCTTAACCTACAATCGCAGATAAATAAAACCACAAGGAACGCATACTATAAGATGAAAATCATCCAAAAAGTGAAACCGCTGCTCAAGCAAAATGACTTCTGGTCCATCTGCCAAACTACCACCAATCCTCATCTATTGTAATCTAATAAACCAAGACCATCCAAAGCATTCCATTCAACCACTACATATGGTACAGAACATAGCAGGCCGCATCATCACAGGATCAGAGAAACATGACCACATAACACCCATCCTGAGTCAACTATACTGTCTCCCTATACACTTACACGCCAAGTTCAAGACAATCTTCACCATATTAAAATACTACACCATGCCTCCGCAGATACATTACAAATATTAGTCGCTAAAGACCCTGAAACTCGACCCAGAAGAAGAAACAATAAAAACCTGACCGTAACACCAATCACCCACACAAAATCCAAACAAACTACCTGCAAGAAGGTCTTATCGCTAGCTGCACCTGTGCTATGGAACTCCCTCCCACAAGGCATCAGAGTTACTATGGATATTACAGACTTTAGAAAAAAAACGAAAAACCTACCTGTACATGGAATATTTTGGAAGCATTACATAGTGCAGCAACAATACATCTTAACAACCCATCACCTCACGTTATGAACTCCCCCCATAGTGCACAGACTACCCTATAACATGTTATCATCCTAGTTAATGCTCCCTATTAACCTACTCCCTCTTTCATTTATTATGTATATAAGTTACCTGCAACTGTTACCATGTTACAGTGTTATAATGTAAACCGTTACCTTGTTATGATGTAAAAGTTATAATGTAAAATCGTTACCTTGTACTGTAAACTGCTTCAACTAAGGATAAAATCGTATTAAAAAAAACACGTTAAGTAAATAAATAAATGCTGCCTTTAGCATATAAAAAGGCCCTTTTCCTAAAGCCCACTAAGCGGCTAATATGCATTTTAACCCGCAATAAGGGTCTGCAGTGATAGCTAATGCATGGGTATGAGATTAACTGGCTGCTAAAACACATGTTAATCACTAATCGTGTGAAAGGGTGGGGAATTGGCAGGATATGAGTGGCGTGTGAGCATGGAGAACACACTGCAGTTAGTGCAGAGGTACATATCATGCACTAACTGTCAATATGGCAATTAGTGTGGGTGCACCTAGTGATACTTCTTTGGGTGGCGTGAACTGTGCTGTGCATGTTGTAAAAGCTGGGAATGTGATGGTGATGCCCCCGACAGTTACCGATGGAGACTTTGCACTTAACGTACATCAGTTTTTTCTCTAAATATACGCTACGTGCAAAACTGTAATGGGCTTTAGTAAAATACAGCACATTTAAGACTGATCAGAGAAAATATCGGAAAGAGTATACTGTGCTTGATGGACCTTTGGGCTGACCCAGTGCAGCATTTCTTATAAAAGGGTCCCAAAGTGTCAAGGTGGTTTACAATAACAAAAGGATAAACATGTACAACAAAATTAACATACAGTACAAACTAAGGAAAACAGGACATTTTACAATTGGAGGGATTATACATATATTTTTTAAGAGAGTTACACATTAAGGGGGTTATTTTAGATGTCATGTTTATGCCTTGGACATCTGAAAATAGGAGTGGAGATGTCCAAAGCACAGAGATGTCCCCAGAGTTATTTTAGAAGCCAGGTCTGTAGATGTCCCCAGTGCAAGGATGTCCAAGTCAGAAGGAAGGCATGGTGAAGATGTGGCCAGGGTGTTCCCAGGAACTTGAACACCCCATCTGATTTCAGAAATGTTCTGGATGTCCCAAGCTATATCAAAGGTTATACCTGCTCCAGGCATGAACAGGCATTCAAACAGTGTTCATTTTATTAGGCAAACTTCTCTAGGGTGTGAAGAAGGCAGTACACTGCCTTTAGTGTACAGTTTGTCAATGAACAATAACAGGGAATGGGAGCTCATGTTTTTATTTCACTCTGCATCCCCATGTGCAGCCTTGTTTGAGATGGAAGTCCCTGCTCCACGGTTTCATGTCTAAATGGAAGCTGGCACAGACAGCCATGTTTCTAAAATCATATTGAAACATAGACATCCATGGCATTTTTCTATATGTTCTACCATGGACATGCCAGATTGCACTTGGATGCCCTTTCTAAAATACCACTTCACACCTTATAGCACAGTGTCAGACTATCCTAATACACCAGAACTTAATCTATCATCATAACTAGCCTATTTTAAATCTTTATCTACTCTGGCTACCTAAACATGAAGAAATAGCTACTTTTGAGAATTAAACATGACTTTTATGACTAAATAAAATGTTACTCCTATATTTCCTCTCTTATCTCTCCCTACACCCCTCCTCGGGAACTCCACTCTTCTGGTAAATCACTTCTATCTGTGCCCTTCTCTTTTATTGCCAACTCCAGACTTCACTTCTTTCAACTTGCTGCTCTTTATGTCTGGAACAAACTACCTGAGTCTGTACGTCAGGTGCCTTCTCTGACCCTTTTCAAATCCAGGCTGAAAACTCACCTCTTCACTCCCGCTTTTGGATCTTGACTCACCTGATTTACCTTGTGTTTCCTTACCATTCCCCCTAGATGAATCCCCTGTCTACAGCTACTGTGTTGCCCTTCTTGACTAGATTGTAAGCTCTGATGAGCAGGGACCATCTTTTACATGTGTCTGTGCAGCGCTGCGTACATCTTGTAGCACTATACAAAAGTCCAGTATTGTGTTACCTGCGGGTCCTATATAAGATATTATACTGAAGTTGTGATGCCTGAAGTTGTGATACCTGTAACTCAGTTTCAAAACTGTATTCTATTGTACTAGTTATTGTTTTAAGTTTGTGATATATTCATTATAACTATTAAAGAAATCAATCTAAAAAACAAACAATGCATACGGATCATGGATTTTTTTAACCTGGAAAAGACAGACTTTAGACATAGGTAAAGCTGAAAAGCATTCCACAATGTAGGAACTGAGAAGGAAAATGAAGAATGATGTGATATTTTCAGCGGAGTCCAAAAGGGAGGAGGTATGGACAAAAGGGAGGCTTGAAAAGATCTTAAACTATGAGCAGATATAGAAGGAATGAGATGATGTGACAAATAAGCTGGTTACTCAGAGTGACATACAAAAAGAGCTACCATCAAATCCTTAAATTTAATGCAGACAGTACTTGGGAACCAATGTTGAGCTGCCACAAAAGGAGAAGATCATATCTCCTTCCACCTGGCAGCAACTTCACTGAAATATTTTGAATAAGTTGTAGTTGATTTAACGAAGAGAATGGCAGACCTTTGTAAAGATAGGATCATTAGTCAGATTTTGCGGGGGGCGGAGCCTGATGTCCAGCGGGTAGGACGCTTTGCGTTGAAGCTCCCGAGAGGCCTACTCAGAATCCTGACTTAATACCTATATAAATTTACTATTTCGCTCCGAGCTGACCGGGGCACCTCGGGGGGGATGGCGGCCCACAAACCAGCGCGCTTGGACTTCGGGTCTCCTTCTTCTTCTCACGGAAAAACGCTCCAAAACGGAGGTGTCCTCCCCGCAGAAGATGGTTCCATTTCGTGAAAACCCCGCAATGCACCTGGAGATTTTGGAGGAAATACGTGGCGTGAAGGAATTGGTGCAGTCTAATGGAGAAGCGCTTCGAGCCATTCGAGAAGAATTTGGAGTGCTCCAAGACCGACTTGAAGGTCTTTCATTACGGCAGGACAATATGGCGGGGGTCCTCGACTCGCACGAGGTGCGCTTGGGCAAACTGGACGAGGCTGAGCGCCAGATACAGAATCTTCAAAAGGAGTTGGAAGATAGCAATAATCGTGCCCGTCGCAACAATGTGAGGCTCCTCGGAATGCCGGAGGGGGTGGAAGCAGGAGATATAAGAGAATTCTTGCTCAAAACTCTTCCCTCCTTGCTGAAGATCACTTTTCACAGAGAACTGGAAATCGATCGAGCACACCGTGTTCCTGCCCGCATAGCGCTCAACCGCACGACCCCCCGGCCTATTATCTTTAGCTTGCTGCGATATCAACAAGTGGAACAAATTTTACATGCTGCCCGAGCGAATCATCATTTGGAATATGAAGGTCGTAAGGTCTCCTTCTTTCCTGATTTGGCAAAGCCTACCGTTGACCGTCGGAAGAAACTCCTTGCTCTTCGCCCTCGACTTCAACAGCTACAGGCTCGCTTTGGCCTGTTGTATCCAGCGAAGCTCCGAGTGACTCTCCACAACCAGACCAGGACGTTCGAGGATCCTGATCTATTATCAACATTTTTGGACTCCAAAGAAGCAGAACAGATGCGCTAATCCCAAATCTTGGACTCTTATCTGCCGGCTCTGTCCGCCATTTTGAGGGGCCCGATGCGGCGGTCATAGCCCAGCACAGAAATAGCCTGGACTTTCTTTCTTTCTCTGTATGACTTTTGTCTTTGGTCTCCTATCCCTTCATGATGTGTGCCTCGGTCGGATTCGGAGCACGCACAGTCCTACAGGTTATATGTTTTTTCAATTTCGGCCTTCTCTGGGGTTTCTCCCCGCAGACACATGGTCGCCAGTAATTTTGGGGTTTTGCTTCTCCTCTACCGTACTGCGGTTTTCTTTGTTAATGTGGGGCGCTTCATTGTATTATATTAGCTTATTTTTCCTATGTCATGTGTACAGCCAGATACAGTCAGTTTGAGGGACACAGTGAAATTATGTGTGCTATCATGCTCAGAATTTTAACTTTTCTGAATGGCCTCATGTAAAATCTTATTATTCATCGTACAAGGCATCGCTGGTCCACTCAGCAGAAAGAAAATCCTTAGCTATCTTAGCCACGAGCACGTTGATTAGGTGTTTCTTTAGGAAACGCATTACACTCTGCTGAAACACTGAAACTCAATGCTAGGCCTCACATGGTAGCTGCCTATTCTCCCACCGTTTCCAAATGGTACGGGATAGTCATTCTGGTTAAGAAGTCTTTGCATAATGGTTGCTGGACACGTCCTGTGGCCATTGGTTTATTACTTCATTTCATGTTATGCATGAATATCCCGCACTACAGTATAACTGGCGTCGGGTCTGGGGTCGTATTTAGTCTATATTGCACTCTCAGGAGTCCCTTTCTTGGAAGATAGTGGGACTTCGCCCAGTTGCGGGGATCCCCCCTCTCCCAAGAAATGGCTTATCTCCTTTTGAACTTTATGCTTGGCATTGCTGTTTCCCTCATTAAGTAATACTGGGAAATTAGTTCCCATCTGAGCCTCAATGAATGGTGGAATCATGCCTGTCTCTACAGTAAATATGAACAAATACTTCGTCTGTGCGCTTCCTCCGTTCAGACTCCTTCTTACTGGTCTTAATGGAAGATGTTCAATGAATATGTACATTTTGCTAAATGCTCTCATCTGACTGTCTAACTTTGTATATATCTCTGTCTCATGATCATGCTGTATTGTGGATACTTTTTTGATCGTTTGATGTATAATCACTGTTAATTGGAAGCGCTCACATGCTGATACAAACGGGTAGAGAAGAAGCACCGGGGTGGGGGGTAATGGGTTTACTTTTCCTTATTGTATACTTGTTTTGTCTCTTTTGGTGTGTTGTTTCTTTTGTTTGTTGCAAAATGAAAATAAAAGTTTCAAAATTAGTCAGATTTTGCAATCACAATAGAAAGATGGAGCTTTTTAATCCCCTTACAGGAAGATTATCCTTGATAGTTCAGATCCTGCAAAGTACTATAAAGGAAGACTTAACCACTGAATTTTCCCAATACAGAAAAGGTAAAGTGTGAGTAAATATATGGGCATTTAGTAACACTGGTAACCCGGAAGCCCTCCTCGCCTCCATTCCCCGATTTGACACACTCCAATCCTGTTCCCCCCCCCCCCCAATAACTTCACCAACTCAGTAATATTTGGTACAAACTTTTGGTCGCAGCTTTATTTACAACTTGTACAACCGGCCCAACACGGGCCTAAGATAACAATTGAACAAAACCCAACCCCGCACCCCTTTACCGGAGGATGCCCCCCCACCCGCCATCTTAGTAGCAAGGCGGAGCATCCTCCTCCCCCCCAAACCCCGCCGCATGCCTCGCCATCCTAGTAGCAAAGGCCGGCTCCCACCCCCCCGCTACCGGGCCGAGACCCCCAACCGGGCTGTCTCGCCCCACCCCGGGGAGCACTTCGCCCCCACTGCTTGTAAACCAGGTCAAGCCCGCGCCGCTCCTGCGAGCGCTGGCTCTGTACCCCGCCACCCCCACCAGCTGCAACATCCCGACAAACCACAACCATGGGCGGGCGGGCGGGAACGCGACCGGTACGCGAGGAGCCGCGGGCAGAAGGAGACGGCCACGCGGCTCCTCGCGAACAGCACCGCCCACCCCATGTCCTGCGGGCCAATGAAATCGCTCCGACGGCGCGCCGGAGCGATTTCAACTGCCTCGCACCGCCCCTCCCCCCCCCGACGCACCCCCCGTTTTATCCGGCCCGTTGGGAGGCCGCGGCCGGGCCCGGGCCCAGGTTACTGTCGGCCACGGGACCCGGCCCGCGGCCTCGGGCATTAACACTGGTAACCCGGAAGCCCTCCTCGCCTCCATTCCCCGATTTGACACACTCCAATCCTGTTCCCCCCCCCCCAATAACTTCACCAACTCAGTAATATTTGGTACAAACTTTTGGTCGCAGCTTTATTTACAACTTGTACAACCGGCCCAACACGGGCCTAAGATAACAATTGAACAAAACCCAACCCCGCACCCCTTTACCGGAGGATGCCCCCCCACCCGCCATCTTAGTAGCAAGGCGGAGCATCCTCCTCCCCCCCAAACCCCGCCGCCTGCCTCGCCATCCTAGTAGCAAAGGCCGGCTCCCACCCCCCGCTACCGGGCCGAGACCCCCAACCGGGCTGTCTCGCCCCACCCCGGGGAGCACTTCGCCCCCACTGCTTGTAAACCAGGTCAAGCCCGCGCCGCTCCTGCGAGCGCTGGCTCTGTACCCCGCCACCGGTGCGAGGTAGGCACTATCCTCGCACCGCCCCCACCATAAAGCTGCGACCAATCATTTCCAGCGCTTCCTGCCAATCATTAAGCAATAAGTCCTGACCGACCGGGGACAAGTGTACCCCGTCGGTACGGTACAGTCCTGCGCACTGGGAGTCCGCCCAGGGGTGCCGGACCTGCCATCCACCGGCCTGTTGCAACCAACGGCCAATCTGCCTGTTCACTTTGGCCAACCCTCTCGACCAGCGTCGTTGAGGCAAGCAGGCCGGCCGAGGGATGATGTCCGACCAGACGATAGCAACGTCAGGCCACTGCTCCTGCAGCGCCCGCAGGTCACGTTGCACTGCGCGGATGAGTTGCCGACAAGTCCAACAGGAAAGATCATTCCCTCCAAGATGTATCAGGAGTCCCACCGGCCTCTGCCGCCGCTCCGCGTGCTGCCGAACCACTGGAAGTAGCTGCCACCATCGCATGCCCCGCTCGCCGAGCCACTCCAGCCGGAAATTGCAGGACACCAAGCCCAGGTGTGTACCCAGCAGACGAGTTGAGGCTCTGCGTTCCGCCCAGTAGACGAAGGAATGCCCCAGAAGCCACCAAACACCCGGCGCGCTCCGGGCAGCAGCCACTGCCGGCACGTTCAGCAGTGGACCTGAAAGAGAAAAAACAGCATTAGAACCCCCCCCCACGCCCACCCCCCTCCCACCACCCCAGCTTACAACTGTTCCGGACGCACGTAGCCCTCGTAGGCCCTGGAGCGCCAGCGCCCAATCCGCTGGATCACCTCACTTCCCAGGCCAGTGGCGGCTGCGCTCGTTGCCGCACCTATCCGGAAGGAGTGAGACGCATAACCGCGCTCATCCACGCCCAGCCGCCGCAACGCCAAGCGGAAGACTGCCGTGAATTGGAATTGGGTAACAGCTGTCCCATCAGCATGGCAGAAGAAACACCCAGCCCGATCCGGCCGCTGCCGCCGGTACACCACCAAGTTCTGCACCGGACAAGATCCCAGACCCGGAATGGCCCTCAGCAGCACCCACCGACCCTGCCCCAATGGGTCAGTCTTCGAGTGGGCCAGGAAAATCCGTACGCGCGCCTCCTGTATGTCCACCTGCTGCACCAGCAAACCCCCCCCGCCCCCCTCGTCCGCCTGACGGAGGGACCAGCTCGCTAACTCGGAAGGCCCCGAAGAAGGCTGTGACAAACAACGCCCGAAAAAGGACTGCCTCATACGGAGTAGCCGCCACCTCGGGTAGAACGCCCCAAATACGCAGCAGCAAGGCGTGCGACACGGGGCGACGCCAATCCGGGCAGGAGGGCTGCGCTCGCGCCCACCCGGCCAATAGCCGCTTCACCACATACGAGGCGCTCGGACTGCCCCAGCCCGCCGCCCTGCTAAAAAAGGAGAAGCCGGCCAAAGCCGCCCGAGCTGCCGCCCGGGACCAACCACCCTCTTTTGCCCACGCTATGAAAGAACCCGCCAAGATGTCCCCAACTCTACCCCCCCTCCAGCCCCTCCCCACAGAAACTCTCGGACCCGCCCATACCCCCGCTGATAAGCCTTCCACGTACCTGGAGCCAGGGAAGACCGCAACAATGAGATCATTCCGGCGTCCCAATTCGCCAAAGGTGCTCCGGCACCACCGCCGCGGTCTCGTCCGCCCCCGGGGCCAACTCCCGAAACCGCTCCCACTGGAAACGAGACAAAGCGTCAGCAATAACGTTCAGAGCACCTGGCACGTGGCGCGCCCGAACCGTGACATTGAGACGAAGACAGGCCAGCACAAACACCCGCATCAACGCCGCCACCCTTGAACACTTTGGCGAATGACGATTAATGACTTGCACCACCGCAGCGTTGTCACACCAGAAGACCACCCGCTTGTCCCGTAGCCTCTCTGGCCATACCCAGAAGGCCACCACAATCGGGAACAACTCCAGGAACGTCACATTGCGCGTCAGCCCACTCGCGGACCAAGCCGCCGGCCACGGCGCTGCACACCACGAGCCCTGGCAGAACAATCCCATACCCGAACCCCCCGCAGCATCGGAAAACAAGTCCAAATCCCTGTTGGACAATTCCTCAGACTGCAACACCGAGCAGCCATTATAATTCGCCAAAAAAGCATCCCAAACGCGCAAATCAGCTCGCATCCCCGCAGTCACCCGAATGCGATGGTGCCCACAGCGCACCCCGGCCATCGCCAAAGACAACCGCCGCGCAAACGGCCTTCCCATTGCGACGACCCGACAGGCAAAGTTTAGGTGGCCGACTAACCTCTGAAGCTCCGTCAACGTCACCTTCGTAGCGGAGCCCACCTCAGCTACCAAGAGCCGCAGCCGCTCGACTTTATCCCTCGGTAACCGGACCACAAACTCAACAGAGTCGATCTCAATCCCCAAAAAGGAAATACAAGTCACCGGCCCCACAGTCTTACCCTCCTCCAAAGGGATACCAAACTCCGCCGCCATACCCAGGAAAAGCTCTAACAAGGATGCACACACTGCAGACTGGGCCGGCCGACGAACAAAAAATCATCGAGGTAGTGCACTATAGACCTAAGACCGGACCGCCGCATCAACACCCATTGCAGGAAAGAGCTGAAGGCCTCAAAGTACGCACACGAGATCGCACAACCCATGGGCATACACTTGTCATAATAATAAGCATCGTCAAAACGAAAGCCGAGCAAAGGGAAGGCGGACGGGTGCACAGGCAAGAGACGAAAGGCAGACTCAATGTCCACCTTCGCAAGCAAAGCCCCCTGTCCACATTGGCGCACACGCTCCAAAGCCTCGTCGAAGGACGCATAGCGCACTGAGCACAGCTCCTGCGGGATATGGTCATTCACCGAGACCCCGAGGGGACAAGAAAGATTATGTATCAGCCGATAACGCCCGGGCTCCTTCTTCGGGATGACGCCAAGTGGTGAAACAATAAACGGCGAAAAGGGGGGCCGAAGGAACGGCCCAGCGACTCTGCCCAGAGCGCACTCCGCCGCAATCTTCGCGCGGGCCACATCCGCCAGCCGCATCACCGAGCGAGCATTCCCCGATTCCAAATCCCGGACAGCCCCTTGAAAAGGGATACGAAAGCCCTCAGAAAACCCCGCCCACAACATCGTCCCCGCCGAGCCATGCCTGGTAGCCGCGTAGAGCTCCAGCCACGGCAGCAACGCCCTTATCCTAATAGGGGTAGGCGCCAGACCCCCTTCCAACCCGTCATTTACTTGCCGCCGCCGCCCCTTGCACCGCTCGACGGCTGCACTTAACGGCCGAGTGACCGGCTCCGCACAGGGAGCAAGCGTGCCGAAACTTGCAGTCCGGGAAAGGGCAGGACGTTTTGTTAAAGCGCCAACACAAATCTCCGCCGGGACCGCCCGCCCCAACTTTACTCGCCTCGGGCCCGGGCCCGCTGGCCGAAAGGACCGCAATCCCACCGAAGCTGCCGCGCCCGCCGCCCTAGCCGGACCTGCACCCCCCCCCCGTTCCACTCCTCTTTGCCGACATTTGCGTGAGCCAAAGGTTAATATCCTTCATGCCCCATGACAACTGCCGGTTCTCCTCCATCCTATCGCGGAACTCCTCGTCGTAATTAAGCCAGGCCCACCCCTCGTGGGCCTGGGAAGCCGCCAAGATCGCGTCAGCATAAGCCAACATCTCACCATAACGACTCGGGTCCTCATGCCCCCATACGCTCGCCAAACGCAAAAAAGCCCGAGTCCAATTTAACGTGTTCCGCGAAACCTTCCGTACCCTCCCCGCCTTTTCGTCCTCCTTGCGCTTCTTACGACTCTCCCCCGAGCGTTTCCTCCCTTCCAATAGCCGGAAAATATCCAAATAACGCCGCTTCACAATCCGCCGCCTCAACTTACGCGGAACACTCTCCCACAATTCCGCGCAACGCACCACCGCCGAGCCCGCCCCCTCACCAACCCGCGGCCCGCCGGTGGAGTCCGCTGAGGAAGTGTCCGAAGACCCCGACGATGTAGATGAAGACGACGCGCTCCTCCGCCGACGCCGTCGGTGCTTCCGCTTTGCTTTGGCTTTACTAGCTGGCGGTGCACCCTCCCCCGATGGCACTGCCCCCCCAACTCCCCCAGCCGTCGTCCCGGAGCACTCACCTGCCGCCGCCGGCTCCGCCGCCACCTGCACACCCGAGGCGGACTCCGTCTGCTCCAGCATGGGCGGGCCGGACTGGCCCCCACCCACCGACATCACTGTCGCTCCACCACCGACTCCGCCTGCTTCCAAGGGCGCACTCCCCGAAACCTGCAAAGGGAGAGGAGAGCCAACACACGGGGACGGAGGCAAACCAACCCCCTGCGAAGCCATCCCATAAGACCCCGCCCCCCAGCCCACACCCCCTCCCTGCACCCCCCCCGAGGACCCCAACCCCCGACTGCCCAGCCTGAAGCCCCCCAGGGGAGTTGTCCCCCAACACTTGGAAAACCGGCCCCCCAATGCTCCCCACCCCAGCCCCCCCCCCAAGGGCTCCCACCCATTGCCATCCCAGGTACCGGGGACCAAGCCTGCCACCCGTCGCTACGCATTCCGAACCGTCCCCACCCCCCCGGGGCGGGCCCATAGGCTCCTGGAGGAACCGGAACCCACCCATGCCCCACCGCACCCGAACACTCCGCCCCGTCCCCCACCGACCCCCTAGCGACGCTCCCCTCCTCAACGCCACCTACCCCAGCACCCCCCCTCGACGCCCCCTCCGCCTCCCGCGCCCCAGGCCCCACGACCCCTTCTAGGGGGCCCACCACCTCCTCCGGCCCCCCCAACACAGCTGCAGGGGCAGGGAGAGCCCCACGCATCCCCACCCCAACCGTCCGCTTACTGGTCCTCCCCCTACTCCCCGCCCCCCCCCACGGCCTACTCTGGCCCCTGTGGCTGCCCCAACCCCGCGGGACCCCCTCGAGCCCCCCCAGCCCTTCCCCCCGGAGCCACTTTCGTTTTGCTTTTTCCCAGCCATGCTCCGGCCTTCCCCCCAACCGGTGAGCAGCAGCCAAGCGCAGGGGAAAAGAACCCACTGCCGCAACCAGGAAGCAGGTCACTGGCTGCAGGGGTTCTCTACTCCTGCTGAGTTTGTTTGTTTTGTTTTATTTTATTTTATTTTATTTTTTTATTTTTTTGACTACCCCCCGTAGCCTCGACCGGCTGCCGACCCCCCCCCCCCGCCCAAATACAAACTCCCCCACCGCCCCCGGGAGCCAAGGGACCCCCCTCCACGAACCCCACTCACCGAGCACAGGACAACGCGACCGGTACGCGAGGAGCCGCGGGCAGAAGGAGACGGCCACGCGGCTCCTCGCGAACAGCACCGCCCACCCCATGTCCTGCGGGCCAATGAAATCGCTCCGATGGCGCGCCGGAGCGATTTCAACTGCCTCGCACCGCCCCTCCCCCCCCGACGCACCCCCCCTTTTATCCGGCCCGTTGGAGGCCGCGGCCGGGCCCGGGCCCAGGTTACTGTCGGCCGCGGGACCCGGCCCGCGGCCTCGGGCATTTACCTTCAAGATACGCTAATGTATATCTAGCAAATTTGTCACCGTTGCTCTACAGTCTTCCATTAATAAAGAGAGGAATGATCAACTGCTCGCTAAATCTGACCATCATCAGTGGTAGAAGTATGTACTGCAGCTCAGGGATTAAATAAGAGAAGCTATAAGCACAAAAAAAAATATTTAAAAGTGTAGGCATCATCAAGAAGCCCTGAAGGACTGTTTGAGGTAGGTGATGTTTTTTGAGACAATGAAGAACCACAAGAGACTTGAAATGTGTGCCCAGATAAGACTGCCTGTACTCCAAAAGCCAATGAAAGATGAAGTGAGATTACTAAGGCTAATTTGCCTATATTTAAGATAGTTCAAACATCATCCAACAAACCTACAAGTAGGGTTTCTGTGTTGTTTCCTACTCAAAACCCAGACTGTTTGGGATACAAGAGTAGTGTCTTCTCTAAAAATGGGGTCAGTAGCAAAAACAGTCCAATCTACCAACTGTTCAACCACTTTCATAAAGAATGGTAGACTGCAACGTAGCCAATAGCTAAAGAAAAGGATTTGAAACCTACTGCGAATTTTCAGGGGTCTGGGACATAACACTGGGAGAGATTATATTGGGTTATGGTTAAAATATTAGGTAAAACCTGGCTGATAATCTCTTAGCCAAAATACTGTAGCTTAAAATCAAAAAAGTCATTGCAAACTAACCGTTGAATTCACATGACTTTCATCTGCTCGTAATTATATTTTTGTCGGGATCCACCGGCATGAGTAGGGGAGGAGAGAACTCCCCTTTCCGCGTCGGAAGAACCCTTTTACTCAACAAGCGTGAAAAAACCATGCAACATGAATGGTAGTGTAACAAACACGTATCTTGAAATCAGGCGATGTCCATTTTTTTTCAAAAGTGAGCAGCAGGTATCCAAACAAACACGACATGCATGTTTCGGGTTCATCAAGATCCCTGTGTCAAGTGTACCCTCTAAACGAATCACCCTGGAGAAACGCCGAACCCAACGGTTCCTTTATGTAGCAATAATGGCCGCTGATATGACATCATGGAAGGAGGAGGAGCCGAAATTGCATCCAACAATGGGGAAATCCCAAGTGATATGTAGCACTCAGCATTACACTAAACTCCACCAATCATATTTCAAATTGAGGCCCGTGGGAACCACTGTTTGTAAAAGAAAGATCCAGCGTTGTTCACGTCTTTGAAGTGCCTGTTCACGGTCGCCCCCCCCCGAGGGCTCACAGGGATCCAATCAATAAACCTCCATCTGAGGTCACCAAAAGTATGATTCTTCAAAACACAGTGTTCCACCATGGGTGCTGAAAGAGTCCTAGTGTTCAGCCATGAAGTATGTTCTCCCAAACAAATTTTCACCGGCCGTATGGTCCTGCCAACGTAAGACAAATCACAGGGGCAGGTAATCATATAAACCACAAAGGATGATTGACAATTAGAATACCTCTTGAAAGTATATGATCTACCAGTGAATGGATGTACCCACTGAATGCCCTCCAAAGTAGAAATACAGTACTTGCACTTTTGCAAGCCCAATGACCCTGTCTGAGCCCCCCGACGGGAGGATACGTAGATGGTAATGTTGCATGAACCAAGCGATCCCTAAGGTTTCTGCCCCTGGTATACACCAGACATAGGGGTTTTTGAAAACAAGAATGTAAATGTAATACCCGCCAGTGTTTCTTCAAAAGAGTGGTAACCTGTGTCGTATATTGCATGAAGGGTAGCACTCCCGTCACAGTATCTGAATTTTCCATTTCTTGAGAATCCGGGAGAGACACAGGAATCCCCAATAACCACTCCCTATGGGAAACCCATGCTCGCACATATGCTCTCCTAATTACAGTCCTGGGATAACCACGATCCAGAAGACGGGCATGCAAAGCTTTTGCCTGACATTTAAAATCCTCTAAAGAGGAACAAATCCGGCGCAACCGTAAACACTGACCAAAGGGGAGACCCCGCCTCAAGGAGGATGGATGATGACTATGAAAGCGGAGCAAGCTATTCCGTTGACTGGGCTTATGAAATAACATAGTAGCTAATGATCCCTCATGTTTCTGTACCAACACGTCCAAAAACAGTGGTTCCCACGGGCCTCAATTTGGAATATGATTGGTGGAGTTTAGTATAATGCTGAGTGCTACGTATCACTTGGGATTTCCCCATTGTTGGATGCGATTTTGGCTCCTCCTCCTTCCATGATGTCATATCATCAGCCACTCAGCGGCCATTATTGCTACATAAAGGAACAGTTGGGTTCAGTGTTTCTCCAGGGCGATTCATTTAGAGGGTACACTTGACACAGGGCTCTTGATGAGCCCGAAACATGCATGTCATGTTCATTTGGATACCTGCTGCTCACTTTTGAAAAAAATGGACACCGCCTGATTTCAAGATAAGTGTTTGTTACACTACCATTCATGTTGCATGGTTTTTTCACGCTTGTTGAGTAAAAGGGTTCTTCCGACGCGGAGAGGGGAGTTCTCTCCTCCCCTACTCATGCCGGTGGATCCCGACAAAAATATAATTACGAGCTGATGAAAGTCATGTGAATTCAATGGTTAGTTTGCAATGACTTTTTTGATTTTATGTTACTATTGATAGTCATTCAACATCTGGAGGTTTTGTTCTAGGAAAATACTGTAGCTGGCATAGCATCCGAAAGTGAAGAAGTTGGACAAAGTGTATTAACAGCTTTATCCACCACAAAAGGGATAGCAGGGTGGAATTTGGATCAGTATGACAACAATGAGTCTCCTAAATCTGAGCAAACAGAAGGAGAGAAATATTTTAACTGATCATTTAAATCAGATAAACCCTTCTGACAAGAAGTTGTATTAGGAGCTGCCTGAGGACTGAAAGTTAGGACAGATGGAGAAAACTTCCTAAGAAGACTAAACTAAGAAAACAACAAATCCGCAAATGCTTATGGCTTGTGGGCCCTGTTTCAGATCAATAGAATATGGAGATGGCAGGACAAAGTATTCAAGAATCTTAAAGTTTCCTGGGATAGTTTTGTGCTGGATTAATAAGTTTGACAATATAATCTCTTCTTACCTGATGGACTTCCTTTTTTATATTGATTCTGAACAACACAACAACAAAAGTATAAAACAAGAGTGTGATGGTTTTGCCAAATCTGTTTACTGTCTGACATTTCACTATCTGCAGGACAGGATAAAACCATAAATTGTAATGATCCATCTTAGTCTCCCTGTCTGCAAAGGGGCCAACACATCAAGGGTAGACGAAAGAATGCAATTCCAAACTGAAAGTTGCAAATCAAAAGCTTAGAAAAATCTGAAGGAAACAGACAATCCTCTATTAATGTTTCCAAACTAATATCAGCAAAATTCCAAAAAATGGAAATACTAGAGGAGGTACCTGGCTAACTCAATAAATCTGAAACTAAACAAATGGTCTTGAAAGGGGAACAATAGAAACTCCATTAGAATAAGGTAGTCCAACTATGGCCAAGAAAGCAAAATCCAGTGTATGACCCACATGATGGGATAGGACATGCACCAAACCTAAAAAGCCCATCTATGTTTACTAAAGAAAGAGTCATTGGCAGCATTGTCAGTGGAGGAAAGAACATGGAGGTTAAATCTCTGACAATTAAAAGAGGCAAACAAGTCACTGGAACAATTACAATTAAGGATGTCAACTCATGCAGTAGAAGGTAGGGGAAGGTGATAAAGAAAAACATTACCCTGAGTTCCGCTACTCTCCCAATCAAGAATAAGGTCAAATACCTCAGTATAACCCTTGATCAAACACTCAGCATGCTCCCCCACATGAAACAAACAGTGAAAACAGTGTTTTGCAAGTTAAAAGCAATTCAACACATACAGCCATTCCTAGAAGAAAATAACTACAGATCAGTAATACAAGCAATTGTCACACCCCACTTTGACTACTGCAACAGCCTGTTGTAGGGTCTACCTGCCAAAAGCCTACACATCCTCCAAAGAGCACAGAACATCCCTGCGAGAATCAACTGTAAAACCTCACTAACTGACAGCATCATCCTCATCTTATATGACCTCCACTGGCTCCCAATAGCAAGTCAAATAAAGTTCAAAACACCACTACTTTCAAACTACTGAACAATATAGCCCTATTCATTCTCTCTACACTCATCCAGATCCCCCCAAACACAAGAACCAGAAGAGAAAATGCACTGCACTCACTTGAGATCCCAAACACATTCAGGAAAACAAAGCAAGTCACAAGCTCCAGGACATTCACTTTCACCGCCCCCTCCCTCTGGAACTCCTTACCTCTATCAATCTGCTCAATCAAGGATCTCCAGCAGTTTAAAAAAATCACTCAAAATATACCTCTTCACTGCACTCTACGGAACGCAAAACACAAAACACCTCCAAGAACTCACAGGCACACTAACGGCATACTCCAACCCAAAGTACAGGCAACATTCAGCTATAAACAGCATGTACATAATTCTAAATAATATGTTAAGTTGTTAAGTGTTGCAAGTTTTTATGTAAATAGTTCTAAAAACAACTGTTCTATGCAAAATGTTAGTTATATGTAAACAGTCCCTGATCTCTGAAAGGGGCGGAATATAAAAATGCAACAAATAAATAAATAAATAAATAAAGAAAAGCTTAAGAGGGGAACCAATCGAAATCAGCATAGCACATGAGGAATCATAGCTCTCAAGAGGTGCTCAAATACAACTCCCCCCCCCCCCCCGTGAAAATAATTCAGTACCCTCAACCACATTTCCCCTTATGTTCCTGTGAATAAAAGAAAAATTCTTGGAACAGGCACCAGCAAGATCGGCAGACACACCCAATGTTAACCAGTCCTGAGACATAAGATCAGCAAGTAACAGTTTTTGTATGTCCGAAATACAAGAATAGACAATAGCTGAATTTAAGTCTCCTTAAAAAAATGCAGTCGAAAAGGAATCACACAGTGCTTCTGACCTAAGGAATTTTTCCCAGGGCAGAGCTTCTTTCACCCACAGAAACCAAAAGCAGTGTAAGAAATAGTGGCAAAGGAGAGGGGTCTGCATTACCTCATAATTTCTGGGAGTTGCATATAGGTCATTGAAGCTAAAACCCATACCAGATTATTTTTTTTATCCTAGGCAATGTCAAATCATAACAAAAAGAAAGCCAGGGAAAGTAAATGAAGATTTGAGGGTGACCAGTATAACACCAGTATAATACCATCTGGGAAACTATAGATTGGTGAGCTTAACATCATTGCTGGGCAAAAAGGTAGAAAATATTATAAAGAACAAAAGTACTGAACACATAGATAGACATGGTTTAGTGGGACAAAGTTAAGATAGATTTAGCCAAAGGAAATCTTGCCATGCCAATCTGCTCCATTTCTTTGAAGGCATGAATAAACATATGGGAACGGTGATCCAGTTGATAGAGTATCCCTGAATTTTCAGAAAGTATTTGACAAAGTACTTCATGAAAAATTCCTCAGGAAATTAGAAACCATGGGACAGGAGGCAAAGCTCTATTGTGCATTGGTAACTGGTTAAAAGAGACTAGGGTTACATGTCTAATTTTCTCAATGGAGGAAGGTGAATAGTGGAGTACACCGGTGATCTGTACTGGGAACAGTGCATTTTAATATAAAATGGGTTGGAGGAGTGGCCTAGTGGTTGGGGCAAGTTACCTCAGGCCAGAAGGTCAGGGGTTCAAATCCCACTAGAGGACAGCAACCTTGGGCCGGAAGGACTGGAGTTTCTAGTCCCACAGGTGCTCCTTGTGGTCTTGGGCAAGCCACTTAACCCTCCATTGCCCATGTTTCCTGTAAAATAGTTATCTCCAAGTTATAATGCCCTATTCAATGTAATTTCAGTTTGTTCAATGTAAACCGCACCGATGCAGAATAGTGTGGTATATAAGAGAATGTAAATAAATAAATAAAATAAATATAATATAAATAAGAACAATGAATGAGGTTATAAAATTTGCAGACGTCACCATATTATTCCAGGTTGCTAAATTACATATAGATTGCGAGAAATTTCAGGAGGGCCTTAAGAAACAGAGAGTGGGGCCATCTAAATGGCTGATGAAATTTAATGTAGACAAGTCCACTTTATCATTTTGTTTGCCATCTTTGTACCTTTTCCAACTCTGATATCATTTTTGAAATTTGGCCACCAGAATTGCACACAAGGGGTGATCGCACCATGCAACCATTTTATTCTCCATTCATTTCCTAATAATTCTTAACATTCTGTTTTCTTTTGTGGCTGCTGCCACACAATTTCAACATATTGCCTACAATGATGCGTAGACCTTTTTCCTAGGTGGTGATTCCTAATGTAGAATCTAGCATCATCTCCAGTTGTGGTCCACATTATTGGCACCCTTTTAGTTCAGCCCCTTAATGTTTAATATCCCCTAAAAAACAAGTGGCCAGTGAAATGGCTTTGGACTACATATGCACACATATTTGGCACCTAAAAAAGTCAAATAAAACAGAACCAATTAAAAAAGGAAACAGAAGAAAATATTATAAAAATTGGGACATTTCCAGGACATGATTTTTACAGAAATAAAGTCAGGCCAAATAGAGCAAGAAACAAGATCACAACCAATTTTTTTATATATAAATTTTTGCCAGACTGTTTGCAATAAGGGAAACTTTTCCCAGTAAAACAAACCTTCCTTTTTTAAAATAATTTGTTTTTTATTGAAAATTATGACTTACACATCCACTATATTAATGAATGAAGGAAAAGAAGCACAAAATCATATAAACAGGATAACATTTACAAAAAAAGAAACATAAACCTCCATAAAATTAGTCCACAATTTAAGGAAATAAGGGGAGGTACAAAGAAAAACCTGTAGCTAAAACAGTATCCTGCCATAAGCCACCAAAATAAATAATCAGGCAGGCGGAGACTTAAACATCAGCCATATGGGAAGGGACAGCAACCTGAACTAAACCTTCTTCTCTAACAGTTAAGAGCTCCACAAGCTGTTTTGGGTCAAAGAACATATATACAGTACAGTATTCTTATAAGAAACACAGCACTTAACAGGAAATTTCAACTGGAAAGTTGTCCCTATAGCCAAGACCCTCGGCCGGATCCCATTGTAATGTTCCATGAACAGGTGGGACTTTATCAACTTCCTAAAGGTTATTAGGTAATGGGTGTCTCTGATGTGATATGGTAAGACATTCCAGAGTTGCGGGGCATATATAGAGAATGCCCTAGCACAAGTTGCCTGGTTGCTCTTTGTCATTTTGGAAGGCAGGATTAGAAGGTTTGATGTATTATTCCTTATTTGGCGGTTTTTGGGGATTTTTGATATGATAGATTGTAGGTATTGGGAGGATAAATGGTGGATTATTTTGAATGTAGTTCTTAGGGCTTTGTAGTTGATTCTACTGAAGAGAGGTAACCAATGTAGCTCTTTTAGAATAGGTTTGATATGGCTGTATCTGGATGAGCACATCAGAATTTGGGCAGTTGCATGCTCTGCAAGTTGTAGTGGATGAATAAATTCTTTGCTTCAGTCTTTACTGAGGAAGATGTAAGGATGTTACCCATGACTGAAGTGGTATTTAAAGGTGCGGAAGAATTGAAGGAAATATCGATACATCGGGAAGCTGTATTACAACTATTAGATAACCTGAAGAGTAGCAAATCACCTGGGCCGGATGGTATACATCCAAGGGTGTTGAAAGAACTGAAATATGAGATTGCAGACCTGCTATTAGTAATCTGTGAACTATCATTAAAATCATCTGTAATACCTGAAGATTGGAGGATCGCCAATGTAACACCAATTTTTAAAAAGGGTTCCAGGGGTGATCCGGGAAACTACAGACCGGTGAGCCTCACGTCAGTACCAGGAAAAATGGTAGAAACCATCATAAAGAATAAAATTACTCAGCATGTAGATAGTCATGGTCTAATGGGAGAAAGCCAACATGGCTTTAGACAAGGAAGATCTTGTCTTACTAATCTGTTATGTTTTTTTGAAAGTGTGAATAAACAGGTGGACAAAGGTGAGTCCGTTGATATAGTGTATCTGGACTTTCAGAAAGTCTTTGACAAGGTCCCTCATCAGAGACTTTTGGCAAAACTAAAGAGTCATGGGATAGGAGGCAGTGTACTACTGTGGATCAAGAACTGGTTAAAAGATAGTAAGCAGAGGGTTGGGCTAAATGGCCAATTTTCCCAATGGAGAAAGGTGAATAGTGGTGTACCCCAGGGATCTGTGCTGTGTCCGCTGCTTTTTGACATATTCATAAATGACCTGTTAAGTGGAACAACGAGCGAGGTTATCAAATTTGCAGATGACACAAAACTATTTAAAGTTGTTAAAACCCAAGAGGATTGTGGAAAATTGCAAGAGGATCTTGATAAATTAGAAGACTGGGCATCAAAATGGCAGATGAAATTTAATGTGGACAAGTGCAAAGGTATGCACCTAGGGAAGAACAACCCAAACTTTGGTTACACAATGCAAGGTTCCATATTAGGAACCACCACCCAGGAAAAAGATTTAGGCGTCATTGTGGATAACATGTTAAAACCCTCGGCCCAGTGTGCAGCGGCAGCAAAGAGAGCAAACAGAATGCTAGTTATCATAAGGAAAGGAATGGAAAATAAAACAAAAGATATTATAATGCCTCTATATCGTTCCATGGTGAGACCGCACCTTGAATATTGTGTGCAATTCTGGTCGCCGTATCTTAAAAAGGATATAGAGTTATTAGAAAAGGTTCAGAGAAGAGCCACCAAAATGGTAAAGGGGATGGAAGGATACTCCTATGAAGAAAGGCTAAAAAGGTCAGGGCTCTCTAACCTGGAAAAGAGACGGCTGAGGGGAGTTATGATAGAAGTCTACAAATTAATGAACGGAGTGGAACGGGTAAATGTAGATCGATTGTTTACATTAATATAGAAAGACTATGGGACATGCAATAAAGCTACAGGGTAAACTATTTAAGAATAATAAAAGAAAATATTTTTTCACTCAACGTGTAATCAAACTCTTGAATTAGTAAAGGCTGTTAGTGTAGCTGGGTTTAAAAAAGGTTTGGACAAGTTCCTGGAGGAAAGGTCCATAAACCATTATTAAGAAGGGACCCTGGATATCAATGCTTGACCCAGTACAAACATTGCGGAACCTGTGTCTTTTGGGGAAACTGCTAGGTAAGTATGACATAGATTGCCCACTGTTGGAAACAGGATACTGGGATGATGAACCTTGGTCTGACCCAGTGTGGCATATCTTATGTTGTTATGGATATAATCAGTTCTTAGAAATTCCATGGAGGATGTCATTACAGATGTCAAAGTATGGTAGTATGATTGCCTGAAAAACTGTCCGGAGGTTTTGAGGTTCCTGAAGGGACGAAAGTGTTGGAGTGTTCTTAATTTGCTGTAAATTCATTGAGACACTTTATTTATATATGGTTGGAATATGAGGTGCTGATCTAAGGTAACGCCAAGGTATCTTACTTCTGACAATGTCTAGTTTAGAGTTGTTCACCTTTAATATCTTTGGGAGGTGGAAGGATTGATTTTTGGACAGAAACCAGTACCTCTGTTTTCTTGAGGTTGATCTTGTTATTATGTTCTGATAGCCATTGGTTTATAGTGTTGAAACAGGTTATAATTGTTGAGTAGTCTGGGTTTGTGGTGAAAAAGGGAGCATATATTTATTTATTTAACAGGTTTTTATATACTGCCTTATATATCGCCTTATTTACCGCCTTATATATCATAATATCATCTGTATAAAGATGATAGTGGACGTTGAATGTGTTTATGATATTGCAGATTGGCTGTATATAGATGTTAAATAGTAACACTGAGAGGGCAGAGCCTTGAGAGATGCCTTGTATCTGGATGAATTGATTGGAGGTTTTTTGTCCAATTTATACATATTGGGAGTGATTTGTGAAGTATGACTGTAGCCATTCTAGGGTAGTCATGGATTCCTATTCTGAATAGGCGCTGTAGGAGGATGTCATGGAATATTGTGTCAAAGGGCACTGCAATGTCTAGAAAGATGAGAATAAAGCCTTGCTTTCTGTTTTCTATGCCCTTGATAAGCCAGTCTGTTAAAGAGATGAGCAGGTCTCAATTCCATGGTTGTTGTGGAATCTGTGTTGGTGTAAGGTCCAAGGGAGAGTTTGAGACAATGTGTTCTTGCAGTTGGTAGAGGACTACCTTCTCAATAACTTTGGCAACATAACCCCCAGTGACTGACAAAGAATCCACCATCAAGAACATTACGACTACTACATTACGATTCTTCTACATAATATAACTTAAATAATCTATAAGCTCCTTTATTTGAACTGTATATAGTTACCCTGTTACCTCCAAGTTACAATCCCTGTTACAATGTAAGCAAAAGATCTTGTTCTAATGCAATTGTTGTTAAAATGTAAACCACACTGATTCTAAATAGCGCGGTATATAAGAATTTGTAATAAATAAATAAATAAATGGTAAGCTAGAGATTAGGGGCGGCCCAAGGGGCATGTGGGGCTATGTGCGGAGACTCGGTGTGGGGCCTCATTTGCATTAATATTTGCATAATGTTACCATACACTAGCCTTTAGTAAACATGCCTCTTAATGAATGTATGGATAAAGAAAGACTAAAAGATTTCTACATTACTATAATCCAGTGCCAACCGCCAGGCACATTAGAAACTACTACAAACACTGGCCATTTAGAACCCATAGTAAATCCTCCATATCTTAACAGCACTACCAGGACTCACAAAGCACCATACTCTACCTATCAAAAGGCAACACTGCAAATATTAAACCAATACATTTCAGAGAATACACTCCCAGCCCCTATCAGAGCCATAACAGATCTAGCCAAATTCAGAAAAGCGCTAAAACACCATCTCTTCCTATCATACTACTCTCAGCCCCCAAGCTAACACCTGCTAGCATGCACCCAACCATTGACACACAAATTTCTAAGAAAGAATGTATATGTTGTAAATATGGAATGTAAATAATTTTAAACCAATGTACATGGTTTATTTCCAATTGAAATCCAAGTTAATTTTCCTGTTCACTGTAAATGCCCTTCCGGCACAATTCCATTATATGTAAACCGTGCTGATTTTTAAGAGTACGGTATATAAGAACAATAAAATAAATAAATAAATTAAATAACAATACATGACCTACTGGGGAAAGAGAACAAGTGGCAATGCCAAATAGGAATTACAGAAACAGAATACTTCAGCTCAGTTACACATGCAGAACACAGACCATCACCAAACAAGGAATCACAATTTAGAAACAGGAAGACAATAATTAATCACACTGTAACTTGTAATCTGCCGCGCAAGCCTCCAAGATACTCAATACATCCTCAACCAAAATGTCTCCCTACCTCATCACTCTTCTTAGTTTTTACCTTCTCACAGATTGGCTCGGGACCTCCCTTGCCTACTCTCCCTCCACCAATCTTATCCCTATCCTTAAAAACCACGGAAAAAATGGTCAAGCAACTCTTACCATTATCCGGGTAAGGAAGTTCGCATCCGGCATTCCCACTTGATTCACATTGCGATACATCAAACCAGTAACCCTAAGCAACAAGGTTCCCAAAGCCTAAAATGTGCCCTCATAAACGCTCGCTCGATTCGGAAAAAAAGGCCTGTAATCCAAGACATAGTTACCCATCACAATCTGGATGTACTCATGATCACTGAAACGTGGTTATCAAAAGAAGATAATGTCCTCATTAACCAACTCATTCCAACAAACTTCTCTATACACACAACCCACAGAGAAAACAAGAAGGGAGGAGGAGCACTCATACTCACCAAGTCGGAACTCCTTTTCAACACGACCAACTCCTACAGCTCAAACAATCTGGATACAATCACCATAGTAAACAAGCAATGCTCCATCAACCTGGTATACAGAGCCTCCTCAAGCTCCCCGGACGACCTTCCCACCATATTAGACCTAGCTGCCAATACCAGCAACCTCAACACTCCAAACTGGATAATGGGAGATCTCAATCTCCCATCACTGCAGCAACACCAGTCCTCTTCACTCCTCAATGCCATTGAAAATCTCGGATATCAACAACTAATCATGGAGCCCATACATATCCCTGATCATCCCCAAAGAGTCCATCAAATGCACCCAGACAACCAAGAAAAGGACCTTCGCCTTCTATGCACCTAAATGCTGGAATGACCTCCCACCTGAAATAAGAGCAATTAAAGACCTCACTCAATTCCGCAAGGCAATCAAGCACCACATTTTCCTTCTCCACTTCAGCACTCCTAAACCCACAAACTCTCAATCTCCACTCCCAATTCCCTCATAGGCAATTCCGCCTCAAGTTCTCTGCGGTCTTGCCTTAGCCCTCCTTGTGAATACTAAAGAATCTAATATGTTTTGTACATAGTTACAGTTTTACCCTGTTGTTCCAAGTTTAAGTTTCCTGTTATAATGTAAGCACACAATTGTCCTCCGAATGTGCAACCTTTGTTATATGTAAACCGCACTGACAACAAATAGCGCGGTGTATAAAAGATGTTAAATAAATAAATAAATAAATATCAAAGGAAACATCCTTGACATGGTCTTTGCTCCACAATCTGTGTCTGCACAAAATAGCAACATTGTAAAATCTATCACCGATGTACCATGGTCAGACCACAAACTCATAAACCTACAAATTCCCTTGAGCAACAATCATCCTCTAAACAACAGAAAACTGGATAATACATCAAGAGCCCCAACAAGAGGCTTTCGACCTTTCAACAAGGAATTTATACTGACAAGTACCCAACCACTCCTCAACAACACAACACTCAACCTTGATGAGTCAATTGAAGCCTAGAACAACTGCTTAAACGCCATTACTCATCTACCACACAAAAAGAACATATCAAGGAAAAGAACCTCTGCTCCATGGTTCTCTCCCGATCTGCGTTCTTCTCTTACGCACCTAAGAAGACTCGAAAAACGCTGGCGCCGATCACGGTACATTGATGATCAAACAGCTTACAATCTCCACTTAGCAACTCACCGCGAAACAATCACAACCAAAAAGAAGCAATATCACACTGATACGCTCAAAAGATCATTGAACAAACCCCGTGATCTTTTCAACTTAGTAAAATCACTATCAAAGGAACCATCATCCGAACAAAAGGAAGATATTCACCCACAAGAATTTGCTGATTACTTGCAATCAAAACTTCTACAGACGGATGAGCTATCAAAAACCAATGTACAAAAAACAACCTGCCGAATTTCCCTGTCTGCACTTACCACACCCTCTGCTAAACACATTGAAGACACAATCACCTCACTCAATACTACCACCGCTCAAACCGACCCTTGCCCAGCCTTTTGGATAAAGGATCTTCGAAATGCATTTAGCCCTTTCATTGCAAGAATCATGAACCTGTCATTTACAACTGGCTCCTTCCCCTCTGCTCTAAAGCTCACATCCATTAGACCACTGCTAAAAAAAACCAAACTAGACCCAAAAATGTCTGATTCATACAGGCCTATTGCTAGTATCCCCCTCCTAGCAAAGATTTTTGAGAAAGTGGTGCAACGTCAAATTCAAGACCACATAGATTCCGCAGCCCCCCTATACCATTTTCAACATGGCTTCAGAGAATACCATGGCGTTGAAACACTCATCACCACCCTCTTCAATAATATACTCACTAGCATAGACAACATCCGACAAGGCGTTGTGCTAATCTTCTTGGATATAGCAGCAGCTTTTGACTCGGTAAATTATGAGATACTCCTTGGACAACTGAAGGAAAAAGGCATCTGTGGCTCAGCACTTGAGTGATGTAAATCTTACCTGGATACTAGAATGCAATATGTAAAATCTGCAACGGGAGAATCAAATCTCTTCCATCAAAAACAAGGCGTTCCGCAAGGATCCTCTCTTTCATCTCTCATGTTTAACATATACATGCAGCCTATCTGCAATATCATCAGATCATACAATGTGAAATGTATGATATATGCAGATGATATCCTACTTTACATGCCATTTTCCACAATACAAATGGACTTATTGCCCATAATAAATTGCTTCGACGCAGTCTCAGAGTGGCTCCTCTCACAGAACCTCCGCATTCAGCACAAGAAAACTGAGGTTCTCTTTGTCACAAGAGACCCCAACTTCACTCCACCATCACATATAAGTGTTAAGGGAGCTGATCTATGCACTAAAGAAACAATAAGATACCTCGGAGTCACCCTGGACCACCGTCTCGATATGAAATCACACGTAAATAATATTGTAAAGGCTGTATACTTCAAGATTCGCACACTCAGGCACTTACGTTCCTTACTGGACCCAGAGGACTTCAGAACCATCTACCAAGCACTCATCTTACCGCATTTCGATTTCGCCAATTCTATTCTGCAAGGACTCCCACAATCCACCCTGAGTTCTTTACAGCTTGCGGTGAACACTGCTGCAAGGGTTCTACAAGGAGCGCCCAGGAGTGAACATGTTACACCTATCCTCAAGCAGCTCCATTGGCTCCCTATACAAGGCAGGCTTATGTTCAAAAACCTTGATTCTCACATACAAGGCCATCTATGGCCTGTCAGCCAACTCACTTACCGAGCTCATACAAACTATACCACCAAACAGATCGAGAAGACAAGTAGCACTAAATTCTCTAATAACACCAAAGGCCATAACAACATGCAGCCGATCAACAGCGAACAGAGCTTTCATGTTTTGCACTCCAAAATGCTGGAACTCCCTACCACCTGACATCCGTGCAATAACCGACCTAGCCCAGTTCAGAAAGGCCCTTAAATTTAACCTATTTATCAGGTACTACCCTGTATGAAGTGCAATATAATAGTCCCACCACAAATTTAACCACAGTTTTCTCCTGATCCTAGCACTCCTGCTAATTTATGTAAATAGTTCTATCATGTTATCGCTTTAACAGATTATATATTCTATGTATATAGTTCTCCCATGTTTTCCAAGTTGATGCTCCTGTTATATGTAATACTGAACAGCCTGTTGTTCCGGTCTTTTATGTTCTCTGTAAACCGCGCTGATGCTAAATAGTGCGGTATATAAGAAAGTTAAATAAATAAAATAAATAAATAAATTAAACTGGGAACCCCAAAAGCCAAACTTGGAATGTAGAACAACACTGTAGAAATACAACTATAAATTAATTTCCTCTTGTATTAAACAAAGCACAGACATTAATGATGCACATTTCCCAGAGCTGACATATTCCAGTTAATAAATTCAAAATAAAGAGATATTTTTCTACCTTTTGTGCATTTTGTTTTCAGTTGCAATTGCTCCAGCCACTTTCTTCTGGTTTCTTTGTGCCTTCTGCTAACTCTCCATAGTCTGCTGTCCATTTGTCCTTTCTTCTCTCTTCTAGTTTTTTTTTCCATTCTCTCTCTACATCTGCTTTAACATACTAATCTTTCTCCTTTTGCTCTTTCCTCATTCCTATTTCATCCACTCAAATTTTACCCCTCTATCCTCAATCCCCACTTACTCTCCCAATACCCGGCCAATTGTAGATTTTTCTCCCCTCCCACACAAAATATTTTCCCTTCTCCATTTCACTCTCCCAGCTCTATCCCATTCTAATCCCCCCCCCACCCCAACATTAGCTCTCTTCTAGTTCCAGCCCCACCCAGCATCCGCTCCCTTCTAGTCCCCACATCAGCCCATTTCCAGTCCTAGCCCATCCATCAGCCCATTTCCAATCCTATCCTAGCCACACCATCAGCCCATTTCCAGTCCTTTCTGAGCCCCACCATCAGCCCATGTCAAATCCTAGCTCCCCTCCACTCAGCCCATTTCCAATCCAAGCCCCCATGAGCCTACTTCCAGTTCTAGCCCTTCCATGAGTCCATTTCAATCCAAGCTCCCACCACAGCCCATTTCCAATCTTAGCACCCCCAACAGCTAATTTCCAGTCCTATCCTAGCCCCTCCATCAGCCCATTTCCTGTCTTAGCTCTCCCCATCACTCAGCCCATTTCCAGTCCTAGCTACCTCCCCTCACAGCCCATTTCCATTCAAGCCCCCCTCCCCATCAGCTATTTGCAGTTCAAGCACCCTTCCACTCAGCCCATTTCCATTCCAAGCCTCCCTTCACATCAGCTATTTGCAGTTCAAGCCCACCTTCCACTCAGCCCATTTCCATTTCTAGAACCCCCCTAGCCCATTACCAGTCCTAGCCCCCCATAGCCCATTACCAGTTCTAAGCCCCCATCACCCCAATTTCAGTCTTAGCCCCCCATAGAACCATTACTAGTCCTAACCCCCCATCAGCCCACCTCCAGTCCTAACCCCCCCATCATCCCATTTCCAGTCTTAGCCCCCCCATAGCCCATTACCAGTCCTAGCCCCCCGATCAGCCCACCTCTAGTCCTAACCCCCATCATCCCATTACCAGTTCTAGCCCCCCCATAGCCCATTACCAGTCCTAGCCCTCCCATAGCCCATTACCAATCCTAACCCCCTCCCCCATCAGCCCAGGGAAACTTTAAAAGAAAAAAAAACTTGCTGCCACTGCCGCCGCCACCACAGTGGCAGCAACAGAATCAAGTGTCTCCCGCAGGGGTCCCCCGCCTGCCCTGCACAGCAGAGCCCTCCCTCAATCACTCTCTTTGGCGCGGCTTTCAGAGCTGCGAAGGGAGAGTTTCCCTCTCGTGGCTCTGTTAAGCCTGCCGGGGCTGATGGGAACCTTCCTATCAGCCTCGGCAAGCTTAACAGAGCTGTAAGAGGGAAGGAGAGTGATTGAGGGAGGGCTCTGCCAGGCAGGCGGGGGGTGGAGTCCATGGGAGACACTTGATTCTGCCGCTGCCATGGTGGCGGCAGCAGCAGCAAGTTTTGTTTTTTTTTTCTTTTAAAGTTTCCCTGAGCTGATGGGCAGAATGTTGTTTGTGCAGGGCCCCCTGAAACGCGGGGCCCTGTGCAAACAATATTCTTGCTCAATGGATGGGCCGACCCTGCTAGAGATAGGCCTGTATGAGCTCGGGTCATTTGGATCGAGCTTGGGGTTTTTGAGAACTGGACAGATTGACACTGATTTCAGGTATATAGGAAAATATCCTTTGGAGAAGGAGGTTGTGATTAGCTTGAACATAATTGGAGGTGAGGTGGGAAAAGGGTCGTGCATGTGTATTGGCTGTTTCTAGGATGGTCCATAAATCATCATGCTTTGCTGTAGGAGATTGGTAGGCAAGACATAGTGTAATCTTTTTGTTTGAAATTGTTATGAGATCTAGACCATTTGTGGAGAAGGCTTGTGTTTGTTTGAACAATAAGTTATTTCTTATCAGGATGCAAACACATTTTATATTTTATCATAGGGTTTTTAATGAAAAAAATAAAATAAAAACACTTATCTTTAAGCAAAATGGAGTTTTCTGAGGAGCTTAAAACCATAGCAATGGACACATTCCTCCAATGTAGTACTTTGTTTCGAACCCAATAGAAATTTTTATTAAGGGTTTTGCATCAGGAACATTCATGCATGATATAAAATCACTCCAGGGGAACAACCACATTTACACATGTCACTAGGAGTCCCACACCATTCCATTTCAAGAGCTCTTCTATAAATTCACATGTTGTCTGACAGCATTAAAAGTTGACAAAAGCCCCACCTACTGCACCTAGCAATCAACGACCAAACAACAATTGATTTGTTGTGATCAAAGTGAAACATTTTTACAAAATTCTATGCCAGTCTAGCTTGAGATTCAATCCTAAGGAGTGATAGTGTGAAGTAAAAAAAATGCAGCATTGTTCTAACAATTGTAGGTGAGCTATACAGATTTGGGTCCACATCCTCTGGGATAGGAAATTCTGAATGAACCATGTTTCCGAGAACTCTGAATAAGCTAGCCCTGGGTTTTCCCCTTTAAGACTGATTTATGATGGCTACGACTGACAGAGATAGCCTTGCTATGCAGACTGATGTACCGGTACTTGCCATAATTCAAGAGATCCCTATGGGACTTTCTAATATGCATACTGCAGGACCCTATATAATTAAAAATAGGTTATTGGAGTATTTACCATATGTACAAGTAACATCGGTGCTATGTCTTGATGGTTTACACAGTGCTCAGATGTAACTAGTTGAGGTGACTGCCAAATTTCATGCCTGTGAATCTGAAAGGTTACAGCTTTTGTCACCAATAATGGCAAAATATCACGTGAGGGACATTTTACAAACTTCTCAAAAGGTATTTCATCTAGTCCCTGAGCAAAGGGAGCTTTTGCAGCATGAACGGCTCCTGCAGGAACACATTCTTTGCCTGCTTGAAAAGTACAAAGCAACTGTGTATGAGCATGATTCTTTAACAGAACAAAGATATCTGTTAAAAGGAAAGATTCAACAATTTAAGGATGCATTAAAACTCTCAGGAAAGCTACAAGCCCCCCTTGAAATGGAACTTCAGGAGGTGGAAATGGAAATCCGGGAAAAATCTATAGGTTCCTTCTCTGAGTCACAGCCAGTAAAGCAACAATTCACTAATGCCAAAACTGCTTCTTTGAATCCCATAAATCAGCCAGAACCTGATTTTGACTCATTTCTGCCTTTAGAAATGATAGGCAGTGGGAAATCTCTAGAGGTTACCCTTGAGTTAGCTTCAAGAAAGAGCCCCTCCCATCTCCCACTGCTACAGATTTTGAAGCAGAAAGCCATAAATTCTCTCCACTGACCCTGGGAGTGCAGGTTTCTCAGGGAGGAGAAAAGCAGAGTCTTTCTGGACCTGCTCCAGTTAGCGAAGAAGAGCTGGAAATTAATTCCATGCAAGATGGAGGAGATATACCTCAATGCTTAGCTTCCAAAACTGCCCAGCTTCTGCTAAACTCTGATTTTGAGTTAAAGCACAATGGTCCTGATTTTTGATTGTAAATGTCTTATATGGGATTTTCGAAAGGCACCTACATGGGTAGTGCCTTTTGAAAATCCAGGATAAGTCCCTAACACACCCAGATGCTAAGCTTTTAGCATTGGGGTATGTTAGGGGTGATCCAGGGTTGAGCAGGGGTGGAGGAAAGGGCTAAATGGGTAGCAGCAATTTTTGATGCTACCTGCTTAGCCTCTGGCCTTAAAGATAGGCAAGGTTATTCCTATCTTTAAGGTGCAGAGGGCTAAGCGGGTAGCATCGAAAATTGCTGCTACCCATTTAGCCTCGGCAGCTGCTGGTGCAGATAAACCCAGATTTTCACTTCAGTCGTCAAGGAAGTGAAAATCCGGGTTAAGGAGGTCAGCAGGTAAGCTATACGCCACCATGGTGCATAGCCTGCCTAATTGAAAATTGGGCACAATGTTTCATTGCCTAATAATATGAACAGAGACACAGAGCCATTGTTTTTCTGTGCATCAGGAAAATCTGGAATGTGTACCAAGATCCCTTCCTGACTGTAGTTGAAAGCCAACATTTAGAATTTTCTTCTTGGCCCACTGCCAACAAAGCTGCTTTCTTGTACAGAAGAGAATGCCTGAAAGAAATTAAAACAGCTTGCAAACAGACTAGGAAAAGTCATGTGCATGCAAGGTTTAAATGTACTGATGAACCCCTCTTTTCTGCTGAGAAATATTGCAGTCAAGAGTGCAACAGTCTGAATTTGATTTCAGTTCCTTTCAGTGTGGGATCTTTTGACACTCATCATGTTCCACCACTGCCAGTTATGTAAAAATATTTTTCTTCTTTGTTTATAGGTTCCTGAGAAAAATTTCTTTGTTAAAATAAAACTAACATTGTTTATCTTAATTGTTTTAAAGACATTCCCAAGTGAGTGCATACAGAGATGTAAAAATTCTAGAGAGAGAATGTACATTTCTGAGGTCACCTGATTACATACAAACAAAAGGTTTTGTTTAGCTCCTATAGGAAACTGACATTAAGGGTTCCATTTGTGGTTATGTTTGGACCAAAGTGAATTTATAAGTACTCTTAAGATGGAGTGAAAGGTGTGATTCTTATTCCATGGACTGAGGAACTTTATTCCACATGGAATGTCCAAGTTTACTAATCTCTCAGCCTCAGAGAAAGGCATTAAAGAGACAACAGTAGTTACACTGACAAGGGTGCAGTCTAACTCATTTACTGTTTGTGAATATTTTCTATACTGCTTTCTACCTAGACCTGAAAGGAAAGGTTCAGAGTTTTGGACTGTGTACTGTAAGTACTCATTTACATCTGAATTCACTTGTAATTTTGTGGAGCTGGCAAGCCTCCAGAAGTGGTTTGACTTCATTTTGTGCCTAGTTTGAAGTGAAGTAAGAATCTTTAACTTCCATTTCTAATTGTTCTCTCCAAGAGATCTTATTTTAATGCTTTATCCTTGCTCAGTCTGTCTTATTAGACACCGAGCACATGCATATTTAGTGAAGTATGGAATTTTAGAACCACACAGAGGACAGTCTCTTGGACAAACTGATGTTTCAAAGGTCTCTTCTGTTAATCATGCTTTCGATTTTATTAGCCTATAAGTAAAGAACACTTATAGAAGAAAAACAGAGACATTCTTGAACCTTTATAGATGCAGAAATTGCACAAGGATCTGGATTTACTAAATGATTCCACCCTTTACTGTTTGAAATAACAAAAACTAACCTAGAACAGGAAAACCTGTTTGTTTTGTTTTGCAGATGAATAACTGCACTTTGAAGGTCCTCATCCTGATTTTGCTGACAGTGGGATCCGAGGTTGCCAAATTGATTGATCTTGGCTCGCCTTCTGGTATCATGTGGCAGGATACACCTGGACTCCTGATCACACAGTCCCAGGAAGTCAAACAGCAAGTCTTTGGAGGGTGTTTATTAAATGGCGGTAGTGGACTCCGTATGATATCATAGCCACGACCCCATCGATTTCAATGGGGCTGTAGCTCCGGTATCGCATGGAGTCCACTACCACCATTTAGTAAACATCCCCCTTTATGTCACTGGATCCATACCATGATGTAGAGAAACACTTCAATATTTCTGATCCACACACACCTAACACACAACAGTGGTTAAAAGCACACATGGACTATGTCATTGCTGATGTAGAGAATATTTTAAGCCAGTTGGAAAAGGTTATGATCCAATCCATACAACAGGAACACATTAGATCTGAAAGATTTGTAGGATTTTCTGTTGGGGAATTATTTATGGATCTTGGTTCATTGATTGCATCCACAATGTCTGTAGTGAATGCAGTATCTGTAAGTAAACTCCAGAGCAATATTCAAGAGTTAAAAGCTGATATGAAAAATATCAACAGACAGATCCGTTCACAACAAGGTAAATTTATTCCCCATGGCAAGAGCACACATAATACTGTAACTGTGGTTAACCTTTACTCTAAATTGATTAACCAGAATACAGCAGAATTAACTGTGCTTAAAGGTATAGTTAATGAGGAACATACTTTCATGCAACCAGTATGTCAACTTACCTATGATTTGTTTAGGGAACTAGAGGGAAGAGTAGCCTAGTGGTTGGGAAATGTGACCTTGGAGCAGTGTGCTGGGGGTTCAAACCCCACTGGAGTTCAACAATTTTGGACTGGAGGAACTGGGGTTTTTAATTACACAACCATTCCTTGTGGTCTTTGGCAGGCCACTCAACCCTTCACTACCTCAGGTACAAAGCATGAGCCCTTTGGGACAAGGAAAAAATATGGGACAAGGAAAAACTACTATTAAAGCTTTGGAATTACAGAGCTTAAAAGGGAGAGAGGAGGCATTGTGGTTTAAACTAGAAAGAGGGAAAGAGAAATCTATTTGCATTGTTGTGATATACAGACCTCCCTCACAAGAGGAAGAGGTGGACAGAGAATTAATTGAAGACATATGCAGCATTGCTAGGAAAGGGGAAGTGCTACTGATAGGAGATTTCAATATGCCAGATGTTGATTGGCACATTCCTGCTGCAGTATCATCTAGAAGTAAGGAGATCCTGGATTCTCTACAGGGAGAACTATTCAGGCAATTGGTAACAGACCCCACACGTGAAGGGGCCATACTGGACTTGGTGCTTACCAATGGTGAAAGTGTTTCTGATGTTGTAGTGGGAGATCATTTTGCATCCAGTGATCACCAGATGGTGTGGTTCAGTATTAGGACTAGGGCTGTTAGAATCCATTCCAAGGTGAGGATCTTAGACTTTAGGAAGACTAACTTTCCGAAGATGGGCCAATACCTCAGGGAGTCGTTAGTGGGATGGGAACAGCTGGGGATGTAGAAAATCAGTGGGCAAAACTGAAAGGGGGTATTTTAAGGGCAACCAACCGTTTTGCTAAAATGGTAAATAAAGGCAAAAGGAACAGGAGACCACTATGGTTTTCGAAGGAAGTAGCTGAAAAAGTGAAGAAAAAGAGGGAGGCCATCATGAAATACAAGAGATCACAGAGAGAGGAAGACAGGCATCTGTATTTGGAAAAACTTAGAGAAGCTAGCAAAGTAGTCAAGAAGGCAAAGATTCAAAAGGAGGAGGAAATAGCCAATGCAATAAAATGGGGGGATAAAACATTTTTCAGATATATTAGTGAGAAGAGGAAGGGCAAAAGTGGTATTGTCAGACTCAAGGGTGCAGGGGGGGAATATGTAGAAGCTGATAAGGATAAAGCGGAATTGCTTAACAAATATTTTTGTTCTGTGTTCACAGATGAAGAACCAGGAGCAGGACCTCAGAAAACACCCACAAATAAGAACAGAAGCGAGGGACATCTTGAACAATTTTCAGAAGACTGTGTTCGTGAGAAACTAGCTCAACTTAAAGTAGACAAAGCGATGGGACCGGATGGGATACACCCTAGAATACTGAGGGAACTTGGGGACGTTCTAGCAAGTCCACTGACTGACCTTTTCAATGCCTCGTTGGAGTTGGGAGTGGTGCCAAAGGACTGGAGAGAGGCTCATGTGGTGCCTTTACACAAAAGCGGAAGTAAGGATGTGGTTGAAAACTACAGGCCGGTTAGTTTAACTTTGGTGGTGAGTAAATTATTGGAAATGCTGCTGAAAGAGAAAATAGTGAGGTTTCTGGAGTCCAGCGGATTACAGGATCCGAGGCAGCATGGATTCACCAGAGGCAGGTCTTGTCAGACAAATCTGATTGATTTCTTTGACTGGGTGACCAGGGAGTTGGACCGAGGGAGAGCTCTAGATGTGGTGTATTTCGATTTCAGTAAAGCTTTTGACACTGTTCCTCACAGGCGACATAAACAAACTGAGCACCCTAGGGATGGACCCTAAAGTTACTGCTTGGGTTAGAAATTGGTTGTGTGGGAGGCGACAGAGTACAAGTAAATGGAGCTCACTCTGAGGAGAAGGATGTTACCAGTGGTGTGCCCCAGGGATCTGTCCTTGGTCTGATTCTTTTTAACATCTTTGTTAGTGATATAGCGGAAGGGCTGTCGGGTAAGGTTTGCCTCTTTGCAGATGATACCAAAATCTGCAATAGAGTAGACACCCTGGAAGGTGTAGATAACATGAGGAGGGATCTAGCTAAGCTTGAAGAATGGTCTAGAATTTGGCAGCTGGGATGTAATGTTAAAAAATGTAAGGTCATGCATTTGGGCTGCAGCAATCCAAGTGAGCAATACAGTATAGGAGGTGAAGTACTTTTGTCCACTAAAGAAGAGCGGGACCTAGGTGTGGTTGTGTCTGATGATCTTAAAGTAGCTAAACAGGTAGAAAAGGCGACGGCAAAAGCTAGAAGGATGCTTGGGTACATACGGAGAGGAATGGCTAGCAGAAAAAAGGAGGTGATAATGCCTCTGTATAAGTCTTTGGTGCGACCTCATTTGGAGTATGGTGTGCAATTCTGGAGACCGCACCTTCAAAAGGATGTGAACAGGATGGAGTCGGTGCAGAGGGTTGCTACTAAAATGATTAATGGGCTTCATTATAAAGTATATGAGGACAGACTTAAGGATCTTAATATGTACACCTTAGAGGAAAGGCGGGATAGAGGTGATATGATTGAGATATTTAAATACCTCCGTGGCATAAATGTTCAGGGAGAGAGCCTCTTTCAATTGAAAGCAAGTTCTGCTATGAGGGGACATGGGATGAGGGTGAAGGGAGATAGATTCAGGAGTGATATGCGGAAATATTTCTTTACGGAAAGAGTAGTGGATCCATGGAATAGTCTCCCAGTGGAGGTGGTAGAGATGAGGACAGTAACTGAATTCAAAAAAGCATGGGACCAACACAGAGGATCTCTAAAGGTAAAAAGTGGACTGTTGTAGTTGTTGTTATGGAAGGACAGACTAGATAGGCCATGTTGTCTTTCTCTGTCATCATGTTTCTATGTTTCTATATTTTTATGTTTCTATATGCACAGTACTTGAATGTGCACTGCTTTGTCCTGGTGAAAAGTGGTATATAAACTAGTAAATTAATGCAAGAACAGATCCCTATATACCCAAGTTAGCTAGAACTAGCATTGAGCCCCTTCAAGTTCAGATTGCTTTCCCCTTAGGTAATGCTATTCCACTGTACAAAATATGGAAGTTGTTTTGCCTTTCATTGTGTCTGATAAGGTGTACCAGCTGAAACAATAGTTAATGCCAGCACCTGGTCTGAAAACATTTACCTGCGTGTCAACACTCCTGAGTACTTTGCTTAACACCATGATGAACCGCAAGAGTATCTTGTACCTAATTTAGGCATGTGTCAACACGCCAAGGACATTCATTGGTTGTGCCCAGGTAAACCTTTCCTGAAGGACACTACTGAAGCTCATTGTGGTTTGACTACTGCAAATGTGAAAGAGAAATGTAAAGTTACCATGGCTAAGTATAATGATTTCTCTGAAACAAGGGTTGTTGTTGTAAATAATTTATAGCTAGTCAGCACTTCTCTGAAGAAACTTCTGGTTACCAAGAAGAAACATGACATCATTAATAAAGTTCTTCTACCCTACAATGTTTGTCTAATCGATGTTCCTAAGCAGTCCATTGTTACTGTTGGTGGACTAACCCTGTTATATTTAGATTAAGATACTGTTTCTACTGAAATCCAAATTCTGGATGTGTTTCAAGGCCATGACATTAACTTCATTGAAACCTTGAGCTATCTACTGGACTGTAAAGACTCTCACACAGTTGAATTGTCCATTGACCTGGAGAGCCTTGATGTCACTGATTACAACTGATTCACATGATGTGGACATTTTACAGACTGATTTTATGTCTCATGTCATTGTTTCTATCTTTGCCCTTCTCTCGGCAATCCAATTCTTGGTTTCTTTATATCATCAAAGACAGATTTGTACTCTGTGTCATATTATATGCCATGCGCCTCCTCTACCTACCATGTGTCTGCAGGATCTGATGGAATGTCATCTCATTGACTAGTGATGCCAAGATCTTTTCAGTTATTCATTACTCTTGAGTTGTTTCATTTATCAATGATAGCTTGTGTTTTGTTTTACTATGTGATAAGGAAGCTTATCATAGTTCAGGAGGGAGCTATAAAAGAGGTGAATTGACTCTGAACAAGCAACCTGTCTTTGCTGGTAGAAATACTAAAACAGAATGTTTTCATAAAAGACTACCAGTCCCAGAATGCACCAGGTTACAAACAGCCTCTAGGAGGTCTGAAGTGGGGAAACATGTGTTCAATCAGGAGAGCTATGAGGTAATCCCCAATCACTCATCTCCAAGGGCAGGGCTTGATTCAGCACACCTGGGCTGTGCTAGGGTGGAGTGTCTCTCTAAGCACGTTAAAATTAAAGGATATTCTACACAGAGACAGAACAGACAGAACCAGGAGAACAAGGAGAACAAGGAGAGACAGAAGCAGAAGCCATTGGTGAAAGAAGAGAGAGGACTACAACAGCAGAAGCAACGTGGAAGGAAGAACAGAAAGACATCTTGGAGGTCTAAAGAAGGAGGCCACAGCAGTACGTGTGTTGGGTGTGATTCCAGAGGCAAGCATACTCCTTTGGACTGGAGGAAGCCAGAGGATTGGGGTTATAGAGCCAGGAACTCCCAAACGGCACCTTTGAAGGAGACGGCTGCATTTGGAAGGGGCCCTAAGACCGGTGCAAGAAGGTATGTGAAGAGAGACCCAGTGTCCAGGGATCTTGATTGGAAGGCTGGACATAAAAGCTGGATTACTTACTGGCCAGGATACCTGGAGAGGAAACCTAACAGCAAAGGAAGCTCAGGTATGAACTTTGATCTATGCCCTAGCTCTTCACCTGGAAGACAGCTGGGAAATAAATATTATTCTGAGAGTGATCAATTAAGGAATTCCTCTGAGCCAGACCATGGTATTGATTCCATGATATTTGAGGAAGAAGGAGGTATATCAAATGATCAGAATGAATACATGGATTGCTCTCTGTCTAGGCTGCTGTTTTAAAGTACTTTCTCACTAATACAACAACCACCAAAAGGAACTGTAATTTGTTCTTTTATCTACCAAGAAAAGCCTCTGCAAGAAAGCTTTAGGGTAGGATTGAGCCACGTAGAGAGAGTGAACCAGCAAAGGGGTTTGCAGCTGGCTAATTATTGGTAATTGAGCCAGGCACAAGTGCACGTGAGCTCTGGAAGGAAACTTCTTTTTGTGTGTGTGAATAGAAGAAAGTTATCCTTGATAAAGAACAGTTTTTTTGTTACTTTTAGGTTTTGTTTTTGCCTTTTGGAGCACTGCTAAGAAGGTCATTAGCAGGAGCCATCAAAAAGACCTTTTCTGTTTCCCATCAAGGTCTTTATTGTTTGATTGCTTAAGAAGTTCAGTTACCTTATATCATGTTTTGTTTTTACTGAGTACAATACTTGAAGCAAGTGTCCTTTTGTGTTACCAAGTAAATCTGTGTGGGAGAATTAACCCCATGAATAAAATCTGTTTTTCTTTGCTTACACTCGAGCATCACACCTCATTATTTTGTGAACGGCTGATTCTGGTATAAGTGAACTACATCCCCCACAATCCTTTGCAAGTCATAATAATATTTTGCCTTTGCTAAGACTGTGGCCTTTCACGACCAGCGCCCCCGTTTACAACTAACACACTTATGCATTTGGGTGTTCAGATTATATTGTACATCCTATATACCAATTTATACATTGAGTTTAGATTAAGTACACCATACTACTAAGTTTGAAGTTATACTCATTACATTGATTAAGTTGATTTGATCTTTGTGGTATAAACTGTTTATTGATCTTGTAGTTGAAATACAAGTTGGTATTTTCTAATGAACATTGACTATGTAACTACTTACAAACCGATTCAACAAGTATAACACGTGTAACATCCATGTTCAATTTCTCATTTTCCAACTTCAATTGATATAACATTGGCTTCTATTTTTCTATTTTTCTTATTTTCTACCCTCCCCCCATACTCTCATTCTCCCTATTTTCCATCCCATCTCATTATGAGCTTTTCTTGGTTAGAGGCTTGATGATACAGTGGGTGAAAAGTTTCCCAGGGGGTCCTCCTCCCCCTCTCATTCCACACATCCATACAGGAATACTGCTAACTATCATAAAAATGCAATTACATAGTGTGATAAGGAAGCTTATCACGACCTAGGAGATCTATCCTCACATGATGATTTGGTGACTCCTCCATCTGGAAAGGTTAAGAAGGAAAAAGCGCAAAAATGATATGAGAGGCGTTGTAGGGCACAGGGAAGGGCCAAAATGGAGTTTAGCCAAAGGCTTCCCTGTGTGCCAGCTGAATTAGTAGAGACGTTTCCGACTTTCCCCGAGGAACAGCGAGCAGATCCAGCCCTCACTCGAGCATTTGAGTATGCCCGAGAGGTACGGGATGTCCTTCCCAGATTCCTACTAGACAACAACATATTGTATAGGGAAAGTCAGGACCCCCGTACTGGTACTGTCAGGAAACAGCTAGTGGTACCCACAACTTTTAAGGGGCTAGTTTTGAGACTTGCCCATGATCACCCTGTGGGAGGCCATAAAGGGGTGCAGGGAACCCTAGATCAGATTCTTATATGCTCTTATTGGCCAGGAGGTTTTAAAGAAACCGCCCAGTTCTGTGCCGCATGCCCGGCATGCCAGCGAGTCACAGCTGCATGGTCACCCAGTTGCATTTGGTAGAAGATGACTCATGTATGGATTGTTCTGTATGCCAGTCTGCCAATTCAGAGGGCTTGAAAGGGAGTCAACCTTAAAGGAAAAACCTCCAATGTCCGATAGCCCTAAGAACTGTGTTCAGCATGTGAAGGTTCTTAGTTCAGGAGAAGTGTTTTACTGTGCAAAGCTGAAGCTACTTAATTACACTTGAGAACAGCGGTGAAGAGTGCTATGCTCCGTCAGAAGCTGTACCAACAGAGAAAGTAAGAAAGGTTTTATTTGCCTAAATATTGAGAAAACCTTGCTAAGTGATTTTTCTACCAGTAAGAGTTTAACTGCCTGTAAGGAGTTTTGCTGTGTTTAAGAAGACAAAGTTCCCAGGTATAGTTCTGGACTGAAGGAAAAGAAACCTGGTTTAAAGTTTTATTCCTGTTTGTTTTGGACTGCACGGCAAGCCATGCCTGGTGGCATGTGCTGTTAGAAGTATTGAATATTTAAGCTGAAGAAAGCTTTTTTGTTTGAGTTCAAGTTGTATCCTGTGTTGAAATACAAGAATCCTGGTGAAACATTAAAAAGGTTGAAAATTTGGAACCTTAGCATGTCTTATCAATGGTTAATTTCTGTCATTTGCCTACCACTCAACCCAACTACAAGAAGGTGTTTTTTTCTTTACCTGAGACCACATAACATCTAACTGAACTACCTTTCCCATGAGGCATTAAAAAAGCAACCAGTTAGGAAAAGGCCTTTAAAGGTGAAGTATTCCAATAAGAAGCGTGCCCCTCCATACTGATGTAAGGGGCTAAGGGCGTGACAATAGCGAGAGGAGCCCTACTCCCCCAGATTCCACAGACCCAGGACTGATGCAATATTATGTTCACCCATCTGGGGGGTATGGTTCTTCACTCCTCCCGGATTATTCTGTTCAGGTCTGTGCTCCTTGATGTCCCTCCCATCTCTCTCCTCCCCTCCCCCTCCCCCTCTTTCTTTTTGGGTACTCATGTGGATCCTGACCTTCACATTCATCACATTCATTCATTCACAATGGTTTAATGCTCTACTCCATGCCTGGGGCGGCAGACATTGGACATATGGTTCCCATACATTTATAAATTGTGCTCACTGTTTTACATGCCCATGTGCCTTCTCCCGCTCCATAAGCCAGAGATCTGGGCACTGTGGGTTAAACTAGAAAGAGGGAAAGAGAAATCTATTTGCATTGGTGTGATATACAGACCACCCTCACAGGAGGAAGAGGTGGACAAAGAGTTAATTGAACTCATACACAGCACTGCTAGGAAAGGGGAAGTGCTATTGATAGGGGATTTCAATATGCCAGATGTTGATTGGCACATTCCTGCTGCAGTATCATTAGAAGTAAGGAGATCCTGGATTCTCTACAGGGAGAACTATTCAGGCAACTGGTAACAGAATCCACATGTGAAGGGGCCATACTGGACTTGGTGCTTACCAATGGTGAAAGTGTTTTTGATGTTATAGTGGGAGATCATTTTGCATCCAGTGATCACCAGATGCTATGGTTCAGCACTAGGGCTGTTAAAATCCTTTCAAAAGTGAGGGTCTTAGACTTTAGGAAAATTAAGTTTGCCAAGATGGGCCAATACCTCATGGAGTCGTTAGCGGGATGGTAACAGCTGAATGATGTTGAAAAACAGTGGGCAAAACTGAAATGAGATATTTTAAGGGCAACCAACCTTTTTGTTAAAATGGTAAATAAAGGTAAAAGGAAAAGGAGACCACTATAGTTTTCAAAAGAAGTAGCTGAAAAGGTGAAGAAAAAGAGGGAGGCCTTCATGAAATTCAAGAGATCACAAAAAGAGGTAAGACAGGCATTTATATTTGGAAAAACTTAGAGAAGCTAGCAAAGTAGTCAGGAAATCAAAGATTCAAAAAAAGGAGGAAATAGCCAATACAATAAAATGGGGGGGATAAGACATTTTTCAGATATGTTAGTGAGAAGAGGAAGGTCAAAAGTGGCATTTTCAGACTCAAGAGTGAAGGGGAGGAATATATAGAAGCTGATGAGGATAAAGCACAATTGCTTAACAAATATATCTGTTCTGTGTTCACAGATGAAGAACGAGGAGCAGGACATCAGAAAACACCCACAAACAGGAACAGAAGCGAGAGGCATCTTGAACAAATTTCGGAAAACTGTGTTCGTGAGAAACTAGCTAAACTTAAAGTAGACAGAAAGATGGGACCGAATGGGATACACCCTAGCATACTGAGGGAACTTGGGGATATTCTAGCAGCTGCACTGACTGACCTTTTCAATGTCTCATTGGAGTCGTGAGTGGTGCCAAAGAACTGGAGAGAGGCACATGTGGTCCCTTTACATAAAAGCAGAAGTAAGGATGTGGTTGAAAACTACAGGCCGGTTAGTTTAACTTCGATGGTGAGTAAATTATTGGAAGCACTGCTGAAAGAGAAAATAGTGAGGTTTCTGGAGTCCAGCGGATTACAGGATCCGTGTCAGAATGGATTCACCAGAGGCAGGTCTTGACAGACAAATCTGATTGATTTCTTTGACTGGGTAACCAGGGAGTTGGACCGAGGGAGAGCCCTTGATGTAGTGTATTTAGATTTCAACAAAGCCTTTGTGGAGGAGTAGCCTAGTAGTTAGAGCAACTGCCTAGTACCCAGAAAATCAAGGGTTCAATTCCCACTGACACTCCTTGTGACCTTGGGCAAGTCACTTTACCCTCCATTGCCTCAGAAGAAAAGGCTGGCAATCTACTTCCAGTGATACATTGCCAAGAAACCCCAAAGGTAGCTGGGTCACTATGAGTCAACACTGACTTGATGGCACTAAAAAAAAAGTCTTTGATACCATTCCTCACAGACAACTTATAAACAAACTGAGCACCATAGGGATGGACACTAAAGGTACTGCTTAGGTTAGAAATTGGTTGAGTGGGAGGCAACAGAGGGTACAGGTAAATGAAGCTCACTCTGAGAAAAAGGAGGTTACCATAGGTGTGCCCCAGGGATCTGTCCTTGGTCTGATTCTTTTTAACATCTTCGTTAGTGATATAGCGGAAGGGCTGTCGGGAAGGTTTGCATCTTTGCGGATGATACCAAAACCTACAATAGAGTAGACACCCAGAAAGGTGTAGATAACATTAGGAGGGATCTAGCTAAGCTTGAAGAATGGACTAGAATTTGGCAGCTGAGATTTAATGTTAATAAATGCCAGGTCATGCATTTGTGCTGCGGAAATCCAAGGCAGAAATATAGTATAGGGGGTGAACTACCTTTGTCCACTAAAGAAGAACGGGACCTATTCATGATTGTGTCTGATGATCTTAAAGTAGCTAAACAGGTAGAAAAGGTGACATCAAAAGCTAGAAGGATGCTTGGGTGCATACGGAGAGGAATGGCTATCAGAAGAAAGGAGGTGATAGTGCCTCTGTATAAGTCTTTGGTACGACCTCATTTGGAGTATAGTGTGCAATTCTGGAGATCACACCTTCAAAAGGATATAAACAGGATGGAGTTAGTACAGAGGGTGGCTACTAAAATGGTTAGCGGTCTTCATTATAAAGCATATGAGGACAGACTTAAGGATCTTAATATATACACCTTAGGGAAAGGTAGGATAGAGGTGATATGATTTAGATGTATTTCATAATAAAAATCGGTTTTTTTTGTTTCCTTTCTATATTTATATCTCCAAACTTGACAAAGGAAACCCAGAAGAGGTGATGGCAATTTCTTGTCTTAAAGCCTCCCCTCCCTGCAAGACTCGCACTCAAAGGCGTTTCTCGAAGCCCTGAAGGATCTAGGATACAGCCAATTAATCAAGGAACCTACCCATATAAAAGGAGGCATGCTAGATCTAATATTCACAACAGAGACAACCATCGGCGGACCAACCATCCCTGAACTATCAATCACCGCAGTCCCATGGTCAGATCACTTGCTAATCCTATTCCAAGTTCCTCAGCCAAGCCGTGACCAAAGGGGAGAAAGCACAGCAGACGGTCAGTCCAGCAACCCGCCGAGAAGATTCCAACCATTCAACAAAGAACTAATCCTGAAATCAGCACTCCCACTAATAACCTCACCAGCAAACAACCCAGACGAGCTAGTCTCCGACTGGAATGAGATACTCAGCTCAATCGCTGTTCGCCCATCAAATAACAAACCACAAGGGAAACGACCCGCAGCAGCATGGTACTCAGCGGAGTTGAAAGCCTCACTCGCGATACTAAGGAAACTTGAAAGACGCTGGCGCCGCTCACGCTCAGAAGTAGACCAAAGTGCATACAACTTACAACTCACAGCGCATCGTACCGCAGTGACAGAAGCCATGAGACGTTACCACGCTGACACATTAAAGAGATCCCTGAACAAACCTCGTGACCTGTTTGCCCTCATTAGACGACTTACAACAGAACCTGCTTCAGAACAAGCAAACGGAATCCATCCTCAAACATATGCTGACTATCTACAAACCAAACTCTGTCAGATAAACAACAACCCCGCGCCCAGCACTATCCTTCAGCCTTGCATTCAAACACCACTCACTACCTTCACGACACCACCCAAACAACTCATCGAAGACACCATAGCGGCCATCAACACGACCACAGCACAATCTGATCCATGCCCGGCTTTCTGGGTCAAAGAACTACGGACTGACCTCAGTCCCGTCATATCCAGACTCATGGAACAATCGTTCACAACGGGGGCTTTCCCACGCACCCTCAAACACATCAATAAGACCTCTACTAAAAAACAACAAACTCGACCAACAGAAGCCGGAATCCTACAGACCGATATCAAGCATACCGATGCTAGCAAAAATAATGGAAAAGGAAGTTCAGAGACAAATACAAGATCACATTGATTCCAACGCACAACTGGATCCATGCCAACACGGATTTAGAGAAGCCCACGGGGTTAAAACTCTTCTCACCACGCTCTTCAGCAGCATAATAGCAGGCATCGACAATATCCGCCAAGGGTTTGTCCTTGTCTTCCTTGACATCGCTGCGGCGTTTGATTCCGTGAGCCATGAGCGCCTCCTAGAACGCCTCAAAGAGAAAGGAATCTCCGGTACAGCACTCGAATGGTGCAGGTCCTACCTCTCGGATAGATGGCAGCAGGTACGATCCGGAGACACATCATCAGATCCATTCCACCAAAGCCAAGGGGTCCCACAAGGATCCTCCCTCTCCGCCCTGCTGTTCAATATATACATGCAGCCTATCTGCAACCTGATCCGGTCTTTCAACGTTAATTACATGATATACGCAGATGATGTGCTGTTATACACGCCTTTTGCAACAGAGAACCCCGACCTCTCACCAATAACAAGCTGCATAAACGAAATATCCAATTGGCTACAATCCCAAAACCTCCGGATTTAACACAAGAAGACGGAGGTGATGTTCATTACAAGGAACCGTAACTTCACTGCGCCGGCAGTACTAAAAGTGAAGGACGCAGACCTTCAGATCAAACCCGATATCAGGTACCTCGGCGTCACACTAGACCAGAACTTGAATATGAAGGCGCATATAAGTAACACTGTAAGGGCAGTATATCATAAAATTAGATCCCTTAGATACCTGCGATCCCTACTGGAGCCAGATGATTTCAGGACCATCTATCAGGCACTAATCATCCCGCATTTCGATTATGCAAACGCAATACTGCAAGGACTCCCCCAAACCACTTTGAACCCACTGCAAATGGCAATGAACGCCGCAGCAAGAGTACTACACGGAGCATCCAGGAAAGACCATGTCTCCCCACTTCTGACACAACTCCACTGGCTCCCGATAGAAGGTAGACTTACATTTAAGACCTTGCTACTCACCTTCAAAGCCACCTCAGGTCTCTCGTCAGCATCGCTAGCAGAGCTACTCCAGATGACACCCACCTCCAGGGACAGAAGGTCAGTAGCACAAAACACCTTGATAGTCCCAAGATCAATAACTCAATGCACCAAGTCAACATCCAGCAGGGCCTACAAATTCTATGCACCAATGATCTGGAATAACCTCCCCCACAACATCCGAGCAATCCCAGACATATTCCAATTCAGGAAGGCCTTGAAACACTACCTCTTCCTCCTGCATTACCCGGAAACCAATAGAAGTTCAGCACCAACTGCTGAAACCACCCAAATCTCCCTTGTCTGAAACCAAAATGAGCACATGACCATATTGTGAATTGTATATGTTGTGAATTGTATATAGTTCCCCTGTTAGCCAAGTTAAATGTCCTGTTCATCTGTAAACACAAAGTACTATTGGAAATGTGTGATTTCATTGTTTATTGTAAACCGCGCTGATGCTGAATAGCGCGGTATAGAAAAGACTATAAATAAATAAATAAAATAAAATAAATAAATAAATACCTCCGTGGCATAAATGCACAGGGGGAGAGTCTCTTTCAATTGAAAGCAAGTTCTGCTATGAGGGTACATGGGATGAGGGTGAAGGGGGATATATTCAGGAGTGATATGTGGAATTTTTTCTTTACGGAAAGAGTGGTGGATCTGTGGAATAGTCTCCTAGTGGAGGTGGTAGAGATGAGGACAGTAACTGAATTCAAAGAAGCATGGTACAAACACAGAGGATCTCTAAAGGAAAAAAGGGGACTGTTGTAGTTGTTGATATGGAAGGACAGACTAGATAGGCCATGTGGTCTTTTTCTGTCGTCAGGGGGGAGGAAAAAAAAACAACAAATAAGAAAAAAGAAATATCAGGAAAAAGAGATGGAGGACTGCTGGCCTAAAGCTTAATAACTTATATGCATGGATTAAGTTGCCTCCAGAGAGGAATTTCAGATAGAATAAAGCACCTAATTGTAACACCCCCAGGCTTTAAGACAAGAAATTGCCATCACCTCTTCTGGGTTTCCTTTGTCAAGTTTGGAGATATAAATATAGAAAGGAAACAAAAAAAAAACATTTTTATTATGAAATACAATTTCAAAATCCAATCACGATTGGAAACTAAGGCACATGATACTAGTAAGGTCACAGCAGTATTGAAAAAGCACGGTATATAAAAGCAAATAAAATAAATAAATAAATAAATTCCGATGAAGAAAGATGACTCCAATACTTCAGTGAGATTTAAAACATCCATAATTAGTGCTCCAGGTTGGTCAGTCACACTGGTATATATATATATATATATATATATATATATATATTCATGGACCTATTTCCATACAATGGATGGCAGTGGATGCAAATAGATCTCATGATTATTCATTAGGGACATCATGAAAACCTGACTGGTCTGCGGCACCCCAGGACCGGAATTGCCCACCCCTGACTTAGTATAAAAGGCAAAACAGGGTCAGTATTCCTTGAGCAATAAATTATTTCTAGAGACCTTTACAAAGAGGCTTTCTACATAGGGGCAAGAAACCTGTGAAATTTTCTACATAGGTGTTAAAGCCAGGTGGCAGATCAAAGGGCCATTTTGAAAGACTCCCTCTATCCAAGCAAGGACTGTGTTAATCACCCAGGAAATTGGTCACAACTTACCTCAGAAGCACAGGCATAAATAGTTCAATCAGAGTTATGTGATTCTCAGTCTTGATGGACTACAAAAAAGGATTGCTACTTCTGGAGAGAGATCTGCAATTGAAAGCATTTACTTCTGGGAATTTTTCTAAATCTTGGGGAAAGGGAATTCTTTAGATTAAATCTGATTAATCTGTGAACACAGTGTATTTGTTAAATCAGTCAAGCCTAGTAGCAGCAAAGAGCTTTCAGTTTAAATTTAAAACACAGAAGAGATCTTTCTGGTTAAATTAAGACCCCAAGACTCCCTCTATCCAAACAAGGGCTGTGGGACTCCCCCTGGAAATTGGTAACAGATTACCTTATAAGCACAGGATAGAGTACCGTGTAGTAACCAGCTTTTAATAAATCTTTCCCTCCCTCCCTCCATCCCCGACACACCCATCCCTGGGATAATAGTAGCTTTATAGATATTTAAACCTCTTAAAGGAAAAGAGGTGCCATATTCACTCTCAGGTGCAGCTGTCTAACCTCATGTGGCATACATTAAGGACCTGAGATTAATTAAGCTTCAGGTGAACAAAGTACATTAAACATATTAGTTATAGTTTTATTAGTATAAATATACCCAGCAACCCTTAATAAGTAAAGAACTTAAATATCTAAACACAGCCTTAAAACTAAGATGCAGACAGCAGTCCAGCAATGAGATGGGGGCTTTCCAGTCTTTTGCACTGAGTGTCACATATATGATTTTCTCCCACTTGGTGAGGGGTCTTACGTGTGCACTAGGTGCAAGGAACTCTTTGCTCTTAGGGGACAAGTCTGATCTCTGGAGGCTAGAGTAGCAGACTTGGAGGACATAAGGAAGACAGAGAGGTACATAGATGAGACCTACAGGGATATGGTCCTGAAGTCCCACCTCAAATCTGGCAGCATCCCTGTTGCCATGGAGGAGAAAGGTCAAGTGACAGGAGAGCATCACCCATGTGTGGCAGGAAGAGATCCTGTAGCTAGGGCTTGTCCTTCAAATGATGTAAAACTCTTTCACACTTGGGACACTGCTCCAGGACCATGTGCCCATGAGGAAAGGGTTAGGAAAGCTGTTATAGTTGGTGATTCAATCATTAGGCATGTAGATAGCTGGGTGACTGGTGGACGCAAGGATCGCCTGGTAACATGCCTGCCAGGTGCGAAGGTAGCGGACCTCATGCGCCACCTAGACAAGGTCTTAGATAGTGCTGGGGAGGAGTCTGCTGTCTTGGTACATGTCTGTACCAATGACATAGGAAAATGTGGTAGGGAGGTTCTGGAGGATAAATTTAGGCTTTTAGGTAGGAAGTTGAAATCCAGATCTTCCAGAGTAACATGCTACGAAATACTCCACGTTCCACGCGCAGGACCCAAAAGGCAGGCAGAGCTCCGGAGTCTCAATGCATGGATGAGACGATGGTGCAAGGATGAGGGTTTTGGATTTGTTAGGAACTGGGGAACATTATGGGGAAAGGAAAGGCTCTTCCAAAGGGATGGGCTTCACCTTAACCGGGATGGAACCAGGCTGCTGGCATTAACCTTTAAAAAGGAGATAGAGCAGCTTTTAACCCTGGAATTACCGAGATTTTTTGCACACGCTGAATACCGTTGGGGTTATAAATGACCCCATGACAAATTTTAATTGTTAAATGTGAAAAATTTAAACTAAACATATAAAATATATTATTCTGAATTAATTATTTATTATATGAAGGTTAAATGTTTTGAAATTTAATGCTTTATCATAAAATTACATGAAGAAGAGTTGCCATGAAAGCAGTTTTTGCATGCACTTGATGAACACAGTAAAGTACTACAGTCATTTGCATGAGACACAGACAATTTCTGAATGTTCTTTGCAAACATTGTGCTTGCAGGAGGTGCAAACTATGTTGCTTTTCTTGTCTTTTTCTCTGGAACTGCAGTGACACCTTGCCCTTTTCTTTGGGATCCCGACATTGCAAACAGCATCAGAGGTTTCTTCAATGCTGGAAGAAGTCTCGCTGCAATTTGTGATAAGGAAGCTTATCATAGCTCAGGTAGGAGCTATAAAAAAGATGATGTGACTCTGAACAAGCAACCTGTCAGTTCTGGTAGAAGCAAGAAAACAGAGTTTTCACATAAAAGACTACCAGTCCCAGAATGCACCAGGTTTCCAGCAGCCATGAGAGGGGCTGAAGTGAGGAAATGTGTGTGCAATCAAGAGAGCTATGAGGTAATCCCTAAGCACTCATCTCAAAGGGCAGGGCCTGATTCAAGACAGCTGCGCTGTGTTAGGGAGCAGCACACATTAGGAAAGAATAAGAATAGAGATTATTCTTCAGATAACGGCTACAGAGGGAGGAAGAGATACAGAGACAGCAACGGCTACAAGCACCAGTATCACCTGGAGAAACAGAAGCCAAGCCAAGCAGATAGAGAGAGAAGGAAACTCTCTGGAAGGAAGAGAAGAAAGGCCATTGGAAGGTCTGGGAGATTCCAAGGCAGTACTCATACTGGGAGGTATTCCAAAAGCCAGCAGAGTCCATTGGACTGGATTCAGCCAGAGGAATGGAGTGGCAGAGATAGGAATCACCAGTGGCTACCTGGAAGAGAGAAGACTGCATGTGGAAGGGACTTTCAGACCAAGGCCAGAAGGTATGTGAGAGAAGATCCAGCGTCCAGGGATCAAGATTGGAAGGCTGGACATCAGAATTGGATTACATATTGGCCAGGCTATACAGAGAGTTATAATGATAGCAGGAGAGGCTCAGGTATGAACACTGATCCAGACCCTATCTATAATAGAGAATGGCAGCAAGGGAATAAGCATTCTCATGATAGTGCCTTAATGAAAGACTCATCTGTGCCAATGTATGATATTGACCCTATGATTGTTGATGCAGGGGGAAATACAGCAGATGAAACTATTTACATGGACTGTTCTTTATCTAAATGCTATTGCTAGTTTTCTATGAGCAAACACATCAGCCATCACAAAGAAACCTAACTTTGTTCTTTATTTCCACTGCAAACAGCTCTTAAAGCAGGATTTGGGCTCACACAGTAGCAGCCAGCCAGCTAAAGGTTTTCAGTTGGTCCATTGATAGTAATTAGGGCTGCACCTGATTGTGTGTGTGAGCAAGGGAGAATCACTGCTGAGATCGGCGTGGAAAATAAGCAGAAGTTAACCTAACCAGCAAAGTTTATTCTTTACTTTGTGCCTTTGTATTTGGTAATTACTTGCTAAGAAAACATTAGCTAATTGCCTGACAAGCTGAAGGTTGTTTTCTGGTTTACTTTGTGACTTTTTGTTATCCATTCTAAACACTGCAAGCAAGTAACCTCATTTATAGTGCTATCAAGCATACATGTGCTGGGTAAATTAAACCCCATCAATAAAAGAAGTATTTTATTGATCTTACCACTTGGTTTCACAACTCAAATTATTGTCATCAGCTGTGTTTGGGAGTGAATGAACTACAATACCCACAATACCTTGCAAGAATCATATGAATATATGCATCGTCAAGATTGTGTAAGTTCTCACCCTAGGCAGCCGTCTGACAAATTACAATGAAGCAGCTGCTTTCCTAATTCCAAGAGGAATAGATGACATCTGTGCTTTGACTTGGACTGCCATTCTGGATTTAGTGACATCCAAAGAATGAAGGCATTCAAAGCACTGATGTCCAACATGTTGTAGAAGATTGTCACTGGCCAGCATCTTGTCATTTGTTTTGTGGTATACGTGTGCAACATTTGATCTGCCGTATCTACTCCACCTTTACTAGAATTATAGTCCAAGATCATGCGTGGTTTTTTTGTCTGGATGTGTGCTATCTACTTCTTCTTGATCATGCAAACTTCTCAGAAGAACAACCACTTTTTCTTTCTTTGGGCAATAGGAAACCAGAGTGGCATCATCGAGAAAGGCAAACAGTGAAGTGAATACCTCTTGACCCTTTGCTGTTACAAATTCTGGAGGTAATTCTTTTCTGTCCACCAGGAAACAAACAGCACTCTGCCACGTAGATGGGCACAGACCACAGTACAAAGAAGTGGGCAGTATTGGAACACACAACTTTTATTGGTCCTTAAAAAAGTGGGGGCCAAACCTGACACAGGCCGTGTTTCATCAAGTGCTTCTTCAGGGGTGAGGCACACTAAGAACTGAGGACCATGGAAATAAACTGCCAACTGATCATAAGGTCACTGGCCAGTGTCTTGTCATTCGTTATGTTGTATACGTGTGCAACATTTGATCTGCCATATCTACTCCACCTTTACTAGAATTATAGTCCAAGATCATGCGTGGTTTTTTGTCTGGACATGTGTTATCGACTTCTTCTTGATCATGCAAACTGCTCAGAAGAACAACCACTTTTCCTTTCTTCAGGCAATAGGAAACCAGAGTGGCGTCATCGCGAAAGGCAAACAATGAAGTGAATACCTCTCGGCTCTTTGCTGTTACAAATTCTGGAGGTAATTCTTTTCTGTTCTTTCAAATTGTCCCCAAAAGTGTCATTTGTTTTTCTAGCAATTTCCGTGACAGGGATAAACTGCAGAAGAAATTGTCAACAGTAACATTTCTGCCAGATTGCGTCAATCCTTCAGTGAGTTGCAGCACAACCCTTTCACCCTGATTCTGTTCCCTGTTTTGTCTGAGTTCCCTTCCTGCATATACTTGAAGACGCAGAACATATGACATTGCACTGGCACACAACATCCATAGCTTTATGCCATATTTCCCAGGTTTGCTGAGAATATATTGTCTGAATGGAACACGGCCACGAAATGTAAGCAGTTGCTCATCCACGGTAACATTTTCACCAGGAACAAAGGCATCACTTAGAGTTGCTTCCCAGGTATCAAAAACGTGTCTGATTGGAGCAAGCTTATCCATGCCTTGTTGTTCATGTCTGTTGGTTGCATCATCAAATCTGAGAGCACAAGAAATTTGCTGAAAACGGTTACGGGACATATTTTTGCCGAAAAGAGAATGACCATCTTCAAGGTTCCACAACTGAACTATGGATTCAGTTTGTGACTTGTACACGCCTGAGCGGATCAGAAGTCCAAGAAAACATTGAAATTCTCAGTCTGTCAAATCTTGCCAGGTGTCGTCATAAATGTGTCTTCCTTGTTTGCTCATCCACATCATAATTTTATTCAATAAGTTCTTCCTTATGAACAAGTGGAATGCTGTGAGAGGGCCATCAACATTTTGTACAGCATACCTCGTAGGACCTTGTTGTACGGGCATGACATTAGCTATGGCATATCTTCCAGCAGTTTTCTTTATAGGTTTCCTGTTCCATGATGTGGCATCCTTAGATACATAGGCTTCAATGGCAACATTTGTGCTTATAGTTGATGACCTCTTAGCTCCTCTACGACCACAACTAAGATTCCTCACAGATGATACTGACACCGAGGACTCCTGCCTTCTTCCCCATCCAGCACAGCATCAACCTTTGCCTCGACGTGTAACTTGACTCTTTGCTGCAGGCGATGTTACAGGCTCAACATCAGTCTCACATTCACTTGGAGACCAACTGCTGTCGCCATCTGAATCATGACTGTCATCATCAGATTTATCGCCCGAACTTGGCTGATATGCTTCTTCGCTTGCTGAATATGCTGCATCATCAGACAAATCAGAGCCATCACTGTCAGCATCTTGTTGCAATATTTCTCTTACTTGGGCAGCTGCATACTTTCATTTTGACATCATAAACAATAACCTAAAAAAAATAAACAAAGATAAAGTTGAATAAAACACAAAGCAGTTTTACTATAGGTGTACAATAATCATGATGAACGAGCTGAAAGCCTTTAGATTTCATCGGAAATAATGAGAGAACGTATGATATCAATTACAGAAAATGTGTAATTTTCATAAAATAAGAGTACAAAAAATAAATGATACATAATTAATGATAAATACCTTTGTCAGATCAAAAAATTAACAAAACTGCAAATTGTATCACGATCCAAACTGGACGTAAGCAACTGGAGTCAAAAATGACCCCACTGGTACTCTGTGCTGCAATTCATCACTAGCGTCACCTAGTGGATGAAAATTATTCCTCTCATGGCGCAATATAAAGAGAATATTGACGTGAAAAGTCATAAAAAGATTGCATTCTTGAATAATTAGTTTCCGAGATACGCGTTGTGAAACTTGTAATGGGGTCACTTTTGACCCCATCAGTACTCCCAGGGTTAAACTAGATAATAGAAGAGAGCCGACAGTCACCCAAGAGTGCATGGCTTGGAACAATGTATCCTTGAAGGATACTACCAAAAGAATGAAGTTAGGGCATATCAGCAGAGAGGTTCCAATAAAGACAAATGTAGCCCAATTGCCCTTGAGCAGACAGAACTTAAAGATTCCAAATTACCCCTGCCTATCGATAGCCAGATTATTATGAATAAAATACAGTCTCTAAAAAGTTTGTATGCAAATGCTAGAAGTCTCAAAAAATAAGATGGGAGAGTTAGAATATATAGCATTAAATGAGAGGTTAGATATGATTGGCATCTCAGAGACATGGTGGAAGGAGGACAACCAGTGGTGCACTGTGATACCTGGGTACAAACTATATGATAATGATAGAACTGATCAAATTTGTGGAGGATTAAAGTTTTGCAGGAAACAAAATTTGCTGTAGAATCTAAATGGATTGAAAATTCCATGTAAAAAGGGAAGGCGATGGAAGTAGGGGTGTACTATCAACCGCCTAGCCAGAATGAACAAATGGATGATGAAAGGCTCAAAGAAATCAGGAAAGCTAACAAAAGTTACAGGACAGTGATAATAATGGGTGATTTTGATTACACCGGTATTGACTGGGTCAGTATCACGGCAGGACATGCTAGGGAGATAAAGTTTCTAGATGAAATAAATGACTGCTTCTTGGAGCAGCTGGTTCATGAACCGACCAGAGGGGAAGCCATTTTGGACCTAGTCCTTAGTGAAACACCAGATCTGGTGCAAGGCATAAGGGTGTTGGGGTCCACTTGGCAATTGTGATCATAGCATGATCGCATTTGATTTGATTAATAGAGGAGGGATGGTAAGGAAATCCACAGTACTACCTTTTAACTTTGGAAAGAGAGACTATGATAAAATGTGGAAAATAATTAAGAAAAAACTAAAAGGAGCAGTTGCAAAGGTTAAAGACCTACATCAAGCTTGGGTGTTGTTTAAAAATACTATCTTGGAAGCCTAGACCAGCTATATTCCATGCTTTAAGAAAAGTGGAAGGAAGATCAAGAAACTGCCAGCATGGTTTAAAGGTGAGTTCATAGAGGCTGTTGTTGCTAAAAAAGCATCTTTTAGGAAATGGAAAAAAGAGCCAAATGATGAAATCTGGAAACAGCACAAGCACTGGCAAGTTAAATGCAAGGCATTTATAATGCAGGCAAAGAGAGACTTTGAGAAGAATCTTGCTGTGGAAGCAAAAACGCATAATAAAGACTTTTTCAAGTACATTCGTAGCAAAAATGAGGGGACAAGGCCATAGTGGAGAGACTGAATGAATTATTTGCATTGGTCTTTACTGAGGAAGATGTAGGGATGTTACCCATGACTGAAGTGGTATTTAAAGGTGATACTGCGGAAGAACTGAAAGAAATATCGATACACCGGGAAGATGTATAACTATTAGATAAACTGAAGAGTAGCAAATCACCTGGAATGGATGGTATACATCCAAGAGCATTGAAAGAACAGAAATATGAGATTGCAGACATGTTATTAATAACACAGGTCTGCGACTAAAAAGCTGTTTGATTATTTTCATCTAATTTCCATGTATTTTGGTGTGCTGAAAACAAATAAAATATTGAAAAAACTCCTAGACGTCATGATTTGCCACAACATGCAAAATTGTCTTCAAATTTATCAAATTTTTTCAAATTACTATTAATTAATTCAAATTACTATTAATTAATTCACATAAGTGCATTTAAGATATAAAATGCAAAAAAAACCCTTAAAGGGGTTGTCTGAGTTATGTAAAACAAAGATAGCACTGTAAATCTGATGGTCAGCAATATATACATAAGCTAAGCAAGTTTTAAGTCCATGCTTCTAATGGTAGAAGGGGTTAATCTTTCCTGAAGAATCCAGTGGGAGGGAGACACAGGGCAGATAGCAGCAGCTCCGGTCAGTGCAGGGGGGCATGGCCAGCACTGTGACGTCTCGTGTACAGACACAGAGCTGCTCTCTCCTGCATGCCACACTTGTGCACGAATCATCATCAGGTTCTTGGTTCTAGGCTGTTCATACTTTTTCATCGCAATTCGTGTTAGCTCGTCATTCTTCAACCGTTATGTTATGGCTCCGCAAAAGTGTATTAATTCGCCAGACAGTTTCTGTTTCATCTGTGGTGAATATACAGTGTTGAAGCAACAGCAGAATATTACAGACTTTGTGAAAAAGTATACTTTGCATACTTTGGACTAAAAATTGGAGATCAAGATAAAGTCTGTGTGTCTCATAAAGTGTGCAAATGGTGTGTTGAGGACCTCCGAAACTGGTTCAAGGGTAAGAAAAAATCTTTCCGTTATGGAATTCCTATGGTATGGCAAGAGCAAAAGAACCATAGCGACGACTGTTACTTTTGTTCATGCGATGTGAAAGGGTTTAATTCCAAATGGAAACATTCCATTTCATACCCCAATCTTCACTCGGCAATTCATCCCATCCCCCATGGCACAGATATACCAGTACCCAAGCCCCCTGCTACCTTGGAATAGATACCTAGCTCCGATGAAGGTGAAGTCATACCTGAACCAGATGACGAATCAAGTTCTGACTTTGAAGATGATACAAGACCAAAATTGTTTTCTCAGGAGGAGATGAATGATTTGGTAAGAGACTTGAATCTTCCCAAAGATGCCGCTGAGTTACTCGGATCAAGGCTGAAAAGCAGGAATTTATTGTTGCCAGGAGTGTCATCTTCATGGTTCAGACATCGTGAAAAGGAGTTCGTTCCTTACTTCGCCCAGGAATTCAAGTTGGTTTACTGCATTGATGTCGAAGGTCTGATGGGTCAATTTAAAATCCAATATGATTCAGAGCAATGGCATCTTTTTATAGATTCTTCAAAAAGAAGTCTCAAAGCAGTTTTACTCCACAACGGTTTTTACGCTTCCATACCTGTAGGTCATTCCTTACACTTTAAAGAAACCTACGAGAACTTGGAATTTGTTCTTCGTAAACTTAAATATGAAGACCATGGTTGGCAAGTGTGTGGGGACTTAAAGTTCTTGTGCATGCTGCTTGGGAAACAAGCTGGGTATACCAAATATCCTTGTTTTCTGTGTCTATGGGGCAGTCGAGACCGACAAAATCACTGGACCAAGAAGAGTTGGCAGCCGAGGGTGCTAACAGTCGGTGAAAAAAATGTCCTCCGAGAAACTTTGGTACCTTCCCATAAAGTTCTCATACCACCTCTCCACATAAAATTGGGATTGATGAAGCAATTCGTAAAATCACTTCCAAGAGATGGAGAATGCGTCAAATACTTGGTCACCAAGTTTCCAGGCCTGTCGGAGGCAAAATTGAAGGCAGGTGTGTTCGTCGGACCAGACATTAGAAGGCTTATAGTTGATCAAGAGTTTGTCAATACCATGACTGATCCTCAAAAAGAAGGGTGGATTGCATTTAAAGAAGTCGTACAGAATTTTTTAGGAAATAACAAAGATCCTCACTACAAAAAGATCGTTGGATGAATGCTGAAAGCATTTGAAGCTTTAGATTGACTGATGAGTTTGAAAGTGCATTTCCTCCAGTCCCACCTTGACTACTTTCCTGAAAATTTGGGAGCTGTGAGCGAGGAACAAGGTGAATGATTCCACCAAGACATTAAAGAGATGGAAAGGAGATACCAGGGAAAATGGAGCATTACAATGATGGCAGACTACTGTTGGATGCTTCAGAGAGACATTCCAGATGCTACTCACAAGCGTAAATGCATCAAGAGGAGCTTCACAAGGAAGAAGAATCGAGTTTAGTGTGTGTAGGTGAGCTCAATTCAGTTCAAAAAGGATTTTCATGAAAATATTATAATAAAACTTTAATTTTATAAGTCTATTTCCATTTATTTTGAGGTATTGCCTTATTTAACATAGTTACCTAAATTGTCAGGAAACATGATGTCCTATGACAAAATGGAGGTCATTTTCGGATTCAGCGCACCAAAAAACATAAAGATTACGTGGAATAACCAAAACAGCTCTCGAAAAAACATTTTTTGCAGACCTGTGTTCTGTGAACTATCATTAAAATCATCTGTAATACCGAAAATTGGAGGATGGCCAATGTAATGGCAATTTTAAAAAAGGTTCCAGGGGTGATCTGGGAAACTACAGACCAGTGAGCCTGACGTCAGTACTGGGAAAAATGGTAGAAGCCATCATAAAGAACAAAATTACTGAACATATAGATAGTCATGGTTTTATTTATTTATTTATTTAAATATTTATTTATTTAGCAGGTCTTCTATTCTGCCTTATCATTTACATTCAAAGCGGTTTACAATGAACAGTTATAGCAAAAAGCTTTACATTGAACAGGGTTATTTAACTTGGATGGTTATATTGGGTTAAAACAAGCAATTGTCAGTTGCTAACTATATACAAGAACTCTAGCTGTGTTTTCATGTTCATTTTGCTGTTATTGCTAAATGTCATCATCCGGGGTAGTTCCAAAGAATTCCAGGAAGAGATGGGTTTTTATTGCCTTCCTAAAGTCCGTTAGGTCTTTGATCTCACGTGTTGATGTGGGGAGATCATTCCACAGCTTGGGTGCAAATAGGGAGAAGGCTCTGTTGTAGGTGGATTGATTTGCTTTCTTGAAGTTTTGCGGGGTCTCTAGGCTGTTGTTATCTGTTCCTCTCCTTGTTCTTGTAAGAACATAATAACATAAGATATGCCATACTGGGTCAGACCAAGGTCCATCAAGCCCAGTATCCTGTTTCCAACAGTGACCAATCTAGGTCATATGTACCTAGCAGTTTCCCCAAAAGACACAGGTTCCACAATGCTTGTACTGGGTCAAGCATTGATATTCTGGGTCCCTTCTTAATAATGGTTTATGGACCTTTCCTCCAGGAACTTGTCCAAACCTTTTTTAAACCCAGCTACACTAACAGCTCCGGTAACAAATTCCAGAGTTTGATTACACATTGAGTGAAAAAATATTTTCTTTTATCAGTCTTAAATAGTTTAACTTGTAGCTTCATTGCATGTCCCCTAGTCTTTCTATATTCTGATAACGTAAACAATCGATCTATGTTTACCCGTTCCACTCCGTTCATTAATTTATAGACTTCTATCATATCTCCCCTCAGCCATCTCTTTTCCAGGTTAAAGAGTCCTAACCTTTTTAGCCTTTCTTCATAGAAGTATCCTTCCATCTCCTTTACCATTTTGGTGGCTCTTCTCTGAACCTTTTCTAATATCGCTATATCCTTTTTAAGATATGGCGACCAGAAATGCACACAATATTCAAGGTGCGGTCTCACCATGGAACGATATAGAGGCATTATAATATCTTTTGTTTTATTTTCCATTCCTTTCCTTATGATACCTAGCATTCTATTTGCTCTCTTGGCCACCACTGCACACTGGGCCAAGGGTTTTAACATGTTATCCACAATGACGCCTAACTCTTTTTCCTGGGTGGTGGTTCCTAATGTGGAACCTTGCATCGTGGAACCTTGCATCGTGTAACCATAGTTTGTGTTGTTCTTCCCTAGGTGCATAACTTTGCACTTGTCCACATTAAATTTCATCTGCCATTTTGATGCCCAGTCTTCCAATTTATCAAGATCCTCTTGCAATTTTCCACAGTCCTCTTGGGTTTTAACAACTTTAAATAGTTTAGTGTCATCTGCAAATTTGATAACCTCACTCGTTATTCCACTTTCCAGGTCATTTAGGTAGGCAGTGTTTTCTTGATCAGTGGTTGCAGAGTTGTAGGTGTGAGGTTGTTTAGTGTTTTAAAGATTATTATTATGTTTTTGTACTTGGTGCGTACAGTCATAGGGAGCCAGTGCAGCTGTTGGAGTGTGGGTGTTATGTGTTTGTATTTTGCTGTTCCGGTGGTGTTTCTGGCTGCAGTGTTTTGTACCAGCTGTAAGGGAAGGGTCATTTTCTTTTGGAGTCCATGGTAGATTGCGTTGCAGAAATCTAATAAAGGCATTAATATGGCTTGGCAGACAGTTTGGAAGTCATTGTTAGTGAGGTGTGGTTTGAGGTTGCGTAGCATTCTGAGTTTGTGGTAGGCTGATCTAGTTGTCTTTTTGATGTGTGACTGGAAGCTGAGTTGTTGGTCAAAGGTGACCCTGAGGTATCTGACTTCTCTTTTATTGTTTATAGTGTGGTCGAAGATTTTTATTGAGCCTGGTGGTGAGAATATCGTGCTTCTGGTAATGTGTATCAGTTCAGATTTCTTATAGTTTATGTACAGGCTTTCACTGTTGAGCCATTCTGACATTGATTCAAACATGTAGTGATCTGTGAGTAGTCTGGGTATTTGATGTTTATGAGGGTGAATATCAAGATGTCATCTGCGTATATTCTGTAATCAATGTTGAATTGTTTTATGATGCTACAAATCGGCTTTATGTACATATTGAATAGTAGTGCTGAGAGAGCTGAGCCTTGTGGTACTCTTTGGTGCTGGGCGAAGGGTTCGGACTGTCGGGTTTTGTTTCTTACTTGTTGTGTACAGTAGGAGAGAAGGAGAAGAACCAATCTAGGACTGTGCCGCATATTCCTACGACCCGGAGTCTTTGTAGCAGGGTGTTGTGATTTACAGAGTCGAATGCAGCGGCGATGTCTATGAAGCATAGTACAAAGCCTTGGTGTATATTGTCCATGCCCGTTACAAGGGTGTCCAGGAGAGATGTAATATGTGTTTCTATGCCGTGGTTTTGTTTGAAGCCATATTGGTGGGGGTCTAGTGGGGTGTAGGCATCTATATGGTCCTGTAGTTGGTGCTGTACACATTTTTCGATTATCTTAGTCATGAAAGTGAGGATGGAAATTGGTCGCTAGGCATTTGGTTCATTCTTGTCTAGGTTGTTGTTCTTCAGGATCAGTCTGATGGATGCTTTCTTGAGTTGCTGGGGAAGGTATCCTTGAGTTAGTGAAGATTCAACAAACTTTTGTAGATGTGGTGTTAGATATTCTTTTGTCTGCTTGATTAATGGGAGACGGCCAACACGGCTTTAGCCAAGGAAGATCTTGTCATACTAATCTATTATGTTTTTTTGAAGGTGTGATTAAACAGGTAGACAAAGGTGAGTCGGTTGATATAGTGTATCTAGACTTTCAGAAAGCCTTTGACAAGGTCCCTCATCAGAGACTTTTGGCAAAACTGAAAAGTCATGGGATAGGAGGCAGTGTTCTATTGTGGATCAGGAACTGGTTCAAAGACAGAAAGCAGAGGGTAGGGCTAAATGGCCAATTTTCCCAATAGAGAAAGGTGAATAGTGGAGTACCCCAGGGATCTGTGCTGGGTCTGCTGCTTTTTGACATATTCATAAATGACATGTAAAAGGGAATAACGAGTGAGGTTATGAAATTTGGAGATGACACAAAACTATTTAAAGTTGTTAAAACCCATGAGGATTGTGGAAAATGGCAAGAGGATCTTGATAAATTGGAAGACTGGGCATCACAATGGCAGATGAAATTTAATGAGGACAAGTGCAAAGTTATGCACCTAGGGAAGAACAACACAAACTATGGTTACACGATGCAAGGTTCCACATTAGGAACCACCACCCAGGAAAAAGATTTAGGCGTCATTGTGGATAACATGTTAAAACAGAAAAGTAAAGAATAGAGGGAGAGAAAGACCAAAGGCAGAATACCTTACAGTGACTAAGTGATGCATCATTCAATAGTAGTATTAAATGCATACTGAAATAGGTGGGTTTTTAATGCTTTTTAAACTTGGGGAGGATAGCTTCTAAACGAATATCAGTAGGGAGGGAATTCCATAGGGAGGGGACTTGGTAGAAAAATGCTGAATTCCAAGTGCCTTCAAGTTGTGCCTGTGATGAGGATGGCAAGTAAAGTCTATTTGTGTGTATGGAATGGAGAGAATGGGTAGACACATGGAGGCACATTTCATACTGTGCGTCTCGGCCTCTGTGCATCTGGTTCTGACCGGACGCACAGAGGTAGACTTGATTATGATTCTGCAGGGCACATCTAGCCCCCACAGAATCAGAATTGCGTCTAGGCCTGTATATGCAGGCCAGGACTCGATTCCCATTGGCCTGCACATACAGGTCCCTGTCGGGCTAACTCAGTCAGGCTCCTGAATGGAGCCGCGGTGCCATGGCGTCTGGTTGCCATGGCACTGTGGTTCCATTTGGGAGCCACGCTGCCTGCTGCCAACCACTTTCTCCTTTCCCCGCAGCCCGACCTTCGATCTGGCCTCCCATGGCCAGGGCTGGGCTGCGGGGAATCTCCTGCACCTCGTCAACATTTCACTGCTGGCCGCAGACTGTCCCCTGCCCGCCCTAACTCCACCTCTGCATCGCCCCTTGCAGCCCCCGTCTAAGCCTCCCTGTACAAATTCCTTGTTCATAGAGAGATTCTTAGTTGGGGACGGCAAGCAGGAGAGAATAGAACCCATATGGTACAAGAATGAGGAAAGATAGGCTGATGTAACAGAATTAAGTGTTTTATGAATGATGACCAAAAGTTTATATTGTATGTGATACGGGTAAGATAACCAATGGGATTTAATGTAAAGTGGAGTAATATGCCAAAAAGGTTTTTGTGGGCAATGTGAAGAAGTTATCCTTATGTCAAGTATTTAGATAGGAGGGGATTACTAACTGGTTATATGGTAGGTGTTTACATAAGAACATAAGATATGCCATACTGGGTTAGACCAAGGTCCATCAAGCCCAGTATCCTGTTTCCAACAGTGGCCAATCTAGGACATACGTACCTAGCAGTTTCCCCAAAAGACACAGGTTCCACAATGTTTGTACTTGGTCAAGCTTTGATATCCTGGGTCCCTTCTTAATAATGGTTTATGGATCTTTCCTCCAGGAACTTGTCCAAACCTTTTTTAAACCCAGCTACACTAACAGCCTTTACTACATCGTCTGGTAACAAATTCCAGAGTTTGATTACATGTTGAGTGAAAAAAATATTTTCTTTTATTAGTCTTAAATAGTTTACCCTGTAGCTTTATTGCATGTCCACCATTATTTCTATATTCTGATAATGTAAACAATCGATCTACGTTTACCCGTTCCACTCCGTTAATTAATTTATAGACTTCTATCATATCTCCCCTCAGCCGTCTCTTTTCCAGGTTAGAGCCCTAACCTTTTTAGCCTTTCTTCATAGGAGTATACTTCCATCCCCTTTACCATTTTTGTGGCTCTTCTCTGAACCTTTTCTAATAACGCTATATTCTTTTTAAGATACGGCGACCAGAATTGAACACAATATTCAAGGTGCGGTCTCACCATGGAACGATATAGAGGCATTATGATATCTTTTGTTTTATTTCCCATTCCTTTCCTTATGATACCTAGCATTCTATTTGCTCTCTTGGCCGCCGCTGCACACTGGGCTGAGGGTTTAACATGTTATCCACAATGACGCCTAAATCTTTTTCCTGGGTGGTGGTTCCTAATGTGGAAGCTTGCATCGTGTAACCATAGTTTGGGTTGTTCTTCCCTAGGTGCATAACTTTGCACTTGTCCACATTAAATTTCATCTGCCACTTTGATGCCCAGTCTTCCAATTTATCAAGATCCTCTTGCAGTTTTCCACAATCCTCTTGGGTTTTAACAACTTTAAATAGTTTTGTGTCATCTGCAAATTTGATAAATGACCTAGAAAAAGGAATAATGAGTGAGGTTAAGAATATGTCAAAAAGCAGCGGACCCAGCACAGATCCCTGGGTTACACCACTATTCATCTTTCTCCATTGGGAAAACTGGCCATTTAGCCCTACCCTCTGCTTTCTATCTTTTAACTAGTTCCTGATCCACAATAGTACACTGCCTCCTATCCCATGACTCTTTAGTTTTGCCAAAAGTCTCTGATGAGGGACCTTGTCAAAGGCTTTCTGAATGTCCAGATACACTATATCAACCGACTCACCTTTGTCTACCTGTTTATTCACACCTTCAAAAAAAGATTAGTAAGACAAGATCTTCCTTGTCTAAAGCCATGTTGGCTGTCTCCCATTAGGCCATGACTATTGTGGGACTCTAGCCTGGGCCTAAGGCTTACAGCTATGGGCTGCCTTTTGTCTGTCCTTAAATGCAACTTTATTCTTTGTCACCAGCAATGCACCCTGGGACTTGTAGTTGATAATTCACATTCAAAGACAAGCTGTAGTTGTGCAACCGTTGGTTGAGGCAAACAAGAATATTTATTTTGTGGATTTCCAAACGCATTAAAGTTCAGGCACACAAACACAATGGATACTTCTTCAATAACACAAGAGTTAAGTAAGGAAACTGGAACTGAAGGTAAACTGAGCACAAGTCTCTTTAACAAAAACTGTTATCTTCAATAAAGCAAAACACAGCACAGCCTTATAAGCAATTTCAGCAAAGGTGATTTTCTTCTTTTTCAAAACCTTCTTTTAACCCTGCTTACAGGTTTTTCAAGCTTCTTTGAAACAAAGAGAGCAATCCATTAGAGAGTCCTCTGGAATGGATTGGGACTCACAGCAATCAATCTGCATGGGTTCTTGTACTACGGCTGGCTTATCTCTGGACTCAACAGCTTCTTCAAAGTTTCTGCCTTGTAGGAATTCATAAAACTCATTCCATAACTTCTGTTTCTGGTCATGAACATTTACATTCGAGGAGTGAGCTTTCCCTCCCTCTAATGCTTGCTTTAAGGTCTCTACTGTGTCCACATTTACTGCCCTGCTTGTGGCTGGTTATGGTTCTTTCCCCAAAGGAACGTATCCACCCACCTTCTAGCAGTTGGACCTTTTAGCATAGGGTCCTGGATGTTGGACAGAGGTACCTGTTCCAGCTGGTTTGTAGTCTTTCCAACTAACCGTCTGCTGGCTTTAGGTCTGGGAGTTTTTCTCAGATATGGAGTGCTTCCTTCTCTGCTTTCAGCCTTCAGCAAATGGAAGTCAGCCTCCTCGTGGCTCTCAGCTCTCCTTACTCTCTGAGCTCCTTCCTCCTGGGAACTTTCTTCCTCCTGGGAACTCCTCCTTGCACGCTGAGAACTCCTCTGTGAACTCTGTAAGCTCCGTGTGCTCTCTCTCCTCTTCTCCCTTGTGCTCTGTTTCGAGACGGGTTTAAAAACCTGTTTCTTTCCTGCCACACCTTTCTCTTTGCACTTGTGCTCATAATCAGTAAGCAAGCCTGCCTCCTCGTCAGAGCTAGGGCATGGCTTGGCTTGACTTTTGTTCAAAAAGTAGTTTTTCTCCCTCTGTGCAAAGCTTGGCTGTCAGACGTTTTAAAGGCACAAGTACCATTTTCTTCTATTTCCATTCTTTCCTGGTCACTCTCATCACCACACTATCTACATGCTGAGTAATTTTTTTCTTTATGATGGTTTCTACCATTTTTCCCGGTACTGATGTCAAGATCACCGGTCTGTAGTTTCCTGGATCACCCCTGGAACCCTTTTTAAAAGTTGGTGTTACATTGGCGATCCTCCAATCTTCAGGTATTACAGATGATTTTAATGAAAATTCATGGATTACTAATAGCAGGTCTGCAATCTCATATTTCAGTTCTTTCAACACCCTTGGATGTATACCATCTGGCCCAGGTGATTTGCTACTCTTCAGTTTATCTAATAGTTGTAATACATCTTCCCGATGTATCGATATTTCCTTCAGTTCTTTCACACCTTTAAATACAACTTCAGTCATGGGTAACATTCCCATATCTTCCTCAGTAAAGACTGCAGCAAAAAATTCATTCAGTCTCTCTACTATCGCCTTGTCGCCTCTTAGTGCCACTTTAACCCGTCTATCATCTGATGGACCAACTGACTCTCTCACAGGTTTTTTGCTATGAATGTACTTGAAAAAGTCTTTATTTCGCATTTTTCTTCCACAGCAAGCTTCTTCTCAAAATTCTCCCTTTGCCTGCCTTATCAATGCCTTGTATTTGACTTTCCAGTGCTTGTGCTGTTTCCAGGTTTTGTCATTTGGCTCTTTTTTTCCGTTTCCTGAAAGATGCTTTTTTGGCAACAACAGCCTCTTGGACCTCACCATTAAACCATGCTGGCAGTTTTTTGGACTTCCTTCCACTTTTCTTAAAGCATGGAATACAGCTGTTCTGGGCTTCCAAGATAGTAGTTTTCAACAACACCCAAGCTTGATGTGTCTTTAAGCTTTGCAACTGCTCCTTTTAGTTTTTTCTTAACTATTTTCCTCATTTTATCATAGTCTCCCTTTCGAAAGTTAAAAGGTAGTACTGTGGATTTCCTTACTTTCCCTCCTCCACTAAGTAAATCAAACGCGATCATGCTATGATCACTATTGCCAAGTGGCCCCAAAACCCTTATCTCTTGCACAAGATCTGGTGTTCCACTAAGGACTAGGTCTAATATGGCTTCCCCTCTGGTCGGTTCATGAACCAGCTGCTCCAAGAAGCAGTCATTTATTTCATCTAGGAACTTTATCTCCCTAGCATGTCCTGCCTTGACACTGACCCAGTCGATACCGGAGTAATTGAAATCACCCATTATTATTACTGTGCTGTAACTTTTGTTAGCTTCCTTGATTTCTTTGAGCATGTCATCATCCATTTGTTCATCCTGGCCAGGCGCTTGATAGCACACCCCCACTGCCATCGCCTTCCCCTTTTTACATGGAATTTCAATCCATAGAGATTCTACAGAAAATTTTGTTTCCTGCAAAACTTTAATCCTTTCTGACTCAATGCCCTCTCTAACATAGAGCGCAACCCCTCCACCAATTTGATCAGCTCTATCATTATGATATAGTTTGTACCCAGGTATCGCAGTGTCTCACTGGTTGTCCTCCTTCCACCATGTCTCTGATATTCCAATCATATCTAACTTCTCATTTATTGCTATATATTCTAACTCTCCCATCTTATTTTTTAGACTTCTAGCATTTGCATAGGAAGCATTTTAGAGACTGTATTTTATTCATATTAATCTGGCTATTGGTAGACATGGGTAGTTTGGGATCTTTAAGCTGTGTCTGCTCCATACTCGAGGGCATTTGGGCTACTTTACTCTTTTTTGGAACCTCTCTGCTTTTGGTAGTATCCTTCAAGGATACACTCTTCCGAACCATGCACTCTTGTGCGACTGTCGGCTTTCCCCTATTATCTAGTTTAAAAGCTGCTCTATCTCCTTTTTAAAGGTTAATGCCAGCAGCCTGGTTCCATCCCGGTTAAGGTGAAGCCCATCCCTTCGAAAGAGCCCCTCCTTTCCCCAGAATGTTCCCCTTATCCTGTGGGAAAATTGAAGTTATTATTTGAATGGTTTTGCAATGTTGTTTTATTATTTGAATGTTTTTGCAATGTTGTTTTCCTCTGGATTGGGTTGTAATTGCTTTATTGATCGAAGAGATTATGTTCTACTGTAATTCTTTTTTGGAGGCAAAGGGAGTGGGGCATGGGGAACTGGGGGGGAACGGGGTTGAGGGGGTCTGAATAGGTGGATGAGCTGGGCTGGTGAAGAGGCTTGATTTATCGGGCTGGACTATGGACATATCAGATACTTTAGTTGCTTTACTAAAAAAATGATCATTTACCCTATTATCTGTTTACTGTGCTTTAATAATTTCCCAGTCCACAATAAGATATTGCCTCTTATACCTTGACTTTTTAATTTCCTCAAGGGTCTTTCATGAAGTACCTTGTGAGACGTTTCCTGAAAGTCCAGATAGTTCAAAGTCCAGCTCGCCCTTATCCATATGGTTATTAACACTTCAAAAAAATCTGATAGTACAAGATTTACCTCTGCTAAATGCATGTTGGCTCTAACTCATTGTCATGTTTATGTTCAGTAGTTTTGTTTTTCTAAATGGCTTCTACCATTTTATCGATTTGCGAATACGATGCTGGATACAGGCATGTCTTTTGAGCGTAATGGCTGTGACAGGATCACAGTATGGTCAGCGCGAGAGTTGCCTCTCAGCATGAATAGGGGTGTGCACCTAGCCCATGTCCATGGCAGACCCACTCTTAAATGCCACAGTCATTGACCTAATCTATGACATATCCACATCCTCTGCAGACAGCTCTGTCCTAGGCTATACCCAGAATCCTCTGCTCCTCATTACGTACCTTCATCTCTCGGACCTGGTGGGAAGTGGCCCAGGGATAGGCATAGGGTGCATGCTTGCCCATAGTGGCCTACATCTGTCACATACATACATATGTACGGTGTCCCCCTACATAGCTCTTGGCAGTAGGCATTGCATCATTAAACAATTTTCGTTAGGTAATCTGACATCATCATCACATCATCATGAAACCCTTTAAATTTGTGTTTTAAACTCGCATGCGCGGCATTTTTGTGTAAGCCGGTGAGCTTAGGTATAACACGCTATAGGCCGTAAATGGCTTTAAGATAGTTTGGAAAGTTGAGTTAAGGTAAGAACAATATCCTTTACCAAGTTTAATGATGCAATGTCTTAATCGTGTTTAATTACACTTGATATTGGTGTACCTTTTTGTAGATAGTGCTGATTCAAAATTGCACATCCCCTGAATAAGAGCTGAAACGCGCAGATGGTACCTGAGAGGTGGCGTTGGGGATATTGCAAATGCCGTTTGGCATAAGCACAATCTTTCCAAATTTCAAACATTGGATCAAATATTAAGATAAGTTCTGACCATTATTTAACTACAGCAATTTGTAGGAGATTAAGAACCACGTTCATGGTCATTGATGCTAAAAGAGTAAGCGGTCTTTGGGTAGGCTACCCTGAGCATTGCTATCCTCAGTCTGAGACCATTGATTCTACCTATGTAATCCGTTTTTTATGAGCATTTTCTATTTAAGATAGCAATAGTGTAGTAGAGTGAAATCGGGAAAATCTTATATGCATAGAGGTATATATCTTTACCATATCATTAGTGGATTATTCTGGCAGCAGTGTTCTGTAGGTGCTGAAGGCAGTGGAGTTGATAAAGAGGAAGGCCTGCTTAAATGATATTACAATAGTCAATACAGGAAACCACTAAAGCCAAGATAAGAGCAGTGAGTGCTGAGGGTGTTAGGAATGGGTGAACAGATCTTATCTGTCATAGGTGGAAGAAGCAATGGCTTATAGTAGTAAAAAAGGTGTTCATGAAAAGTCAGGACAGAGTTGAGTGTTATACCAAGATAGTGCATTGGGGAGGCCAATGGAATAGGTACATCTGAGACAGAAGGTGTAGTGGAGGGGCAGAAAAGACCAAGGGAGAACTAGATGGCCGATGTTTTCTGAGGGTTGAGATGAAGGAAGTTTGAAGTAAGCCAGTCAGAGACACGGTCTAAGCGGGTGTTCAGAGGACTCAAGTCAGGGGTGTGGGGAGTAGTTTGATAGACTATGAGAATATCATTGGCAAAGTAGTCTGTGGAGAGCCCGGACTGCTGTATCAATAAAGGCAGGGGTACCAGGAAAACATTGAAAAGTAGAGGGGCGAGAACCGAGCTTTGAAGTACACTGCAGTATAGGGGGACATGGTCAGATGAAGAGGTGCCAGATATAACAGAGAAGGATTGGCAAGAAAGGAATGAGTGGAACCAGCAAAGAACCAGGCTGTGAATATTAGCTTCCCACATATGAGATAGAAGGACTGTGTGATCAATAAGCCAAATGCAGAGGAGAGGTCAAGTGAAACAGCAAGACTAACATTACCCTAGTTGTGAGAAACATGAAGTTCATTAAGGAGGGAGAGTAGGATTGTTTCAGTACTGTGATTGGGTCTAAAGCCAGATTGATGGGGTATAGAACGTGAGTGAATTCAAGGTGATCAGAGAGCTGAGAAAATACAAATTTTTTGAGGGGTTTAGATACAAATGGCAGGTTAGACACAGGGCGGTAGTATGCTGGCACAGTGGGGTTACGAGAAAGTTTTCTTAACTAGTGGGTGAACAAGTGCATGTTTCCAAGTAGTGGGAAAGATTCCAGAGGTGAGACTGGTGTTTATGATAGTGAGTATGATTAGTTGAAGTGTAAGAGAAGGCTCTGATAACCAAGCCGAGGGGGTGGGGGGTCGGAGGAACAAGTGGTTTTATGAGAGTTGATGATCAATTTGGAAAGCTCTGAAGAGGATATGGACTGAAAAGTAGACTAGCAGTGGGACAAGCTAGTCTGAGGGATTGGAGGGGGGGGGAGGCAGGGAGGGGAGGGGGCAGGCTGGAAAGGTCAGGTGGAGATCCTGGATCTTATTATGAAAGAAGGAAGCAAGCACTGTAGGACTGGGAGGGGAAGCAAGGGAGTGAGATAGAGGAGAGTAAGTGCTGAAGAGGGATTACAGAACTGAATACAATTGGCGAGAGTGATTGGAAGAGGTAAGATGAGAGTAGAATAGTAGGTCTGTTTTGCATGGTGAACAAGAGAGCGATAATGGCGATGGCAGGATTGAAACTGGAGAAGAGCGTAAGGGGTACGACTTTTCCGCCAGAGATGTTCATCCAAGTGGAGATAGGCACTATGCAATCTCAAACTGGGATAGTACCATGGATGGTGTGAGGATAGACAAGACTGATGAGGATGCAAAAGGGACAAACAATCTACAATCTAGGGCTGCAGCCAGACTTGAGGTCCAGGTGGCAACCTTTTCATCGGTAGCAAGAGAGGAGAAGGTAGGTGGTAGTATGGCATCTGCAGGTTGGAAACTTTCAAGGGTGGCAGCTGTGATATGATGAGAAAGACACGTGAGAGGTGCATGGGAAGATTATCCAGTGATAGCTGGGAGAACAACAGGGAGATGAAATGTGACACAAAAATAATCAATCCATGGTAGGGGATGGGTAGAAATAGAAGTTGGGGTCGAGGGAAACCAGGGGAGGTAGCAAGAAGGTTGAGAGTATTGATTGCTACATGCGTTGGGGAGAGCATCTGCTGAGTGACTATAAAGTCTTGGAGGACAGTGACAAAAATGTGGTCATGGGCAGAGTATGGTGAGTGAAAATGAATGTTGAAATCCCGTAAGAGAACGAAGTGGGGAAATTGAAGTGAAGCCTCTGGAATGGTAAGAAGAAGGGCATCCCAGAGTGGGGGATGGATAGATGGCAGGGAGTAAATTAGAAGGAAGTGGATGGGGAAGGACTGTGCAGTTGAAGAAGAAGGGATTTAGGGTAATGGAGAACTAGTGAATGGATCTGAGCTAGTGACAGAGAAGATCAGAACAAGGCTGCAATTCCACCTTTTGATTGTCCAAAACGGGGAGGTATCAAAGGCCGATTAGCCGGGAGGCAAACAATGGTTGAGGAGCAGGTTTTCCCCTTCCTTCAGCCATGTTTCAGTAACAAAGAGAATATCTAATAAATGGCGTGTAATAAGGTCATGGACCTTTGAAGGGAGCGACAGTTTTCAAGGGCTAAACAAAGGAGTAGTTGTGAATGAACAGGATTAGCCATGTTGGAGGAGGACAGCGAGGGGTATCAGATTGGTGCAAGTGGGGGGGCAACAGGAGAGTAGAAGGAGCAGAGGGGCGCCAGCTGACATAGGTGGGAATAGCATAAGCATGAAGAATTTAGACAGAGCTAGTATCCAAGCTGTAGTGTGACTACTGCATTACATAGATACCAAAGAGGATAGTGGCGCTGATCGGCCAGACAAACTACTAGAGTTCCGATGGTGGCTTATGTCGCTGGAGTTGCCCCAAGGAGCTCATCCGAGGAGAATGGCATGCATCGCCACTGCACTGAATGCCACAGGCAGCTGTCTTTTATTCTGTTGGTGAATGTTCGGGTACCTGCTGTAGTGCGGCCATGGACACGCGGCTGCATCACTTCCGGGAGGATGAACTGTGAATCAGAGGGTCTGGAACAACAGAAGAACAGTGAAATAAACAAACCAGACAAGAAATCACAGTGGAGCAGCATATATTGATAAGCTGAGGAAGAGCTGAACGCCACAGGCAGCTGGGGTAAGGCATGCGAGGTGTTGGTGGGGTACTGCATATTTATGTTTATCATATCATTTGATATACTGCTATAAAAAATTGTAATGATTCACAAAAAATCATCATAATTAAAACACAATTAAAAGTAGGAGAGTGGAAGAATAGCCATACTAACTGATGTCCGCTGTGCACCCATTCAGCTTTCCCCCAGTGTCTATGAAAAGAAACAGGCTTTTAAACCTGACTTGAACTTCCCCAGGCTTGGTTCAAGAGTCTGCTGATCTCTAATCTTTTAATTTCTTTCCCTGAAGACTGCCCTTTGTCCATGCCCCTCTTCAGCACTCGCCAGGAGTTTTCACACTGAAGGTCTGAGCTACATACAAATGGGAGAGGGCAAAAGCTCTTGATAAAGGAAGGAAGGTCAGAAACCTGGCACTATGTTATTTACTAATTTATTTCATGAAAATGTATATTCCACCAATCCGGGGCAATCCCTCTTCTCTCTGTGGATTACAACCATCTAACAAAAAATATCTTACAACAGAGGCACAGCTGTCGTGCTCCCAGACATGGTACTATACCTTTCTCAGTGGATTATATGTGTATTAAAATAAAACTTTAACCTGCTTGGATCAATAATCAATAAAGAAATGACAAGCAGTCAAAAAATCCAACGATGCATTGCTCTTGGCAGAATAACTATGAAGGATCTAGACAAGATTCTCAACAGCAGAGACGTCTCTCTCTGTACAATGATTTGACTTGTCCAAGCCATAGTATTTTCAATAACGTCATATGGATACAAACGTTGGGCAGTAGAAAAGATAGACAGAAAGAAAATTGATGTCTTTGAATTATGGTGCTGGCAAAGAATGCTGTTTATACCATGGCTTACCCGTAGAACAAACCAGTTGGTACTAGAGGAGAGAAAACCTAAGCTTTTTTTAGGACAGTGCTTCCCAAAAGTTTTTCCAGTGTGACCCCTTTTTAGCAAAGGAAAATTCATGTGACCTTGGATACTAATGAAATAAAATTATTACTCAAGCAACATAAACATATGAATATGTAAATCTATGCTTTTTAAAGTAAATATTCAATGTACTCAGCATGCCTTCAAAGTTATAACACAGCCTCTTGAATATTTGCAGTGTGGGCAGGGTTGATGTTAGACATGCAGGGGACCCAGGTAGAAATTGATGAAGGGGTCCAAAGCCCACCTGCAGGCTATGCCTCCTGTAGTTGGGGCCCCCTTTGGCACGGGTGCCTAAGGCAACTACCCTGTTTGCCACCCCATAAAACCAGGCATCTGGGGGGGGCAGTGTGTGGGTGTTTATGTGCAGGGGCTGAGTGCCTGGGATCAATGCATGTGTGTGTGTACAGATGTGAGAGATAAGTGACCAGGGACAGCGTGTGTATGACTGAAGTTGAAAAAAGCACAGCTTCCTAGTGGCCTTTGAGGTCTCCTCCCTGAGTTGGTCCCCAGCTATATCTATCACCTGTTTTGGCAGATGTACATTACAAAAGCTCATATATTCCAGTCACTAAATAGAAAATAAAATCCTTTTTTCTACCTTGTTTTCTGGCCATTTTATTTTAATAATTGTTTGGCTCTGGTTTCTGCTTTTTTCTTTCTTGTCTTAGTTCTTTTTTCCAGGATCACCTGTCTACTTGCCATTTCTTCTTTTTCCTGTCTTCACTGTCATCACCTACATCAATCTGTAACACTAATCTTTCTTTTCAGGTTTCTTCCTTCTCCTTTTACTGTCAGTCTCCTGCTGTTTACTGTATTTACCAACAGCTTTCCATCACTTTCCCTCATCCATCCCTCCCATTCCCATGTCTCGTATTGCCCAGTCTTTTACTAACTCTCTCCCTATATTCAGCATTTTCCCTTTTTCCTCTCTCATCTTCTCCATCCAGGGTCTCTCTCTCTCTCTCCCATGTTCATTAGCTCCTTTCTGCCTCTCTAGTCCCTCCAACATATGTCCAGCATCTTTTCTGTCTCCCTAGTTCCCCCCCACCACCAATATATTTTCTGTCTCCCTAGCCCTACCCTTAGTACTCAGTCTCACCAGTTGTTGCACCCTCCATGTCCAGCATCTTTTCTCTCTCACATTCCCTGTAACCCCCCCCCCCCATGTCAAATATCTCCTGTCTGTCTCCCTCCTTCCCATTCCAGCATCTCCTCTATTTCATAGTTTCCCCCATGACCTGTATTTCCCTAATCCTCCCCTGGAATAATTTGTACAGTAACAGAGAAATAATTAGTACAGTCAAACCTCGGTTTTCATGATTAATCCGTTCGAAAAAGTCTGACTAAAACCGAAACGTATGAAAACTGAAGCAATATTTACCATAAGAAATAATGTAAATCCAATTAATCTGTTCCAGACACCCAAAAATATTCACAAAAAATACATTTTATAGAGAATAACTATATTTTTACATACAGAAAACAATGAGAAATAAATATAAATGACTAATGAAATGGATAAATGAACATTTAACATCACTGAAAGCAAGCTAAGTACAGTACTGTACAGTACAGTATGTTAGCATCTGGCCTTAGCCACCCCTGACAAGCTGCTGTGCCCAGCTCTCTTCGGAATCACATTGGATTCAGCCCATTAAAATACCTTTACATTATCTGCTCAATGCTTCAGAATGGCAGAAAATCTTAATGATATAGCTTCAGACGTACCCTGCAAGAGAAAGAACTGCCTCCCACATTCATGCAACATCTCCTGCTTACGTTGACAGCTTTTCTTCCCTGCTACCCCTGAGCCTGAGGGGGCGCTCCAGAGAACGGGCAGGTGGTGGACGAGATCGGGGCCTTCCTCTCCGCGCAATCCTTGCCTCTCTAACTCTGACCAGCCTCGAGGATGTGTTTCATTTACGTGCTCAGCTGGCTTTCGCTTCTCATCACGCTGGCGATCGGTGAGTCCGGGGGGCAGTGCTGCCGGGACCGGGCGGGCGTTCTGGCAGTGTATACAGACCGGTGTGCAGCACGAGGGTGTATGTATTTACAGTACTGTACTTTACGAAAACCGAGGCGATGTACGAGAACCGGGGCAAAATCTCAGTCAAAAAAGACGTTGAAAACCGAAGTGATGTATGAAACCGGGACAAAATCTCAGTCAAAAAAGACGTTGAAAACCGAAGCGTATGAAAACCGGGGCAAATGAAAACCAAGGTTTGACTGTATATGTAAAGTGCCTGACCTTCATGGGCAAAAGTAAATCCAGATATTCAGAGCAGATGTCGGATACCCACTAGTGCGGATTATCTGATTTTGCTACTGACTTCTGCTGCTATCTGGTCAGTGGCAATACTTATCTGCTAACTGGAGAGCATAATAGTATAAAGGGGCATGTTTGCTAACAAGTACTAACCATTAGCACAGAGCTCGCTGTGCTGTAAGTGTGCTGCACTAAGAGCACAGTGTCCCCTGCTAAAACTCCTGTGTTAACTGGGTAGTGCGTGATTGGGCAGGCATTGAATAGGTTAGAGGAAGAACGTGGGCATTGATGATGCATCACGGCACAAATGTTGCCGTTAGCCAGAGTGCACTTAATACCACCTCCATGGGTAGCATTAAGTGCACCTGCACGCTGGTTAATATAGTGCTGCATGCTAGCAACATGCTAATAGCAGGAGGGCAGATGCACATACTCCTTATGGTTACGGTGGGCTCCTGCACTGGGTTCCCTTTAGTAAACCTGCCCCAAAGTTAGGACAGCCATTGACCTATCCTAACTTTATGTGGTTATCTACCCGATCAGCTGGCTGAAAATTGCCCCTGACTGGATAGGTGCCGAGACTGCTGCAGTCCCGCCCATGGACCACCCCAGCACTATTTGGATTGTGCCAAGGTGGTCTGTAGAGATATTTAGCAACACTGACTGGTTTGTGTCGCTGAATATCAGGCTCAGTGACGTTTCGGTGATTAGCAGGTTCTGCGAACCATATAAACCCTTTTCAATATTGGGCACATGGATACTAGAAAGTCGTGTGTTTGGTGCAAGTAGAAAAAGATCTTTATTTATAGTTTTAAGAGATTGCACACACATCCCATCCTCCCCATAGGTATGTCTCCCACCTGATATGATCTCTGGTTATGGAGTCATATTTCTAAAGCATGCTTAATGAACCTACTCACGTGCTGTTTCAAATATTCAACATTTCTTTTAATCAAATCACCTCACATCTTATAAAACTGACACGGTCTTTTAAAAATTAATGTAGTATTTGCCATACTCTTGAAATTTCAAGCCTTCTCTAATTATTTTCGCAAATAATGAAAACTGGAGATTATGAATTCCCTGTAGTGAAAACTGAAACATTTTTGTTATCACTATTTCTGTGAGTTATTTTAAAGATCTCATTTTTTTTAAATATCAGCTCACCCATACTAAAAAGAAACAACCCCCCTTCCCCCCGATGTTCCAGATGCTGACTTTACAATACTCGCCTAGGCAGGGCAATTTCAGCTGAATTCTTCTACAGAGAAATGCTCCTTGGGGGGAAAAATGAAGAAAATGAAAAAGCAAATTCAAAATGCTGGAAATGAAGAGACTTTTCATGAGACAGACATCATCTACAATGGCAGGCAACATTACCAATCATTACGCCTGTGTGTATGGGGGTTCACATGGAAATATTCTCCTTGGAAACCTTTATTAGGTCACAATGCAATTCTTTTTGAAGTGCTATTTTGGATGCAAAATATTTCCCAGAAACCTTTTGATAGAGTCGACCTAGTCTGTCTGCTAATCTGTTAATGCATCTTTTATAAAAAGCAATTAAATAGCATCATCTGCTTTTTGAGTATTCTTTTTTTTTTTTTACCTTAGCAGATAAGAATAATTTTTCCAATATATGTTTATGTTTTCTTTTTGGTGAAATACTTTTATGGCAGGAATCCAGCAGGCAAGACCTGTTTTATTGATGGGGTTCCCACTTATCCCATGCTTCTGTCATCAGCCTGACCTTACAGCTTTCTGCAGGGCCATTATACCCCGGGTGCTGACTTATTTTCATACAGAAGCCCCCACAACTTGATTCCACTTCATCTGCTTCACGGACACAGACATTTGTTAGGCTTATTAACTCAGCGGGAGCCTTATCATATTTTGTATTTGAGGCTGCCGGAGATGTCAAGAGATAGAAATGAAGTGCAGCTCTTTATATTCCCTTCCTGTGCTTTCTCCGAGAGCCCAACAGTGTATTTGAATTCAATGCTGTCCTGCCACTAGCCGCTGAGATCTCTTTAAATATGTCTAGCTTTGCCATCTGTACCAATAACATTGCAGGGGCTTAGCCATGATTAGGCTGTCAAGATTTATTAAGTTAAAAAGTATCAAAGTTTCTTGCTGTAACCTCAGACCTTTTAAGAGTCCACCTCCTTCTGAATCCCTCTCCCCCTCTCCCCCACCCCCCGCCTAACACTATACTCAGTGTGCTTCCCTTGACCTTGACCAACATGTGCACCCAGGGAACACTAATGAATTTGGGCCAATTCATCTTGGAACTCCAAATTTAATCAAGCTGACATGCCGGGGAAAGCAGGCTGTAATTAACTCCTAGCATTTTAAGGTAATCTGTGGATTTCTGTAAACTTAGCTGTATTCATGTTTGGTAATATTTAGAATTTCTTTTTTCATTTCACAGACACAAAGGGGAAAAGCTTAACAGCTGTGTCCCCCACCTCTAAAATCACCACCAAAATGAAGGAAAGACAAACAAGACGGCCATTTTAGCAGATGCAAACAATATGGCAGGATTATTTTCCTTCCTTTTTTAAATAAGACGAGCAAACAATGTATCCAAAGAAAATAGATTGCCTTACAATCCTGAAAAGCAAAAATATAAGAGACCTAGTAGAAGGCAATAGTTTGTTTTGTATGGCAAAGGCACTGCCCAAAATCTTTCATCTTTATCTCTATTCACTTATTTTATTTTTTTGTTTAACATCTCTCCTCCCCCCCCCCCTCTCTCTCTCTCTGTCGGTGAGAGGAATATTTAGTGACCCTAGATGGATAGGGCCACTGAATATCTGTCTGATCATCTTGGCACTTTCTGGATAATGCCAGGGCGGTCTGAGGGTGGAGCAGAGGTGGGGCATATTTTTAAGTCATCTCTATGGATAGATATGTGGATATGCTAGGACAGCAAAAAACTGGCCTAAAGGATTATATGCACAGTGTCTAGATAACAACGCTGAAAATTACTACTAAATTTTGCCAAAGAAAGAAACAAACCTTTTCCAAAGGAAAGGAAGATGTAAAACTAGGGACATGATATTAAACTGCAAGGAAGAACATCAATCATTTTTTTTTCATGAAAGGGGTGCATAGATGTCCAGAATGTCCTTCCAAAGGAGGTGGTGGAGACATAAATAATGATGAAATTCAAAAATACATGGTATAAATAGAGACAATCCCTTACAGTAAACAAATGGAAATGAAGCATTAGAATAACCCGCAGTGTAATGATTTTTTTACACTTCCTAGAAGACAAGGAGAATTTCACCTAAATGAAGCAGCATTTAGAGCCCTAAATTAATTATGGGAGGAGAACCTGCAGAGGGAAGCACTTACAACCCTAAATAAAGGCATGGGGAAGGTAACCAGAACTTTAGTACCTAACTGTGTAGACTAGAGGCGCTATTTCTGAACTGCCATAATTTAGTATGCGTCCTCTTTACTAAATTTCACTCGTGCGTTTTAGCATACGATGAAGGCTAACACATGAGCATGCCAGCTAGTGACCACTAAAACACATGATAATTATTCAGCATGCGTGAGGGTAGTGAGTGGATGGATTAGGGGCAGAATGTGGGGATGGTGGACACATTGCTGCTTGCACGTGGGCAATTGCTGCATGATCAGTGGCAATGTGGCATTTAGTGTGAGTGCACAATACCTCTATGGGTGTCATTAGGTGAACCCCCATTAATTGCACCACATGTTAGGGTTTGGAATGTTGTGCTGGTGGGAACTTTCTGAAAATGCCCCTGAAGGGTACGTATACCACGAGCTGGTATTACCACTAATCATGCGGTAAGTGCACACCTTTAGGAAAAGGACCCCTGTGCTACTACTGTATGTAAATGTACTGTATATCTCATTCTGTTTCTATAAGCTTATGGTAGGGTTGCTGCCTGACTTGGTCATTCCTGACAGGCTGATCCATGTTCTGGTTTGCCACCGTTGCATTTCAGTTTCTCTATGAAAGACAGGGCTACAAGTCTACAGTTTCAATAGGGAGAAACTAGAACTGAATCAGCCTGCCAGAGTTGACTTGGGCAGGAGGCTGCACTGCCTGGGAGTAGACCTCTATATCTGAATAGGTAAATAGCATCACATAATCCCATCTTCCCTCGGCTTCCCATGCTGGGTACGAATTGACATGGAACTCAGCCTTCTACTTCCTTGGCCCCCATTTGTGGAATAATCTCTCTCCCGCCCTTTGACTAGAGTCCTCCCTTGCCAGATTCAAGACTCAGTTTAACCTAGAAGCCCCAAAGTGCGTCAATTGACGCAAATGCATCTTCGGAGGTTTATACCAGCGCCACTGCTAGAACCATGTCAGTTATGTAATGATGTCACATACTGCACGTAGTAAACAAATAAGTAACTTCAAATTAATTCACATCTGCATTTCATGCTCAACGCAGTCATCGTGATAATGCGTCAATTGACGCATTTTGGGATTTCTATGTAAAATGCCTTTTTGGGGCTTCTAGTGTTAAGACCCTTCTATTTCACAAAGCCTTCGACATCCCCATGACCTGACCTACTATACCCTGTAGATGACCTCTCTTTCTCCTATTTCCCTCTCAGTGTCCCTCCCGTCCCTCTTTCTTTCTTTCTGTTTCTCCCTGATACAATTGCTAATCTTTCCTGTCCATGATTTTGGAGGTTTTTTTTCACTCACTTCTTTTATTTATGCTTTTATTGTGAACCATTCTGCCAACTTGTTTGAAGGGCGGTATATCAAATTTTAATAAACATAAACATAAATCCTACTATATACAGTATATATAAAAGACAGCTGTTTGTACTCTTGCTATACAGTACATTGACTACAGCTGTCAGTTGACAAACATCAACGGCATCAGTGTTAGTGAGTGATGCAGTAGTCAAGGAGAACAGATCCTGCTTACCAAAGAAGAGATTGCGAAGCAGCTGACCATGAATCACATGATGGTAAGACCTCACTGGTCACATCCTTTGTAACACCCACCCCTACTACTACTATAGATCTACAAGACATGTGCAGCGCTGTATGTAGAGATGTAAGACACAGTTCCTGCTCATCAGAGCTTAAAATCTAATCAGGATGAAGAACATAACAAAACTGGGGACTAAAGTATGGTAAGATATACATAAGTAGTGAGCAAGAGAGTGAGGAGCATCAGGATCCAAAAGCGGCTTCAAAGAGGTGTGGTTTTAGCCTGGATTTGAATAGAGCTAGAGAAGTTTCTTCCAGGCATATGGAGCAGCAAGGTGGAATGGAAGGTGTTGGCAGTAGCAGAAAAGGGCAGAGATAGAAAGCATCTGCCAGAGGAACAGAGTTCCCAAGGAGGGGTGTAGAGTGAGATAAGAGAGGAAAGAGCCACAGAATGAATGCACATGTAGGTCAATAGGAGAAGCTTGAACTAGACGCGGAAACTGATAGGGAGCCAGAGAAGTGATTTGAGAAGAAGGGTTACATAAGCATAGAGACACTGGAGGAAGATAAGCCGTGCAGCTGAGTTTTAAACAGATCGAAGGGGAGAAAGATGATTCAGAGGGAACCAGCGAGCAGCAGGTTACAAGAGTCAAAGCGGGAGGTGACTAGTGAGTGGATAAGGGTCTTAGTAATGTGTTCAGAAAGGAAGGGACAAATTTTGCTGATGTTATAGAGAAAAAAGTGACAGGTTTTAGCTACTCCCCACAGAACTGCATGGCCCATCATTTTTTACAGGTTGTCCATTATTTTTTAAAATATTTTTTAATTTTTGTGAATTTCAATGAATTACATCAACAAAAGCATTGGGGCCTTTTCACTAAAGTGCAATAGAATGTTTCACTTCTAGAAGGTAGCTTTATAGGCAGTTGCATAGAATGATATGCTCTCAACACTCATGGGTCACCTATTTTCAGTGACATGCATTTAGATGGGCCTTCACTGCATGGCAAGCATACTGTAGTGTGCGGTCCATACCCATTCTCCTCCCGTAAACTGTCCAGTATATGCAGTTAGCATGTGGATTAGCGCATGTTGTCAGATGAGTTTGGTCTATGAGTTTGGTAATGGTTGTCAGGACCATGTGCTGACAGTTGTACCATGCAAATTCAAGGGAGAAGTGCTTAGCATTCATTAACAAAAGGGACTCGTTCTCAGGATGGAGAGGAGACAAAAAATAAAGACTACAACACTGCAAACATGATAATAACAAAAATGCTTCCCCTCAGTACATTAGTACTAAACATTATAGGCTTTTAATCAACAACACATATCTAATTAGAAAATTCCAATCAAAAACAGAAAAAAAGATGCAGGAGAATGTTTACTAAAGTTCAGTAAGTTTTAGCATTTATCATGTATTCGGAGCAAAACTGAAGTGCAGTAGATGCAAAGGCTGTGCGCTGTTGGAGGTGTGTTCAGCCCGTGCCCTGCAATTACTGCACAGTTCACCAACCTACCACATGGACCTGCATTAAATACATTGGCAGATAGTGCCATTGCACCAGTGCTATCTGCCAATACATTTAACTCTGGCCTCAGCACTGGCAAAACCCTCCAAAAGACCAACGTTGTGGAGAAACACCCCAATCACTGAAAGCATCACCCACTCCTCTAATGCTATCAGCCACCCCCGAGCCAGAACCTTCTGGTGACCATCACTCCCCCCCCCCCCGAAAGATCCCCCAAAACAATCACCCACCCCTGTGATCACAGCCTCAGCTCCCTGGTTTAAGTCCACCCCTGATCACATAACCCCTCAAACAAACAATAATTAGAAAGCTAAACTTACCAGAGCCAAAGCTAGTGCTCCATTTTATACCCTCACCAGTGCTTGTGTCCACGTGATCATCACCAAGCTTTATTTTGTTCTCAACAAGAACAAGCATTGGTGCGCATTATCCCGTGGACACCATGTTCACACGATCAGTTCCCCAAATACAGTACACACAAGTAACCAATTAAAGATCTACTACTACTACTACTTCTCATTTATACAGCACTACAAGGCATTGGCAACACTTCCTTTGGTCACTCCCCTCTCGATCTCATGCCAACAGTGAAAAACTATCAACGTTTCTTCTGCTCAAAATGTTGCTCTCAAGCAGGCCCACTGCAGTCAAGACACGATTTCTACTACTTGCGCTATTATTTTATAAAGACCCATTCGGTGCTTCTTTGGCCTCTTAACCCAGTCCCCTGTTATTAAAACGATCTTCCATATGTTTTATACATCTCCTTCCCCATCTTTAAGGGTCACCCAAAGCAAAGAATGAAGAAATAAAGCCACAAAATGCAACAGATCCCCCCGCCCCCTCTCCGATATAAAAAAGTAAGAATATGTAAATTCCTTTGCCTGCAGGGCTGCATTAAGCATCAGACAGACGGAGTAGTCACTTACGGAGCTGCTTCTAAGAGGCAACAAAGAGCAGCTGCTGTCAAAGCAAAACAATAAATCCTGACCGACAACTCAAAGAACCATTAGCATGTACTTTCACCTGAAGAGAAAGTGAGCAAATTTCAGTTTTCAAAAAGCTTGTTTACCGGCTTCGATGGCTTTTGTAACCTCCCCTCATTATGTACGTACGGTATTTAGGAAACACTTTCTTTCATCTTTAAAAGTTGATGGTCAAGTATGCATTTATGCAAGCTAGTTTTGTGGTGGGTAGTGTTGCTGTGGTCATGATTCATTGGTTTAATTATTAAAAACTCATTAGGGGGCTAGAGCCCTGAAAACTAACTGAAAGGGGCGCATAGCTAAAGGTTTGTCTAGGGTGCTTAATCCTCTTGCAGTGACTGTGGTTACCTGGGACAGTCTAGTGACTTAAAGGTAGTGCTGTGTACAAGAATCCGGGTTTGACTTCTGGTTCAGGTCTTCTGCTACCTGAATTGAGCTGGTTGGGAATACTGTATAGGAAATACTCACATCCCCTTGGAGGGAGTGTATCATAGTTATCAATAAGGAGTCTTGGTAGATGGCCTCTAGTCAATGACTATCGCTGAGATGACTGGAATAAAGGTAAGTGGAGAGGGGATAAAAAAATAGGAGAGAAATCTCTCGGTAATTGCAATGGAAGTTTTGTGGTGCTATGTTCTAGCCAGGACTAGTGCTACCTGATAAGCATGGTGAGCGTGGCAGGGGGTGCTGATCTCCTGGAGGTGGTATTGCTAGGCACCCCCACTCCCAATCAGGAAGACAAATGCGGCTGGAGAAGCAGAGCTTGCACGCGGGACCAGCATGTCCTGCAGGCAGAAGGCTGTGCAAGGCTGTGATTGCTGCCTAAAACAGCCTCTGCCCACGGGACACACTAATCCTTCAGGCAGGCTTGGCCCTCTCTCCTCTGCACTTGCTGCCTTAAAGAGACATAGTGGACATGGGAAGGGGGCATAGAGATAAAGAAGAAGGGGAGATAGAGTGGTGATGCTGGATATGGATTATAGGGAGAGTATAAGAAGATCCTGGGCATGGGAGGGAGGGAGGGGGGGGCAAAGTGAGATAAAAGAGAGAGTCTAGGCATGGGGGTAATAAGGGGAGGGGGAAATGCAAGATATGCGGATAATAAGGAGAGAGAGGGGAGATGATAGAATGAGATGGAGGGATGCTTGACATGGGAGTAATAGTCAGAGGATAGCATGTTATGGAGTGGGGGGAGATGCTGGACACAGAGGAATAAGAAGGGAGAGGGAAGACATGGAAGGATATGGGGGGAGAGAGAGAGAGCAGAGATACTGGATAGAGAGAAACAGAGAGAGAGAGAGAGAGAGAGAGAGAGAGAGTCACTGGATGGTGGGAGGGGGTAGAGAGAGAGAGAGAGAGAGAGAGTCACTGGAAGGTGGGAGGGGGTAGAGAGAGAGAGAGAGAGCAGAGATACTGGATAGAGAGAAACACAGAGAGAGAGAGAGAGAGAGAGAGAGAGAGAGAGAGAGAGAGAGAGAGAGAAAGAGTCACTGGATGGTGGGAGGGGGTAGAGAAAGAGAGAGAGAGAGAGAGAGAAAGAGTCACTGGATGGTGGGAGGGGGTAGAGAGAGAGAGAGAGAGAGTCTCTGGTTGGTGGGAGGTGGTAGAGAGAGAGAGAGAGAGAGAGAGAGTCACTGGATGGTGGGAGGGGGTAGAGAGAGAGAGAGAGAGAGTCACTGGATGGTGGGAGGGGTTAGAGAGAGAGAGAGAGAGAGAGAGAGAGAAAGTGTCACTGGATGGTGTGAGGGGGTAGAGAGAGAGAGAGAGAGAGAGAGAGAAAGAGTCACTGGATGGTGGGAGGGGGTAGAGAGAGAGAGAGAGAGAGAGAGAGTCACTGGATGGTGGGAGGGGGTAGAGAGAGAGAGAGAGAGAGAGTCACTGGATGGTGGGAGGGGGTAGAGAGAGAGAGAGAGAGAGAGAGAGAGAAAGAGTCACTGGATGGTGGGAGGGGGTAGAGAAAGAGAGAGAGTGTGAGTGAACTGGAGAAAAAAGGACCAGGGAAAAAGAGGTGGGGAATGGGAGGACTGGGTTGAGGGTTGAAAAGTGGTGGGTAGATGGAGTTAGAAGAGGGAGATTGAGGACTGGATATTAAGAAAGAATAGTGAAATCTGTTACAAATTTTCATGTCATCTGTCTTTTTGCAGATGACATGAAAATTTGCAAGAGTGGACTCCCGTGAGGGAGTGGATAACATGAGGAAAGATCTACAAAAGCTGGAAGAATTGTCTAATGCTTGGCAGTTACGATTTAATGTAAAGAAGTGCAGTGTCATGCACTTGGGATGCAGAAATCCAAGGAAATTGTATACCCTAGGGGGCGAGAGATTGGTGTGCACAGAACAGGAGAAGGACCTTGGAGTGATTGTTTCTGAGGATCTCAAAGTGGCAAAACAATCTGACACGGCGGTGGCCAAAGCCAGAAGGATGCTGGATTGCATACAGAGAGGAATTACCAGCAGAAAGGAAGAGGTACTAATGCCACTGTACAAGTCGCTGGTGAGGCCTCACTTGGAATATTGTGTTCAGTTTTGGAAACTGTAACTCTCAAAGGATATAAAAAGACTGGAAACGGTTCAGAGGAAGATGACCAAAATGATTTGGAGTTTGTGCCAGAAGACATATGAGAAGAGACTTGAAGACGTAAATATGTATACGCTAGAGGAGAGGAGGGACAGGGGAGATATGATTCAGATCTTTAAATGCTTAGACTATTAGTCAACAAACGAACCCTTTTTAAAGACAAGGAAGCTACAAAACTAGAGGGCATGACATGAAGCTTCAAGGAGGTAAACTGAACAGCAACATCAGGAAATACTTTTTCAGTGAAAGGGTAGTGAATGCTTGGAATGCCCTCCCGATGGAAGTGGTGGGGGCAAATACAGTGACGGAATTCAAAATGGCATAGGACAGACATAGTGGATCCCTTTATAGCAAAAGGATAAAATCAAAATAACTATAACTGTCTCTGCTATCTCAAACAATAGGGGTAACCTGCACGGATCAGTGGGTACACCCCTAAACAAGGGCATGGGGAGGGGTGACCTGCACAGAGTGGTAGGTGCACCTACTCTTGCCACCTTGCTGGGCAGACTACATGGACCATGGTGGTCTTTATCTGCCGTCATATTCTAAGTTACTATGCTACTATGTACTCTGAGTGGACTGAAGGAGAGAAAAAAATCAGTGGAAGAAAGTTGAAGGGAAAAAACAATATCTAAGATGGAATAAAGCAAAGAAAACAAAAGAGGAGACAAGAAATGGCAGATGGACTAGAGACCATAGAAAGAGAGCTCAGAGAAGACAGAGGAAAGCATAAACCTCAGATTGTGATCAGAGAATAAAATGATTAGAAAACAATGGTAGAAAAAAACATTTTATTGGACCTTGTGCTATCTTTATATTGCATACAGTACAGGAAAATGCATCTCTTTCTATTTCTCTGGTATTGCATTGTATGCAGAATCTGACTTTTGAGGTTGCAATTTAATTTTTATCTTTTTTTTTTTAAGTGCCATCAAGTTAGTGCTAACTCCTGGAGACACAGCTGCTCTTAGATTTTCTTGGCAGTGTGACCATTAGTAGATTGCCAGGCCTTTTCTTCCAAGACAATGGAGGATAAAGTGACTTGTCCAAGGTCACAAGGATTGTCAATAGGAATTGAACCTCTTGGGTGCTAGGCTACTCCTCCACTCTATTTTTATCTGCATGTTTTTATTTTTAGGTTGTGGTGACTTACTCAGTACTTAGTGAGGGTTTGTGTTCTGAGTGTGAGACCAAGGCCAGGTGTTCTGTTAACATGGAGTTTGTACGTACGGATCTGTACTGTAGTAATCAGCTTTTCAAATAGGTGTTTGGATGTTCCAGGGCCCACTGCAGTATTTATAGTGATGCTTTTTTGGGTAGGCTCCTTATGTGAGTTTTGTAAGTTGGTAATGGTAAGGTATGGTAGATTTGCTGAATAGATCCTCAATGGCTTTGTAGGATTTTGTATTAGTTCAAAATATACTAGGCACTGGAGAATGTTTATGCTGTTGTTAGTGAGATGACACCATTTTTGCACCTGATTTTCACTCTCTCCTTCCCGACCAGCAAGTCCGGGCCTGGAATTCCTCCCTGCTCTTCGCCCTCGATATACTTGCTCCGTGCCGTCCGATATCCCGCTCTCGTCAGTCCAACAGTCATCCTTGGTTTCACCATGGCCTTCTCCTGTTCCTCTCCTGCCTCCGTCGTACTTAGTGTCTATGGCATAAACACCCCTCTAGGCCCTCCTTAGCTCACTTTCGTTATTGTCATTCCCTTTATCATACCTAAGTCATGATGCCAAGCGCACTTCTTACACTAATCTCATCTCCTCCTCCTCCTCTAGCTCCTCTCGCCATCTTTAATCTATTCTTTGCACTTTGTCAACCCCACACACCTCTCCCCTCCCAGCCATTTTTTCTGCCTCCCCCCGACCCTGTTCTTCTGGCAACCTATTTCAGTGACAAGGGTCAGGCCCTCCACTCTTTTTTCATGCCTGTCCCCCACCTCTCTCTCCTCCTCCATCCTCAGCCTCCCCTTCCTTTCCCTGCTTACTCCTCCCCCTGTTCACTCCTCCCTCTCTCATTGCTGGCTCTCCTTTCATCCCATCTCCCTCGCTGAGTTGACCAAAGTACTTTCCTCCTCCCACAAGACAACATGTCCACTCGACCCGATTCCTTCCTGCTGGCTCAGTGAACCCTCCCTTGCTCTTCTCACTATCGTTCTTGCTATCTTTAACTCTAGCCTCTCCTCAGGTCTCTTCTCTGCCCCCTGAAAGCATGCCATGATCCATCCTATCCTCAAAAAGCCCTCCCTGTATCCCTCTTCCCCCACAAACTGGCGTCCCAGCTCTAATCTCTCTTTTCTCTCTAAACCTTTAGAGAAGTTAGTCTTCTCACAGCTCTCCTATCATCTCGACACCACTCTTACCCTGCATCCTTGTCAATCTGATTTTCATCCTGGACACAGTAATGAGACTATCCTTCTTTCCTTCCCTAATGAACTACACTCTTTTCACGACTGTGGGCTTTATTCTATAGCTGTCTCCCTGGACTTGTCCTCTGCCTTTGACCTTGTCGATCTTGCCACACTTCTCTCCCGTCTCTCAGATGCTGGGATCGGTGGTACTTTTCTTTCCTGGTTCCATTCTTTTCTAACCTCCAGATCCTTCTCTGTCCTGGCCGGCTCCTCTTTCTTCCAACCACTCCCCTACCCTGTGGTGTCCCCTAGGGCTCTGTTCTTGCACCTCTCCTATTCAACATCTTCTTGGCTCCTCTCACCCTTCTGATACAGCACATTGTGTCTCTGCGTACTATTATGTAGATTACATTATTCTCCTTCATCATACTGACCCCTCCACCCCTGATCTTACACCACTTAATGACTGTCTTTCCTGTATTGAGTCCTGGTTATCCTCAAATTTCCTCTATCTCAATCTGTCCAAAACCCAGCCCATCTGTTTCATGTTTGACAGCCCTACTCCCTCTTTGGCTCCCTCTCTCTCCTCCTCCTCCATTCCTCTGGTATCAGCTATGTTATCTACACTAACAGCTTTTACTACATCCTCTGATAATGAATTTGAGAGTTTGATTACAATCACAATTTCATTATGACTATGGGTGTGATTCTGTAAAGTGACTAGCAGGGCTCTACATCCTGGTGGGACGTGCAGCCCCGTTAGCTGACCTGCCCAAATTCCAGCAGTCTCTCTCCCCACACGCACAGAGCCACTGTGTGGGGACAGCAGGATGGCAGCAGCACAGGGGCGATTCAGTTCACGGCCCTGTACATCCAAGAAGCACCAGTGGGACACACAGCTTATTCCACCTCAGAGGTAGAATAAGCGCTGAGTGCCCATATGCCCCAGCCTGGCAGCCCACCCCCCTCAGTGCAACGAAGCCATAGAAGGTAATGCTACGCTGCCCAATCCTGACCCCGGCATACCTGTCGGGTGTTGGGCAGTGGGAGAGCTAGTCAGGGGAGGTTTGGCACTAGAAGCAGAGGTAGAACTGGCTGTCCTTCCGGTTGTATGTCTCCCGTGGCTGCTGAAGGGGTATGCTGGGCCATCTCGTTGCCCGATCCTGCTACCATGGGAGCATCTTGCTCCCATGGTGCAGAATCGGATACAATGGGGCCCATCCTGGTCTGGGATGTCTGGATGACCTGAATGTGCCTCTTCATGGATCAGCCTTCATATGTCTTTATGTAAAGCAATAGGTAAAAAGCTAAATACTTGATTGTCTGACTACCTCCAAAGTTCAACTAATCAGCACATATTAGAGGCCTCTTCAATTAGACCCTAAAGAATTTTGGTAGTCTGCTACCTGTCCATTCCTACACTTCCTACTGCCAGTACATTGTCTGTATGACTGCCAATAGGAAGTGACGCTAGAGCGAGAGAAAGCTAGAATGACATGTACTTGATCAAGAAATGAAAACACATCCTGTGATCCCGCAAGGGGAAAGCATGGATTTATTGGTTTGTCATTGAAATCTGCTTAGTACATGTGGATTAAATCAGCAATATATTAATGTTATCACTGTCTTCCTATATTGCAACTATTCTTTATATCAACATTATACCAATTTTGCTTATAGCTTCAAGATATACATTGAGGGCCCGATTCCATCCCACACGTAGATCCCCTCTGTGTGTTCGGTCTGAATCAGACGCACAGAGGGGATTGCAATTCTGATCCCACGGGACATGTCTAGCCCCACAGGATCAGAATCGCGAAAAGTCCTGCATGTGCAGGCTTGGACTGCGATTCAGTCCAGCCTGCACATGCAGGACTGCCCCAGCTAACTCAGTCAAAGCTTCTCAATGGAGCCATAGCGCCATGGCAGCATGATACCATGATACCACAGCTCCATTAAAGAGCTGCGATGCCAGCAACCTGAAAAAGGGGTTTATTCCCCACAGCCTGACCCATGATATGGCCTCCTAAGTCCAGGGTCAGGCTGTAGGGAATGCCCCCTGGCCTCCCTGTGTACCATCTGTGCCCCGACATTAAAATTAAGACACATCCAGGGAAGTTATTCCATCTCAGAGGTGGAATAACTTCCCTGGATATATCAATGGCCCTGGACATACAAGGCCAACAGGAGAATCAGCCCTGTATGTCTAGGGCCGGTGACCACCCACTGCCTGCCCAGACTCCACCCCTGGGCCTCCCTTTCCCTGCCCCCATCTAACTTCCCCACACAACTGGTGGGGAAGTTAGATGTGGCCGGAGAAGGCATGAATAGCGGGGATGGACGTCTCATTGGGCCGTCCGTCTCATTGGCACAGAATAACCCCCTGACTGTATGGTTATCATGTTTTTGATTCCAACATTTTGTACAAAATCTTTCTTATGCATATTTAGTCAATGAGTAAAATATTTTTGTGCTGCCCATACAGCTGAGGGTTTTTCTTTTGATCCATATCTAAAATTTAGCATGCTCTTGGATGATCACAGCCTGTTCATATGATGCTACGTATTGGCTACTCAGTAGTTATTTTTATTCTGGCTATGCATTTGCCCCTTCACTGCAATTTTCTTTCAACACGGGACTTGAAGAAGAAATACTAGCATCATGTGAAGAGTTCACATAGAAATTTTTGAAAAAATGAGGGTGGGGTGTAGCAGGCATTAGTAGTAATGAGGGAGGGAGCACCGATTTATAGATTGCAGGGGGGCACCAGATACCCTAGTACCAGCCTTAGTTCTAGCCCTGGTTATGATCAAACTGGAAGTTGAATCCCAAGAAGACTGTGAAAAATTGCAAGAGAATCTGGATAAATTGGAAGACTGGATGTTCAAATGGCAGATGGAATTTAATGTGGACAAGTGCAAAGTTATGCACCTAGGAAAGAACAACCCAAATTATGGTTATACAATGTAAAGTTCCACATTAGGAACCACCACCGAGGAAAAATATTTAGTTGTCATCATGGATAATATGTTGAAACCCTTCGCCCAGTATGCAGTGGTGGCCAAGAAAGCAAATAGAATGCTAGGAATCATAAGGAAAGGAATGGCGAATAAAACCAAGGATATTATAATACCTCTTTATCTTGTCCTCACTTGGTTTTAAGGGCTATGTGCTATCCTGATTCTCTTCTTATCTCTCCCATCACTCTTTCAGTGTTTGTTCTGGTTGATTCTCCTCTATTCCTATCCCACTTTCAGATGGTGTACCCCAAGGATGTGTCTTGGGTCCACTCCTTTTCTCTCTCTATACCCACTCCCTTGGTTCACTCGTCTCTTCCCATGGCTTTCAGTACCATCTTTACACTGATGACTCCCAGATCTAACTCTCTACACCTGAAATCTCTCCAGCAATTCAGGCCAGGATCTCTGCCTGCCTTTCTGATATTGCAGCTTGGATGTCTCACTGCTGCTTGAAATTGAACATGACCAAAACTGAGCTTCTTATTTTTCACCTTAAACCCTCTTCTCCCCTTCCTCCTTTCTCACTCTCTGTAGATAACTCTCTACTTCTCCCTTGTCTCTTCAGTTTTCTACCTTGAGTCATCTTTGATTCCTCTCTCTCCTTCTCCATACTGTCATGTAGAAGACCCTTCTGAGCCCATGGAGCTAAGTGAAGCAGAGAGATTTACTTCAGAAACTGACAGGCAGGCAGAGCACATGGCTCAGGGATTCCAATGGAAATGTAAACAAAGTGAGTCACGAGAGGAACAAACACGCCCATGCTGCAACGTATCCCCAAGCTCAGGAGTTAAGGGAAAACACCTGGTTGGGGGAGGGGTGGAGCTGAGCCCTAAGAAGCAGGGATATAAAAAGTGCTCACTAGATTTGAACAGGGCAGCCACCGAGGGAGCAAGGAGAGCAGCCGAGGGGAGAGCAACCGTGGAGAGAGCAATGGGAGATACAGCACAGGAAGCCAGAGTAAGAAGGACTCAGAGAGCCCGTGCCCAGAAGCCAGGTGGAAGAAGCCCAGGACCGGTGCCATACCTTGAAGGCAGCCGGAGGGAGAGACTGCCTGAGAGGCTAGTTTGGGAGCACTCAGAAACTCCAGAGAGAGAGAGGTGCTGGCCAGAGGATATTTGTATGTCTGAGGAAAAGGCTGAGAAGCTAAAAGGCAGGAAAACACATCCAGTGTTTGGAACCCTTGCTGGCCCAGCAGTGCTGAGAAGTTCTTCCTTTCAAAAGCCAAAAGGTAGGCTGCACAAATTATACAGAGGGGAAGCTAGCTATAAAGGTTTTCCTTGTGCTTGCCCAGAAGTGTGGGACTCTCCTTATACTAACTCAAATATATATGGTACTTCACAACCCTGCTCAGTAGAGTGCTGTGAAGAGAAGCCTCGGGAAGACAGAGGGGGAGTGTACTTTGAAAAGCCGTATAGCAGTGAACAAACTTACCCAGCTGAAAGTGATTTAGAGGAAATGCAGATAGGGCCTTTTATTGAGGATATAACAGATGAACAAATGGACTGCACGTTATCACTAGCTGATCATATTATATCACTTTGCTGACCAGGCTGTTAAGAAGGCTGTCTGAACAGCAGAAGAGAAGCAAAGTGTTTCTTTTGTAGAAAAAGTGACTGTTACTTTTGTGTTTGGGTTAAGCACTGCCTATTTTGAAGCGTGAAGCAAGAGAAGCTGTTTTGTCCTAAGTTCCTGAAATGTTTTCTTTATGCCAGATGTATATGGCTATTTTGTCCTAAGTTTTCACATGCATTTAATCCGCCCGGAAGGGGAAATAAAAACCTTGTCATTTTGCCTGAAACCACTCGACTACAATTATTTCTTTCTTGGAGAGTAAGAGGAACTACAACTCCCATAAGGCAGTGCAGGAAAATGCACCACCATACTTTCTAAGTTAGGATACCCAGGCTGACCAACCCCACGTGCCCCGACTCTGGGGAGGTTACTGGTGACAATGCACATCCACCTGATAGCTAAAACCTGCTGTTTCTTTCTCTATAAGAAAATTCACCCATTCCTTTCTGAACACTCCTTAGCCACCTCCCATCTAGGCTATTGTAACCTACTCTCTGCTGGTTTCCCTCTGAATCAGCTCTCTGCCCTTCAATTTGTTCAACACTCTACTGCACTGTTAATATATTCTGCCAGCCTTGTCATGCTCATATTATCCCTCTTCTCAAGTCACTTCATCAGTTCCCTATTTAATTCTGCATCCAGTTCAAACTTCTCCTTCTGACTTCTAAGTGCATTCACTCTGCAGCTCCTCACTACCTTTCCTCTGTTATCTCTTCCTACACCCCTCCTCAGGAACTCCTCTATTCTGGCAAATTGCTTCTATCTGTGCCCTTCTCTTCTATTGCTAACTCCAGATTTTGCTCATTTCACCTTGCTGCAACTTATGCCTGGAACAAACTACCTGAGTTGGCATGTCAGGTGCCTTCTCTGATCCAGGCTGAAAACACACCTCTTCACTGCTGCTTTCCAATCTTGGCTCACCTGATCTCCTTACTATTCCCCATAGATATATATCCTATCTCTACAGTTACTGTGCTGTCTTATTTATTTAATATTTCTTATATACTGTCTTTCATGATATCAAGGCAGTTTACATTGAACAAGGCATTATAACATGGAGATAACTATCTTACAGGGAACATGGGCAAAGGAGGGTTAAGTGGCTTGCCCAAGACCACAAGGCGCACCTATAGGACTAGAAACCCCAGTCTTTCTGGCCCAAGGCTGCTGTCCTCTAGTGGGATTTGAACCCCTAACCTTCCAGCGTGAGGTAACTTGCCCCAACCACTAGGCCACTCCTCCACTTGACTAGGTTGCAAGCTCTGATGAATAGGGATCATCTTTTACATGTGTCTGTGCAGCGCTGTGTATGTCTTGTAGCAATATGCACATGTTCAGTAGTAGTAGTAGTAGTTAAAAAGGTACAGAGAAGAGTCACAAAAGGGTTAAGGGGATCAAAGGATATCCCTATGCGGAAAGGCTTAAAAGGTTAGGGTTTTTCAACTTGGAAAAGAGACAGTTGAGGGGAGATATGATAGAGGTCTATAAGTTAATCAATGGAATGGAACAGGTAAACTTAGATTGGTTGTTTATGCCATCAAAAAGTGAAAAGACTAGGGGACACACAATGAAGCTAAAACGTAACCCATTTAAGACTAATAGGAGAAAATATTTTTTCACTCAACGGGTAATGAAGTTCTGGAATTTGTTACCTGAGGATGTAGAAAAAGCTGTTAGTGTAGCTTGTTTTAAAAAAAGGTTTGGACAAGTTCCTGGAGGAAAGGTCCATAAACCATTATTAAAAATGACCCAGGAAATCTACTGCTTGCCCCTGGACAAACATTGTGGAATCTGTGCCTTTTGGGAACCTGTCAGGTACTTATGACCTAGATTGGCCACTGTTGGAAACAGGATACTGGGCTTGATGGACCTTAGTCTCACCCATTTTTTATATTCTTAAATTGAAAGAAGCTCAAGAAAATAACCGCATCAAAAAGCAATTCTTTTACCTGCATTAAAAATAGCTTGTACTTTTAAAAAATATACAGACCAATTAGAAATATAACCATGAAAACAGTGTTGTATATTGTGGGAATGTATTGAAGGTTTGCAACTGTTTCCCTCAGGCACAAAATTCATGTCAGGTTTATAAACAAAAACATCTAATTTTCCAATGGTCAAAACACTAAAGTACACCTACTGCAAACACATAATGAAACAGAAGGCATATTGCGCATTGAATAGTTTGGCTTTTTCAGAGCAGGTCTGAGAAGCTAAGTGCTATGATTCTTTGGAGATCATTCTGGATGTCTAGTTATCTCAGTGAAACCAGACAGTACAGATCTTACTTTATTAGTCACAACAAAGCATGTTTGTGACATACTGGAAGCCAGGAGAGTGAAGTTCAAACCCGGCTTCTGTTATTGACACTTACTACCTTGTGCAAGTCACTTTGGGGTTCTTTTACTAAATTCCGCTAATCAATGAATGCATGTTTTAGCATGTGATAACTAGCCAATGGAATGCTAACGTGCGGGCATGCGAGCTACCTGCTACTGAAATTCACATTAGCTAGCAATCACTGTTAATGTGGCAATTAGCATGGCTGTACCTAATGATACCTCTATGCATCTGCACCTGTATTAAATGCACCACATATTAACTATTCAAAATGCAATGTGTGCCTTTGAGTCAGTCCTGACTCCTGGCAACCCAGAAGCTCCTGGGTTTTCTTGGAAGTGTCATTTGAAGTAGATTACCAGGCCTTTCTTCCAAGGCAATGGAAGGTTAAGTGACTTGTCCAAGGCCACAGGGAGTGCTAGTGGGAACTGAACCCTGATTGCTTGGTTACCAAGCCAGTATTCTAACCACTAGGCTACTCATTCATTCACACATTAACTGCTGGGAACATGCTGGTCAGTCTCCTGACAGCTGATGCAGCGACTTTGCTCTTAACATTCGTTACAAGCACATATTAAGTGCACGGCCTTAAGGGGTTTCAGTAAAAGGGCCCCTGTATCTTCTATGGCTTTGTGCCCACTTAGATTGTGAGATCTTGTACAAAGCATAACGCCACAGTGCAGGAGCATAGTAATAGACAACTCAGTAACACCATGCTGCTCACAAATAGTCTATGAATCCTACTTGCACTGCTCCATATACTCATATTGCAAGCAGGATCAACCCTCTTACAGTTCACAACCTTCATGGTGTCAGTAATACAAGGGATAAGACACATACCGCTATGGCAGTACAACTACAAAATAGTAAACAAAAGATCACTCAGACTTCTACAAATCAAGACCACTCCTCCAGGTCATAACATCCGACAAAACCCAAATCTGAATAAACCCATAAGGTGCACACTAATAAATGCACATTCCGTGAGAAATAAGATATATACAAAACCACCAGATAGACATAATGGGGGTCATTCTGACCAGTAAATAGTGGGGATGTACTTCCAGTTTGGACATACAATCCCCACTATTTTCTGGGACCATATTCAGAGTTCTGGCTCCCCGCACATACAGAGGACTTGTGTGGGAAGTGCTGGAGGGGGGTGGGAGGCCTGAGGCGGAGAGTGGGCAGAGCGTGAATGGGCTGCATAAACCAAATGTACACAGCCTATTCAGGCCATGGCTCTGTACATCCACCGGAGGCAGTGTAGATGTGGGACTTATTCCACCTCGGAGGTGGAATAAGTCCTGTGAGAGCAGTGATCGGGGCATGCAGAGCGCCAAAAGTCAAAGCACAGCTGAAGGTATGCCCTGCCACCCTATCTTGGCAGCCTTCACCGAGGGTTGGGCGGTGGAGAAATGAAGATTTATGCAATGTCTGGCCTTCTGCATTCCTGCTGATCATCTTGGTACCATGGCAATGTGACGCCACGGCACAGGCACACCAGCGCGAGTATAGGGCGGGCTGGCCGGGCAGATGAGTGGATGTCCCCCGTGGTGGAATACGGGGCATGCTGGTCCATGTACGTGCCAGATTCTGCAACCATTTGGATTGTTTAGCTCCTGTGCTTGCAAAATTAGGTACAATTTGGGCAAATCCATTTTTGAACGTCCGGATGGCCCAGATGTGCCACGATCAGAATTTGCCTCCATGTGTGTGACAGAGTGATGGCTAACAGATACAGATAATGTCATCCTCCACCAACTCATTACATCAAGCCACACAGTACACAACTGCCCAAGTGCAAAAAGAAGAGGCAGAGGAGTTCTAATAATAGCCAAAGATGACCTCAAACTCAACATGCTTGCCACAAGCGACATAGAAGGCAGCAACACCATAATAGCCACCAACAAGCACCTCTCTTACAGAGCTGCAACACTACAGCAGAAGAACTATTATCCATCTTGGAAACAACATGCACATACATGAAACCACACAAACCCCTCATGATCCCAGGGGACTTAAAACTCTCATCAACGTGCCATAAAGATGTTGTTTCCTTCCTTAAAGTCATTGAAGTTGCCAAAATTCACACAACCTGTTAAAGCCCCAATACACAAACAAGGTAAGATCCTGGACCTCATTTTCGTCCCCAATCAAATGTTGAACAATGATATACTGACTTGACTCATAACAACACTAGTACCCTGGTCGGGCCATCACATGCTTACATTTTGATATAAAGCTTTGTTCAAATCTAACCAAACAAGAAGACCTGCAAAATAAACATAGAAGGTTCAAATTCTTTAATAAAGACCTCTTCTTAAAATAAGTCATACCACAACTGAATCAAGACCTGATAGACCTAGCAAACATACTAAGCAATTGGACTGACATAATTTCTAACACTGCAGCAGCACCACACAACAAGATGTCCAAACACAGAAGACACTCAGCACCTTGGTACTCCAATGACATTAAAGAATTAAAAAGGAAGATCAAGTGAAAATGGAAACATATAAAAATATGTAACCAAACAATATGAATACAACGTTCTAATCAACAAGTGTAAACAAGAATACCACACCAACCTCATAATGAAATTTCTCAACAAACCCAGAAAACTCTTTGAGATAGCATGCACACTCACAAAAGAACTTACAGAGACAAAAGAACACAACAAAAACCTCCAGCAGATAGCAAAATTCTTGGAAACAAGACACAAAACACACACCTTGGAACTTCACTACAAACATATGAAAACCTGTCACACCCCCTTGCTAAGAGATCCTGGGATACTTTTCCCCGCCCAACCTTGGAGCAACTAAATCAGATCATCACCAACTTGAACATGACAACATCCCCACTGGATGTATGCCCTGTATCATGGATCAAGCTCTTAAAAAAAGACCTAGGCCCAACCCTACTTAAAATTAAACAATTATCACTTTCACAGGGTTACCTGCCCACCAGCCTTAAAAAAAACATCCATCAGATCGATGCTAAAAAAAACCCTTGCTTGACCCAAATGATCCCAGCGAATAGAGACCTATATCCAACTTACCATTCAAAATCAAACTAATCGATAAAACTGTACAGCTACAATTGCAAGACCATGTAGACCAATTTGCACGTTTAGACCCTCACCAGCACGGCTTCAAATCCAACCACAGCATGAAAACCTTACTCACATTGTATAAGACGTATAGATGAAATTAAACAAGGCTTCATATTAATCTTACTCTACATATCAGCAGCCTTCAATACAGTCAACCATTGTATACTACTACAAAGACTGTGGGAAATAGGTCTTAACAATACCCCCCTCAAATGGTTCCACTTGTACATAAATCTCTAACAGCAACAACTCAGAATTGGCCCACACAAGTCAAAACCATTCGGAAAGCACCAAGGGATCCCCCAAGGCTCATCCCTTTCCTCTTTGCTGCTTAATCTATATCTCAAACTCTGTGTACAATAATAAGAAACCATAATATCTTATAAAATATATATGCAAATGACATTACATGCCGTTTAATACAAACAAGCCTGAATAAACAATGATAACCAAATGCCTGGAGGCAATGACAAAGTGGCTAGACCAGCACAATCTAAATATAAATTACAAAAAAAACAGAGGTTCTCCACATCACCAGGACCAAAACATTTTACTCAATAATCTAACAGTAAAGCAGGAAGTAAAATACCTGGGAGTCATACTGGACCAAAACCTCAATCTACAGATGCAGATTAGCAAAACCATGAAAACGGCTATTACATATTGAGGATTGTACAAAAACTCAAACCCCTGCTCAGCCAAAACGACTTCAGAACTGTCTGTCAAGCAACAATAATACCACTACTGGCCTACTGCAACCTGAAATACCAAAGACTCCCAAAACATGCAATACACACTCTAATATGACAGCACAAATTATAATAGGAGCTCTAAGGCATGAACACATAACTCCCTACTAAAGCAATTGCACTGTCTCCCAACGTATTCAAGTATCAAATTCAAAACAACATTCATCATATCCAGAATTCTGCACCACACAACAGCAGACACACTCCAATCGCTGATCCAAAGAGACCCAAAAATTAGACCAAAGAGAACCAATCATTCCCAACACTAAAACAAGAAGTAAACAACATGCAATAGGGCATTCTCACTATTGGCACCATCAATAGAAACTCTGTACCTGAAGCTACAGAGCTACAACAGACAGTCAAGACTTCCGTAAGAAACTAAAAACATTTCTATTCTCAGAACACTTCGGAACCGTTACATAGCCCAACATAAGTATATCACACTATCGCACTAACCCCCTTCTGTAACATAATAATTAATGTTCAACCCAAGCTATTAATGTTAATGTATACTTCTTCTGTAATATAATCAATGTTCAACCCAAGTTATTACTGTTAATGGACACTTCGATTTCAATATTCCTGTTGCAATGTTATCACCAAGTTTCTGTTATAATGCAAACTGTTTTGACTATATGATAAAGTGGCATTAAAAACCCGATAAATAAGTAAATAAAAGGACTCATTGTACCTGTATTCAATTTATGGTAACATTCTTGGGCTTGAAGGCCCATTTTGCAAAAGCTGTCAAAGGAGAACATCCAGGTTAAGATGTTCACAATTCTAGTGGTATTTTACAAAGAAGAATGCTGCAAAGAGATATGTGTCTGCTGGCATGTACAGGAGAAGCAGGAGTTTTGCAAGGCTATCCATGGAAACAAAGAGTGTCATCATGAAGCAACTTCTACATATAAAAGCCAGCACTTATACATGGGGTGGCCATTTTGCAGTATATTATTGTCAACATTTATACATGTGGAGGCCTATTCACAATAGGACGTCCAGCCCCATGTATGGCCGGGCAGAATCGGGCCATGCAAAGTTAGACCCAGTTCTCATTCCGTGGCCTCCGCGGAGTAAGAATTGGGTCTAGTGCCTGGATGTGCAGGCCAGGACATGATTCTTCCTGGCTGAACATCCCAGAAACTACCCGTCTAACTCAGCCGGGCTCGTGAATGGAACCACAGTGTTACGGCATCCCGTCGCCATGGCAACACTGCTCCATTCATGAGCTGTGATTGCCAGCTACCCCAGAGTGACTCCCATTCCCCGCAGCCTGACTCCCAGTCTGGCCTTCCAAGGCTTGGGTCGGGCTGCGGGGAACCCCCTATGACCCCTCACCTGCCTGCTCGTGTCCCGCATCATGGTTCCCCACCATCCAGGGAGACTTATTCCACCTTCAGTGTGGAATAAGTGCCCCGCCTAGCCTGACAGCCCTGGACCTCAGAATTGGCCTTGTACGTCCAGGGTCAAGGGCCGCCCACGTCACGCCATCACTCTGCCTCCAAAACGTTCCCTCCCACCCCTGTCTAGACCTCCCCATACAAACCCGCTATTCGTGGGACAGAATGACCCCCCATAGTCCTTTGATTTCAGAAAACTGCACTTACAAATGTTGGCAATCAATAGTGGAAGCCACCAAAGATTTATTTTTAAACATTTGAGGCAGAAATAAAAAAAGAAACAGGAAAAATAGATTTGAACTGGTGGAAAACACAACAGAGAGATTTGTTTACATAGTGCAGCATTCTGTCCGGGATGTCCATGACCCTGTGCATCCGACTGGAATTGGGCGCACAGGGTAGATGCAATTCTGATCCCGCGGGACACATCTAGCCCCACAGGATCTGAATTGTGACTAGGTCTGTACGTGCAGGTCTGGGACCCGATCCTGGACGGCCTGCATGTACAGGCCTCCACCCAGCTAACTTAGTCAGGGCTCCTGAATGGAGCCACAGAGTCATGACGTCCAGTTGCCATGGCACCGCAGCTCCATTTGGGAGCCGCAATCCCTGGCTGACGATGACTTGGTGCTTTCCCCGCAGCCTGACCCCCGATCTGGCCTCCCATGGCCAGGGTCAGGTTGTGGGGAATCCCCTGCATCCCCTCCACCCTTTGATGCACCCTGGGCCTGCCTTTTCCCCCCATCTAGGGGAACTTATTCCACCTCATAGATGGAATAAGTTTCCTGTTCGGTCTGCTAGCCCATTGCCTGCCCTAACTCCCTAACATGTGTTAGATTAGATGCTTTTAAATTACCTCTTTAGGAATGCAAAAATATTAATAATTATCCTTGCCTACTTCTGCTTGCAAGGGTTGTTCTTGGTTCCATTACTATTTGAGGCAAGCCTTTGTTGAGGCAAGCCTATCTTATTAGATATACCAGAATATATCTATTGACCTAGCTAAGTATAACCAAACACTACACTGTTGTGCAAGTCAGGCCACCAGAAAATGCTTGCAGCTTCTTATTCTGCAGGGTATAGAGGATGTAAGGTAAACGTTAAAGAAGCAGTGTTGACAGTATTGTCTAAAATAGGAATTTGCCTCTGTTTTGGTGCAAACAAAGTCAACAAACAAGTTTATTTATTTTATTTAACTGTTTTTCTATATTGCTTTTCAGAATGTCAAAGCAGTTTGCAAGCAACACTGGAACAACGTTGTACGTGGAACAGTCAGTAAAACAGTAACAGAGTAAACTATAGATAACCTAGTAGGCACTTAGAAAGGTTTAATCAATCAACATTAAGTATTTACAGTGAGAGAATTGGCTAAAGGTTAAACAAGGTGATGGGAGGATTCAGAAAGGGAGGTTACGGAGAAGGGGTGGTGGCCAAAGCTGTAGTGACATTATTATTAATGTCCGATGCATCAACGTCCGCAAAAGTTGAAATGGCATCTTATTAAGTAACAGATGTATCGACATGTTCAATGAACAAGTATGTTTTCAAGTTCTTATGGAAATCTTTGAGGTCAGATATAGATCGGAGATTGTCTGGGAAATTATTCCATATTTTCGTGCATATAGGGAAAAGGCCCAGTTTGAAGCTGACTGAGTACTTTTCATGTTCTTCAGGGTTAGCAAGGGTAAATTGTGTATTTGTTCTCCTTGGCCGGTTATCTGGTGTTCTTAGTATGAGAGATTTTAGTTAATCTCAGGAGAGGTCATGAAAAAGATTGTATCTATCGCAGGAGGTAATGGGGAAGCCAGTGTATGCTGTGTAAGACTGGAATAATGTGGTCATATTTCAATGCACCATGTAAGATCCTGGCAGCTGTGTTCTGCAACATCTGTAATGGGTGGACTATGTATCCTGGTCGGCCCAATAGAATTATGTTGCAGTAGTGCAAGTGAGGTAAGACCAGGGCTTGGAAGACCATGTGGAATTCATGAGTTTCCAGGAGGGGATGAAGGGATTGGACTGCCCTTATTTTATGATAAGATAATTTGATGGTATTGCTAATTTATGGTTGTAGCATCAGTCTCTGGTCAAGAATTATTCCAAGATATCTGACTTGTTTCTTGTCTTGTAGTTGAACTCCAAGGATTTTTAGACAGGTGAAGTGAATGATGAGTCTCTGGTGACTTGCAGGATTTCATTTTTTTGGAAATTGATTGATAAATTATGGTCAGTTAGCCATTTTATGATAGCTGTGAAACAGCTGATCAGGGGAGTGTAAACTGGATGCAGGATAGTGAATGGAATAGAGAGCATTAAATCATCAGCATATAAATGATAGAAGACCTCATATGACTGTATGATAGAGCATATGGGCTGAATATATATATTGAAGAGAAGAGTGAAGAGAGCAGAGCTTTGAGGGATTCCCTGTTGCAATTTGTAAGGGATGGAGGTGTTTCCTGATAATCATACATATTACCAATATTCATTCATGTATGAACTAAACCATTTTAGGGTTGTGGCAGCAATGTCAATTTCCTTTATGCTTTGGAGTAACATAGAATGGGGTGCAGAATGAAAAGCCACTGATATATCCAGTAATAGCAGCACAAATCCTTGATGTTGTTTTTGGATCCCTTGTCTCAGCTTATCCATTAGTAATGCCAGTAGAGTTTCCACACCATGTTGGGGCCTGAAACCATGTTGTTGGGGGTCAAGAGGAGCATGCATATTAATGTGGTCCTAGATTTGCTGTTGAACTATTTTTTCAATAATCTTTACTAGAAAAGGGAGGCTCAAGATTGGGCAATAAGAACTTGGTATGTCAGGGTCCAATTTGCTGTTCTTGAGCACTGGTCTAATGGAAGCATGTTTGAGGCCAGCTTGCATATAGCCTTGAGTGAGGGAGATTTGAGTGAGCCAGAGAAGTATGAGGGTGAGTTCAACAAGAGCCATCTTGATCCAGCTCACGGGACAGGGATCTAGTGGGGAGGTGGTAGTGTTTAAGTTAGAGATGATAGTTTCAAGTTGATTTTGGGGGATTTGTTGGAAGGAACATCAAATAGGTGTGGTTGAGCTGCCAGTAAGGGCTGGGGTTGGGTTGGTGGGAGAGTTAGTTATTATGCTCACAGATTGGAAGTGGTTGGCCAGTAGTTATGGAGATAAGCTGTCCAATATCATATCCTGGGCAGGATTCCTTAACAGCAACTTAATTGTGTCAAATAACTCCCTAGGTCACTTTAGAGACGTGCAAATTAGATTAGAGTGACATTCTTTTTTTTGAATTATTAACCAAAATCTGGTAATCTTTTAGTTTCTCCATATATGTACTATGGTCCCAGAGTTCTTTGACTGTTGCCATTTTCTTTCCAGCTGCCGGATTTGGATTTAGATTTGGCAGATCTTAGAATGGCATTATACCAAAGAGCAGAGTGGTGTTTCCTAGTCAGCTTTCTGGCTGGAGGAGCTATTGTTGCTTTGGTAATTGTTTGGTTCAAATTCTCAATTAGAGTGACTAGGTCTTTGGAGTCTCGATCTAAGAGTAGGAGAATAATGCTTAGAAACTCTTCTTTACCTAGGCACTTAAATCTTCTGGCATTGGTGTGTTGTTGTATAACTTGAGGAGGTGCCTCATTGAGGAGATAGTGGAAGAACACTCGTCTATGGTCTGACCAGGGTACTGAGAGAGTCATGGTTGAGGGTGGATGGATGTTTTGCATGTTATGGCAAGGGATGTAGTTTAGGTATAGTAGACCTTCTTTGACATGTGTTGGGCAGTCCACAGTCTGTGAGAATTCCAAAGCCTCATTAGGATTGGTGAAGGCCTTTTCTGATTTTTGTGAGGCAGAAGGTAGGTTCAGGTCACCTAGAAGTATTAAGTGTCTGCTGCTCGTAGGGAGGTCACGTACTGTTTGTAAAATAGTACTAAGCTCTTCAGAGGAGGTAGTAGGAAATCTGTAGACCAGGCAGATTGTTAGGCATTTACTTATTATCATTAGTATATCTAAGCCTTGACTGGATTTTTGGGAGTAGTATTTAAAGGATAAATGTTTTCTGGCTAAAATGAAGACATCTCCTCCTCTACGGTTTGTCCTTGAGCAACTGAAGAGCTTATAACTCAGAGGGGTTAGCTGGTTCACGAGTACAGTATCATCTTCTGTTCTTTGTAAAGATCATCTGTAAGCCAAGATTCTGTGACGCACATGGCATCAAGGTTGTGTTTGTCCAGGAAGTCAGAGAGTAGTGTGATCTTGCTACCTGCTGCTCATGTGTCGAGGAGCACAACTAGCTTTTGGTTTGGAAGTTTCTACAGCAGGGATGCCCAGTGTTAAAATGTGTAAGAAGGTTCTAGAGAGTCTGCTTTTCAGTCAGAAGATAGAGTGAGGAATAGGTTGCTGGTTCTTGTGATGAATGATAGGGATAAGGCTTGCATGGGGAGTGAAAGATTCAATACTAGTGATCAGCAGTGCAATGAGTGCTATACAAAGGATTATGGAGGTAGAAGCCATGCTGCTTGAAAAGGATCAATTAGGTGGTCAGTGGGCTATGTAGTCTCAATGGACATGTAGCATGAGTAGGGCTTGGGGACAACAGTAAAAGCACGAGGGAGTGTGCAGTAGAGACAAGTGCATGAGAACAGTTCAGGAGGAGGTAGTACAAGCCCTGAAAAGTTCATGCAGTGCTATTTATCTGTAGAAATGTTGGCTTGAGATGGAAGAATCAGTGAACATTAGAACGAACCATAGGACTCACCTAGCAGGGAGTCAACGGGTGAAGCACAGGGATGAAAAGAATAGAACGAAGCAGCAAGTTCAGATCAATCGTTCTAGCTTCTCCGTTGTTAGGCCACTCTAAAAAGGTCATGTCTAAAGGCCCTTTAGTGAGGTCCTTAGGCATGGGTGTACCTGAAGCATAATTAATTTAAAAAGAAGGAGGCCATTGCAGGGGATCAATGTTGGGCAGAAGGTGGAACTTATCACCTTGAGCTGAAACAGTGCAGTTGCCTTCTGTGACGATGCTGCAATCTCCGGGCTAGTGTGAGGGCATGCCGACGGTCTATGGAGACGTATAATGGGATGGTCAGAGAAGATGGCGACTGAAGTACGGTTAATTTAAATAGAAGGAAAACAGTCACAGGGGATCAATGTCGGGCAGAAGGTTGAGCTTACCACTTTGTGCTGAAACACTGCAATTCCCTTTTGTGCCAATGCTGTGATCTCCAGACTGGTCTGAGTGCACGCCGACAATCTATGGAAACATCTGATGAAGTCAGGATGATGAGAGGAGATGGTGCCTGAAGTATGGTTAATTTAAATAGAAGGAGGCTATTGAAGAGGATCAATGTCAGCAGTTGTAGGTGATATCTTTTTATTGGACAATATATTTTTGTCAAGATTTTGAGAGCTATACTGTCTTCATCAGGTCTCTGAAGGGATAGTGCAATTACATTGTTTTTAACTCATTCAGGACCTGGGCTGTCTGCTTATGTCATGTCAAAGCAAAGTATGGGATATAGTTACAATTTCCATCACACAGGTCCTATCTTTTTTTTTTCTTTTTTTAGCTGCATTTATATCCTGCTTTTCACTGGGTCAAAGTGGTTGGGGGATACATTTAACACGAGGGGATATGAGACACATACACTAATACTTACAGGGAACATGGGCAATGGAGGGTTAAGTGGCTTGCCCAAGACCACAAGGAGCACCTGTGGGACTAGAAACCCCAGTCCTTCCAGCCCAAGGTTGCTGTCCTCTAGTGGGATTTGAACCACTGACCTTCAGGCCTGATCCCAGACCTTACGGCCTGAACCACTGACCTTCCACTGACCTTCCGGCCTGATCCCAGACAGTCTGCATCTGCCATTAAATTACAATGAAAGGAATAGGTGAGGAAACAGTAACTCTTTGCATTTCAATGTTTTATGTCTGGTTATGAGTAAGAAAACCAATGTCTCTTTTCAGTCCTTTTTTGTCCGTGTTGAAATATTTGATTATTTTAATTTCAAAAGCTTTCCTTTCATGTAGATTCTTGAAGTTTCCCTTCAGGACTTTGATAGTAAGGTCATTAAGAGTGTGATTCTCCTTAAAGAGGTGCTCACCTAGTGGACAACTGTCCGTTTTTTCTCTCTAACAGTTTATGGTGTGCTGTGAAGGTTGAAGCATGTCGTCAGTTTCTGGTTCGCTTCCCCAATGCACTTTGGTTTATTTTATCTGTTTTATTCCTGGTTTATCTTTCCTATTTGTCCAAATACATCTCTTTATAGGTTTCTAAATAAAAGCATGCACCTTGATTGCAGCCACATGCCCTAGACCCTTTCCTATGTCCTTCATGCTTTATTAATATTGTATGTGCATTCTGTATGGGAATAATAATCAGCAGCACAGCAACATCTTCATCTGCTTAAAATATGATTGAAGGGAGCTGCTAACGATGGGGTCAATGTATAAAAGTGTACAAACACTATCACTGTTTGCACACTCTTGCTGGCTTTATGAATCTTAGCAAAGCTATTAACGGACATAAATTAGTTTGTGAAAATTCTAAAGGGAAATGGATGCTAATGAGGTAATGACATGCAAATGTTGCAGAACAGCTTATTACCTATTAGTGCAGTGAGAAAGGTATAAGTGCAAACTGCTTGGGAGACACCTCAAGAAAGTGTAGTTAAGCTTTTGTGATACCATCTGTAGGTAAATTATGCCTCATTGCCGTGTCATTAATATTGGGCATTAGTACACATGACCCTTTTTAGTACCAGAGCTTTTCACCTAACATATGCTGAGGGAAAAAAGAAGAGATGCGGTAGCTGCCCGGAACTTTTGGGAAGGCATCCATGAAGTTAATGCAGAGCAAAAATTGCTACCACATATTAATGATACAGTAGATAATATAAAATACGGTTAGTTATACCTCTGGAGGTGTAGCCATTTAGCAGTTAGTGTTCACTAACGAGTTTTGTGTTTATTACCATTTATTGTTTATTAGGATTTGATAGACCACCATTGGCAGAGCAAGCAGAGTTTCTTTACAATATTTAAAACCCCCCAAAACAAAACATAGTAAAGAGAACAAAACAGGAAAAGAAAGGAACTCTATTATAAGACAGGACAGGAGAGGCTGATAGCAAAGTATAGAGGGAAAGTAGACATTAACAAATCCAGGCATAACGGGAGGACTGGTTGTCTAGTGTGCATGCCTCAGGTGGCATCTACTCCAAAAACCTGAGTGTTTATTGCAAGGTACATTCCCTGCCCATTCCATTGGCCCTAATAGAAATTGCCATGATAGTCTTACGGTGCGGCAATTTACATGCTCTAATGGTTAACATGGTACTCTGCTGTCAGCACCCGTTAATTCCTGTGTTAAATACCTGATGAAGCCTAGCAAATAGGTCCCATAATTAAACACTACACTGAGACCTTAATGGATAATGCTAATGCCCTTTGCAAGGAGTTTTCAAAAGCTTTAAACTCTAAGGGAAGGAAATAAAAACAATCGGAATGGCAATGGCAGACCTCAGTGGATTGTTTTGCTTTAAGTTCCACACATGACATAACTGTTCATAGAGCACTATGGTCACATCACATAACCTAAGAGAATGGATAACAGCACTCCAATCCTCCCAAACAACTGAATATATATAAAATATGATTCTAGCACCACTGTAAATAGCCCACCCTGTATATAGCTCAAACAAATCAAGCACCCAACACATCCCTCACACAACTAAGTTTTATCCTCACTGCATGTACAACACACACACTTTACCTGATTGCTTGCTGTGATACCACCTTGATTATTAAGATAAGGCGGTTTAGAAATACTGTTAAATAAATAAAATAAATAAATAAATAAATAACTGGCACCTAGTTAATGTGTTTTCACACACATTCTTTATCCGTATTTTAGAAAGTCAAGTATATGCCTACTTGACTTTATAAACTAGAGTGTAAGCACAAAATTACATGCGTATGTTAAGGCGCAATCATTCCCACCAGCCACAGAGCTGGAGTAAATAGACATGCTGACCTTTTGCATAAATTAAAGAATTTTATAATCCATACATGTAATGGCTTTTGCCACCCACACTCTGATCAATTACTGCCCACCCCCATAGTGAATGTACATGTGAGGTCAACTATGCGCTTAATTTCACATTAGTCAGTACTATATAAGAGGTTTATATTTATGCAGTTTCTTGATGTACCGCCCAGGCTGAAGGGCAATCAGGTACTGGATACATTCACTTGTCCCTAAAGGGCTCACAATCTACATGTGTATCTGAGGCAACAGAGGGTTAAGTGGGTTGCCCAAGGCCACAAGGAGTGCCTATAGGACTAGAGACCCCCAGTCCTTCTGGCCTGAGATTGCTGGGCCCAGGCAGGAATTGGCCTGAGATACCTTGTCCCAATCACTAGGCCACTTACATACATATATAACTAAAATACCAGAACCTATGCATGCTGCTCGTGTCTAAAGCTAGACAGTTTTTTTTTTTTAAATTAACCAAACTGCTTTCATAAGTTTCCAGTTCTTCTGCTTTCATTTTCTTTTACATATTCTCACATTCTGTTCATTATTGAGGAACCAATAGAGGCTTCATACTAACCTGAAAGGTAAATATTAATCTAGGATAAAAAATAATTTTTTCTGTCTCCTGGCTGATTTTATGTAGGCATTAGAAATGCAATTTTAGTTTACTTTGCATTTATCATGGGCTTCTGTTTGGCGTGCCAATATCACCACTACCTAACCAGAACTTTGGCATGCATATTTTGTAGATGTTAGCCTGTTTATTAGGGGGTCTATCGGGGAATACAAAAATCACAAAAAGGCAGTAACATAAACATAACAACCATCATAATACAAAATTTCACAAAAAATCACTTTAGCATTCACAATAATAAAGATAACTTTGGGGCATATTTAGTAAGCTGTGCTGGCTGTTAACATGGACATGAGCACTCATTAATGGGCCATGATAGCATTAGTGTGTGGTTGTACATTCAGTGTGGGGTTAATTCTCGTTATCTGCATAACACGCGATGGGGTGGAGTGTGGGCATGTTTGCACATCATGGTTAGAGGGAGCATTCACAGCACATATTCATTGTCAATGCTGCAATTAGTATGGGCTAATTTATTTCTTTAGTTAGCAAGGTTTATATACTGCCTTTCACCATGGTCTAGACGGGTTATATTGAACAAAGGTAAAGATTTTACATTGAACAACTGAACTTATGTACAGATAACTAGTAACTATATATAGTTAGGTAGATGATACACGACATCTATCATTGTTTTTGAGATTAAGCAAGGTACAGTACAGCGTAATAAACTTTGGTATCTTGAATTGATTTTATTGCTGTTGAAGGTTTTCATAGGAGTGGGGGGTGGGGGAATTGTTTGATAAACAGACGGGTTGTCAGGCATTTTCTGAATGTGGGTAGGTCTGTGATGGCATGTATTGTGTTTGGGAAAGCATTCCAGGCTGATGGTGTGTACATTTCAAAGGCTTGAGCACATGCTTATTGGGTTGATTTTGTCCTTGCATGGGGGGTGATTAAGGTGTTTGAGGTAGATTGTCTTATTGCATGGTTATGTTGCAATGTTTGGAGCAATGTGCTTAGGTGAGATGGGGGATTGCTGTTGAATCCTTTGACCCGATTCCATCCCTGATGTCCAGGCTCTCTGAGTGCACGGTCAGAACTGGATGCACAGAGGGAGGCGTGATTCTGATCCTGTGGAGCATGTCTAGCCCCACGGGATCAGAATCACGAACAGGCCTGTACGTGTAGGCCGGGACCCCGATTTCATCTGACCTGCATGAACAGGCCTTGCCCGACTAACTCAGTCAGGGTTTTTCAATGGAGCCACTCCCCATTATGGTGCACGTTGCGGTGTGCAGCACTGTATGGAGAGGGATTAGGACTGAGTGAAGCAGGCCTTGGTAAATGGAGTTACAGTAGTCCATGTGCGGCAGGATCAGGGCTTGGAATGCTGTGCAGAAGTCTGGAGGATCGAGGAGAGGGCATAGTCATTGGAGAGTTCTTATTTTGTGGTAGACAGCTTTCACGGTGCATTGTATTTGCAATTTGAGGGAGAGGTATTGGTCCAGTATGATTCCAAGGTACTTGATTTTAGGTTGTATCTCTACTTTGTTATTGTTTACAATGATGGAATCTGGAGGGGTGAAGCTGTTGTTTTTTGTAATGAAAAGAGCTTCACTCTTTTTGTGATTGATGATGAGATTGTTTTCTTCTAACCACTGGGAGACGTCCTCGAGGCATTGTGTTGATGGGTTGTTCCTGGTTGAATGGTCCATAGAGTATGATGTCACTTAGTTTATTGTCATTTAGTTATATGATGTTATATGTAAAACAAACTCTGCTTTGTTGATTGTTGTTTATTGTGAACCGCAACTGATGTATGGAAGATGCGGTATAGAAGTGATTGTTAAATAAATAAATAAATAAATGTCGTCAGCATAGATGTGAAAGTTGATGTAATGAGTACTGATGATTTGGCAAAGTGGTTTTAGGTAGATGTTGAAAAGCAGTGGAGATATGGTGGATCCTTGTGGCATACCTTGTGTCTATCGATATAGGCGAGATATGTTGTGTATAATTTTTATTTGTTGCTGCCTGTTGGTGAGGTAGGATTTATTTAATGCCACCTCAATGAATGGTGTACTTGCCCCCAACAGGTACTGCATGACCTTTGCACATATCACACACTCATTTCTACCCTTAACGTGTGCTACCTGCTATGCTCTCACACTATTTAGTAAACACACCTTTGTGTAGGTCATCTTGGCAGGAAATGGACCTTTAGGTTCATGCATTTAAAACTATGCTAGTCTTTTATAAAAGGCTAGGCAAACATGGAGCCTTTTGTAAAATACTTATAGCACCACCAAACAAGCATGTGTATGTGTCACCACTCATAACAAGGAAAGCCATTGTATAAATGAACTCAATCAAAAAAGAGTACCATTAATAAGGGGTGTATGCATATGTAACATTGAGGCAGATTCTGCAATGTGCATGTCTGGGCTGTCTGGATGGCCAAAGAATATATGGGGCCAATTTGTACCTGATTCTGCAACCGTGGGAGCTGTACATTTCCACTGTTGCGGATCAGGGCACTTGGATGGCCTGGTGTGCACACAATTCTGAGGATGGAGACATCCAGTGATGTTGCCAGCCCATCCTCCCAATGCTCTTGCTGGTGTGCTAGTGCAGTGGCTTCCCATCACCATGGCACCAGCATGTCCAGCCAAAGCAACCTAAGGCCCGGACACAGTGTTGTCCCATTTCCCCGCTGTCTGACCCTTGGCGGGGGCTCTCAAGGCCAGGATCAAGTTGTGCAATGGTGCAAGAGGGGCAGCCCACAATTGACTCACAGCTCAGCACTTATTCCACCCTCTGGTTGGAATAATCTGGGCATCTAGGTAGGTGCTGGGGGACGTACAGAGGCAGGAGCTGAATTGCCTCTATACATCCCGGCAGATGACCCCTGCTCTGCACCATCCCCACTTTGTCCCTGCATAGCCCCTTCCCACCCCCATCCAGCACTCCCCGCACAAATGAGATGTATGTGTGGGCAGCGCTGATACCAGAATCGCGATCAGGGGCTAAACACAGGTTGGACGTCCAGCCTGGTCATCCAACCTATAACTGCACCCTGTAGACTTGCAAACCTGGCACCACCCATGACATCAGACTTTTGTCATTTGCCTCTATCCCACCATGCCCAACATAGCCATTCTGCCCCATCCCCCTATGTCTAGCATCTCCCCATCTTATTCCAGCTCCTCATACCCAGCTGGCTCCCTCCCTCCCCCCACTGCCTGCCCGGTTTTCCTGTTCCCTTGGTGGCGGTGGCAGAGGCAGTGAATCTCCAATAAAGAAACAAATGCGGTCTTTTGACTCTGTGCTTGCATGTCTGGTCTGAAGAGGGAGGGACCATACCAGCCATGCAAACGTGGAGTTGCAAAAACCTGCTTTTTGAAAAAATTGTAGGTCCACTACTGGTGTCACTGCTGTGGCCAACAAGGGAACAGGAAAAGCAGTGGCGGGGTAAGGGCAGGTAGTGCAGGGGGGAGCCGAGGCCAGAAGAAAACTGGCCCTAAATACCCCCCTATCGTTTTGCATCATGTGCGGCTATATCACTGGCACAGGCCTAGATATGGCACTGTTTGCACCACTGTTAATGCATGGTGCAAACATGTTATTTTACTGGGGGTCCCATTTTATTCAGTGGGACCTAGTTACTAATAACATGCATTAATGGTAAAGTAATGTATGTTAACAGTAGCTCACCTCAGCAACTCTGGCCCATGAGATGCAATTTTGCTACTTATGGGCCTGATTTTAAAACAGGAAGTCTATGTGAGAAGTCCAAAAGGGTGCCTATTTTATAAAGGCATCAACAAAAAATCCTTGAGACTGATATTCCAAAAAGCAGCTCCTACATTTAGACTCCTAAGATAGACTCCTAAATTGTGTCCTATTTTCAGCTATATATAGGAGCCTAAGTTTTCAGCTGAAAATTCATCCTAATTAAGTAGGTTACAATTTATGCTCCTAAATTTAGGCCTGCCATTCATTTGCCTAGATTTATGAGCCTAATTTAGGTGCTTGGTGCTGAAAATTAGTGCTAAGCTTCTAAATATTTCCCCCTATCCCAAATGCACCCTTGTTGCCACCCACGTTTTATGCTTCTAAATTTAGGAATTTAGTGAAATTTTAAGAAAGCATTTAGGAACTCATCCCTAGTAAATTTTCAAAGAGGCCAATTTAGGAGCATAACGTACAAAGTTAGGGTCATAAATCTTCTGCATATTGGGCCTTAAGGTTTCTTTTTGGTGGCCATTTGCTGAGGGAATAGTGAGGTGTCAGATGTTTGTCCCACCCTCCCCCTCCTCCTTGTATGGGATTGAGGGGCAGTTCAGAGCAGATTTTTCACAACTTGGGCAGCATTGGGGTTAACGCATGAAATCCAAGTAACTTCTTGGACTCTGAGGCCAATGAGTGTCACTACAGTGGGCTTTTGGGAGGTGAAAATTGGGGTGGAAGGCATGATATACCTTAGGCTGTGTATACAGAGAAGCCCATCCACAGGGTACATGATGCCTCATTACAGCTAATTTGCCACTGACTAGTTGGGTGGCTGATTGACTATGGAGACTGATAAAGAGGGGGATAGAGAATGATGATGATATGAGGCTAGGCATCTGAAGGGGATGTTGCTTTGAATTGCAAGAGGTAGGTGGCTTACTGGTATTGTATGTTTGCCTAATATTTTAAACAAAGCTCCATTCTTGGTTCACTAACACCTCCGGCTTATGGTATTTTTGTTCAGATGAGAAGCAAAGATAAAGGGTGCTAATCAATACTAATGTTATGGTATTAGCACATGCTATCTACCACTGAACCCATTTTATTCCAATGGGTCTTGCAGTAGATAGCACATACTAATGCTGTTACTGCATGCTAACTATTAGTAAATGACTCTAAGAGTGACTGAGTCCCCTGGAAAACAAGAATCTTAAAGGAAAATTCCACAGGTAAAAATGAATCGCTACAGCTTAATACCAAACCATGCAGCAAGAAAACCAAGCACCATGAGTTAGGACAACTTTTAGAATATAAGATGAAATCCTGCTTTCCCATGGAGTCTGAGTGTGGCCAGGAGCACATCACCAAAAATAATATTTCCCCTTCCAGTTTGGAAGCTTCTGTTCAATTCGGAAACCAGAGAATTGCTGCCAGGTCATCCAATATGCATGCGGCTGCATTAATATTTCTGAAATATTGAATTGCAAAGTGCATTATGCTCCTGTTTGGATGAAAGACTCTTCAAAAATGGAAATTACTATTCCTGCACTTCACAATTATTGATGGATAATATAAGTAAAAAGCGAAAGGTTATAGGACTAGGAATTCTTTTCATTCTGAAAATGATTGCACTGTACTCTGAGGTAAACTGGAGGAGGATAAACATCACTAAAGCAGCGGGACTACTAAACACAGCAATGCTGCAAAGAAGTGTTTTATTTACTGGGGGTGAGACCAAGAACAACTGGTAGATTTATCGCTGTGAGGTAAAAAGGCAACACTAATACTGTTTCCTTGGCTTTTAGCTCTGCAACTTCAGGTTCGAGTATCGCTTTCTGAGCACTTAGATTTATATTGACATCACTATGGCTGTTTTCCCCAGGCTCAATTTCACCCATATAATCTCTTAGGGCACAATTAACCCAAATTAATTTTGGCCCTTAGTGACATTCCTACAAAAACCTCTTCACCCAAATATAAAAGTGCCTTGTATTCATCTCTCAGAGCTCTGACACAAACACATTTATTCCTGCTCCAGGCTGGCATAGGTCCAGGCCCAGGTACTGTTGCAACCACACAGCTTCCATTATTTTCTCTTGAAGAGATTTTGACAATTGTTTTGTCTTTACCTTCTCTGCCCCTTCTTCCCATGAGGTCTCTGCTTTCCTGTGTTTTGGAAACTCTGTAGGGGGGGCAGGTCCAGGTGACTGAAGGGACCTGTGTTGGTCTAAATTCAATGCAGCTCATTAGTCAGTAGAGGCCACTACAATAGCTAGAGCTGTCTTTCCTCCTGTCTTAGTCTTTAGTGCACCAAAGGTTTAACAACTGAAAAATGTTATATTTGGAGAAAAATATAATAACACGCAGAAACAAATCCAATATTTTTTATTCTATCAAAATTAACATCCCCCTGTTTTTTTTAAAATTCCATGGCTGATTTTATGTACATAAGAACATAAGATATGCCATAATGGGTCAGACCAAGGTCCATCAAGCCCAGTATCCTGTTTCCAACAGTGGCCAATCTAGGTACCTAGCAGTTCCCCCAAAAGACACAGGTTCCACAATGCTTGTATTGGGGCAAGCAGTGGATTTCCCGGGTTCTATTTAATAATGATTTATGGACCTTTCCTCCAGGAACTTATAGAAACATAGAAATATGAAGACAGAAAAAGACCACATGGCCTATCTAGTCTGTCCTTCCATATCAACAACTACAACAGTCTCCTTTTTACCTTTAGAGATCCTCTATGTTTGTGCCATGCTTTTTTGAATTTAATTACTGTCCTCATCTCTACCACGTCCACTGGGAGACTATTCCACTGATCCACTACTCTTTCCGTAAAGAAATATTTCCGCATATCACTCCTGAATCTATCTCCCTTCACCCTAATCAACTCTGTACCTTTTCTAATAACGCTATATCCTTTTTAAGATACAGCGACCAGAATTGCACACAAAATTCAAGTTGCAGTCGCACCATGGAACGACAGAGGCAATATGATATTTTTTGTTTTATTCTCCATTCCTTTCCTTATGATTCCTAGCCACTGCCCAGTTACCTGTAGCTAAACTGGCTACAGTTAAGCCAGCCTTTTATATGTCTAACGTTAGCCAGTTTAAGTTAATCAGACAGTGGATGAATATCATTGCTGTCTGGTTAACTGATGCGCAGTGCCTGGAACCCCCTGATGTTGCGCAATTAGCGTCGAGGTGTGCAGTGAAGTTATGAGGGGATATTCTGCAGCACAAAACAGTTCTATGGCACTGAATGTCCCACTCACTGGCATTAACACAATTAGCAGGTCTGTTGATTATGTAAATCCTTTTGAATATGCCCCCCTTCATTTTTAAGAGCTGGTCTGCAGTGGGGATTCTCTCTTTCTCCTTCCTTCTGCACTCACTTTTTTTTTGCATAAGAAGCAGGGGAGGAGCTTAAGCATTTATCACTCTGACAGCAGAGATGGAAGGAGCGAAGGAGAATTTCCACTGTTGACCGATGTTGAAAAAATATTACAGAAAGGAAGGAAAATGGAAGATTGCATAGAGAGTTTCGTTACTAATTTTCTAATGTGTTTGGGAGAGGAAGGGGGATCCTGGAGTCTCCTTTAGTTTTTAAAATGGGACATCAGCTTAAGAGAAATTGACTGGGAGAGGGGGGCTGCAAAAAGGGCTATTGAAGGAAGGAAAATAGGGCCAGGGGGTTCTTTCATTTTCATTTTCAAATGGGGCCTTGAGAGGGAGGAAGAAATGGGACTTTGTTTTCTGAGTGGCTCTTTAATTTTTTCAAATCAAGTGGAATGAAAGAAGGAAAGAACTGACATTTAATGGTAGGCTAATTTTCAAAATTGGAGGTGGAAAGAGGGAGGGATCCCTGAGTTGCTGCTGTTTTTTTTAAAGCCAGATAGTGACTGATACATCTAAATTTAGGAAGAGAGTCCAGATGCACTAAACCCAGCCAGTCAAAATTTAACCAGTTAGATTTTGGAGAATTTTCAGCTGAAAACCTATCTGGTTAGGTTTGGATGAATATTTACCCAAAGATGATCAGATATAATCAGCTGGTATTCTTGGAATATGCATTCATTTGAAACAACCTGGAAAATGTCCATAACATTTCCATGCCACTTCATGTCATTCTAAAGCTGAAATAATATGACTCCCCCACACAAATTTTGGATTATTCTCATGTTGTCAGTACTGTACATTATTGCTTAAATAGTGCATTCTATTGCTCAGTAGTGGGCACTATGTATAAATAGGTATCTTATTGCTCAACAGTGTGCACTATTGCAGACTTTCTACACTTCAGTTCATGCTTGTCTCTTTCTAGTCAGCCATAGCACTCGCCAAAGAAGACTATAATGTCCATCTGACTAACTCTCTTGCATCTGACCCTCGCTGTCTCTTTAATACTATCAACTCTCTCCTCAAGGTGCCTCCGCATCCAACCCCCCTTCCCTTTCTGCCCAAACCCTGGCTGACTATTTCCATGACAAAATCCACAAGATCACCCTCCAAATCAGCTACTTCCCCTCCTTCCCCTCATCCCCTTCTTCTCTTTTGATACATTAAATACCTTTATGGAAATGGGTAACAGGGGTAATATATGGAAAGCAGTGTGTATTAATGCCCGTAGCATGGGAAATAAGATCCCTGAAGTTGAAGCTTTGGTGGGAGTGGCTGACTTGGATTTAGTGGCAGTTACAGAAACATGGTTCACAGAAAACCATGACTGGGATGTAACTATACCTGGCTATACTTTATTCAGAAAGGACAGGGTAGGAAGAAGGGGAGGAGGAGTGGCACTATATGTAAAAACTACTATTAAAGCTTTGAAATTACAGAGCTTAAAAGGGAGAGAGGAGGCATTGTGGGTTAAACTAGAAAGAGGGAAAGAGAAATCTATTTGCATTGGTGTGATATACAGACCTCCCTCACAAGAGGAAGAGGTGGACAGAGAGTTAATTGAAGACATACGCAGCATTGCTAGGAAAGGGAAAGTGCTACTGCTAGGAGATTTCAATATGCCAGATGTTGATTGGCACATTCCTGCTGCAGTATCATCTAGAAGTAAGGAGATCCTGGATTCTCTACAGGGAGAACTATTCAGGCAATTGGTAACAGACCCCACACGTGAAGGGGCCATACTGGACCTGGTGCTTACCAATGGTGAAAGTGTTTCTGATGTTGTAGTGGGAGATCATTTTGCATCCAGTGATCACCAGATGGTGTGGTTCAATATTAGGACTAGGGCTGTTAGAATCCATTCTAAGGTGAAGATCTTAGACTTTAGGAAGACTAACTTTGCAAAGATGGGCCAATACCTCAGGGAGTCGTTAGTGGGATGGGAACAGCTGGGGGATGTAGAAAAACAGTGGGCAAAACTGAAAGGGGGTATTTTAAAGGCAACCAACCTTTTTGTTAAAATGGTAAATAAAGGCAAAAGGAACAGGAGACCGCTATGGTTTTCGAAGGAAGTAGCTGAAAAAGTGAAGAAAAAGAGGGAGGCCTTCATGAAATACAAGAGATCACAGAGAGAGGAAGACAGGCATCTGTATTTGGAAAAACTTAGAGAAGCTAGCAAAGTAGTCAAGAAGGCAAAGATTCAAAAGGAGGAGGAAATAGCCAATGCAATAAAATGGGGGGATAAGACATTTTTCAGATATATTAGTGAGAAGAGGAAGGGCAAAAGTGGTATTGTCAGACTCAAGGGTGCAGGGGGGGAATATGTAGAAGCTGATAAGGATAAAGCGGAATTGCTTAACAAATATTTTTGTTCTGTGTTCACAGATGAAGAACCAGGAGCAGGACCTCAGAAAACACCCACAAATAGGAACAGAAGCGAGGGACATCTTGAACAATTTTCAAAAGACTGTGTTCGTGAGAAACTAGCTCAACTTAAAGTAGACAAAGTGATGGGACCGGATGGGATACACCCTAGAATACTGAGGGAACTTGGGGACGTTCTAGCAACTCCACTGACTGACCTTTTCAATGCCTCGTTGGAGTCGGGAGTGGTGCCAAAGGACTGGAGAGAGGCTCATGTGGTGCCTTTACACAAAAGCGGAAGTAAGGATGTGATTGAAAACTACAGGCCGGTTAGTTTAACTTCAGTGGTGAGTAAATTATTGGAAACGCTGCTGAAAGAGAAAATAGTGAGGTTTCTGGAGTCCGGCGGATTACAGGATCCGAGGCAGCATGGATTCACCAGAGGCAGGTCTTGTCAGACAAATCTGATTGATTTCTTTGACTGGGTGACCAGGGAGTTGGACCGAGGGAGAGCTCTAGATGTGGTGTATTTAGATTTCAGTAAAGCCTTTGACACTGTTCCTCACAGGCGACTTATAAACAAACTGAGCACCCTAGGGATGGACCCTAAAGTTACTGCTTGGGTTAGAAATTGGTTGGGTGGGAGGCGACAAAGAGTACAAGTAAATGGAGCTCACTCTGAGGAGAAGGATGTTACCAGTGGTGTGCCCCAGGGATCTGTCCTTGTTCTGATTCTTTTTAACATCTTTGTTAGTGATATAGCGGAAGGGCTGTCGGGTAAGTTTTGCCTCTTTGCGGATGATACCAAAATCTGCAATAGAGTAGACACCCAGGAAGGTGTAGATAACATGAGGAGGGATCTAGCTAAGCTTGAAGAATGGTCTAGAATTTGGCAGCTGGGATTTAATGTTAAAAAATGTAAGGTCATGCATTTGGGCTGCAGCAATCCAAGGGAGCAATACAGTATAAGAGGTGAAGTACTTTTGTCCACTAAAGAAGAGCGGGACCTAGGCGTGGTTGTGTCTGATGATCTTAAAGTAGCTAAACAGGTAGAAAAGGCGACGGCAAAAGCTAGAAGGATGCTTGGGTGCATACGGAGAGGAATGGCTAGCAGAAAAAAGGAGGTGATAATGCCTCTGTATAAGTCTTTGGTGCGACCTCATTTGGAGTATGGTGTGCAATTCTGGAGACTGCACCTTCAAAAGGATGTGAACAGGATGGAGTCGGTGCAGAGGGTTGCTACCACTGTTCCCTCTAAGCTGTGCGCGTGTGCGCGCGCACACACCTCGCCGAGTGAGCGCACATACTTTACAACAGAGCGCACAAAAATTATGGTTCTGATTCTGATAGAAAACAACACAGACATCTTAAAATTTAAAAGTTGTTGTGTATTTACGGTTTTTACAAGTTCTACAATATTTTCTAGTGCAATCAATGTGGTGTACATACTTTATTCTGACGTGTAGTCAAATTTTAAAGTATATAACTCCGAGTGTCGTTATGTGGCGCACAAAAATTTAACCTTCCTTCAAAAGCTGCACAGCTGATATTTTATGCGCACACAGCCTACAGAAAATTAGAGGGAACATTGGTTGCTACTAAAATGATTAATGGGCTTCATTATAAAGCATATGAGGACAGACTTAAGGATCTTAATATGTACACCTTAGAGGAAAGGCGGGATAGAGGTGATATGATTGAGATTTTTAAATACCTCCGTGGCATAAATGTTCAGGGAGAGAGCCTCTTTCAATTGAAAGCAAGTTCTGCTACGAGGGGACATGGGATGAGGGTGAAGGGAGATAGATTCAGGAGTGATATGCGGAAATATTTCTTTACGGAAAGAGTAGTGGATCCGTGGAATAGTCTCCCAGTGGAGGTGGTGGAGATGAGGACAGTAACTGAATTCAAAAAAGCAGGGGACCAACACAGAGGATCTCTAAAGGTAAAAAGTGGACTGTTGTAGTTGTTGTTATGGAAGGACAGACTAGATGGGCCTTGTGGTCTTTTTCTGTCGTCATGTTTCTATGTTTCTATGTTTCTCCCAACTTTTCCCCTCTACCTTTGCTACCCTTTCTTCCTTTTCTATGATCTCTGTGGAGGAAACTGCACACCTTCTTTCTTCCTCCAAACTCACTACCTGCTCCTTTGATCCCATTCCCACCCGTCTCCTAAGCCCTATCTCCTCCACTGTTGTCCCTTCCATCTCTCATATTCTCAACCTATCGCTCTCCACTGCAGCAGTCCCTGCAGTCTTCAAGCATGCTGTAGTTGCACCTCTCTTTAAGAAACCCTCACTTGATCCTACCTATCCTTCTAACTATAGATTCATCTCCCTCCTCCCCTTCATTTCAAAACTACTTGAATGTGCGATTCACTGCTGTTGCCTTGCGTTCTCTCTTCTCAAGCTCTCCTGGATCCTTTACAATCTGGCTTTCATCCTTTACATTTTACTGATACGGCTCTTGCCAAAGTCTCCAGTGATTTGATCCTGGCAAAATCCAAGGGCCTTTACTCAGTCCTCATCCTTCTTGACCTCTCTGCTGCTTTTGACACTGTTGACCACAACCTTCTCCTTGATACCCTGTCCTCCCTTGGTTTTAAGGGCTCAGTACTACCCTGGTTCTCCTCTTATCTCTCCCATCGCTCTTTCAGTGTTTGTTCTGGGGGACCCTCATCTACTGCTATCCCGCTCTCAGTTGGTGTATGTACCACAAGGATCTGTCTTGGGTCTACTCCTTTTCTTTCTCTATACCCAATCCCTTGGTGCAATCATCTCTTCCCATGGCTTTCAGTACCATCTTTATGCTGATGACTCTCAGATTTAAATCTCTACATCTGAAATCTCTCCAGCAATCCAGACCCGTATCTCTGCCTACCTTTCTGGCATTGCTGCTTAGATGTCTCAATGCCACTTGAAATTGAACATGGCCGAAACTGAGCTTCTTATTTTTCCCCCTAAAACCTCTTCTCCTCTCCCCTTCCTCATTTCTCAGTCTCTGTGGATAACTCTCTACTCCTCCCTGTTTCCTCGGCTCGCAACCTTGGGGTTGTCTTTGACTCCTCTCTATCCTTCTCCACACACATCCATCTGATAGCTAAGACCTGCCATTTCTTTCTCTATAACATTAACAAAATCTGCCCATTTCTTTCTGAACACACTACTAAGACACTTATCCAATCCTTAATCACCCCCTGTCTTGACTATTGTAACCTACTCCTTGCTGGTCTCCCTCAGAATCATCTCTCTCCCCTTCAATCTGTTCAACACCGTGCTGCATGGCTAATCTTCTGCCAGCCTCGTCATTTGAGCAATAGGATACACTAATAAAAATAAAAACAAAAAGACTTATAAATGACATGAGAAACTAAACAAAAATAAACATTTTTATCCTGCACACTGATATATCTTGCCCCCTGAGTACTGTATATTAGGAGGTCATTTTATAAAGTAATTTCCATGCATAGATGGCCACATACAGTATGGGGTCATTCTGATCCTGTTTAACAAGTCTGGACATCTGATCCGAATGTCCAGACCCGCTAAATGCACGGATCATGCTGCCGTGGACAAAGCTTCCTGCAAATACAGTGTACTTGTGTGGGAAGCTCTGTTCGTGGGCGGGAGGGGGTAGGCAGGGGAATGAGTGAAGGCAGGCGTCAGACAGGGCTGTGACCCTGGGCATACAGGTCCAATTCTGAGGTCGGCCCTGTATGTCCAGGATCACACAGTTAGACAGGGGACTTATTCCACCTCAGAGGTGGAATAAGCTCCCCTGGATGCGGGTGGACAGCGGATGGCCGGTGGAGACAGAAAAGTGAGGGGTGCAGGGGGTACCCTGTAGCCCATCCCTGGCCATGGAAGGGCGGATCGTGGGTTGGGCTATGGGGAAATAATCTTCTTGGAGGCAGCTGGTGATCACGGCTCCTGAATGGAGCCGTGGTGCCATGGCGATTGGATGCCATGGTACTAATGCTTGATTCAGGAGCATGGCTGAGTTAGTCGAGTAGGTGCAGGATATGCGGTCGATCAGAATCGGGGCCTGGCCTACACGTTCAGGCCGGTAGACTTGATTGTGATCCCATGGGCATGTCTAGCCCCCGTGGGATCAGAATCAGGTGCTAACGCTGGATGCCTCAATTTTGACCTGCCATACAGGGGCAGGACATCTACAACTGAATTGGCTTCTATGTGCATTAATGAGCTCCTATAAAATACTGACATAAAAGTACATGCTTTGACATCAAGGCATGTACTTTGCCAGTGGATATTCATATGGGCAGAGTTTGGGCAGAGAGTGGGTGGGGCACCAGCTCTAGGGCTGGTGTAAATATCTACACCTGCAATGTAGGTACATGTTATGTCACTTAGGCTAGTATTTTATAAAGATTAGCAGGCATCTACATGTTTTTATAAAATAGGCTTAATGTAGGCTTCTTAAAATGTCCTTTAACTAGATGCCGCCTTATAAAATTATCCTTTGCTTATATTCTGGACTCTAGGGGGATATTCGGTGGTGGCGGCTAGCCACTGTAAAGCAGCTAGCTGTCACCGCTGAACTTTCAACCCTGACATTCAATGCTGGGGCCATATCTGGCCAACAGCATTGAATATCTGGGTCAGTCCAATAGCACTGCAGCTAACCGGGTAGTGGCGATATTCAGCCACTCCTTGGTTAGCTGCAGTGGCGGAAGTTAGGCTAGCCTTCAAAGTCCCTAGCTAGTGCCGCTGTGGGATAAGTGTCTAGCTGCTGAATATCACCACTAGCTGGTTATCCATAGGTGCCACCTCCACTTTAACCCAGAATAATGCTAGCCGGCTAGCATCGGGGCATTTAGCAGTGATACTCAGAGATATTAGCATTAGTGACACTGAATATCCTGTTTGCCATGATTAATGCGATTAGTAGGTCTGCTAACCACATTAATCATTTAGAATATTGGCCCTTGGTTTTCTATGGAGTCCTTTTTCTGAATGTGTTAGGTTTTTATGCTTAACCATGCACAACCCACAGTGAAAGTATGCACCATCATGCTTACATGTTTTCTTATAGAATAGTGACCAGCTAAAGTATACACAAAAATACTCATTTACATGTGTTAATCACTACAATACCATGATTTATCTATGTAGATGGTGCATAAACTTTATGCATCTCTTTATACAACTACCCCAGTAGTGGAAGGAAGATAATCAATGTAGCCTTATGATATTAGGCTATGAATGACAGAGCAGATCATGTTGTTGGAGGGATGGTGCTATATCTTAAAGATGGCCTAAATTCAAGCTGAATAAAAGTTCTGTAGGATGCAAATTGTACTCTGGATATTTTATGAATAGAAATTCTGTGGGTGAGAGGGAACAGTGCAGTGGGATAAGGAATCAGTCTGTAAAATGCTAACAGAGATTAGGACGGCCAATAAAATTGGCAGCTCAATATTAATGGAATATTTTAATTACACCAGCATCGATTGGGTAAATGTCACGTTAGAGCATCCTAGTTAGACTGTGGGTAAAGTATCTAGATTAATGAAATGATTGCTTATTACAGCAGCTAGTGATGGAGCCTCATTTTTAGCAATCTTTTGCTTTTTTGGCAGCTGCAGCACACTGGGCTGAAAATGTCAACATACAATCCACAACGATGTAATGACGATTATTATTCCATATGTGCATTACTCTCATTTGCCATGTAGATGACCAATCTCCTGGTCTCACAAAATCCTTTTGCAATTCCTCACAGTACTACTTGAGTTTAAAGTGGGTTTTGCTTGTCCCATCTTAAAAAAGATACAGTGAATATTGAAAAGTTCAAAGAAGGATGACACAAATGATAAAGGTGCTAGAACACCTCCCTTATGATGAAAGACTAAACATGTTAGGGCTTTTCAGTTTAGATGACTGAAATGGGGATATGGTGAAGTTTGTACAATCATGAATGCGTGGAATATTCTAAGCAATTATTTCATATTGTATCTAATTTATTTGACTCATCTGTGCACTTAACTCCTACCACATCCTTCACACTTGACGACTTTGTTCATTACTTTTTCACAAAATGATAAAACTTAGTCAAGACCTAACGACATCTCAACTACACTGCTCAACTTCAACATTGCCTTCAAGCACAAACACAGTATCTTCTGTGGTTTCCAACTCCTTGGTTGAGACTGAAAATCACCTGGGGGACATCAGTTTCTCCCTCCAGAGAGATAAAGTAACTCTGTCACACAATTGGTCTACCTTTAATTTGGTATCAGGCCCACATCTATCTAAGGTTCTTACAACAGTCAGGGTCACTGCCACCCTACTTGATCTACTGTCCTCTGATTTTGTTTGCAACCCTCTCTGTGGTCTCCTGCCATTTATGACCACTATTATCAATAATAGTCTTGCCTCAGATATCTTTCCAACAACCTGGAAACATGCTATTGTGCAACCCATTCTAAAGAAATCCCAAACTAACCAGTCTGATCCTACTTCCATCCAGTATCCAATTTACCATTTGTTTTGAAAGTAACTGTTGGATTCTTGACAAAACTGATGTACTTCATCCAAGACAAACATTTTCATTCAGGGTACAGTATAGAAACCCTCTTGCTTTATTTAACTAATAAAGTCAGATACACTTTAGATACAGGTAAAAATCTCTTATTGGTATCACTTGGCCTAAGTGTTGCATTTGACCTGATTGATTAACAATTACTTTAAGCCCATCTGTCAAGCACTAGGATTGTTGGCCTGGTTTTGGACTGGTTTACTTCCTAACTGCCTCAACACGTATTCACAGTTTGCTGTGGATCCTCAGCTTCCACATCACTTCCTCAGGGCTCAGTTCTCACCCCCAGTTCTGTTTAGCATATTCTTGGCACCCTTAGCCACTATTATCCAAGAACATGCGATGGGTAACTTCTATTTTGCTGATGATCTGCAAATCATAACATATACAGCTGCCCAGAAGCTGGATCCTACATCACTGAATAACTTTCTCTCTGCTGTTGTCATCTAGCTCCAGGATAATAAATCAAAGTTAAATCCTACAAAATGTGTTGCAATTTGGTTTCCTACCAACTCTGCCCTACCACAGTTAAGACCATTCATTCTCAGTAATCCCATTACTCTTAAGACAGTAGTCATGATCTTAGGTATTCAGTTTGATTCTTTTCTGATATTTGGTAATCTTATCTCTTTGCTAATATGTTCTTGCTTTCTCTCTCATAGAAAAAATTGATCTTTATGGAACATGCTGGTTCGCACTGTACTCTGAAACTCCTCTGTATCTAACTAAACTTTTAGTTCCATATTGCTATACTAGAACTTTACTTTCTTTATCTAGTAATCTTCTCGTTGTTCCCTCTATTTGCCATATATACTATGGACCCAATATTCAGTCGCTGTGGCTAGTGCTTCTAAAGCACATAGCCATCATCGCTGAACCTCAACCCCGGATATTCAATGCCGGGGCCATATCCGGCCACCGATATTGAATACCTGGGTCTGCTGCATGGCACAATAGCTAACTGGCCAGGTGCTATATTAAGCCACTGCCCAGTTAGTGTCCATGGGTAAAGATAGGCCAGCTTTTCCCATGCCTATCTTTAGCCGTGGGTTGATAAACGGGCAGCGGTTCAATATTGAGGCTGCCTGGATAGCAATGGGTGATGCCTCTGCTCTGCCCCAAAATGCCCATGAGACGCCCTAATACTGCACAGATAGCATCAAGGCTTGTAGTGGTGTGACCCATGGATATTCAGTTAGTGCTGCTGAATATCCCTCTAAGCGGCATTTACATGGTTTACAAGTCTGTATACCATGTAAATGCATTTGAATATCAGGCCCCAAAAATTTACTCGTCAGCCCTCTTTATCTTTTTTGGCACCATCTATCTGGAATTCATTGCCTCCCTACCTGAGGACTAACCCCTCACTGCTAAAATTTAGGGCCCAATTAAAAGCTTGGCTGTTCACCCAAACACTTGGCCATCTGATGGCATAGGTTTTACGGTATATACCAGATGCCATGAAGGAATACGGCACAGTCTGAACTAGCTGCATTCCCTACTCTGTTATTTGGTTGTCTATTTTTTAAAAATATTTTCTTATTGTACCTAATTTTTAATACAATATGTAATTGTTCATTTGGTTGTTTATTTAGTAAACATTTCTAGCTATATCTAGTTTCTAAGCCATATAATATGTAATTTGTTTTTTTGAATTATTTATAAACCGCTTTGCTATTCTAATTTGAAAGGCAGTATATAAAAAAACTGAATAAAGAATAGGAAACTGTTGTTTAACTGTTCAAACAACCTAAAACAAGTTTATACTCCATATGAGGTTCTGCTATCAATCTGTAGGTGGCTCGGTTAGGAGAACCTTGACAGGGTGAATCTCAGACCTCTAGCCAGCAAGTATCAAGTTTCACTCTGCTGACTGGTCACCTTAGCTTACTCCATTCCTGCCACTTCCTTTCAGAGGCCATCTCTTTCCTGTCTAGTATCTGCATACAAACCCAGCCCTAGCTAGATCTCTTTGCCGGAGCTTGGTCTGTATCTTGGTGTCATCTTGAGATGTGACTCCATGCTATGCTTTGGATCCTATTTTGCCTTGCTGTACATTCCTATATCCTGCACCGGTTCTGGATGGGCCTTGGCTTGTTTCCTGCCTTGCTCCTCCTGGATGAGTCCTCTGTGCTTGTGGGTTCTGTCTCCTCTGGAGTTCTGCTAATTCCTGGTTCTCGCCTTGGGTCCTCGGTTTGGGAAGCAAAGACTTGGCAGCTTGCAGCACCTGAGGGCTCAACATGAAGGAAAGGTGTTTATAACAGGTAGAAGACCCCATCCTAGCTACCCCTGGACCTGAGAAGCCCTGTTGTGTGGAGAACCTGTCTCTGGGCCTCTCTCACTCACCATCCTTGGTTCTTCTTTACTGGCAAGAATTATCAAATCAAGCGCTGACCAGTATGGACTCTGCTGTTATCTACTGTTCTAGCTGCTCAAAGTGCCTAGGCAAATGAAACCAGTGCCTAGTCTACTGTAGCTGTGAGAGCAAACTGAGGAGCTTCAGTCCATGCAGACATGGCCTTTGGAGCTGACTCCTCCAGCCTCATTACCTGAGATATTGCTAGCCCTATCTCATAAGGAATCTGGGGTCAAGACTCCCCTATGCTTTTCTGGAGTCTCAAAAGCCTTCCATTTATTTACATTACAGTCCTCTCATACTTATTACCACAGATTCAGGGTGACATATTATTTCATTGTTGACAAGGGAGGCATTAGCTTAGACTGCTCCATTCTGAGAGAGAAGATACAACTCTCATGAACTACGATGACTTAGTTCATTTATTTATATTTTATTTATTTCCTAATAAATATTATATCAAAGTGGTTTACATTCAATTTAAAGTATAAGCAAAATCATAGGTAAAATAACAATAAAATAAATTAAAACGCTAGAGTATCAAAGACAGTTCAGCATAAAATAGTTTTTAGAGCACTAGGGAGCAGAAACAGGAAAGAAGGTATCTGAAGGGACATGCCAAGAAAAGGGAACATAAGATAAATTTAAAATTATTCATTGGATTCATCGCTAAAAGCCTGAGAAAAGAAGAAGGTCTTGAGATGTATCTTAAAGTATTTATAATTGGATTCTGAATGGGGGTAAGGAAGTAGGCAGTGGTACTATAGTGAACCCTATTCACTGGAGGAAGGTAGATTGTTGACATGTTGAAAGCAGGTAGGTCAGGATGAAAAAAGGAATTAGAGGAGGGTAGAGATAAGGGGGAATGCTGTGCAAAAAGCTTTATGGGTGATGAGTAGAAGTTTAAACTTTATTCAATATGTTACTAGGAGCCAAAAAACCTGTGAGAGAGTCAGTTGCACCATTAAATGATAGAGGGGTAAAAGCAGTAGTAAGAGGGGACAAGGCTATAGCAGAGAAACTGAATGAATTCTTTGCTTCGGTCTTTACTGAGGAAGATGTAGGGATGTTACCCATGACTGAAGTGGTATATAAAGGTGATACTGTGGAAGAACTGAAAGAAATATCGAAACACCGGGAAGATGTATTACAACTATTTGATAAACTGAAGAGTAGCAAATCACCTAGACCGGATGGTATACATTCAAGGGTGTTGAAAGTACTGAAATATGAGATTGCGGACCTGCTATTAATAATCTGTGAACTATCATTAAAATCATCTGTAATACCTGAAGATTGGAGGATCGCCAATGTAACGCCAATTTTTAAAAGGGGTTCCAGGGGTTATCCGGGAAACTACAGACTGGTAAGCCTGACATCAGTACCAGGACAAATGGTAGAAACCATCATAAAGAATACAATTACTCACCATATAGATAGTCATGGCTTAATGGGAGACAGCCAACATGGCTTTTAACAAGGAAGATCTTGTCTTACTAATCTGTTATGTTTTATGAAGGTGTGAATAAGCAGATAGACAAAGGTGAGTCGGTTGATATAGTATATCTGGACTTTCAGAAAGCCTTTGACAAGGTCCCTCATCAGAGACTTTTGGCAAAACAAAAAGTCATGGGATGGGAGGCAGTGTACTATTGTGGATCAGGAACAAGTTAAAAGATAGAAAACAGAGGGTAGGGCTAAAAGGCCAATTTTCCCAATGGAAAAAGGTGAATAGTCGTGTACCCCAGGGATCTGTGCTGGGTCCGCTGCTTTTTGACATATTCATAAATGACCTGGAAAAGGGAATAACGAGTGAGGTTATCAGATTTGCAGATGACACAAAACTATTTAAAGTTGTTAAAACCCAAGAGGATTGTGGAAAATTGCTAGAGGATATTGATAGATTGGAAGACTGGGCATCCAAATGGCAGATAAAATTTAATGTGGACAAGTGCAAAGTTATGCATCTAGGCAATGTTCCCTCTAATATTCTGTAGGCTGTGTGCGCATAAAATATCAGCTGTGCAGCTTTTGAAGGAAGGTTAAATTTTTGTGCGCCACATAACGATACTCAGAGTTATATACTTTAAAATTTGACTACACATCAGAATACAGTATGTACACCACACTGATTTTAATCAAATTAAATGAAAATAGACGATTACTAAATGAAGCGGAAAATGTCTAGTAATTACAATCACAACTTTTAAATTTTAAGACATCTGTGTTGTCTTCTATCAGAATCAGAACCGTAATTTTTGTGCGCTCTGTTGTAAAGTATGTGCGCTCGCTTGGCGAGGTGTGTGCGCGCGCATACGCGCACACCTTAGAGGGAACAGTGTATCTAGGAAAGAACAGCTCAAACTATGGTTACACGATGCAAGGTTCCATATTAGGAACCACCACCCAGGAAAAAGATTTGGATAACATGTTAAACCCTCTGTCCAGTTTGCAGCGGCGGCCAAGAGAGCAAATAGAATGCTAGGTATCATACGGAAAGGAATGAAAAATAAAACAAAAGATATTCTAATGCCTCTGTATCATTCCATGGTGCAACCACACCTTGAATATTGTGTGCAATTCTGGTCACCTTATCTTAAAAAGGATATAGCGTTATTAGAAAAGGTACAGAGAAGAGCCACCAAAATGGTAAAGGGGATGTACGGATATACCTATGAAGAGAGACTAAAAAGGTTAGGGCTCTTCAGCCTGGAAAAGAGATGGCTGAGAGGAGATATGATAGTGATCTCTAAATTAATGAATGGAATGGAACGGGTAAACGTACATCGATTATTTACGTCATCAGAATATAAAAAGACTAGGGGACATGCAATGAAGCTACAGGTAACCTATTTAGGACTAATAAGAGAAAATATGTTTTCACTCAACGTGTTATCAAACTCTGGAATTTGTTACCGGAGGATGTAATAAATGCTGTTTGTGTAGCCAGGTTTAAAAATGGTCTGGACAAGTTCAATGGTCTGGAGGAAAGGTCCATAAACCATTATTAAAAGGGACCCAGGATATCACTGCTTGACCCAATACAAGCATTGAGGAACCTGTGTCTTTTGGGGAGACTGCTAGGTACTTATGACCTAGATTAGCCACTCTTGGAAAAAGGATACTGGGCTTGGTCTGACCCAGTATGGCATATCTTATGTTCTTATTTTCTTATGTAACACATGCCTCATTTTCCTCTCATTAGCATCTACCATTAACTTGGGCATCGAACACCATGGGCAATTATTCCAACCCTGTGGTCAACAGGGTTTTTTTTTTAAAATACCAGTTGCAGCATTTAAATTATCCACATATAATATACGTAGAGAGTGGTTACCACTGCTGTTCTATGGATAGCAGAGCCAATCTGTTTTAGCTACGCAGTTTAATTTAGCATAGCCTTTTTGCTGTCTTAAATTAGACTGCATAGCTATATGGATAGTGGATCACCAGCTATCCTTAGAGATGAGTAGTAAGACTGAATATTCCTCTCTCACTCCACCCTGACTCTGTACAGATAATGCTAGGGAAGCCTCTAATAATTGTCAGTGTAGCTATATGGCTAGTGCCACTGAAAATCCAGGGATAGAAGAGTTATCCATACAGCCGCATGCCACTGCATTTGGATACCAGTGCAATGCAAAGGTTTGAAGGTGGGGTGTATTATGGGTGTGGTTTGGGTGGTCCTGAAAAGTATCCATGTATGTCCTATTTCGCAATGGAAATGGTTAAAAGATAGAAAGCATATTCATAAATGACCTGGAAAAGGGAATAACGAGTGAGGTTATCAAATTTGCAGGTGACACAAAACAATTTAAAGTTGTTAAAACCCAAGAGGATTGTGGAAAATTGCAAGAGGATCTTGATAAATTGGAAGACTGGGCATCCAAATGGCAGATGAAATTAAATTTAGACAAGTGTGAAGTTGTCTACATTAAATTTGGGGAATTTAATGTAGAAAGTTGAGGAAACTGCTAGGTACTTATGACCTAGATTGGCCACTGTTGGAGACAGGATACTGGGCTTGATGGACCTTGGTCTGACCCAGTATGGCATATCTTATGCTCTTATGACGATTTCCTATCCTTGATATTTATACTTGCTGCAATACATGTGTAAGTAGCACTCAGTTATTTGGACCTAGGCTTTGGAGAAGTTATTGAAGTAGCCATTGTGCTTACCTCTCTGGTAATTAAAAACAATTCCAAAATTCCCAAAATTTGAATTTGTTAGCTTGGCTCTTTCATTGGCTCCCCTTTGATGTTCACTTAGGGGTATGTTTACTAAACTGCGGTAATTGTGAATAACACGCGTTTTGTAACGTTAATGATGTTAACGTTACATAACGCGCGTTATGATGCGCTAACAATCGTAATGCCTCACGGCGCGGTAAAACACCGCAGAAGGTGGAGAGAGCGTGGAGAGAAGGGGTCAATGGGTGGAGAGTGGGCGGGGAGAGGCTTCCAACGCGAATGAAAACCTGCCGTTAAATGCACATTACAGGGGAGAGAAACCATTTCAGTGTCAGCAATGTACAGCCCAGGCAGGGAAACCAAAATAAAGTGGTAAGTGTGATACATGTGCACAGAACCAAAGGGCACAGAAACACTGAAAATGACCCCAACAAACTGGAAAAAAACAATAACCAAGCTGGCCAATAGTGGTATCAATGAGAAACATCAACCCCTCCCCCCCGAGTAAGCTCCATAGAACAGATATAAATCGTGGAAGGGTCTATACTCCGTCCCCATACAAGGTGAATGGGCCCACAGTGAAATAGCGCTGCTCAGGGTTTTCCCCACCATCGCACAGGGTTCCTATGGAATGCACATGTCCCACAACATCAGAGCGGGCATGTCGGAACGGCAACTGGACAGATGCCGGAGAAGGGGATACAGAGGGCCGCAGGCGGCACATGCTGTGGTGGAGCTGGGCCACAGTGCGGACTAGGGTGATGCCTAAGTGGCCCATACGAATGCTGAAACAGCGGAGCAGCCAGACAGAAACTGCTGAAGGCCCAACATGGGCACGAGTGTGTTTCCCAAAGTGTCACAGGGGATAGTACCCAATAGCAACCCCCAAGGGCACGGAACATTGGCAGGCGGGGCTGGGGGGAGCGTGGACGTCTATGCAGGCACCCCTACCCCAGAACCCGCACCATAGGCAGCCGCCTACCTGCACACTGGATGGCCTGAGACTGCACACCACCAGCTCCACCAGCAGAAGGGCATGTCAGCATGGTGGCTGAGGGATACTGGCGGTGGGGGGGGCAGTGGCAGCTGCCCAGAGCAGACAGTGGCCTAGCCCTGTGTAGGTGGGTGCCGTGTACTGCAACAGACGGACCCTGTCTGATGAACAGTCATGGTATCACCAAGGAATGTACAGACTCTGTGGCAACAAGGTGGTGCAGTGCACAAAACCAGTGTATTCAGAAGCAGAGGGTCACAGGTTTAAGTCCCAGCTGTGGTTCCTGCCAACCCAGTCCCCATATTTTACCCACTACTACAACGTGCTAATATAGACAGCACCTTTATTGCAGATGACGTAAACATGCCCAAGACACCCACATTTACCCTACAGAGCACGGACACCATATACATGCACATTACCTAGAGCAGAGTCTCCCAAATGCAGTCCTGGAGGGCCAAACACCATTCCGGTTCCATGCTGCCTCTGATGAAGATGCCTGTGCTGCATTTCTATGCGCCACCCCCATGGTATGCAGATGTATCTCATGCATATTCATGAGGGACAGCATGAAAACCCACACCGCAGGACTGGAGTTGGGAACCTCTGCCGTAGAGCAGCAGCCAACAGGGGCAGACACACCCGCACCCACAGGCCCCATTATCCAAAGCCTCCTGGAGAGGCAGGACTCTGGGCTCTGCGTGCATCTCCCAATACTTGCACTTGCATACCTTAGTAATGCCACCCTAAACCTGGGACTATAGTACACATCTTTAAAGAGGATGCTATGATTACTGGCAGATAGCAATTCCTAGGTTAAGTACAATATTCTGAGTGAGCTGCGTCATAGCAACCTTTCTGATGTCTGTGGAGTGTGCTACAGGTCTTGTGTCTGACAGTGTTTACCAACCTGGGGAGTGACTCCTACAGTATTGCGTACCATAGCCATGCCTGCCCTTTGCCCAGGACTGGTGTGGTGGCCTGGGCTGCCCAACACCTCTATAGTTGCACAATGCTGGCATAGGTGTGGGGAGTGTGTGTCTGTCTATCCAGTGTGTGGTGGCTGCCAACACCCTCCACAGCCCACACTGCTAGCTCTTTTGCCAGTATTGGCCTGCCAATGTGCATAATGAGGAGCAAGGTACTGTGGGTAAAGCCTGGATAGGGTGGCCTGGCCTGGCCGCATCTGCACAGGGCATAGGGCAATGGCTCAGACATTGTAGTGCCCGGTACCACCTGCACGGACAGGGTGGCCATAGCATGTCCTGCTGGGCGGTCACTCTCACCCTGACTGAGCAGTGACCATGGCATGGCTAGGTTCCCCCATAGTGCTATATAGCACTTCTCTCATGATATATATATGGGTTTTCTTTTGGGGCCTAATCACTGACTTATCTGCTTGGTGTGTATGCTGACATCCCCGTTCTGGGTGCATGCAGCTCCTCCAGGACCATGCACTATGGACTAGCTGGCGGACTGTCTGCAGCTAGTATGTGTCTTGCTGGAACACCTTGCAGGGTGCAGCGGCTGGAGGCTTGCTGCTGGAGAATGTCAGATAATGGTGGGGGGCAGCTGAGCATTTTCAGACCTGCTGTCTGTCTGCTACTGCATTACGGATGTGTACCGCTCTGTCTGTTCCCCAGCAGGACTGGGGTTGATGGTCCCCTCTACAGCTACCATTGCAGGGAGGTAGACTGTGGATCTATTGGTGGGTGATCCTATTTCCCACCCTGAGCCCCAGAGGGTGGGTTGTGTTGTGGTACATGGTCTGCCCATGGGTCCATACATCCCCCCTTCACCTACAGCAGGTAACCATGGCACCAACACAGGATATGCACTATTCTGGGTGCATCATCGCCCATAAGGACTAGACATGACCGAGACATACAGCAGGGCACAGATGTGTCTAACGGAACTACCTATCACACACTGATGGGGACCTGCAGCATGGCATAGTTCAGCCATGAATGGTGCTGTGGACCTGGTGCTGAGCGCCCTACCTCAATCTCAGGGTGGGCACAGTACCCGCACAATGTGGCTGTCTGTGTCTACTCTGTGGCAGTACCACACACGGTCTGTTCCCCCTACCTGGCCGAGGTGCTGTGGGGGTGCATACCCAATCTTGGCCCATCTCTCGACTGCTGATTTGCATGTGCAGTGCATCATGGGTACGAGTGGGTTAACCCTATCCTGGTAACCACAGCAGACAGTTTGTGTGGTGATGTGCAGTCCTGCAGCCAGCCAGGGCTTTGTTCACAGCCTTATAAGTTGTCCTATAGTGACATTATAGGGTGCCTTGGCGGACAGTACCCTTTATAATGTGCCCTATGGAGTGTGTTATGGGGTGCCTTATGCAGCACCTTAGGTTACGCCACCGTGAGGGTGTGTTTGCTGGCAGCACAAATTAAAATACATGTCAAATGCCTCAACAATCACTACTTAAATGTAAAGGGTGCTGCCTCAGCCAGCCTTATACATTGGGCCCACTGGGGAATCAAACCCATGACCCCTGTACCATCAGTAAGTGTTGTAACCATTGTGCTACAGCTCTGTTGCTGTGATTGTATGTCTGTGCGCCTTCTTAAGATTAACGCGTGGTAACGTGCCCTGTAGCGCTCGTTCATTTATGGCACCTTGTAGCGCGCGTTCTCGGCGCGTTCTCGGCAACGATGTACCGCCCATGTCTTTATTTGGGGTTTCTGTCTCTAACACGGCTCCTAACATGAATCGCATTAACGCAGTTTAGTAAACATACCCCTTAGAGCCTGATTCTGTCCCGGACGTAGATCTCTTTTGTACTTCAGGGCTAATCCAGAGGTACAAAGGAGATCGCAATTCTGATCCCGTGGGGCATGTCCAGCCCCACGGGATCAGAATTGTGAACAGGCATGTACGTGAAGTCCAGGACTGTGATTCAGTTCTCAGGCATTTATATGGAGCCATGGACATGGCGTCATGTTTCCATGGCACCGTGGCTCCATTTAAAAGCCATGATGCAGCCCGACCCCCGATTTGGTCTCCTAAGACTGGCCCTGGACATACAGGGCCGACATTAGAATCGGCTCTGTATGTCCAGGGCCGGCGCCTGCCCAATCTCCGCCCCTGGGCCGCCTCTTCCCCACCTCTGACTAACTTCCCTGCACAACTGGCGGGGAAGTTAGTCGGAGGCTGCAGCCTGCACGAATAGCGGTTCAGAATAGACTCCTTAGTGAAATCCAGCACTTATATATTTATGTGGTAGCACTTCCACTTGTACATTGTGAAATCTGCCATCTCCACGCATAGATTTTGAGTGTTGCCACTTAGTGTTTCTACATGTATGCTTGTAAAATGGTAGTTCTTGGTGTACATACATGCCATCAAATAAAGGATGTGGTTGAAAACTACAGGCTGGTTAATTTAATGTCAGTGGTGAGTAAATTATTGCAAGTGTTGCTGAAAGAGGACATAGTGAGGTTTCTGGAGTCCAGCAGATTACAGGATCTGAGGCAGCATGGATTCACCAGAGGCAAGTCTTGTCAGACAAATCTGATTGATTTCTTTGACTGGGTGATCAGGGAGCTGGACCGAGGGAGAGCCCTAGATGTGGTGTATTTAGATTTCAGTAAAGCCTTTGACACCGTTCCTCACAGGCGACTTATAAACAAACTGAGCACCCTAGGGATGGACCCTAAATTTACTGCTTGGGTTAGAAATTGGTTGAGTGGGAGGTGACAAAGGGTACAGGTAAATAGAGCTCACTCTGAGAAGAAGGATGTTACCAGTGGTGTGCCCCAGGGATCTGTCCTTGGTCCGATTATTTTTAACATCTTTGTTAGTGATATAGTGGAAGCGCTGTCAGGTAATGTTTGCCTCTTTGCAGATGATACCAAAATCTGCAATAGAGTAGACACCTAGGAAGGTGTAGATAACATGAGGAGGGATCTAGCTAAGCTTGAAGAATGGTCTAGATTTTGGCAGCTGAGATTTAATGTTAAGAAATGCAAGGTCATGCATTTGGGCTGCAGCAATCCAAGGGAGCAATTTAGTATAGGGGGTGAAGTACTTTTGTCCACTAAAGAAGAGCAGGACCTAGGCGTGATTGTGTTTGATGATCTTAAAGTAGCTAAACAGGTAGAAAAAGCAACCACAAAAGCTAGAAGAATGCTTGGGTGCATAGGGAGAGGAATGGCCAGCAGAAGAAAGGAGGTGATATTGCCTCTGTATAAGTCTTTGGTGCGACCTCATTTGGAGTGTTGTGTGCAGTTCTGGAGACCGCACCTTCAAAAGGATGTGAAGAGGATGGAGTCGGTGCAGAGGGTGGCTATTAAAATAGTTAGTGATCTTCATTATAAAGCATATGAGGACAGAGTTAAGGATCTTATTATGTACACCTTAGAGGAAAGGCAAGATAGAGGTGATATAATTGAGATGTTTAAATACCTCCATGGCATAAATGCACAGGAGGAGAGCCTCTTTTGATTGAAAGCAAATTCTGCTACAAGGGGACATAGGATGAGGGTGAAAGAGAATGGACTCTGGAGTAATATGAGGAAATATTTTTTTATGAAAATAGTGGTATATCCATGGAATAGTCTCCCAGTGGAGGTGGTAGATTCGAGGACAGTGTCTGAGTTCAAAAAGACATGAGACAAACATAGAGGATCTCTAAAGGAAAAAAGGGGACTGTTGTAGTGGTTGATATGGAGGGGCAGACTAGATGGGCCATCTGGTCTTTTTCTGCTGCCATGTTTCTATATTGTATGGTTTTCTCTTGCTCTTATAGATATTTTACAAAAGGCTTCACATTTAGTGTGCCTGTGCAAAATCAGGCTTAGCATATGCTAGCTCTTGGAGTTGATTTGCTTACAGAAAGCAAATCCTTGCAGATGTTTAAATTCTGGCAGAGGTTTTGCTATACTGTTAATTTTAGTATCCCTAGTACAGACTTTCTATACTACCTTTAAGAATATCTGAAAAAATCAGAACACACAATGGGACAATTTTACTTTTCGACAATTGGTATTGGATGATCTGGCACTGATGGAAACGAAGTATCATAATCAGCCGAAGAATTTATCTTCTGCAGATTTTGCAGCATTACAGGAATTGACAAATATGTCTCATATTGTGATTAAACGTGCAGATAAAGGAGGAGCGGTGGTGATTCTTAATACCATTGATTATGAAAATGAGGTCTGGCGACAACTAAATAATGCTAGTCATTATAAAATTTTGACGAATGATCCTACTGAGGTCTTACAAGCACGTATTTTGGCAATTACTACCGCAGCCTATGAAAAGGGCCAATTGACGAATAAAGAAAAATTATTTTTGACTTTACAGTACCCTAAGATACCAGTTTTTTACATTTTACCTAAAATTCATAAGAGTATGATATCCCTCCCTGGTCATCCTATTTTATCAAGCAATGATTCATTATTTGAACGGGTAGGAATATTTTTGGATTCTTTTTTGAAAGATGAAGTTTTCAAAATTCGCTCTTATGTGAGAGACACTACTCATTTTTTGCAACTTTTGGAAGATGAGTGTTTAGTTGAACAGGTGTCATTTATGGTGAGTCTGGATGTGGCGGCCCTGTATACTTCTATTCCCCAAGATGAGGCTTTGAAGATTTTACAGCAGGTCTGGAATGCTCGTGAACAGTCATGTCGAGTACCTACTTCTTTATTGATGATCTTAGCTGATTTAGCGTTAAGAGAGAACTATTTCCTGTATAAAGATACTTTTTTCCAGCAAGTATCGGGAACAGCGATGGGTGCTACTTTTGCATCTTCTTTGGCTAATCTGTTTATGAGTAATTATGAAGATTGTTTTGTTTATTCATCTCAATATAATCGATTTATTGTACGCTGGTATAGGTATATCGATGACATTTTTCTTTTATGGAGGGGCACTAAGACATCTTTGGAAGAATTTTTTGCTTATTTGAACGTTTGTCACTATTCCATTAAATATGACATTAATATCGAAGTGAATGAAATCCATTTTTTGGACGTGAAGGTCTTTAAACAGCGTGACCGTTTTGTTACTACACTGTATTCTAAACTGACGGATAGAAATACTTTATTGCATTTCTCCAGTTTTCACCCTCCACATTTGAAGCGGAGTTTACCTTACTTGCAATTGTTGAGATGTCGACGGATATGTTCTACAGATGATGAGTTTAAACATCAAGCTAAAAGAATGATGTGTAAATTTTTAGAACGTGGTTATCCTTCTGAGGTTTTGCATCAGGCATATATAAGAGCTAAGCATAATCATCGGGAGTGGCTGCTTCATCCTGCCAGTAAGGTGTCTACTAGGGATTCTTTGCCAACTGTTACCTGTGTTTTACCTTTTTCAAGCTTGTCCTCTCGGATTGCATCAATGATTCGGAAGCATTGGAGTCTCATTAATCGTCACCCTAAGCTCTCCACATGTGCTCTGCGGATGGCATACAGCCGTGGTCGTAATTTTCGAGATCGTTTATGTCCCGCTGTATTGCAATGTGACACTATAATTCCAGCGTCTACACCTGGCCATTTGGCATGTCAACACTGCTCCTACTGTAGCATTATGAGTATGTCTATTTGCAAGAAATATCGACGGAGAGTAAAAAATTTGACTATAACTACAACATGTAGTACAGACTATGTAGTGTATGCAATATGGTGTGAATGCCAGTTATTTTATGTCAGAAAGACTACAAGGGCTTTGAGGACGAGGATGGCTGAGCATAAATACAGTTTAAAGAAGGCACGACTTGATACTCCATTAGTTCAACATTGTGTGGACCAGTGTCATCAGTTTGAGGACCTTCGTTGTACTGTGTTAGAATATGTGCCTTTTAATCTTCGGCGGGGAGATCGTAAGAAATTACTTTTGCAGAAGGAGCAACGTTGGATTTTTGTATTAGATACGCTGCATCCTGGTGGTCTAAATGACCGCTTGGAATGGGCTTTATTTTTTTGAAGTGTTTGGTTAAGGGGATTATTCACTGTGCAGTTCCAATTGTTTTGTGATTGTTAGGATATGTGGCTTTAAGATGACGTCATGATTTAGGGAAGTCATGATTGGTGGTTGTTCAAGATATCTGACGCATCACACGCCGACTTCAGGTTAGCGGGAAATTCTGAGAAGCCATTGTGCAGTGTTTACTTTTATACGACATAGCTCCTAATGAAGCCGATAGACGGCGAAACGAAAGCTTTAGTAGAGCAGTGGTCGTTTGATGATGAATGGTAGTGCTGCTAATCGATGTGAAGTTTATTTCCCGCGTTGGAGGTTGGAGTAGACCCCTTGTACTACGCGTCCGTTTGGAGGGCAGAGAACCCAGTTGGCTGCAAGACTTCAGTTATGAGATAAGTTTTTCGAATACTTTTTTGGTGTTATTGAGTGAGTTTTTTCAGTTTTTGATTTATTCTTGCAGGTGTTACATCCGGGTTGTCTCGGCTGCGTTCAGCCCTGTTAGTACCTTGTGTGTACTTATATCACAGACACATTTTATCAGTAGATTGTTTAAGATGTGGTTGCTTGTGAATGTTGTGTGAATGTGTATATGTCTCTTTTTAGATTTAGATACATTTATCCCATTGGTTAATTAGTGGTTGTTTGAAAATTTGTAAGATTTTTGTGACTTTAGGAATTTGGAGGAGGCTTGACCGGTGATGTAAGCGTCTATCAATACCCTATGGTGAACTTCACTAAATGAGGGGTTGTGCTATCTGAGGTCATAATGCTTGGAATTGATTTTTTTGATATTGGTATTTATGTAAAATAAAATATTTAGAGCGTTATATAGAGAGATTTTTTTTCCTTTTTGGTTCTTTCATAGGCTCTCGACAGCTGTTGTGTGTGTTGTTACAATTTTGATTAGCCATGTCATCTCATTGTGCATAGATACCTTCAGCCACTGTAAACTGCAGCCATTTTTGAAAGGTTGTTACTTTTTGCAAATTAGCAACACAAACAACATGGGCTAAAATTACCTGAATGCTTTTCACCTGCTATTTGCACAGGTGACTGAAAAGATTAAAATAGCATTGCTGCCTTAGTTTTCAGACAAAAACACACCCACAGAATCAAGAATTCATATGTGAGTTATAAATAGACACATAAAGGCACATTTTACAAAGCATGTCCAAGTGCATTCTGGAGCATCTAGGCCAGAGCATTAGAAAAAAAGCCAGTCATGTCCAACTTCAGTCAAAATTTCACAAATGTGGATGCACCCGATATGGATGTCTGTGGGGGCTTCCACATAGGCATCCCCATCATAATATCAAAACGAGGAGATGTCTAAGAGATGATCAGTAGTTGTGCAAACACAAAACACTTGTATCAATTACACCAAAAAATAACATTGTGATTTGTGGAGTGTACTGAGGATAGTAGAACGCCATCTTCCCTACACCCTCCAGATATTTTCAGGCCCAAATGAGCATTTTCCTGATGCGTATTTATGCCTGGAGCAGTTCTAAAATTGGCTGAGGTTGCAGATATCACCAAGGTTTCTGAAATTGATCGGGGACATCTACAATCATCTCCCTGCCCCCGCCACACCTCTGGCACACCCTCCCCACCCACGCCTACTTGGGTGTCCCCGCAGTGGAGACGTCTTAAACAGCCATTTGTAAAATAGCTCCAGGGCGTCTCAGTGATTTGGATGTCCACATGCAAGTTTTTGGACATCCAGATCACATCTAAGCCTTGTAAAATTACCCTCTTAGTTACGCACCGCACATGCTATCAGCATTGTTCCCGTGAGGCTGTACGGGATTTCTCTATCCTCACTGCACCTCCCCGTACCAGCAGCAGAATAGCAGAAGACTCCCACACAGCTTCATGGGAATGCTAGCTTTTAAACGGGCAGAGGAAGATACATTTTTCAGTCAACCCCTTTTACCTGGATAAATGTCTTTCAAAATGATTTATTTATAAAGCGGAGGAAAACCATAGCCACACCAAAGATTTCTTCAGTCGTTTTCCTGTCGGACCCAATAATAAAATGACTGTTTGAGGAAATCTTTGGTGTGGTTGTGGTTTTCCTCTTCTTTACAGCTGGACCTGGTCTTCTTGAGGAGAGAATTCCCTCTTCTCTCCTTCTGTTTGGAATGATCTATTTATTACAAAATTGATGACATGCTTTACTGCGATGACATTCATATATGGTATGGAGCAAGATCACTGGGGGAACAGACTCTTCTGCTTTCAAATTTGGAGAGTGCTGTGGGGGAGGGAGGTATTTGAGGGGGGACAATTTTATGTTTTCCATAGGAAATGCATTGAGACATGAGCCAAGGCTAGACAGACCTCTGCTCCTTCTACATGCTGTTATTGAACTGCTCAGGAGTTTTAAGATTATATGAATAATATCTCAATGGAAGCAAATATGGTTCTTTTGACCTGCAGAGCTATATAAATGATAAGCAGTAGTAGTAGTATCTTGAGATAATCAGGTTTTGCCAAATAATATCTCACATAAAAATGAGTAATTGAAAATATTCTGATATTCTTTCAATTCAAAAAATATATATAGAGGATGTGCAGGAGGCAAGATCACCAGAAATATCCCCACACCATTGGCTCCACCCACAGTTTCTACCTGAAAAGATTATTTAATCATACACATACACACCTTTTTTTGTCCTTCTGGACCCCTTACACCCAAATATATTTATTTCTGCCTCAGGCTGTATTGTCTCCAAGGTGATACATAGAGGCAGATTTCACAAAATCCATGTCCGGCCCGTGAACACTTTAAAATCGGAAATGGACACAATTGCATGCTAATACCACATCTGTGGGTATGGACGCGCCCGTGTTTATGGAATCGTCATGTAGACGTGTCAGGTGTGGCACATCCAACATGCTGTTCCGTCGGCCCTTTTACAGTTTTCAGCCTGGATTTGAAAAGGGACAAAAAAGGTGCCTGATGTACAGAATTAAGTAGTTTGTTCCAAGCATGAGGTGCAGCAAGGTGAAAGGAGCGAAGTCTGGAGTTAGCAGTAGAAGAGAAGGGCACAGATAGAAGCAATTTGCCAGAAAAGCGGAGTTCCCAAGGAGGGGTGTAGGGAGAGATAAGAGAGGAAAGGTAGTGAGGAGCTGCAGAGTAACTGTACTTATAGGTCAACAGGAGACGTTTGAACTGGATGTGGAAATGGATAGGGAGCCAATGAAGTGACTTGAGAAGAGGGGTAATATGAGGCTGGTGGAAGATTAGCCGCGCAGCAGAGTGTTGAACAGATTGAAGGGGAGAGAGATGATTCAGAGGGAGACTAGCAAGGAGTAGGTTAAAATAGTCTAGACAGGAGGTGACTAAGGAGTGGATAAGTGTCTTAGTAGTATGTTCAGAAAGGAAATACCAACCTCAGAAAAACTGAGATTAACTTTTCAATTCCACAAAGGATGCATTTTATTGCTGGGTGACATAACTATGCTCTTCTAATGCCTATGGCTGTCTGGCTATGGCATCTGTTTCCATAGTAACATAGTATATGACGGCAGATAAAGGCAATCATGGTCCATCTAGTTTGCCCAACAAGGTGTCAAGAGTAGGTGCACCTGCCGCTCCATGCAGGTCACGCCTCCCCATGACTTTATTTAGGGGTATACCACCACTCCGTGTAGGCCCCCCCTATTTGTTGAGATATAAGAGTTAGTTATGTTTATTTTGATTGTATCTTATTTAATTATTTAACAGCTTTTTTATACCGCTTTATTATTTCAATCAAAGCGGTTTACATTGTAACTTAAACTTGGTAAATGTACATTAAACAGGGACATTGATAACTTGATAATCTTGATGATATAAAGGGATCCACTGTGTCTGTCCAATGCCAATTTGAATTCTGTCACTGTATTTGCCCCCACCACCTCCATTGGGAGGGCATTCCAAGCATCCACCACCCTTCCCCGTCTTTGGAAGAGGTTTGTTTGTTCATTAATACTCTTTAAGTATTTAAAGGTCTGAATCATATCTCCCCTGTTCCTCCTCTCCTCCAGAGTGTATATATTTAGGTCTTGAAGTCTCTTCTCATAAGTCTTCTGACACAGGCTCCAAATCATTTTGGTCGCTTCCAGCCTTTTTATGTCCTTTGCAAGATATGGTCTCCAAAACTGGACACAATATTCCAAGTGAGGTCTCACCAGTGACTTGTACAGTGGCATTAGTACCTCTTCCTTTCTGCTGGTAATTCCTCTCTGTATACAACCCAGCAACCTTCTGACTTTTGCCACCACCTTGCACACTCTTTCGTCACCTTGACATCCTCAGAAACAATCACTCCGAGGTTCTTCTCCTAGTCCATGCACACCAACCTCTCACCCCCTATCGCATACAATTCCCTTGGATTTCTGCTTCCCAAGTGTATGACACTGCACTTCTTTACATTAAATCTTAACTGCTAAGCATTAGACCATTTTTCCAGCATTTGTAGATCTTTCTTCATGTTATCCACTCCCTCAGGGGAGTCCACTCTGTTGCAAATTTTCGTGTCATCTGCAAAAAGGCAGACTTTTCCATTCAGTCCTTCAGCAATATCACTCACAAATACATTGAACAGTACTGGTCCCAGGACCTAACCCTGGGACACATCATACTCACCTTCCTTTCATCTGAGTGAATTCTGTTTACCGTCACCTTCTGTCTTCTGTGAGTCAACCAATTCACATATCTAGGTACTGGCATTCATCACAGCAGCTCCCTACACAGGGTTACGCCTGTCCCACACAATGCCCACTCTCTGTCCTGGCTTATGTTGGTCTGTATAAATCTGCTGTCTGTGGGGCAACCCTGCCTGCCTTCCCACAGTCCGTTTTGTGGCACTACTCCCCTGGTCAGGCCTGTGTGGGAATGGGAGGGCGGATGCCTGTGCCGTCATAGCAAGTAGCCACCCTTCAGATATATCATTAATTTTGCAGCTTGCAAAGATCCTGGACTGAGTAAAGCTGTAATCCGCATGGCACAATCTGGGGAATATTGGCACAATAGCTGTCAGGTCTCCCATTGCCTGGCACAGCTGATGTATGGATGCCCTATCACAGTGGCACCTGGCGTCACTGCAGTCATTCATAAAGTCCAGGAATTATAGATCAGCACACTGGATCCACCACCCTCAAACCACACACACAGACTTTCACTTGCAGGAATGAATTGTAGAACATAGTAACATAGTAATATAGTAAATGACGGCAGATAAAGACCAGTATGGTCCATCTAGTCTGCCCAGTACGATGCCAAGCGTAGGTACACCTGCCGCTCCATGCAGGCCCCCCTCCCCATGTCTTTGTCCAGGGGTGATCCTGCCACTCCATGTAGGATACCCCTATTTGTTAAGGAATTAGATGGTTCAGATTATTTTGATATTTTCTTGTTGCTGTAAAGGGATCCACTGTGTCTGTCCCATGCCCTTTTGACCTCTGTCATCGTATTTGCCCCCACCACTTCCATTGGGAGCACATTCCAAGCATCCACCACCCTTTCAGTGAAAAAGTATTTCCTGACATTGCCTTTCAATTTACCACCTTGTAACTTCATGTTATGCCCTCTAGTTTTGCAGCTTCTCCGTCTTTATTTCTCTTTAAGTATTTAAAGGTCTGAATCATATCTCCCCTATCCCTCCTCTCCTCCAAAGTGTACATATTTAGGTCTTCAAGTCTCTTCTCATAAGGCTTCTGATGCAGGCTCCAAATCATTTTGGTCGCCTTCCTCTGAACCGTTTCCAGTCTTTTTACATCCTTTGCAAAATGGTCTCCAAAACTGAACACAGTTCAGTTTGCAATTCCAAGTGAGGCCTCACCGGTGACTTGTACAGTGCCATAAGTACCTCTTCCTTTCTGCTGGTAATACCTCTTCATATGCAGCCCAACATCCTCCTGGCTTTTGCCAACACCTTGTCGCACTGTTTTGCCACCTTGAGATCTTCAGAAATAATCACACCAAGGTCTTTCTCCTGATCCGTACACACCAATCTCTCGCCCCCTATCACGTACATTTCCCTTTGAATTTCTGCTTCCCAAGTGCATGACTCTGCACTTCTTCGCATTAAATCTTAATTGCCAAGCATTAGACCATTCTTCCAGCTTCTGTAGATCATTCCTCATATTAGCCACTCCCTCAGATTTTCGTGTCATCTGCAAAAAGACAGACTTTTCCATACAGTCCTTCAGCAATATCACTCACAAATACATTGAACAGTGCCGGGCCCAGGACCGACCCTGGGGCATCCCGCTAATCAACTTCCCTTCATCCGAGTGAGCTCCATTTACCAGCACTCTCTGTCGTCTGTCAGTCAACCAATTTCTGATCCAATTTATCATCTTGGGATCTATCCCCAAGCTACTGAGTTTATTGATAAGCCTCCTATGTGGAACAGTATCAAAGGCTTTGCTGAAATCCAGGTAGATGACATCCATCACATGCCCCTGATCTAGCTCCCTGGTCACCCAGTCAAAGAACTCAATCAGATTTGTTTGGCAAGATCGTCCTTCAGTAAAACCATGTTGCCATGGATCTTGCAACCTGTTGGCTTTTAGACAGTTCACAATTCACTCTTTCAGGAGCGCCTCCATTACTTTTCCCGCCACTGAGGTAAGGTTCACAGGCCTTTAGTTTGACACTTCTTCCCTGTCACCACTTTTGTGTAGAGGTACGACATCAGCCATTCTCCAGTCCTGAGGAACTACTCCTGTTTCCAAGGATCTGTTGAAAAAATCCTTTAATGGCCCTGCAAGAACCTCTCTGAGCTCTTTCAGTATCCTGGGATGTATCTCATCCAGTCCCATGGCCTTGTCCACTTTCAGTTTTTCAAGTTGTTCTAACACATCATCTTCTGTGAATGGTGTGGTATCTACTTCATTCCCAGTTTTATATTTGGGAGTCACAGGTGGTCCTTCTCCAGGACTTTCCTTAGTAAAAACAGAACAGAAGTATTCATTTAGCAATTTCGCTTTTTCAATGTCACTTTCCACGAGTGCGTTCCCAGCACTTATGAGTCCTGCAATTCCACCTCCGATCTTCTTCCTTTCCCCAATATACCTGAAGAAAGTTTTGTCGCCACTTCACATCTTTAGCTATCTTTTCCTCTGCCTTTGATTTTGCTATCCTTATTTCTCTCTTTGTCTCTTTGAGTTTGATCCTGTATTCATTTCTGCGTTCCTTTGTTTGCAAGCTTTTGAATTTTGCGAAAGCTGTGTTTTTTGCCTTTATTTGAGCAGCCACTTCTTTCGAAAACCAAATAGGTTTTCTTCTCCTCTTGTTTTTGTTTACTTTTCTTACATATTTATCTGTTGCCCCTTTTATTGCCACCTTTAGTTTAGCCCATTGAAATTCCACTTCCCTTATCTCCTTCCACCCTGTCAGCTCCTCCTTAGGTACTTGGCCATTTTATTGAAGTCTGTGTTTTTGAAGTTTAGGACCTTGAGCTTGCTATGATTGGCCTGTACCATGGCTTTTATCTCAAACCACACCGTGTGATGATCGCTGCTGCTCACAGGGGCACCCACAAAGACATTCGACACGCTATCACCGTTGGTGAGCACTAAATCCAGCGTTGAGCTTTCCCTAGTTGGTTCCATCACCACTTGTCTAAGTAATGCGTCTTGGAGATCATCCACAAATTTTTTGCTTCTTTCCAGATTTGCAGAAGGAGTAATCCAATCTACATCAGGTAGATTAAAGTCACCCAATATGATCGCTTCTCCCTTTGTGGCTATCTTGGCAATATCTATAATCAATTCGTTATCTATCTCTTCAGTTTGTGTCGGAGGTCTGTATACTACAGCAGTATGGATGACAGTGCCATCTCCTCTTTACAACACAATACAGAGCGCTTCTTCTTTTCCGCATGCCCCCTGCATTTCAGTAGCTTTAATATTGCCCTTGACATACAAGGCTACTCCTCCTCCTCTAAGTGTCTCTGGCCAGTAGGCTGTTCCTGAACTGGGGCCCCTACAGATATCTGCTCCAAGGCTACACAGGAAAGCAGTCAGTCTGAATATCCCCAAACCTAATGTATAGCCACAGTTAACCTTATATTTTGGGCAAGTCACTTTACCCTCCATTGCCTCGGAAGAAAAAGCTGGCAATCTACTTCCGGTGATACATTGCCAAGAAAATCCAGAGGTAGCTGGGTCGCTATGAGTCAACACTGACTTGATGGCACTAAAAAAAAAAACACCTTATATTGGCGATATCCCCAAAAAACAACACTTAAACTCTATATTGGTAGCTAGAAACCAGCAGAGATAATAAAGAAAATTATAGTCTTAGCTTTTGGCTTTCTGAGCACTCCAAAGCACATGCAGTCTGCCTTAGACCGGTATTGTGTGTCCAGGTGTGAGATGGACTCACAGCAGAAAATTTTCTAAGTACTAGCCTTATTCCATGTCTCCAGCAGGAATAACAGGCACATCTGTGGGAAAGTTGGAAAATGTACATGGGCCTTTCCTGAATACACTATACACATCTCTACAGCAAACCATGCCCCCATTCTGCCCCTCCCTGGCATGTTGTGACATCCCCATGCAAGAGAGATAAACTTGTGCGGGCACCATGTACCTGAATATGTTCGTAGACATTTTCAGCACATAAACAGAGAATATCTGACATACAAACTCTTATTCAGGTTCTGGAATGACCGCCACCATAGTTACAGCCATACAGCTACAACTATAGGCTATAGAATTTATCACTATTTCTTTTCCTCTTATTTACAAAATGGAATATCTACCATCAAAAACTTCTGGTGTTTTACTCCATCACCTGTCCAACAGAAGGAGATTTGAATATTTAAATCTAATAGCTACTTCTTTCATTTTCAAAGGGACAGTGCATTCTTTTCTGCAAGAGCTTCATTTCATTTCATAGTTTGCCTGTTTTCAAAACAGCATCCACGTAACTTACAGATTGAAATGAACAAAATGCAATCATATAACAAGTCCCTACTTCCTAAAAAACATCTGGATCAGAAAAAACACCTACACTACCCTTCACGAAAGTGCTAATATTTCACTCCCCTTAGAATATTCAGATCATTAGTGCTTCGCCCTCATACACACTTCCTGTATCTAAGCACACCTAGATCCGTGCTATTTACTTCTCCATCTCCCAAGACACATTGCATCTTCTGTCACATCTCACTATTCATTTCCTTCACACTACACACAGTACTACACTCCACTGTCCTATACAAACTGACACTGAATAACAGCTATACTTTATAGTAAAGATTTCATAACAGTGAAAAATATATAGCATTCTTTTGTTTTCTGGGCCCTTTTTTTATGGCTGGTTAAGGTACTGCCGCTTTGGAAGGGGACCCCTAGAACAAGCTGCAACCACTCATGAAAATGAAGCAAACAAATAAGCAGAAATGTTACCTAACGCAAAAAGCATGCAGTCCTGAAGGCCTGTCACATAGTACACATAAAGTTACACTCAGCTGGAGCAAAGCTTTCTTGCATTTTGTAATGTCTTTTGCCATCATCACCTGCATAGTGCAGCCTTCCCAGGGAGCTTGTGCAGGCAAAGACAGTAACAGAGTTCAAGAAAGCATGGGATAAGCACAGAAGATCCCTAGTTGTGAAGACGTGAAGGAAAAGCCAGAGATCAACTGGGATTTATGGCACTGCACCAAAAATAGATTTCGCAAATTGGATGGACTTACCGTCAGTCAGATTCTGTTCCTTATGGCCCTCCTGTACAGGGTTCGCACAGCAGCCTATGAAAGAGGAAGAAAAGATAGTGGGAGCTCTTTTTCAACATGCTAATTTTAAACACCTCTGTCAATCAATGCATACTCATATACTTTGCCATGCAAACATGCAGTATAGTAGCAAATGAAAGTAGCCATTGGCTGGCAAAACACCACCTACCACAGCTCTCGTCTCTGACTAAGGCACTCATTGAGCTCTTCTGAATTGTTTGGGTACCCTTGAGTTCATCAACTGCCTGGGCTGCCCAGGAACAGAGTATCCTAATTTGAACCTAGGGTAAGAACATTATAAAATGAAAGTTTGCGGGGGGCGGAGCCCGATGTCCAGCGGGATGGTCGCATAACGCTGAGGCTCCCGAGAGGCCTACTCAGAATCCTGAATTAACACCGGACATACTTGAACTTCTGCTCTGATCTTGCCGGGGCACATTGGTGAGATGGCGGGGACCAAACCCACGCGCCTGGAATTTGGATCTCCAGCGGCTTCTCACGGCAAACGCTCCAAAACTGAACCCCCGTCCCCGCAGAAGGGGCTGGCTTTGCGCGAGGGCCCCGAAATGCAGCAGGAAATCCTCGCAGAGATTAGAGGGGTTAAGGACCTCGTGCAGTCAAACGGTGAAGCACTCCGAGCGCTGCGGGAAGATCTTGGTGTACTGCAAGGCAGGCTAGAGGGGCTCTCTTCGCGTCAGGACAAAATGGAGAGCATATTAGAATCCCATGCGGCCCGGTTGTCCAAACTCGACAAAGTTGAACGTCAGGTACGGGCCTTGCAGAAAGAAGTGGAAGATGGCAATAATAGAGCGCGCCGCAACAACCTACGACTCGTGGGCATACCGGAGGGAGCGGAATCGGGAGACATGAAAGAGTTTTTATGTAAAATCCTCCCTTCCCTGTTCCAAATCACCTTTACCAAAGAATTGGAGATCGATCGCGCTCATCGTGTACCCACAAACATAACGCTCAACAGGCAGACCCCGCGGCCTATCATCTTTCGACTTTTGAGATATCAACATGTGGAGCAAATTCTCAGTGCCTCTCGGGCAAAGGGCCATATGGAGTTTGAGAGCCACAAGATCTCCTTCTATCCTGACTTGGCTAAACCCACGGTCGACCGCCGAAAGCGCTTTCTGGAATTCCGGCCGAGGCTTCAACAACTACAAGCACGCTATGGCCTGATGTATCCGGCCAAGCTCCGAGTCACGCTTCACAATCAGACAAGAACATTTGAGGACCCTGATCTACTAGCGGAGTTTTTGGATTCTAAAGAAGCCGACTTGATGCGCTGACTTCCAGAATATTCCTGCAAGTATTCTCATATCCGCTGTACCTGCCATATTGGATTTGCCGCGGCTCAGCAAAGAGTCTGGCGAGGGCGGTTTGTTGCCTTATTTTTGATTATATCTGTGACCCGACTCCATCTACCCACAGTAGCCTCGATGAGTATCAGAGACAGTGTTAATTATGGACTCTGGTGTTTCTTTTCTTTTTTCATGTCTCTATCTTCCTCTCTAGGGCCTCCTCCCGCAGACATATGGTCGCCATATTCATTGGGGGTTTTGCTTCTTCTCTAAGTTACTTTGGTACATACTTTTCAATATGGGGTGTATTAGCCAGCATACTCGGTGATTATGTCATTGTTGTACAGATTCTGATTATGTTGTATGTTTTCAAGCGCCCTTACCTAAAATGTCTTTTACCGATTGATGGCACCATGTAAGGTTTTCTCATTGAACGTAAAAGGAATCAATAATCCGATAAAACGGAAGAAAATCCTAAGCTATCTAAGTCATGAAGCTGCGGACCTGATTTTCCTCCAAGAAACGCATTTAAATTCGAAGGAAACTCTTAAACTCAATATTAAACCTTACATGGTGGCCGCCTATTCCCCAGCCGTTTCTAAGAAATGTGGGGTTGCCATACTGGTTAGGAAATCTCTGCATGCTACTATTATTGCGACTAGCTCAGATACAGCAGGTAGATGGTCCAGAGTTCACCTCAAGATAGGTAGCCTTGAAGTTACATGTATATGCCTTTATGCTCCTAATGTGGATGACCCTGCCTTTTTTGCTACCATTGCTCAGGTTGCGCAAGCCTCTGCTAATACTTCATTGATAATAGGGGGGGATTTCAATTTAGTTCTTGATCCCCTGATTGACAAACAGCCGCCTAGGACAAGTGGTCCCCCAAGAGTCACGCCACGCTTACCTCTTTGATCAAAGATCTTGCTTTAGTTGATCTATGGAGGTTACTACACCCCAATGAGCTTGACTTTACCTTCTTCTCTTCCCCTCACAAATCCCAGTCTCGCATAGATTTCTTTCTAATATCAAAACTGTTAGTTCCTCAGGTGGACACTGCAAAGATTCACTCCCAACATATTTCAGATCATGCTGCTATTTCTTTTCAATTACACACTACTGCACCCCAAGGGAACTCGGGGGCCTGGTTCTTTGATAGAGCCCTGTTAACTCAGCCAGAGTTCCAGTTAGAAATTCGAGCAGCCATACAGGATTACTTCCGTTTTAATTTACCCCAGGATACTGCGAATTGGGCTTGGTGGGAGGGTTTCAAAGCACTAGCTATCAAATCCGCCTGCGGAAACAACGCAAACAGCAGCTACTCATACTAGACCAACAAATCAAAGCAGGCGAACGAGTTCTAACTTCACGTACTGATCCATGTGTCTTAATTCGCTTACAGCGTCTCCGTTTTCAATATAATGCAATCCTCTCAACTGCAGCTTCTAAGAGTATTGAGCTTCAACGAGGGACATACTATCGTGAAAACAATCGAGCCGGTCGACTTTTAGCCAACGCCTTGAAAGGTCAAAAAGAAGCCAAACGCGTAGCGGCCCTTCGAGCCCCACAGGGAGGGGGCATATTGACCACAGACTCCGATATTGTAGAACTCTTTCGGGATTTCTATACCCGCCTATATCAATCTGAATGTGAGTTCTCATCAGAGACCTTCGAGCGATTGTTTTCTGGTATTCAGCGGCCGACCCTCTCTGAAGCTGATAGGGATGCGCTGGATGAACCCTTCTCTACTTCAGAGATCCAATCTGCCCTAAAACGAACAGCCTCGGGTCGAGCCGCAGGGCCTGATGGTCTCCCGACCGAATTCTACAGAACGTTCAGTGCAGATTTAGTTCCCTACTTAAAACTCTATTTTACTGCCCTTGCGGTAGATACATCCTCTTTGGGATCCTTTTCTGCAGCTAATGTGGTAGTATTTGAGAAAGAAGGCAGAGACCCGCTGCTAACCGCCAACTACCGTCCAATCTCCCTACTTAATGCCGATTATAAGGTCTTCGCAACGATCTTGGCCACCCGGCTATCTGACAGGATGGCCACCCTAATCCATCCCGACCAATGCGGTTTTATACCCGGCCGATCCACCGCTGACAATGCTCGGACCTTGTGCCATGTGCTATCCAGTGCTGCCAATCTAGATCACCCATGGGTGGGTCTTTCCCTAGATGCTGAAAAAGCCTTTGATCGCCTAGAATGGCCCTTCTTATTTGCAGTTCTCCGATGGTATGGCTTTGGGGAGGGCTTCCTCCGATACCTCCAAGTCATGTATACTCAACCCGTCGCCAGTATTTGTGTAAATGCCATTAAGTCTCAGCCTTTTAATCTCCAAAGAGGCACGCGTCAAGGTTGCCCCCTATCACCAATGCTCTTTGATCTAGCTCTTGAACCCCTTGCCCTCCTTATTAGACAGTCCGCACGTATTCGAGGTGTCCCCTTCAGTCACAGAGAGATTAAATACTTAGCTGGACCGATGCCGTGGAGGAGTTCAAATTGCCCAATAATCACACTTCCTCGGTGCATCCTACAATACACTCTGAGGAAGAGCTGAGAAGCGGTTGTGCGGCTTGAAACATTACTAGTGTCGCGTGAACCTTGTGGTGAAAATTTTGGAGGAGTTTGAGCCAGCAAGGAGGAGTTTGTTCTAGGCTGATGAGTCTTCTTTAAGAGTGTATTGTAGGATGCACCGAGGAAGTGTGATTATTGGGCAATTATTGGGCAATTTGAACTCCTCCACGGCATCGGTCCAGCTAAGTATTTTCTCCCTATATTTTGATTAATAGCAGGGAGAGGGACTGAGATTTTAATGGATATCACTGTTTATGTCCTAACAAGATAAATTTGAGATTTAAATATTTTAAAAGGACACTGATATTGACAGCAACAAGTGTTGTTTCGTCTGGTTAAAGACCGGATCACGGTAGTTTAAAATGATTAAAATGGAGGGCTCACTTCGAGAGAAGGAAGGTTTCTTTTCACGGTGAGCGATCCGACAAAAAATACATAAATTGCTTCACATAGGTATTCTTATAGAAGATAATTTAGGGGATTTTTTGTAGTTCTGGTATACTGAATAGGTAGGGGAAATCAAGACAATTTTTGGATTTGTTGGGGTTGATTTCCGTGGGTGTATAGTTGGAAGCTTTCTAGGAAATGGCACAGACATTTGCAAAGAACAAGGGTACAAACCCGAACACTTAAAACCAAACAAGATAGATACTTGCAAGCAAATCAGAGCATATCAGAGGCAAGAGGAATGTGCATAGGGTAAAATAGGTGGAGATTAAGAAAATTGATTTGAATTAATAACACCATTAACTCTTATTTTACAACAAGCAATCTATTGTTTGTATTTTTTCTTGCTCACCTCTTTCCTCCTTTGACTTGGTAAAGTCGGAAAATGTTTTATGAGTTGTTTTGGACTCTAAAAAGCATTGTTTGCCTTCTTTACCGAATTTTGTTACAATTTTCCATTTTAGGGGGTGGGGGGGGGGAGGGGAGAGGAGTTGCCTGATAGTTTCCTTCTGCTTCGTTACACTTTCAGCTCTTACCAAGACCAGAGCTGGGACCTTGTGCCAAGATCCTTCAGTTACAACTACTCAAATGTCTTCCTAAGCTTTAGATTCCTTCTCAACTCCTCTGCAAGTCAGCATGCACCACTGAGCCACTGGACTGGCCCTTGACATCTTTCAACAAAAGAATGCATAATCTAACCTTGAGATACCCATAAAGCATGGAATACGTGGAAACAACATTAAAAAAGCATATCAACATTTCCGAAAAGGATGAAGGAAAAATAAAAATAAACGCAACAGCCAAGATTTATCCTTCAGTCTTTAATCCAGTTCTAGTCTCCATTCATTTCTGAGCATTGACTTACTGGTGCCCTTTGGCTACGAATACCTTCCTCCTCCCTTTCAATTTTACTTTCTCCGCCCGAGTGTTGGACTTAGTGCTGCAACCTTGCATCTATCCCTAAATGTAAACATTCAAGACATTGCCCAAGTGTTTGGATAAATTCAAGGTGTACCTCATAGAATTAAACCTCAATTTTTTTTCAAAAGAGCCTTCTCGTGTTTTCATTATTTTGTGTGCAGAAAGACTCTGGCACAGTGACAATAATAATAATATAAAAAAAGGATGTTTTATCATGGGTCTGACATACAGATGTTCTTAACAGTTTCTGATTTTCAGTACTAAATTTAAATCCACATTGCCTGGCTACCGGTCTCAAGCGCTGCACCCAGGCAGGACTAGCAAAGATTAATGATTGTGATTGTGAGATTAATCCTGTAATGTTTACAATGAGACTCCTGTGCTGAATGCTGGATGGTCATATCATGCTACCCAGAGAAGGCCGCTTGGCTTGCCAGGGTAATTTCTTCTGATGCAGTAAATAACTAGGCATAATGAAAATACTCTGATGTATTCCACTCCTTGATTGATGCTCTGCATGTCATACAGCCGAGGCAAGGCACTTCCCATCACAAATTTACATATACAAACCAGCAGAAGGAGCAAGCTAATGTCAGCATCCTCCAGAAGCCCTAGGATGCTACACAATTTTATAGCAGTTATGAATTACTGTTGACCTTTCTAGCCTCTTATACCAGTATGCTAGACTCCAGCATATTGAAAGTCATCAGTCTGGAGCAGTCATTCTTTATATAATTATGGCTATTTGGTAGGGGGAGGGGGACGTTTCTTATATTGTTAAAAATTAGCATCCAAGGGCATCAGACTGCGATGTTTCAATAGCATTTTTGAAGTTTTCAAATGCATAATCGTAACAGTTATTATAATCATGATGGAGGAAGACGGGCTGGGAAGAAAGAAGGGTGCTGTGTGAACTCTCCCAGCAAGATTATTTACTAATGAGAAAAGCTACCTCTTTTCTCCCCTTCCTCCCCTCTCCGCCCTCCCCCCCACCAAAAAAAAAAAATTCAGCAATTGTGCAGGCTAAGATGTGGTGTTTGATGAAATGTGTTAAAAGGTTTCAGCACTTAACTCTCTAGTATCTCTCGAGTCAATGGTCTGCCTGGATTCTGTGGGGTTAAAATGAGCAGGGGATACAGGGGAAAAAAAAGTCTTTCCATGCACAAACAGGAACTAAGCCTTTGAAATCCGGCGACTGTACCAGTTAAAGCAACTTCCATACTTCATTTTAAATATTTGAATAATCAAAACATCACCAAAACATGGCCCCTCATTACCATTTGCATTTTAATGTCCTTAAAATTATTACACTAAGGGAAATGTTTTTGATACATTACAGCATTTTCTCCAAATGTGTGATTATGTTAATGGGTTTTCAATCAGTACCCTAGCCTGACACCATAAGAAAATTTATGCAAAGTTCATACCCTGTCAGGGCCTTTAATCAGGACCATTTATTAGACTCCTGCCTTCTTTGATGGTTGGTGCTGCCGTTATTAAATATACCGACTTGGCCATCTGAAGAAAAGGACAATAAAAGGTTACTGGGGATGAAAGCATGAATGCCATTTGCTCATGTTTCCTTTACAGTCACTTCTTCAATAATTAAGGAAGGGCTTTCTTTGGCCTTTTAGGCTTTTGAAGTGCATATCAAATATAACACTTAGTTCTTGTTTTTCTGTAATGTTTAATGCCCAGATTTAGTCTAAAGAGCAGAAGTAAACTAACTAAGAAGCCCTCCCCCGGATTTATCTAACCAATTGTTCCTCCCCCCCCCCCCCCTAAGAAAAATCACAGTGCGGACTGACCATCGGAAGACATATTGTACTGGATCTTCAAATGAAAACTAACAGGCTTACTATGAAACGACATCAAGGGATTAAAATGAAAAAGGAAGAGGTTTTATTCTTATGATTAGAGGTCATATTACCTGCTTAGTCTCTTCATACATGGATAAGGGCTAAGCAAAAGCTCTCTTGTGTAATGAATCACAGATTTCAGAAATCAGCTCCCTGTACTATACTTTTCCATCCTCCTGAGTCTCTGACTTTGAACAATTTGTACACACATTCCCTATGTCCTGTATGTGAAGCATGAAACCCCCATCTTCCCCCTCCCCGCACACATGTATACATACAGAAATTACCTTATTTTTCTGTGGACTTCACACACAGGAAAAACACAACATGCGGGCAATCTTCCTAAGTAGTATTGGCAACCTGGGGTTTGGATACAAATTCAATATGAGTGAGGAAACAGACGCCCTTAAATGAAATACACAGAAACAGCAAATTCTGTTTTAACATGTCTGTGTAGGTAGTGGGTAACTGACAGGCTTGGGTCTCATAGGAAAGCCATTAGTATTGTACTCGAAAGGAAAATGTTTGATTTGAATGCAAGCTGCATTTTCCCTCAGGGGGTGATCTGAGTGGTATACTGGGGATTCACATGCGCCCCTTTCACTAGAAAATGCCTGCTGGGCTATACCTGGGTAAATGAAACTTGTAGGTTGCATAATGCTAACAAGTATGTCACGATATCATCCATTTAGAGGGCATGCTAATTATGGTGATCTGACAATGTTCATTTTCTTATTTCATAAAAAAAAATTAATAAAAAGAATAATAAAATGATTTAATAATAAACACCAGGGTCGATTCTTTGTCCATCTCAAAACAAAAATTACTTCATTAATTTAATTACTGATACCTATTGCTCTGAAAAATGAATGCATTATTTTCACCTCCCTTCACAAACAATTGCTGATCAGTAGAACGATGGCGGTACAGCAAGTTATGGGTTACAGAAATAAGTTACCTTGTCTCACAAATGAAATTTCTCTAATTATTCAATGTCTTTATGCTGTTTAGTGATCATACCGACTGAATGTTGCTCTTGCTTCAAAATGCTGATTATTCGAATAATCGTCTTCTACGGTTTCTCTTTAAGGATTCATAGAGCTGAGCTTATCGATGAGGTACATAAAGGGGGTTTATAATCTCAGTCAGTTTGAGTATTTGGGTCTGAAATGAATGAACTGCTGAAAGTATTGCATAGGAGACACTACTAATTTGCAAAGTCCATGCTAAAGCAGACAGGATTTCAGTTAAATAAATAGACTGTGGCCTTACAGCACACAGAAAGAAAGCAATACAAGCCAAGCAGTGCAAAGAATACAAAGCACTGAGGGAGTCTATTTGTTTAACTACTCAAGAATGGGAGAGTGGTTAAATAACCCTTCAAATGACAATTAAACTGTGATGGTGTGCATGTGTTTCTGATCTCTCTCGGGCGTGATCTGAACCCATCTGCATACGTGCATCTAAAGGAGGCAGACTGCAGGAACCAACTGATGCCCAGTGCTGACTTGACCACACATGATAGACTGCGGGATGCAACACATTAAACGTAATACAAATCAAGCCCAGGAATCATCTTTTGTCATTAATCATCACAATATTGCAATTTTATACATGAGCGGATAGTTGGCATTCATAAAAGAGCTTTCTGGTGCCAGAAATGCATATGGTATTGTTTTCTTAAGGATTTCAAACTGGTATATAAATTATTGCAAAAGAAATAGACTGCTTAACCCTAACAGTATTTCCACAGATTCACATTTAAGGGATGGTGAAATAAACTCTTGAGTATGCATCGTATGCATGCTAGACACGCACGCACACACACACGCATCCCCATATAGCCATACATATGCATAAACACACATACGGGTTAGGCCTTTTGCAGAAAGAGGAAAACAATATAGATGAGAATCAGCATCTGCAAAAGGCAGCAATCCCATGATTCCATCTGAGCCAATCACTTAACATATCATTCATAATGCTAGCCTGCTCCCATCATCCTCACCCTGTCAGTAGCATCTTTCTTCATTTTCCTCTGCTATTCGGTTCCAAGAAAGTGGAACCACTGTATCATTTACTGTCCACGATCTAAGCTGCTGATTTAAGGGCTGATTTGTTATTTTCTGTAATGTCATGTGCTATTCCTTTGGCTCTGCATAAAAGCACAATGTTGAAAAGATGCAAGGATTTTTGATTAGTGGTATAATTGTCTAGATAGAAATTCTCAGAATATATTGGCAGTACTCGTAATGATTATAAAGCCAGGTGTATGCTCATTAAGTCTGCCTTCCAACGTCTTATATATAGGACCTTTCCTGCTCTTTGTCTATGCTTTCATACACGCGCGCAGCTAACATGCTGCCCCTTGCAGAATTTCATTTTCATACATGGATGAATGGACTGTCATGATAGCTCTTCTGCTGGTTATACTATCTTTCAAATCACAACAAATTCCAAAAGTGGGGTTTTTTAAATTAAAATGTATAATGAGGACAAGATACTGTTTATTAACCTTAATCAGAAATCTTGATTAAGACTCAGAATAAATTGCTCTTATTAATGAATCCTATGAGCAAAATCTGTGGGTTATAACTGTTTTGATTTTTTTTCTACAAGACAGTGATGACTTTCTGTCTTAAAACCTAATCACTTGTGCCTATTAAATTTGGGTTTCATATATAGCTGGAGGTAGAACTGATTATCATAGTGAATGAAATACTTGTTTGGCTTATTCCCAGGGGGCAAAAAGTCATTCTTCAAGGTGATGCATCTCATTTGAGGAATACATTAACAATTGAAGGGAGTTAAAAATACATGTGAACTCCCAGTGAGGCAAATCTGAGGTTGACCACATATATTTACTGACTGACTCTTGCCTCATTCAGGGAAGAAAACTGTGATATGGAAGGCTGATTTCTGCAACACATGAGACCTTAATTTACAACTCTAATGTGGCAAGTAGATCATAGCTGCTTAGAAAATATTTAGGATTTAACGCTTTGTATGGGCTTTTGTGTCTTCGAAGGTTAAAGCTAAACTAGGGAAAAAGATAAGGCTCAACTTCTTAAAAGGTCAAGTTTGTGATGAAAATTAATTTCTCCTTTCAGGGTGGCACAATAAAATAAAGAACTGGAGAAACATAGCTTTGAAACCATGTTGGGATTTAACAATGACAAGTTTACACATAAAGAAACAAGAAAAAAAACCCTAGGTAAAAGACAAAATTACTACTACCAGATTGGTTTGAAAATGATCACCTTAATCAGAATAATGTCTATTGTATTGCACAGAGCAAGCTTTTAAAGGTGGGCTTATCTATCTGGTAATGAAACTAGAACTCTCTTGCTGTTAACGTATTTTCCTTTAGAGCAATATGCTTCCTACTGTTGTACAAAATGAAGAAGTAACGGAATTGAAAATAAGAAATTACCTGTCTACTCTCTTGGACTTTCCAAAGCCTAGTCTAATTGATTGAAACATTACCAACTGACCAAAACAGATCTCATTATTTGATCTATAGGGCTAATGAAAAGCACAGTAACGCAATTTCTGACATCATCATGTTTAGTCACTGCTTTCCTCTGGGGAATAACGCATTCAAGATGGCCGACTTCCTTGTGCAGATCCATGATTCCTAAGGGATACTCTATTATAGGTAAAATATGTAAAAAATCCTATAGTAAGTTAAAACTTAACAGGGGACATGAGACACTTTCAATTAAACCAGTGAGGAGAAAATGAGAATATCTTTCATATCATAAAGCAGAGCATGTTTTCAAATAAAAGAAGTCTGGAGATAGAAAATGCTGTGTCAGACATGTGCTATAAAATATGTGATTTTTTCATGCAGAATTTGGGTGCTTTAGTTTAAAGGGATGAATCATTAAGATGCAATAAAATTTAAATTTGAAATCATGCATTATTTACTGCATACCCAGTTTACTTCACTGGGCTTGTTTTCTAATAACACGTTTTCAGTATTAAAATCTTACTGCATCTTGCGAAATGCGTATTAAACTGCACTATCCGTTAGTGCAGGGTTTGACATGCATTAGGTTTGCTGCACTAATAGCATGGGACACTGTGTTTAAAATCCCAGACTAACCAGTTGGCATATGAATGTGTGGGCTGGAGTATAATGTGAGTGTTGATGATATATGGGTGTTTTGAGTGTGTGCTAAATGCAAATGTTGCCATTAGCATGGGTGCACCTCAAGGAGTGGCAGAAGTGCACCCAAATAGAGCGCATAACCCCCATGCTACTTTTGCAGCTCAAACATGCACTAAAGGCACATCTCTCACATTCTCAATCTATCACTTTCTACTGCAACTGTCCCAGCAGCCTTCAAGCATGCTGTGGTCACACCTCTCCTCAAAAAACCTTCACTTGACTCTACTTGTCCTTCTAATTGTCATCCTATCTCCCTTCTTCCCTTCATTTCTAAACTTCTTGAACATGTAGTTCTCAGCTATTGCCTTGAATTTCTCTTCTCTCAAGTCTTTCTAGATATACTACAATTTGGCTTTCATCTCTTACATTCTACTGAAATGGCTCTTGCCAAAGTATCCAGCAATTTGTTCCTGGCCAAATCCAAATGCCTTTACTCAGTCTTCATGGTTCTTGACCTTTCTTCTGCCTTTGACACTGTTGACCACCACCTTCTCATCAACATATTGTCCTCACTTGGTTTTAGGGTCTCTGTGCTGTCCTGGTTCTCTTCTTATCTCTCCATTCAGTGTTTGTTCTGGTGGTTCCTCCTCAACTGCTATCCCACTTTCTGTTGGTGTACCCGAAGAGTATGTTCTGGGCCCTCTCCTTTTCTCTCTCTATACCAAGTCCCTTGGTACTCTCATCTCCTTCCATGGCTTTCAGTATCATTTTTACGCTGATGACTCTCAAATCTATCTCTCTACACCTGATATTTCTCCGACACTCCAAGCCCAAATCTCTGCCTGCCTTTCTGACATTGCTGCCTGGCTGTCTCACTGTCATTTGAAGTTGAACATGGCCAAAACCAAACCTCTTATTTTTCCCCTAAACCCTTCTCCCTTCCTCCTTTCTCTAACTCTGTAGATAACATTCTTCTACTTCCTGTTTCTTCAGCCTGCAATCTTGGGGTTATCTTTGACTCTTCCTTCTCCTTCTCCACCCACATTTAACTGATTGCTAAAACCTGTTGTTTCTTTCTCTATAACATTAGCAAAATGTGCCCCTTCCTTTCTGAACATACTACTAAGACACTTATGTATTCACTCTTTATTCACCTCTCATCTAGACTATTGCAACCTCCTCCTTTCTGGTCTCCCTCTGAGTCATCTCTCTCTCCTTCAATCTGTTCAGAACTCAGCTGCGTGCCTAATCTTCCACCAACCCCATTTTACTCATATAACCCCTCTTCTCAAGTCACTTCATTGCTTCCTCTTCCATTTCCATATCCAATTCAAACTTCTCCTTCTGACCTACAAATGCTTTCATTCTGCTTCTCCTCACTATATTTTCTCTTTCCTCTCTCCCTACACTCGTCCTTGTGAACTCCACTCTTCTACTAGCTTGCTTCTCTCTATGTCCTTTTCTTCCACTGCCAACTCCAGATTTCGATCCTTTCACCTTCCTGCTCCTTGTGCCTAGAACAAACTACCAGAGTCTGTTCATCAGGCTCCATCTCTTCTCATTTTCAAATCTATGCTAAAAGTTTACCTCTTTGAGGTTGCTTTTGAATCTTGATCCCTTATTCTCCATGAACCAGGAAAGGCAAGAACAACTTCTCCTTATCCTTCTCTATTTGCAGCCTTATTTTTGCCGATTGTATTGTCTGACTTGTTTTGGATTGTAAGCTCTGTGAGGCAGGGACCGCCTTTCTTCATGTATATGTACAGCACTGTGTAAGCCTTGTAGCGCTATATAAATGATTAGTAGTAGCAGTAGTAATCTGCTAAGGCAGGAAGTCTAATGAGGCTACTCAGGAGAATGGTTCTGCTGAGCTTGGAGTTGAATGCCTTTATCACAACTAGTCACGTACCAGACGAGTTTAATGAGATTGCTAATGCCCTTTCTAGTTTTCAGCAGTCTTGTTTCTGGTGGCTTGCCCAGGGGCACACAAGGATGCGACAAACATGCTAGATGCGATGTAGAGTATTGAGGAAAGAGTGCCAGCCGTTTATTGCACAATTCCCTGGCTAGAAGCACCTGGAAGTCCTATGAAAGAGCATGGAACAGGCTGTTGAACTTCATGAACAGCAAGGACTTCAACATGAAGCAAGGGGCGACATATGAACACCTGCTGGAATTTATCACTGGACTCCATGAGGAAGGGATCCAGTATGGACAGGCCAGGATGCTTGCTGGTGGGTGTGTAATTCTTTATAAAGCTGAAGGAACAACCAGACACGACAAAGGAGTTCATGTGATGGAGGGCTGGGCGAGGGAGATGCCCTGGAAGATGGATAGGAGAAAAACCTGTTACCCTCCTCATGTTAAGGGAGGTTTTATGTTTATGTTTATGTTTATTACATTTGATATACTGCTCAAGCCAAAGCATCAGAGCGGTTTACAATATTACATAAAAGTTACAGAAAATATGAAAAGAACGCCATTAATTAGATAGGACAGAATAAGAGATACAGTGATAGTTAAAGGAATAGAGGAGACAAGAAGAAAAAAGTGTTTGATTACTGAGGGATTGTATGACCTAAAGCTCTTCCATCTGACCATCCTAATCATGTTCTTTGCTGCATTTCAGTTAAACTATGCTCTCCCTCAGTCTAGGGCAGGTGTTTTTGGTGTGGTGCTGTTGGTGGGGGATGTCACGTGCAAAGCAGATAGAATTAGGCTGTTATTAAGAAGGTCAAAGACTGATCAAAAAGGGGAAGGCAGGATGATGTGACTGTGGGCTTTGAAATTTAAAGATCTCTGCCCAGTTTATGCCATGAGCCAGTATTTAGAAGTATGTCCTACTATGGCAAGCACCCTCCTGAAGCATGCCGACCACAGCTGCCTATCCCATTTCCAGTTCAAGGTCCTTGACATGATTGGATATGAGTTGGAGGGCCTAACATCCCATTCCTTTAGAATTGGGGTTGCCACTACAGCACACAAGTTGCATTTATGGGTTAACCAGATATGGGAATTGGGAGATGGGCATTGAACAGATACAAGTCTTATATTAGGAACTAAGGGAAGCTGGGGTTATTAACTTTGATTGTTTTGCACTTCTTTACAAGGTGGAAGGGTTACCATGGTTTGGATAGTTGGTCACTGATGTATCTTCTGTGCCAGGAGAATTGCAGTGGGCAGCTACTATGGGAAGCAATTAGGTCCCCCCCCCCAGAAACCACCCAGATACATTGGGTAAGCGGGGGGTGCTGTGGGACCAGCTGATGCCTGCACTCAATAACTGGAGCAGAGGACAACAATCCTCGGACCTCGTTATGCTGCATTTAAACGGCAATTACTTGGTATCCACCAAGGACATTGACCTAATCATCAGAATCAAGAAAGACATCGCATGGATCTGCTCCTAGTTGGGGGAGGGCATCATCTGGTCTCTGATTCTCCCCTGGTTGAAATGGGAAGGAGTTTACAAGCCAGAAGGGATAGAGAGGAGCAGAAAAAAGCTCAATTCAGTGGTAGGAAATTTTGCTAGGGGTATGGGGGACATGGTGATGGGGCATGAGGGCATCTTGGAGGGAGGCAAAGTTGTATAGAGGGGATGGGGACACATGAATGACATTGGGTTGGATTTATTAAATGTTGATTTGCGCAGTCAGTTCAGTGCTCATGGTGGGATAATTGGGTGATAGCCCCTCCTGGTGGTGGGACTTCACCAACAATAATATGGGATCCTACAGGCCTGGGGAGGAGATCTAGACACATAGTGGGCACCCAGGTTCCAAAAGAGTGCACAACAAAGGGGGAGGGGGTCATGTACCAGTTTAGGGTGCCTGGGCTCAAAATTGGATGATCAGGTGCCATGTGGAGGGGGTGCCTAGGCTCAACTGATAAAGGAGAAGCTTGGAAGGTGAGCCCACGTCCCTGGATGTGGGAGGTAACAGTTCTGGGGGAGAGGGGGAAGGGGTGGGGAAAAGGGGTCAGGGGTAGGAAATGGAGCCCAAGGACCCAGAGTGTCATGCCATGTTTATGCAAAGCTTAGCCAGTAGATGGCATTGGCCCATAACCAGGTGGCTGCTTGGGAAGGAAGGGCTCCTGGTAGGGGAGAGGGAAGAGGGTAAGGTCAGGATGGCTGAGGGCTAGGGCTGGACCAGGGAAGGGAAGAGCCAACTTGGGGAAGGGCAGGAAGGACTCTGGAAGGGGGGGGAGGACAGTAGGGGATAAAGGGCAAGGGGGCAGGGAAAAGCCAGCCAGTTGGAGAGCTGTGGCTTCTACCCACCAGCCCAAGGGAAGGTGCGCAGTTAGAGAGGATGTCCAGCTACCAGGGCAGGATCTCACTGACAGGCCTGGGGAGAGGTCCTGGGTGCAAAGTGGGCACCCAGGTCCCAAAGGAGTTCATAACAAAGGGGTCTCAGGTACTGGTTCAGGGCACCTGGGCTCAAAATTGGGGGACCAGATGCTATGTTGGGGAGGGGGTTCCTGGGCTCCATTTATAACAGAGTAGCTTGGAAGGCGAGCCCACCTCAGGAAAGCTATCAACATGGAGCAGTTGGTGGTAAAGTGCAATGCCAGGGCCATGGTAAGGGCCTAGGCATGGATGGAGTGAATACAAGGTCATTTAGGGTACCCCTTCGGGATGCAAAGTATGATCTTGCTCATACTAAAAGTAATTTGATGTTATTGGTTATTTCATGTCATTGATTATCCTATGCTAATTTATGTTATTCGAGTTTTGGAAGCTGTGGCCTATAAATCCCACCAATAAAGCTGTTCAATGGCTGCGAATAATGAATGATGACTGGATGCTGTGGGAGTTAAGGGTTCTTGGGGGGGGGGGGGTATAGATATGCCATGATCTTCCTTGATATATCAGCAGCCTTCAACACCATTTCCCACAACATCCTCATACGCAGATTGCACTCAATTGGGATCAAAGACAACGTACTTCAATGGTTTCAATCCTACTTAACCAATAGACAACAACTAATCTGCACTAGCACCTCGACCTCGCCCCCCTTCCAACAACACCAAGGAGTACCTCAAGGATCCACGCTGTCCGCCATGCTCTTCAACATCTACCTTCAACCACTCTGCTCAGTTATACGTTCCCACAACATCAACTTTCATATATATGCTGATGATATCATGCTCTACGCCCCAGTTACAACCGCAAATCCAACAAATATACATCTATCAGCATGTTTCACCGAAGTGACCGACTGGTTACAAGAAAATAACCTATCCATAAACATAAAGAAAACTGAAGCCCTCATAGTGACAAAAGACCCAGACTTCACACCGCCCACACACCTTAACATAGGAACCACACGCATTCAAATACATCCACAAATAAGATATCTAGGCATTATCATTGACCAAGCCCTAACCCTCAAGCAACAAATTACTAAAACCTCCGGAATTATATTCCACAAAGCAAAAACAGTGCAACGTCTCAGACCCCTCCTCGAACCTCAAGACTTCAGGACGGTAATGCAAACTATGACACTCCCACATCTGGACTACTGCAACATAATCTACCATGGACTACCAGCCACACAGACCAACCCCCTCCGAACCGCATTGAACACCACAGCGAGAATTATTCAGAGAGCAAGGAAAAGCGACCACATCACCCAATCCTAAGAGCCTTACACATACTCCCCTTCGAAGCACGAACTAAAAACAAATCCATCCTACTCACCCACAAAGCCATCCACCAAACACAGAACACACAGCTCCGCACCCTGCTGTCTCGTCCAGCCCATGGAAAAACCACCAGACTGGCCTCCAGCAACTCCCTCACCGTCCCTCACAAAAGAACCAAATGCTCTCAACGGACATGCAATCGAGCCTTTGAACTTTATGCTCCATCCCTATGGAATTCTCTACCAAGCCACCTCAGAAACAACAACAATCTAATGTCCTTCAGAAAACAGCTAAAAACCATCCTATTCCAAGAATGCTTCGAAGCAATCCCCACCAGAAAGTGCACCAACCCCTGATATCACCCATCAGGGACCCCTGATTGAAAACTGAACTATACTGTCCATGTCTAAAGTCTGTCCTATGTCGAAATCATCAACGTTGCCTACCCGGTGATGGCCCCACCCTTATACTTAATTACCCCACCCTTAAATGTAGCGCCGCTTTGACCCGGTGAAAAGCGGGATATAAATAGAGTTAAATAAATAAATAAATAAATAAATAAATAAATAAAGTAGGTGCAATGGACTTACACATCCCTGTTTGATTTCAGAAATTTTGGGGATGACTAAAGGCACATGCATGGTTAGACCTGCTGCAGTTACGAATAGGCATCAGGAAAGTGCTTGTTTTGACCTTAAAACATCCAGAGAGTGTAGAGAAAATGGAAAGTTAAGTGACTAGCCTAAGATCACAAAAGCCTACTGGGGGGTTTTAACCCTTACTACCCTGCTCCTAATCTACTGGTCTAACCCTTAGGCTATTAGACATTCCTGCTCTGAAATGCTATTCTGGGGACGTTTATGTAGACATCTCATACATTTATATCATGTATAGTACAGTACATCTACGTTTCTGAAATTGTGCCTGAACTTGCAGATGCCTGCTTTTTTTCTCAGATGTTATGGCTTTGACATCCCATATTGCACTAGTCACTATGGGGCCAGTGTTTGGCACCATAGCTAGCAGGGCTGGCCCAACCATTAGGCAAACTAGGCAGATGCCCAGGGCAGCATCTTCTGGCAAGCGGCAAAGGACATTTCAGTGGGAGTTTAAAACCTAAGGTTTTCATAGGGCGCCAACACTTTGAACCATCTTTAGGACCTGCCTCGATTGGCACGTCAGAACACTGAGTATATGCAGATAAAGTTAAGCAGATACCAATATCTGGGTAACTTTAGGACAGCCCTGCAAAATAGCAAAGGCTGTCTGGCTACACTTGAGTTTCGCATCTTTAACACCTCCATAACTATTTCTTTGGCAATGGTTAAATTTTGTCAACCAATGAGCTTGCCAGACAATATTTAAATATTGAGTGGGAAGGGCAGAATTTTATAAGCAAAAATTTGTCCCAGCAACTTTCAAAGCTACCGGGACAAATCGTTTGTATACTGGCCAATATCCCTTTGGGGATATCAGTTTTTGAAAGGCTGTTTTTTAAATGGTTGTACTCTGCTGATGCCGTCCCCCGCTGATACCCTCCCTCCAGCTGCCGTCGATTCTGTCTAGGGAAGGTGAAACAGGAAGCTACAGTATTTCCAAAAGCTTTTGGAAATACTGCCACTGCCAACTTTCCCCTCCCTAAATGAAATTGGCAGCAGCTGGGGGGAGTGGCAGCGGCCACCCATGTGTGCCGCCGCCACTGTCGCCCACCCATGACGCTTCCACCGCCCACCCAGGCTGGCTGCCCTAGTCAGCCGCCCAGCTCACAGAAAAAGATTGCAAATGCATTTTGATCCCTAATAACAAAACTAAGGATCCATTTAATAAAGGGCAGTAAAGATTTGTGCATATTGCATGGTAGCTGCCAAACTATGGCCCAGTAAGCTTAAAGCTTGTGTGGTAATTCTTGGGTGGCGTTCCCCATAATAAGGTATGCAATTAGCGCATGAATTAGCATTCATGGTTGTGTCAGTGTGGCAACAGTTATCATGGCTGTGCACTAATTCATGCAGTAATAGTTTACAGTCCTTTAGTAAATGGGCCCCTCAATTGAAATGTTGTAATTTATTTTAATTAAACAGTTAAAACTTGAATGTGTGCCACCAACGGTGATGTCATGACAATTAGAGCTTCGACTCTTATTTGGTAGTGGACCTTCACATATATGCAGATAACCTTTTATAACTCATATGTATTGTCACAGTTGATATTTTCTATGAAAATCCTTCTAATTACCTTAATATTTTAAATATGTGAAATGTTTTTTGCATTATCTGAGATATTTTATGTGCACACACCCTTCATTATGGGGTTATTTTACACATGAATGTCCATACCACGTCAAAACTGCACAGGGTGGGCCTAAAATCTACTTGTGAATTCCCCATATCATATAGGGAATGCAGGTTTAAGCCCAAAATTATCCATGTCTGGATTTACACCTGCTCCCTGGCACAAATAGGTACTTAAAAGGTGCTCTTTTAGCCATCCCTTTACAGGAGGCCCCTCCAAAGTGAAATGAGGTGAAGATAGGGTGTCCTAGCGCATCTATAGTATGGAGTCTATTCCGAGCCATGAATAGCGGGCATTTACCCCCTGCCTGGACATACATCCCCTCTATTCGTCCCCTCTGCCATCCCCATGCAAGGCTGCTTGTACAAACAGTGGAATTGTTTGCAGAGCCTTAGACGGAGGCGGGAAGGGGCGGGTGGAAGGCAGAGTGAGGGTGGTGAGTGGGCGGACCATCACTCTGGACATACAGGACTGATTCTGAGGTGGAATAAGTCCCTCTGGATGTGGGGTAGCAGTGGTGACCAGCAGGGACGAGACCGAGAGGCATGCAGGAGGTTCCCTGCAGCCAAACCCTGGCCATGGGAGGCCAGATCAGGGGCCTGGCTACGGGGAAAGAACACTTTCTGTGGCGGCTGGTGTTCGTGGCTCTGTAATGGAGCCACAATGCCATGGCACCGCAGCTCTATTACCGAGCCAGGCTGAGTTAGCTGGGAATCTGTTGGACGTGCAGGTGGATGCCCATTAGGGAATAGGCCTCCACATGTCTGTTTTCAAAATGGCTCAGCTACAGGCACACATGCTAGCACTTACATAGGAAAGTTGCTAGGTTTCCTCCGTCATTTTTTTCCAACATCTACATTTATGAACTGGCTCCTCCCGCTTTACATGGATATACATCCCTGTACGTTCCTGCGCATCCATCTGGGTATTTTAGAAACAGAGCAGTACTGAGTACATCCTGACTTTCGATATCTCAATTCTGATCTCCACATACTATCTAAACTGTGCCATGTGTAAATATGAAAAAAAAAAACAACCCAGAGAAGTGTCTGTGGCATTTGGCATTGCTGATAAAAATATACAATACATAGAGGGAACGAAAGAACAAATGCATGTTTAGTGATACCTATAGCTCTGTTTATCCCCATCATCTTTCCAAAATAATAGGGAAAAATAAATTAAAAAGAATTTCACTGTACGGGAAAGAAACAATGTGTATGTTTTCATTGCTCAGCAGAAATCCATTTTACTTTCAAAGAGTAGGAGCATTTCACTTCTAATTCATAAGGAAGAAACAGCAGGAAAGTAATCTGCATGCTGGCATGAGGACAGGTTTCAAGCAAAAGGAGAGATTTACAGAGAACATGTGCCTGCAGAGAAAGGAAAAAAAAACATTTCACTATGAAAGGACCACGGACATGGCCCACCATGTAATGTGTGTGGTGAAATAACAATGACATTCACAAACAGCGAAACAGGCACTTTGAAACTCACAGCCAAGGGTAAAAGTGAACCAGGAAAGGCAAGAACAACTTTCATTAAGTAGTACACAATAGGAAAGTCTAATTATTTGAGCCATTTTCTGCCTTACTCTTTATATTACTATAGTTCCATATAATTTGGATTTGCTAATGACGGTATGTTTTGTTTGGATTGACAGCCAGTTCCATAGCAGAATGGCAGGATGTAATACTAGGAGCACACACAGGTTTAAGTGCTGCCTTTGGATAGTAAGGGAGAAGGGTCTTTCTGTTAGTCTATTTTTGGATCCATAGAAACTGTAACCTCCTAGAGAGCCGCCCCTCCCACCATCATGGCCAAAGAGATGGCCCTGTAGAATATGGAAATCTCTGGGAAATATACACGAGTGAAAATCACAACATACAGGGGCATGTTTACTAAAGTCTGCTATGCTATTAGCGTGGATTTGGGTTCTTGCTAACCACGCACTGTGACCCATGGTAATGGTTAGCATATGGCTGTGACAGTGCATGCCAAATTCTGCGTTAGCTGCACCTTGAACATTACAGTGTGAGATGAGCAGGATAGGAAATGGAGAGTGGGTGTGGTGTGTACCATTCAGTCAGCACATGCTGACTGTGACTCTTGTAATTAGCATGGATTCAATCACCTCCACCTCTATAGGTGGAGTTAACGGAACCCACAATAATATTTAACATGTTTTTTTATACGGCTTTATCATTTCAGTCAAAGCAATTTACATTGAAACTTAAACTTGGTAATGCACATTAAACAAGGACACTGGATTTTTCTGAGGCAATGGAGGGTTAAGTGACTTACCCAAGGTCACAAGGAGTGCTAGTGGGAACTAAACCCTGGTCTCTTGGTTCCCAAGAGTGCCTTGTGTTACTGAACTGCACCGTACATTACTGCAGGGAAAATACTGTACAAACCCCCGGCAGTTAACACGGTGGCTTTGCACTTAACACGCTTCAATTTTACACACTATTGGTGCATTAGGTGCAAAACCACAGCACATCTTAATAAATGGGCCCCACAATAAAGGAGGTAAGTAAAGCAATACTTAGTATTAGGGATGTGCAACAACAAAAATACAATTTTCAAACCTTTATGATTTTTTTTCCTAATTTCTAAGCATTTATTAGGTTCATTTCAGACATTAGTTTAATTAAAAATGTTTTTTAATGGGCATTAGAACTTTTTAATCCACATAAATTAATTGCAATTTGTAGGTTAACATCCATTGACTGATTTTGCCCTTTACTAACAGTTAGTGCATGATGATGCCATTCCTGCATGTCATTTTTTTCAGAACCCAATTTACTGTATGTAATGGACCCTGAGCCACATAACATGCATTAAGGGCGTTAGTGCATACTGTTAGCAAATGACTCCCTAAATTTCTTTCAGAAATGCTAGCACAACAAAGGCAGCTAATGGATCCATATTGGTAATTAATACCTATATTTAGATGTGCGATGTGGCATTTTGCAAATGACGTTCAAGGGCATTCTAGGATGCTCAAGCCAGAACATCTAAAAAAAAAAGCAGGCATATCCAAGTTCAGGCATGATTTCACAAATGTGGACATGTCCTGTATTGGCGGCTGCAGGGATCATCTACATAGACATCCCCAGAATAGTACACCTCAGTGTGGCTGTCTAGGGATAGCCTAATGGTTAGCATAGTGGGCTAGAGCCAAGGAAGCCAGGGGTCAGATCCCACTGCTGCTGTCATTGTGATTATGCAGAGTATTAGGGATGATGACGTGCCATCTTCTCTATATTTTGGATGGTTTACGGCCCAAATGAGCACCTTCTCAATACCTATTCGTGTCTGCAGTAGATCTAAACTTGGACATGTCTGAAATCAAGCCAGGACATACAAGTTCATTCCACCACCCCCGCCATGCTCCCCGATTACTTTGATATCCCTATACTGGAGAAGTCTTTAAAAGCCGCTTGTAAAATGGCTCTGGGGACGTCTCTGTGATTTGGACGTCTGCGGACACGTTTTCAGACATCCATATTGCGACTAAGGCTTTTGAAATGACCCCCTTAGCCACTCACTTCAAAAAAGACTACCACTGCAGCCTCGCTAATGTTCACACGAGTGCGACAGCGATTGTTTACTATTGGTATGGAAATTGTTCTTGCCTATAGACATCACAGTTTCATGACTATTTTTGTGACTGATATGGGAGGGGCTGAATGGATCGGTTTTGTTGCTTTTCAAATCTACCTGTTTAGGATCAAGTTTGGAATTTGTTAGTTGTGGAAGTTTGTACATGAAGGCCTCATTTTTTGTGATGAAGAACTGAGAACCCTCAAATGTAGCACATTTAGAGAAAATTAAAAATTGAAAGGGGTAACTAGCATGAAAAAGGATAATCAACTGATCGCTCAGAATGTACCCACTGAAATAGAATTAAGACCCCAGTGTAAATAAGATGTGAATATGTTCTACCTGAAATCAGGTACCAGTGTAATACAATGCATAAAGTTATACAATGTACATAGTTTCCCCCAGTTACTTCCAAGTTGATCTCCCTGTTTATTGTAAATACAACTCAAAGTTCCCTGTGTTGTATAGTTGATGTTAAATGTAAACCGCTCTGATCTAAAATAGAGCGGTATAGAAGAACTGTTAAATAAATAAATAAAATAGGGAAACAGAAGGATTTTAAGGCATGCAGGTACCCCAATTTTTCTCGAGTCCTCCTTACTGCTCCTTTCAGTCACACAGGAAAAGATGCTTTTAATGGAAAAAGGTCGCCCTCAAAATAAATAATCATATTAAATGTATAACATAATAATAATGAATTAGTACACAATACTCACTTAGTAATACTTCCTATCACTATAGTGCTACTAGATATATACAGCACTGAGTATTCCATATATACAGTATAACTAGAGCACTCATGATTTAATGGCATTTGTGAAGTGGGTTGCTCATATCTATCACATTTTTTTTTTTTTTTTTATTATTTATTTATGAAATTTTTACAAATAAATCAAGAAAGTTAACAATACACTCTCTTGAAGAAACTGGAAGATACATATGAGAAAAAAAAAAAAACAAGTCAAAGAAAATAATCATCTCCTAAAGCAAAAACAAACAATGTATCTAGCCACCCAAGTCCACTACACAAGGGGACCTTCCACTCAAATGTACTAACAAATATGCAAGAAACAAAGCAGCAATCAAGTTCAGACATTTCAAATATAAGCTTATTAGGAGGGAACAATAGGTAGTTCTGATCGCTTGGCACTAATAAAGGCTAATAGCTGGGAGGGCTCAAAAAAAACATAAGATAGTGCCTGATATTTCACCAGACATTTACAAGGGTGCTTAAGAAAAAAGAGTGCCCCCAGCTGTATAACTCCTGGCCGTAACAAAAGAAACTCCCTACGGCGTTTCTGTGTTTCCCTTGATAGATCTGGATATATACGGACAGCAAAGCCTCGAAAAAGAGTCTTCCTTTTACGGAAAAAGAGTTTTAATAACCACTCTCTATCCGAAAGGAGGGCAAAAGTTACAAGTAAAGTGGAAGACACTAAAGAGTCAGGACCAGAGGTTTCCAACATGCCAGTAACATCTAAGACATCAGCTCGCTCTAATCCCCCTCCACGACTCTACTAGAAGAGGCTCGCTTCCCTGTAGGTAAATAATAAATTTTTACCATAGGTGGTATTAACTCAGGGGAAACTCCCAATACATCCAGTAAATACTCTTTAAACATATCCTTAGCACTTATAGAAAATGACCTTGGAAAATTAACAATTCTCAAGTTATTTAAGCGAGAAACGTTTTCCAATAATTCCAGCCTCATAGGTACAGATAAAGAAAACTTTTTAAAAGTCTCAAATTGTTCTTCCACATTAGATAATCTATTCCCAGTATCTTCCTCCTTAGCCGCCAATCCCGAGACTTTCTGCTCCAACTCAGTTAAATTCCTCATCGCTGTATTCACTTTAGTAGACAAAGAAGATATTTGAGGAAACAAAGCTTCACCTAACAAGGCGATAGCGTTCCAAATAGACTCTAAAGTAAAGTTCTCCGGACGCTGCAGAAAGAATTCCAGCACGGGGGTTTCCTCCATCGGTACCAGCGACTCACCTCGCCGTGCAGAAAAGGGAATCTGCACCTTAGGCACTCCTCCTTCAGACGCCGAAGATGAAACACAAGGGAGCTCAACCACAGCTCCACTAAACGGTTTCTCGAGTCCACCTTTTCCTGGCCCATACAAGATATCACCTTTCTCCGACCCTGCAGAGGAGGAGACTCTCAGGAAGCCCTCCGGCAACGTGTGACTCCGAGGAACCTTCGGCGCAGGGCTCAATACTGGGGAGGACGACTCTGCCGAAGCGGCTGCTGAGCTATCTAGCTCCAAAGAAACCGCAAGCCGGCTCACTCCACCAGACGCGTCTGAACCCTGTGCAGCACGTAAAAGGTAAGAATCCAAAGGACCAACTATTGCTGAAACCGGCGTCGAGGCAGCAGAGGGCTGGGAGGGCACCGGCCCTGATTTGCCTTTCCGTTTTTTCCCCATAGAAGAAAAACGTGTTCACACAGCAAAGAGTGCTGCCGCCATCTTGAAACGCCCCCCAAACATCTATCACATTTAAACACTGCAATAGTTGTGACTCTGTGAACAAAACTCCTAGACCTGGTTCTGCAGTGTGCTCTTGTCTCTGCCGCTAATTATAAACGCATAGACTAATCTATATCCTGGAAGCTTTGTGGACAGTGTACACGTTTAGCTATGGATGTAAAGTGCATGTGATTCACAGTGTCCATTATAGACAAAGAGGGGAAGAGACAGACAGAGATCTAGTTTGTCTACCTGGCGGGTAGCAAACAGCTCCAGCTCAATGCTCACCGGCCCTCTATTCACTTTTGGCAGGACTTAGGGATGAGCTAGAAAGTCTGTGGGTCTCGGATATGGGAAGCAGAGGTAATGTGAGGGATCAGGTAATGGAGATGCCTCTAGCACATGACTTGACTGATGGATTGGCGTATCATGAATTGATATAATACAACAGAAAGAACCATTTCAGGGCCAAGGGAAAAAAATGTAAGGAAACAAATACTCCTTTGACCAAGGTTGCTCCTAGAAGCTATAGAAAAAGGAATTCCATGAATTTTATCTCCAACGAGGCTAATTTCAGGTTGATAATCTCCTCTGTGATTTCAAAAATAGTTCAGTTTCTGAAAACCTGTTTCACAATCAAAATATAACAATAATATTTATTTGCCTGAGAATCATGGCTATATTTTTATTATTTGGTACAGTACTGCCATATGTCTGCTGTGCATAATGTACTTTTCTATGTTATTGCTCAGTTGTTTTAGGGCAAAATTGTTTGTACATCTTTTTTTTATCAATCATATTAAAACTAGGCAGCATGAAATTTCCTAATACAGGTCCACATTACATTAAATGCTTCAAAACTGCAACAGCACAATACAGTAAAATTTAGATTTTTTTTTTTAAAGACAACATAAACAGCGCTGCTTCGTTGTGTTTTAGAACACTATGGTGCAATGTTAGTCACACACAGTTTCTGCAATAACTAGCATAAAAATGTTACATATGAAGAAGACAATCTTGGATACGTTTACAGTGTAAACAGTTCCTGTTTTATTTCCCACGGGTGCTATGAAGGTGCAGGAATGATTAAATACTGATGATACAAAATCAAATCTGCATTTCCATCACTAAGGGTGACAAATCAGTAACATTTTGTTTTCGCAATAGAGGGAAATGTGCATTTGATATACTTTTTGTCCCCACTCTATAATATTTGGCATGCTAACTTATTTTTGAGTGAAATGTTTGTCCCTCACTAAGCCACTTGTAATTTGTTGTCAGCCTAGTCCCTACTCTGTGCTCTCCAGTGTTGACACTTGAAATTACCAATGAGCTGCATAGATGAAGTCACTGTGGCCAGAAAGGACAGACATTTCAGTGGTCTATTTCCATTTCTTTTCATTTTATCAATCAAAAAGTGCTCAGAGTGGCCTAATGAATTCAGAATTAAACACAATTCAACATATCATTATAATTATAATAAATACAAAATAGGTAATAAAAAGATTATTAGCAACCAAAATAAAATTTCACAAATGAGACCTAAAAAAACCCCTCCTCAAATGTATTAAATACATGTACTGGACAGTGAAAAAGACAGATAGGAAGAAAATTGATGCCTTTGAATTATGGTGCTCACAGCGAATACTGTCTATACCATGGACTGCCCGAAGAACAAACCAGTCGGTACTAGAGGAGATCAAACCTAAACTTTCTTTAGAAGCTCAGATGACAAGACTTCGACTTTCATACTTTGGACACATCATGCGAACAGAGAGATCATTAGAGAAAGACGTTATGCTTGGCAAGATAGAAGGTCAACGCAAAAGAGGAAGGCCAGCAATGAGATGGATCGATACAATAACGGCAGCTACGGGTACCAGTCTGTCAACAATGAGCCGCCTGACTGAAGACCGAACACAATTTAGGATAGCTATCCAGAGGGTCGCCATGAGTCGACTCTGACTCGACGGCACTTAACAACAACAACCAAAACCCTCTAGCCTTATCACAAATTCTCTTGCTCATGGACACCCTTTGATAATCAGAATTCCCTCCTCCCCCAATTCTGAAAAAAAATACACGGTAAACAGCAAAAACCACTATAAATAAACTAAAAAAAAAATACATAACAGTACATGAAACCAACTAATGCTAACCAGCAAAAAATAACATACCTGCAAGTCCCAATCACTTCTAAAGGGATGACCCTTTTAGTTCACCTCTTTAGAAGTGATCTATTAGTGAAAACCCACTCTTAGCATTAGGCTTCTCCTGAAGTCTGCTTGCTATGACATCACAGGATGGGAAGGAGCCACAGGTGGATACCAGGTTATAAAGCAGCACTGGTCAGCAGGAATTTAGGTGGTTTGGTACAAATTGTCTAAGGACAATTCATCTAACAGACAATTGGTTTAATCGTACAATTTGGATAATGTACAATTGGTCTAACGGACAATTCATCTAATGTTTGAGTTTAAGAAGTTTAATGAAATATCAATGTTCAAATATCACTGTCAAGGTCAACAATTAATACATATTTAATACATAATTTCCAACATGAGCACGACCAATAAATACTTCTAGTCTTCTATGCCAGGCTTCAATGGAGTTCTGGGTTTGTGGAATTCGAAGTTTGACGTGAGCTTTAACAGACCAGAAAGAAGGAGGGAATAAGAGAGAAGATCAAATCTGCTGGTCTTGAAGAGTTCCACGTACATGTCCACAGGATATAATTTTTGTCAAACCACTAAATTAGCTCTTCTGCTTCTGTAGGGAGACCTTGTATGAGCTCAAGCCAAGCAGCTGGAATATCAATAGGAGGAAGAAATGCCAACGCTGTGAATTGGCGAATCTTAATGCTAAAGTCTGCTTCAGTTGCATATTTTTGTGAAAGTCCAGTTACCAATTTCTTCATGTATAAGTTTTTGAAAGGTGTTCTGCTCTATTTATTTAGTGGAAACAAATAATTGAAAGCTAGTAGCTAGAGCAATTGTAGTGATGTCACTAGTCTTGCATACAGGTTAGCTGAAAGATACCGTGAGTCTTGTGGAAACTCTATAGTACATCAGGGATCTGACATCCTAGTAGAAAACCAATGTGGAGCAAACTAAAACCCAAGGGCTGATGACCAGGGTCCAAATTCTATACCATAAGGATTAAGGGCTGTTATTATTACATACAACAACAAACCGGAGTAAAAGAATTGTGACATTAAAATAGAGCACACTCGAGATTCATCAGACATGAAAAATACAAAAAAAAAAAGATTAAAAATTGTTAAAAGATAAAAAGGTAGTAAAAAAGTATTAATAAACCATAATAAAGTGAACAACCGAAATATAAGTAAGAACTGCCAATTTTCCATTAGATCAGGAGTGGGCAATTCCGGCCCTCGTGCACCACAATCCAGCCTGGTTTTCATGATGTCCCTAATGAATGTTCATGAGATCTATTTGCATCCACTGCCTTCCAGTGTAGGGAAATAGGTCCATGAATATTCATTAGGGCCATCATGAAAGCCAGGCTGGATTGTGGTGCATGAGGGCCGGAATTGCCCACCCCTGCATTAGATGAATGGTCCCATTAAACCAATTGACCCATTAGACCAATTGTCTTTTAGACCAATTGTTCACTAGACTAAGGGGTATGTTTACTAAACCGTGTTAACGTAACAGCGGCTACGTTAACATGCGTTAGGTACTCTTAATGCACGTTAATGTTACCTAACGCGTGTTAACGTCTCTGTCCGCGGTAAAGGCCGCAGAGGGCAGAGAGAAGGGGTCAGTGGGTGGGGAGTGGGTGGGGAGAAGCTTCTGCGGCACTAACGAGGGTACTGAAGGGCTGAACAGAACCGCAAATGAAAACCTGTCGTTAGCTGCACATTTGCAGGAGGGTGAAACCATTTAAGTGTCAGCAATGTACAACACCGGCAGGGAGCCCAAGAACCGTGATAGTAGTGCTCCATATGCACTTTGCAGGGCATATGCAGCAACAGCATAGTGGCCAAATATGAACGGCCACTATAGGGATGGTGCAAATGGGGCATAGGGGGCTGCAGGCGGGACATGTAGTGGGGGCAGCTAGGGCACAGGGCACATTAGGCTGTCACCTAGGTGGCACATAGGAACATAGGAACTGGACGGCAGCAAGACAGCAGAAGACCAAGGCCAAAAACAATCCACCTACAGCTACCTGGTCCACCCTAGCCAATAGTTGCCAGGGCACTGACCTGTCATCCCCACAGCCATCCCCCCCCCCCATGTGGCAGGGACATAATATTGGTAGGCAGTAATATGGGGGATGTGAGGATGTCCATGTATGCCTCCCCACCCCAGATCCCCCTCACTAGGCGACTGCCTACTGCACAGTGGATGGCCTGGGACTGCGCACTACCAGCACTGACAGCATATGCCCTGGTGGCATGGCATGGGGGGCATGTGCTGGTGCTGGAGGGGGCAGTGGCATCTGCCTGCAGTGCACCCAGGCAATGCCCTGTACCTGTACGTGGTGTGCAGTATGACAGAAAAGGTCTGGATGAGGAGGCATACAGGTAGCCCCAGGGACAGCCATACATTTGTGGCAACAGTGTGGTGCACTACACACAGTCAGCATGTCCCAGAGCAGAGGGTCACAGGTTCAGGTCCCAGCTGTGATTCCCGCAGAGCACATCCCTATATTTTTTTCCCCACAATGCAGATACAACAGCAACATGTGCACTCCCCAAAGCAGTGGCCAACAGGGGTACAAACACCCACTCACACATGCTCCACTATCCAAAGCTACATGGAGAGTCAGGCCATTGGCCCCAGCACAGAGTTATTACAAGAGCACTATTACTACCCCCTGCCCAGTTTGGCAATGTCAGCACTGTGATCATGACTAGTGTGGCAGGCAGGGTTGTCAACTACCCCTATCTTTGCACGATGCTGCAGTAGGTGTGTGTGTGTGTGTGTGTGTGTGTGTGTGTGTGTGTCTATCCATCATTTCGTGGCTGCCTACACCTCTCTGGGCCCACAATGTTCCACTATTACCAGCATTGGCCTGCGAATGTGCATAATGAGGAGCAAGGTATTGTGAGTATGGCCCGGGCAGGGCGGTCTGGGCAGGATGCATCTGCAGAGGGCATATGGCAATGGCTGGGATGTTGTAGTGCCCAACCACCACCTGCATGGACAAGGTGGCCACATCACGTCATGCTGTTAGGACACTCGCACACTGACCGAACAGTGACCATGGCACAGTTAGGTTCTCACATAGTACTACATGGTATCTGTCTCAGTTGATATATGTGTGCCCCCTTTTCTAGGGGCCAATCACTGGGACACATGCCTGTGCCATACAACCCAGGTCTGGGTGTGCACAGTTCTACTGTGAACATGCAGGGTAGACTGGATAGTGGAGTGCCTGTGGTTAGTTCATGCATGGCTGGGACACCTGGTGTGATGCAACAGACTGCCTGTGCCTGCTGCTGGTGAATGTCAGGCCATGGTTGGGTGCTGGGATACAGCTGTAGTCCTAGAGCTGGTGGTGGCACAGGGGAGGGACAATGGACAGGTGGTCTACTGTAGTGCACAGTATTGTAATGTACATGTGTTGCGCGTGTCATCTGTTTGTGACATGCATTGTTACGCGCCATAATCTGACCACATATGCTAAGGCACCTAGTCATATCTTATAAGACACGTAGAAAGCTCTGTAACGTCATGCATGTTATTGTGCGTGCTGTGCATAAGATGCCCTGCTGCGTGCATTCTCCACAACGCGCGTAGGGCGCAGAACATGTAGGACACACTACTGCATGATAATCTAGCAGACACGATGGCCACTTGGTGGAGCATATTTGCATTGTGCTTGTTGTGGTTGTTTGGGATAGTGGTTGCAGACGTGCATGGAGCCAACATAGGTTGTGGGTATGGGTCCCACAGGTTCCTTTTCCTTTCTTTTCATTTGTTCTGCTCTCCTTACCATACATTGGCTCTGTCTTTGTCCCTTCTCCACACACACTTCCCTCTCCTCACTGTACACTTCAGTGTCCCCTCCATGCAGCCTATCTGTCACATGTTAGCTGTTACATATGCTCCCTTTCTTTGGAGTGTCTGGTTGAGCAGGTGCCTCAGTGGTTTGGTAGTGGTGTTAGTGAGCTGTGCCTTCAGTCTATGGGTTCAATTCCCTCTTTCTACTTTTTGGATCCCCTGCTCAATTTGCCTTTATTCGCACACCATCTACACAGCTGACCCTTCAGACTAACCCCTGATGCCCTTTCTGTTATATTTCATGGTGTGTGTGCCTGTGTTACTTGTGGCTCACGTCCCCACTCCAGACTGCGTTATCAGCTGCCTGTGGTCTATGGCTTTACACCTACGGTGCCTTTTATCATGTGGCTCCATGTCTGCACATCCCTCAGTGCGTCTTCTACTGTCAGCGTGCCTTAGATTGCAACCCTTTTGGACGCGCTGCTGCTTCCTGTTCGCTATAGTGTTCATGCGCGATGGGTCCATGGCGCACAATACAGCGCGTTGGCACCTTGTAACGCACGTTACCTGACACGGCTTGCTTTAACGATGCACCGCCCACTCCTTTATATGGGCATCCGTACCATTACTGCAGAACCTAATGCGGGTAACATTACCGCGGTTTAGTAAACATACCCCAAACTGTCATTAGACCTATTGTTTGGCTCCCGAATTGAGGATATCTAGCTGGAGGAGATCTGAGATGGAGCCAGTCTCTCCCTTCTAGTAGCATTTTTTGTGTTTAGATTGGATGCCCTTCTCTCTTTGCAGTAGGGATTTCTTTTTAACCTCTTGTGAAGCTTCTTTCTGAGAGGATGTTTGACTTTGGTTCAGTGTATTTCATGCCGGCATCAAGCATTAGTGATGCGTCTGATACAGCAGAAATAGCATTAAGTGATCGGACCGGAGTCAAACCAGTTAATGTTTGGTGTCTGCCATATTTCTGGTGCTGAGCTACATCATCTACTTCTTGTCTCCACAGTTTTCCCTTGAGGGCTGCTGATCCAAAGATTCAATGGTATTCATCAGGAGGACTGTCTTTCTTCAGAATTTCTCAAAATAGCTCAAAATTTGAAGCTGGACATTTGGAGATCATCACAGTGAACATGCTGAATGAAGGTAATGCTTCCTTTCATTTGCAGCCACTTTGGAGATATCAATATGTACTCCATTATCTCCTTGCTGTTAGAATAATGCTCAAAGGAAATAAGTTTCAGTGGGCCCTCAACATTTATCCTTAGTTCCATGTTTAAGCATGTAGTAGCTGATAAGAATGCAATAAATAATACCCGGAGTCAGGCACATCATTCAACTAAAGTATCAGCAAGAAGAACTGCTCTCTTCTCCATCTTACATTCACTTTCTCTGTCACATTATCTCCACAATTCACAGACATTCTGAACAACTTAATCGTGCTGCTGTATTCATGCCCGCAAATCCATCCCGTTTCTGCAAGTTCTGTTTTATATCCCTGGGACTGACTTGACAAAAACTGCATTTACCAGGTGCAAATTCTCCTGGGCTGCTGGATTTCATGGGGCATATAGTGAGGGCTGCCTGCACTATTTGGATTCCACTTCATGTTCTCGGGCGCTGACTGTGGGTGACTCTGAACTGGTAAAATGAATCCCTGCCTGCAGTGTCAGCGGTGGACTGTAGCCCCCACATGTGCTTGTCAACAGACAGAGGAACAATCTAGATAGAGTCCTTACAACAGAAAACTACACTTTTGCAACATGTTATAATAACAAATCCTAACAGAAAGAACTATAGTTCATAACATGACAACTACATAGCTGTTACGTATAACTGGAATAAAATTACTTGGCAAAAAACTAACTGCCAGCCGTAATCAGCCTGGCTTTACAAAATAAATTACTTTCAATTTTACAGTTTTTAGGAAGCAGAGATTCAAAAAGACATTCATTCTGGATACATTTTCCATAAAGTGGGTGGACATCTAAAATACACATTTTCCTTCCTAGTTTATTTTATTAACAATAAGATTAACCCCTCATTCACTCAGGATTCAAAGCACTTTCAAGTTGCGATCTAGTACCGCTGGCTCAAATGCTGCAGAGTCCTGTCAGTGTTCATAACCTCGGCTTTGTAGGGCAAAAGGAAAATACAAGAATCCTTTCCTATTGAAACCTGAGCCCTACAAGATTTCTGCTCACTTGATCTGCACAGGAATTCGAGTAGGAATGTAACCCTTTCCAGGCTAAGTACAATACTATCGAGATCCACAATTCTGACTAAACATTCTTATTAAATGATATATAATACATGACCATAGCAGAAGGCACATCACTATTACAAAATATTGAATAAAAACAGGTATAATTCCCTAAAATAAGCACCCATTAGCCCAGCAGCAGAACGTTGAAAACATGCCTTCATAGGGTTAAAACATTCCTCTGCACAAACATGCCTCTTGTGCTGCAGCTGAATGAGAGAAACAGCTTCTTGCTTTTACAGTGACTCTTCTTAACTATACTTTTACTATTTCATATGCGGTAAAGTGTCACAAATTACCCAACGGAATATAATCCTACCCTTATACTAGAAGGGAAACTCGTGGTTTCAACAGATAACAAAGACAAACTCCCAATGCTTCCTCCTTTTCACAAGCATTCTTCACACAGACAAACATGCTAGCATTTTCCAAATTCCGAATTCCCGGGCTGACTGACAAACCAGAATTACTGAAACCGAAAGGGCTGATGGTTTCGCCCCGCACACTACTTGCAGGGGTACTAGGATCGCCCGTGGAAGTTGATCAGACTTCCTTTACCTGTTACTGTACCAGAAGTGTCTCGAGACTTTCCCAGAGCTATCTGACTAAGAACCAGAAAAATCAATACTCACCGGATCCGGTAGCTAATGCGCTGCACAACCAATCCCTCCTTGGGTTGAATCCTGGACCCCCCTCGGGTTCGAGGTGTTGGCCGGCCAGAAGCAGCAACCTGTGGAGGCAAGGAGGAGTCTCCTCTGATACAAAAGGACCAGGGTCGCCAGAGACCCTCCTGCGGTCAGTCAGGCTCAGCTCCAGCCGGACCAAACCTGTGAGGCGAGATGTCGGGGCATATTCACTTGCATACCATCCCCCACTCGCACATTCCCGGCCAACGCACCAGAAATATGTAGTAGCTGATAAAAATGCAATAAATAATACCAAGAGTCAGGCAAAGATTCAAGCCGGTTTAATGTGCACAGGCTCAGATTGCAGTAGCATTCAAAATGGTCTGAGCACAGAGCTCAGAAAAATGACAGTTTATATACTTTTCTTCTCCAGTCTAATACAGGCAAAACGCCTCATTGGCCACAGTGGCCCACTTACTCTCATCCAATAGACATCTCTGACCGGGCCCAGGACTCGCTCCCCCTGCTTGGGTCTTACTAGCCACGGGTCAGCAACTAGACATAACACTAAACATAATACTTCTGTTAAAGTATACAGTATATTTCGCTATTCTTGCAAGGTCAGTTAGCCACAAAGATAGTGGAAGGCATATCAGAAGCATTCTTAACAAAAGCAAAACAAAGCGAGGCCAAACATAGCAAGGTTAAGACGTATCTCTAGCCTTGGCTCAAAACACTAAACAATCTTCATAATGCTAGACAAAATATTCTTACACTGTTCAGTTTCTCTGCTATATTTTCATCCTAATTACGAGGTCAGTGCACAATCAGCAAAGATACAGTGGCGCGGCATTCTACTGAAAGAGACATCTGACTTACCTAAACAATAAACAGTACCAAGGTTTAATTCTCTTATCTCCAGGAGAGCGGAACATGTTATCAAACCAGAATAGAACAGTATTTCTTTCTAACAGCTAACAGCATTCTGCAATTTTCCAAAATCAGCAATAACATTTTAAAGCAGGAAAAAGGGCTTCAGACCTAGCTCTGCTACATACTAGGCCATCGCCTATCACAAGCATTTACCGCTCATTGCTTAGCATGAATTTGGAAATAAGATCTGGACATATCTACAGGTTTGGGCATTAAAAGGGTTGATGACCTCTTCAGCAGTTCTGTCCCTCAAGAGATTAATGTAGTTACATGGACTTCGGCTTTCTTCTGTGTCAACTTGGTGAACTTCTGAACTTTTGTTGCCTAATCTGATAGAAAATGATAATCATCAATGTTGTACTAGAGCAGATGCTACAGTGGAGTATTTTGTCGGACTGAAATCAAAGAGAAACCAGGATAAGACTGGAAAAACAACACATCTTATGAATTAGCCTAGTACAAGCTATTTTGGTTTGTTCTCTGATCAGTGTGATAAGAATACTTTTTATAGATGATTTTTATGGTATAATATTGAATTTTCTGGATATTTATCAATATCTGAAAGGCATTACCATACCATTTCCAGCTGAAAGAATATGAGCATTTTTCACTTAAGGGATATTTTTTGGCAAGAACTATTTAAATAAATAATGCAATCAAATGTAAAGAGGTACTAGAGCATTAAAAACTTATGGAATATCTGCAACTAAATGTGATGTGTGATAACTTATGAACATGAACAATAAATAACATACTGTATCTACTGATCATTTACTAAGGGGCTTGTCTAACCTTCTTTTGACATTGCTTTGATTAGGAAAGGTTTACAAGAGTCAGCTGTACATGCAAGGGCTAAGGATTCCATTGCATTGTTTGAAATCAAACATACAAAAGACAGTATTGCAATCCACGATGAATCATTTAAATGAATACATCATATTTATCATATACAGATAGTGGGATACCCTTCCCACAGAAAATAGGGGCCTTTAATTTCATTTTGTAAAACAAATCAGTACCTGATTTTACTTTATGTTGTAAAATAATTGGTAAAAGCATAATGATGTGCACCTAAATGATTTATTTATCATAAGGAAAGGAATGGAAAATAAAACAAAAGATATTATAATGCCTCTATATCGTTCCATGGTGAAACCGCACCTTGAATATTGTGTGCAATTCTGGTGGCCGTATCTTAAAAAGGATATAGCGTTATTAGAAAAGGTTCAGAGAAGAGCCACCAAAATGGCGAAGGGGATGGAAGGATACTCCTATGAAGAAAGGCTAAAAAGGTTAGGGCTCTTTAACCTGGAAAAGAGACGGCTGAGGGGAGATATGATAGAAGTCTATAAATTAATGAACGGAGTGGAATGGGTAAACGTAGATTGATTGTTTACGTTATCAGAATATAGAAAGACTAGGGGATATGAAATGAAGCTACAGGGTAAACTATTTAAAACTAATAAAAGAAAATATTTCTTCACTCAACGTGTAATCAAACTTTGGAATTTGTTACCGGAGGATGTAGTAAAGGTTGTTAGTGTAGCTGGGTTTAAAAAAGGTTTGGACAAGTTCCTGGAGGAAAGGTCCATAAACCATTATTAAGAAGGGACCCAGGATATCAATGCTTGACCCAGTACAAGCATTGCGGAACCTGTGTCTTTTGGGGAAACTGCTAGGTATGTATGACCTAGATTGGCCACTGTTGGAAACAGGATACTGGGCTTGATGGACCTTGGTCTGACCCAGTATGGCATATCTTATGTTCTTATGATTTTAAATTTCTTTTGAATCACTTTTGGACTTTTTCCTTATCTTTGGACAGTTTTGGATTTTTTAGCATATTTGTTTTGATAAAATATTTTAAATGAATATTAAAACTTTTCATCATGTTTCAATCAACTTAATAAATATTAATTTGTATAGTGGGAGCATTGATTTCACAAAGACAGCATGGCTTTATTAGAGGTATTGTAGGTCTTATCAGATGAATTTGATTGATTTCTTTGACTCGGTGACCAGAGAATTGGATCAGGGAGGAGCACAAGAAGTGGTATGCTCAGATTTCAGCAAAGCCTTTGACACCATTCTACTTCAGTGACTTATAAATAAATAGAGTGCCCTTGGGATTGACTTTAAAGTGACTCACTGGTTATCCGGGCACCATGGTATGTGTTAGAGGCACTGTGGTTTGTGTGGGACCCTTGCACACATTTGGTGGGAATACATGGGAGTCCGAGCGCGGAGTCGCGAGGGACGGTGGTAACCGGGCGGCTTGCTCGGTCCCGGCCCGTCCTTACAGCTTCGGAAGAGGAAGAAGGAGGGGGGGGGGGAGAGAAGGGTGAAGGAGCAGGCGGGGGGCGGATGACGCCGGCAGCAAGTTTGAATGGATTGGCTCCGCAGAGGGAGAGAGCGGAGCCAATCAGAGCTGCCGGCTCTAAGGGTTATTTAAGGAAGGAGCCGTTTATGCTCCCCCCTGTTGGTCCGGCGGCGGTTGGGAGACGGTAAGGCTTCCCGCCCTCCCTCCCTTCATTTTTGGTATGTGGGGTGGGGGTGTTTTTCGGGGTGTCGCAGCAGGGTGGTGGTGCCAAGGCGGGATCCCGGAGGTTTCCGGGGCCCGGAGCCGTTTGGTCATACTTGGGCGGGGGTGGGGTGCCCCCGACCCGGATAAGCCCTGCTGGCCTTTGCTAGTCATATGGCGAGGTCGGGGAAAGGGCGGTAGGAAATGGGCCGGTGGTCAGACACGGCCGGAGCGGATGCGACCCCACTTTGCTAATTATGGCTGGGGGGGTATCATTCCGCTGGTGGGAGATTGTTTACAGAACTGTTGATATTGTAAAGTTAATTGTTTGAATTATAATAAAGCTGCGACCGGTTGGTACTTCCAATAAGAAAAATTGTGTCTGTGAAATTTTGTAAGGTGGGGGAAGGGGTGCGGGTTGGGGTGACAAGAAGGAGGAGGGGGGGGGGTGATTAAGGATGGGTGTAGGGCACCGGATGCAGCCTGCCACGGTTATCCTGTGTAAAGTGCTATTGAAAAGGTATACAGTACAGTGTGTGGAGGCTGGTGGGGAAAACATATTATGGGATTCGGGGATCTATTTGTCTAATGGCTTTGTGCTGGAACTGAGGGCTCCACAGTTGGAACTGTTGATGCATGCTATGAATTTTGCCCATCTGACTGTGGCCTCAGACTCAGCTTGGAGATAGTGACCCATCTCAGTCTGAAAGAATGGTTGCAGTGCATTTGGGGAACCTATAGCATGGAAAAAGCATTGGCAAGCCGTAAAGCTAAATTAGGGTGCTTCTATAAAGTCTGAGAGCACTTTTGGAGCAATCAGTGGATTTCCCGAGTTCTCTTTAATAATGGTTTATGGATCTTTCCTCCAGGAAATTGTCCAAACCTTTTATAAACCCAGCTACACTAACAGCTTTTACTACATCCTCTGGTAAGGAATTCCAGAGTTTGATTACTCGTTGAGTGAAAAAATATTTTCTTTTATTAGTCCTAAATGGGCTACATTGTAGCTATATTGAGTGTCCCCTAGTATTTCTATATTTTGAAGGCATAAACAACCTATTTACGTTTATCCATTCCACTCCATTCATTAATTTATAGACCTCTATCATACCTCCTCTCAGCCATCTCTTTGCCAAGTTGAAGAGCACTAGCCTTTTAAGACTCTCCTCATAGGGGTATCTTTCCATCCACTTTACCATTTTGGTGACTCTTCTCTGACCTTTTCTAATTCTGCTATATCCTATTTAAGATATGGCGACCAGAATTGCACACAATATTCAAGATGTGGTCTCACCATGGAACAATACAGAGGCATTATAATATCCTTGGTCTTGTTCTCCATTCCTTTCCTTATGATTCCTAGCATTCTATTTGCTCTCTTGGCCATCACCACACACTGGGAAGAGGATTTCAATGTATTACACAGGTACACTAAAAAAATTTTTTTTTAAACTGCCTCTAATGTTTCGATTGATTTTTACGTTTTTTGGTGCGCTGAATCCAAATCTGGTAACCAATTTGCTCTATCACGTACAGATTTTTTGCTACATTGGGTTAGCAGTTTGAGGTGAACGTTTCAGATTGAGTGCGATCGAGATAAAAGTTTCTTGGATGAATTCTTTATACTAATTGTTTAGTAGTTATTCAAATAAGAATAAAGAAAATTGTAACAAGGCAGCACATAAGAATAGAGTAATGTCAACAAAACACACTGTGATGGTAGCAAAATTGTCTGCACTTAAAACAGCCACATACATGTGCACAAACATTGAGCAGATAAGAGCGAGGTTAGACACAAAGCAAAGCAAAGAAATGTGCAAAAAATGTTGTACAGGTATGTATGTAAGAATAGAAAATGCAAACCGCACCATTGCAATACATGAAGACAAACACCCGATGGTGTGAAAATTAAATTCTAATAAATGAGATCCGACACTGTGGTAATAACTAGCAAATTTTTATTTCAAAGTTTAGTAAAAACACGATATTTGTCAACACAGTTTAGATTTTAAAGTCATTCTTGGGTCAATCAATCTCCTGGTGGGCCCGTTTCTTCTTCCCCCGAATGCTTCTCTTGGTGCGCTGCTTGGCGTATTTTTCATCTGGGGTTTCCCGCAGCAGCAACCAGCAGAAATCAGCCATCATAGTGGTGTTCCATCTTCCTTGGTACCTTCTCTCTGTGTCCTTGATGTCCTGGTGAAACCTTTCACCTTGTTCTTCACTGTACGCCCTCAAGTTTTCGGGAAAGTAGTTCACATGGGCCTGCAAGAAATGGACTTTCAGGCTCATGTTACAGCCTTGTTCTTTGAAGGCATTGAGCATCCTGGCAACAATATCCTTATAGTTCTCATCCCGCCTGTTCCCCAAGAATTTGAGAACAACATCCTTGAAGGAATCCCAGGCTTCTTTTTCCTTCTCAGACATCGTTTCAGCGAATGCTCCATCTGAAATGAGTTTCCTTATATCAGGGCCAACAAACACTCCTTCCTTTAGCTTTGCTTCAGAAAGTCGGGGGAACTTTGAGCAAAGGTACCGAAAGCACTCACCATCTTTTGGAAGGGACTTGATGAATTGCTTAATGAGACCCAACTTAATGTGGAGAGGTGGTAATAGAATTTTATCACGAGGTACCAAGCTCTCATGAAGAACATTTTTCTCACCGGGTCTCAAATACTCCCGAATTGGCCAGTCTTTTTTCCCCCAGTGTAGGTCGCGGGCCCGGCTATCCCACAAGCAAAGGAAGCAGGGATATTTGGTGAAACCGGATTGCTGCCCTAATAGCATGGATAGAATTTTAAAGTCTCCACAAATCATCCACTTATGCTCATCATAACGAATCTTCTGAAGAATCAGGGCCAAATTCTCGTATTTTTCTTGGAGAATAACAGAGTGAGCAATAGGAACTGAAGCGAATGTGTTGCCATTATGAAGAAGAACACCTTTTATGCTGTCTTTTGACGAATCAATGAACAGCCGCCATTCATCAGGATCATACTTGAGTTTAAACTTTTCCATCACTCCGTATATATCGTTGCAAAATACCAAATCTTCCTCTTTGCTGAAATACTTCAAAAATTGTGTCTCGCGGTTGCGGTACCAATAAAAAGTTGTTCCTGGTGACAATAGATTTTTCTGTTTAAGCCGAGAACCTAGCAGTTGGGGAGCATCTTTTGGGAGTCCTAAATCCCGGACTAAATCATTCAATTCAGCTTGAGAGAAAAGTTCAGGTTTCGGATCTGGTTCAGTTTCAAACTCGGAAGTACTGGACTCATCGGGAAAAGCCACCTGATGAGTCTCATCATGATCAGAACCGTCCACACAAATATGATCCAAAGATTTTGGTGGTTCAGGCACAGGTACTTCGTTGCTATGAGGCATAGGCCTAATTGCTGAGGGAAGGTTGGGGTAACTTATTACGTTCTTATTTTTTAAGTTGTATCCCTTCACAATGCAAGAGCAAAAATAGCAGTCACTGCTGTGGTCTCTTTGTTCACGCCACATCATAGGTATTCCGAAACGAAATGCTTGTTTTTTACCTTTCATCCATAAGCGTAGATCTTCCTCACATGTCTTGCACACTTTGTGAGGAGCCCACGGTTTGTCTTGATCGCCTAACTTCAAACCGAAATAGGCGAAATATACTTTTTTAATAAATGCAGAAATGTTCCTCTGCCGCTTTTTCACGGTATATTCCCCACAAATAAAACAAAAACTGTCCGGAGAGTTGACGCAACCTCTGGCTCTGTGAGCCATCACAAATACACAGCACTGCAAACTACAACTGTAGTGAACCACTTCGGAATAAAGCTGGATTACGACTGAGCAAACAAAAGGTAATAATGAACTTGTAAGAAACTGAAATTTGACAGGAACGTTCATGTCGCAACCACCGTGTAACCGGGTAGCTAGACCCGGCGCTCGACCTTTAATTATACCTTGCTTCCCTTCTCCCTCCGCCCCCCCCCCCCCCCCCCGTAGACCCTTTGGCCCATTTTCACCAGCCTCTCTCTCTCTTTTCACAAATTACTCTGCCAGAGCACATGGCCGCCAGATCCCTGATTGGCTCCGCTCGCCCTTCTCAACGAGCGGAGCCAATCAATTTGAACCACGTGCCGCATGCACAGCCGGCGCGGCCCCGCTCAGATCCCCCCCTTTCCACCCCCCCGTGCACGAGCAGGGTCCCGCGCCGGGCAAGCACCCGGTTACGAGCAGGCGCCGGGACCCTGCCCGCGCCTTTTTTCTAACCGGGTAGCTAGACCCGGCGCTCGACCTTTAATTATACCTTGCTTCCCTTCTCCCTCCACCCCCCCCCCCCGTATACCCTTTGGCCCATTTTCACCAGCCTCTCTCTCTCTTTTCACAAATTACTCTGACAGCCAAATATGGTAACAACTGGTCGCAGCTTTATTTTCATAACAACCAAACAATAACAGGAACAATGTTCTCACAACCACCCCCCCCACCCAGCGGAGCGATACGTCACCCGCCATGCTACTAGCAAAGCGACCTCGCCTCCGCTGTATCCATGGTCACACCACCGGCAACGCTCCGACCACCCCTATCCGACTTCGCCATATTACTAGCAAAAGTCTTCCAGGGGTAGTCCGGGTCGAGGGCACCCCGCCCCCGTCCCGAGTCGCCTAAGGCTCCGGACCCCGGAAACCTCCGGGATCCCGCCACCGGCACAGAAAAGACCTTAACTGTGCCGCCCCCAAAACTACCCCAAGCTGCGACCAGTGTAGCCAATCTGAACAACTCTCTCCAACAACTCCTGCCAGTCGTTCAGAAGCAAGTCCATCCCAACTGGCGAGAGATGAACACCATCCGCTCTATACAATCCCGTACAGGCTACGTCAACCCACGCGTGCTGCACCTGATACCCCCCTCTTTCACATACCCATCTCCCAATCTGTCGATTGATTTTTGTCAGACCCCGGGACCATCTCCGCTGGCCCCAAGATGCTGGTCGCGGGATAATGTCTGACCAAATCAACACGACTCCCTCCAGCAACCGCAGCAAAGTCGCAAAGTCCTTCTTTGCTGCCCTTATAAGCTGCTTGCAAGACCACTCCAACAAATCGTTGCCTCCAAGATGCACCAGCATGACCGCTGGCCGTCCTCGAACCCGCAGATGATGACGAAGCAAGGGCAGCAGTTGATTCCACCTCAGCCCCCGCTCACCCAGCCATGAAAGCGCCACCTCGGCCGGGTCGAGCCCAAGATTCATCCCGATAGGCCGCACAGCCGCTCTCTGACCAGCCCAAAAGACAAAGGAGTGTCCCAGCATCCAGCAGCCCCTCTCCAGCCGCTCCGCACCTGCAACAGAAATTAAGAACATTAGTAACCCCCCCCCCAACCCTATAGGCCTTGTCACAGCCGCACATAACCGTGAAATGCCTTAGATCGCCATCGGCCAATACTCTGTATCTGTTCTCCTGACATACCCGCCGCAGCCGCACTGGTGGCCGCACCGATACGAAAAGAGTGAGCTGAAAACAACTCAGGAGCTTCACCGATCCTGCGCAAAGCCAAGCGTAAAACCGCTGTCACCTGATACCTGGTCACATATGACAAGTTCGGATGCACGAACAGTGCCTCACAACCACCCGGGCGTACACCCAAGTAGTCTTCGAGGGCCGCCACCGGGCAAGTTAGCCCCCCGATACGCCCCAGCACTACCCACAAACCTTTACCTTTTTGATCCGTCTTAGATCTGGCTAAAAGTACACGAACTCGGCCCGACTCCCTCCACACATGCCGCAACCGCAAACAATTACCTAAATCCACCTTGACCGAAGCCGCCGCCAACTCACCGACCCGAAATGCACCAAAAAACGCTAAACAAAATACCGCTCGAAACAGAACAGCCTCGTAAGACGACGACGCCACCTCCGGCAACACGCGACACAAGCGCAGCAACAAGTCATGGGTAATCGGCAGCCGCCGATCACGCCGCAGCGGCAGCGCCCGCTCCCACCCCTCCATTAAACGCCGAGCCAGGCGCCCCCTCCCTACGCCCGGCCAACTCACCGCCCTGGCAAAGAATTCAAACCCCGCCAGAAGGCCCCGCACCACCGATCTCGGCAACCCCCTCTCCTTTGCCCACCCAACATAACTCCCCAGCATATACTCAGACACCCCACTACCCACGGCCCCTTCACCGTGCAGATACTCCCATACTCGAGCGCAGTCCCGTCGGTAAGCATCCCATGTGCTCTCAGCCACTGAATTCCTCAATAGGTTCTTCATCTCAGCAGGCCACAGCTCCACAAGTTCCAAGGGACCCCGAACCCTTCCTCGTCCGCATCCGGCACCAACTGCCGAAACCGCTCCCACTGCAAACGAGAAAGAGCATCAGCGATGGCATTAGCACGACCAGGAATGTGGCGGGCCCTCAAATCTACATTCAAACGTAAACAGGCTAGAATGACTTGTCGCATCAAGGCCGCAACCGTACAGCAGCGTGGGGTATAACGATTCACGACAGCCACTACTGCCTCGTTATCACACCACCACACCACCCTACAGTTGGCTAACCTCTCAGGCCATAACGCAAGCGCCACCAAAATGGGAAACAATTCAAGAAAGGTAACATTCCTCAAAAGCCCCGCGGCCTCCCATTCAGGCGGCCAACGCTCAGCACACCATGCGCCACCGAAATATATTCCCAGACCAACCCCACCCGCCGCATCCGAATAGAGCTGCAAATCGTCACTGGAGATCTCGGCATCCCGCAACACCGAAGTGCCGTTGAAGTCCCTCAAAAAGATCTCCCAAATCCGCAAGTCCGCTCGCAGCACCTGTGACACCCGGATACGATGGTGAGGCTTCCGAACTCCCGCTGTCGCCGCCGCCAAGCACCGAAGAAAGACCCTACCCATGGGAATAACCCAACAAGCGAAGTTAAGAGATCCTATTAAGGCCTGTAGCTCCCGCAGATTCAACTTGGACGAGGCCAAGGCATTAGCCACCAGCACCCTCAATTTCTGTACCTTATCTGAGGGCAAGCGGGCCTCCAAACATTCGGAATCCAATTCCACCCCTAAAAAGGTCAACCGCGTAGTCGGGCCTACAGTTTTACTCTCAGCCAACGGAACGCCCAACTCACGAGCCAGCTCACCAAAACCAACTAACAGCTCGCTACACCCTGAAGACTCCGCAGCACCCACAAAGAAAAAATCATCCAAATAGTGGACAACCTCCCCCCGTCCCACTCTCCGTACCAAACTCCAGTGCAAGAAAGAGCTGAACTTCTCAAAGTATGCACAAGACAACCGCACACCCCATGGGCATACACTTATCAAAGTAAAACGCCCCCTCAAACTGAAAGCCCAACAACCTAAAAGAAGACGGATGAACCGGCAACAAACGAAAGGCTGACTCGATATCAACCTTCGCCATCAGTGCCCCCCGCCCTGCCCTTCTGACTAACTCTGCAGCCCTGTCAAAAGACTGATAATGCACCAAGCACAAATCTCGCGGAATCAAATCATTCACGGAGGATCCAGCCGGAGAAGATAGATTGTGAATTAGACGAAACTTCCCCGGTTCCTTCTTTGGAATAATGCCTAACGGCGAAACCACAAAATCCGGGAACGGCGGCTGCTGAAAAGGCCCCGCTACTCGTCCTAACCATAATTCCTCCGCTATCTTCACCCGAGCTATCGCCCCCCAACGTCGAACACTGGGTGAATTGCGAGGCGAAGACTCCGCGACCACCCCGTGCACCGGAACCACAAAACCCAAACTAAATCCCAACTGCAACACTAACCTATCCCGCCTCCTTGGATAAGACTGCAACCATGAACACAAAAGCGGAACCCGAATCGGTGAAGGAGCCAGGTCAAACGGCCCCCCCCTATTTGAGGCCAGACGGCGGCTGCGCCCCGGGCACTTTTTTAACACATTTTGCTGCCGCATGGGGACCGCCACAGGTAGAGCACGCATGCCGGAATTTACAATCCGGGAAGGGGCACATCGACCGATTAAACCTCCAGCACACATCACTCCCACCTCCTGGGGCCGGCTTAGCCTGTCCTGTAGCGACTCCCCCCCGAAAGGAACGCACCGCCCCCCCAACAACCGCTGACCCCATCCGACCTCCGCTTCCCCCACTCCCACCTCCCTTGACCGACATTTGTGTTAGCCAAAGGTTAATGTCTTGCGTACCCCACGTTAAAAATTTGTTCTCCTCCATTTTATCCCTGAATTTCTCGTCGTAATTAAGCCACGACCAGCCTTCATGCATTTGAGACGCTTCAAGAATCGAGTCTGCATAAGATAACAACATCCCGGACTGGTGAGGAAAGTGCTGCCCCCACACACTAGCCAACCGCAAGAAGGACCGCACCCAATTAATAACATTACGTGACACCTTCCGAAGCCGACCCGCTTTCTCGTCCTCCTTCCGCTTTTTCCTACTCTCCCCTGAACGCTTCCTACCTTCCAGCAAGCGAAAAATATCAATGTATTTCCGCTTCCTAATCTTTTGCCTAAGCTTCTTAGGAACTCCTTCCCACAATTCCGACAAGGGAACCAAGGAAGCCGCACCCCCGCTAGTCAAACCTTCCTCAACCCCACCTCCCAAGGCCGCCCCAAGCCCCTCGCCTGCAGCCTCCGAGGCGCCTGAGGAATCCGAAGAGGATGATGAGGAAGAAGAAGAATGACGGCGATAACGACAGCCTCGCTTCCTCTTTCTGCGTGCCTTGCCTGGCCGCTCGGACCGCGACCCCCGCTCGAGCGAAGCGCCACCGACCACCTCTCTCAACTCACCTGAAGTGTCATCGATGCCGCGGGCTCCGGACAAAAGCAGCCCTTCTCCTCTCGCCACCGCCGACTGCTGCAGATTCGTTGCCCCAGACGCCTGCGCGGCTCCTGTTGCACCCGCTTCCACCGGGGGCCTCGAATCGACACTCCCTTCACTGCAGGAAACCACCGCTGGCGGGGCAGGACCCGACGCTGCCATATAGGGTACCTGCGAAGACAAAATGGGAAAACCCAACGAAGACAAGCCCAGAGCACCCCTCGGGGGCCATGCCCCAGTCCAGTCCGTCCTAGAGGAACCCTGACCCCCCCCCCCAACCATTGCTCCCATCCAGACCGCTGCCCGGATGACCCAGACCACCTGGAAGGTGGTAAGCCAACTGCAGAAGGCACAAAACCCCCAACCGGAGACATCCACCCCCACACATCCCCCCCAGCCGCCCCAAAAACTTGCCTGGGTCCCCCCCCCACTGGCCCAAGGAGCCAACACCCCACCCTTGCCCCTGATCCATCCTGATAGCCCCTCCCCCAGCACCGTCCACCATCCCCCCCCGTGGAGCCCGTCCACCCAACAGGGGTTTCACTCGCCCCAGCCGCTGGGGCCACTGCCAATTGCTGAGGCACAATACTCTCAGCCTGCGCCGCGGGAGTCCTGGGGCCCCTCCGTCCCCTATCCGAACCCCTCCTCCCCCTAACCACACCCCCAGCACCTCTCACCCCACGCTCCCTAACCCCGAGCTCACTGGCACTCCCCTGCCTTGAACGCCCAGATTTGTCTACCCCCTTTCCCCTCTGCCCTTTCTCCTGCCTCCCCCTGGCAGCCTGTCCCCCCCCTTTGCCGCCCCCCCCCTCTTACCAGCTTCCTGCCAGCCATCCTGTGGTTGTTGTTATGTTTTTTTGTTTTTTTTTTATCTGCTCTCCCTGGCCCCCCCTCCCCGACACAGAGCACTGGACCAACACAGCACAAGCTCAGGCCCTCTTACCAGCTCCGGCCCCCCCGACACTGAGCACTGCCCCAGCCCTTCCAAGCCCTCGATAGCCCACTCTGATTACCGGATGACTTGCCTGTCCGGCGAGCTTGCGCTCCGACGAAGGGTGACCGCAACTCTGCACCGCCGCGAAACCAACTCCCCGTCCTCTGGCATGCTCCCAAAGTCCTGCACGGCCCCGAACTCTCACCGCAGTTCTGTCCGCTGACCAACCCCGCCGCTCCTACCGCGCCTCCCGCCGAACTGCCTGTGCTGTGGCGCGTCTCCAACACGCCAGAGCACATGGCCGCCAGATCCCTGATTGGCTCCGCTCGCCCTTCTCAACGAGCGGAGCCAATCAATTTGAACCACGCACCGCATGCACAGCCGGCGCGGCCCCGCTCAGATCCCCCCCTTTCCACCCCCCCCGTGCACGAGCAGGGTCCCGCGCCGGGCAAGCACCCGGTTACGAGCAGGCGCCGGGACCCTGCCCGTGCCTTTTTTCTTTGAGCGAGCGAACGAGGCGAGGCGAACAGGAAAGAACATGCGCCAGCGCGAGTACTGGATTTAGCCCCCCCGCCTCCCAATTGTCCTGTTAATGTATAAAATGAATACAAAACACTCTAAAATATCATGAGGGAGTGTTTCTAGTTAGTTAACCATTACAACCTCTATTTTGGGCCAAGAAAATAAACTGCAGTCGGCTAAAAAGAAATTATGTGAACATTCCTTATATGGGTAAGAAATCTAATTTTGCAAGAAAACGTGACGTGATGGAACATTTTGGCTATTTTTCCTGGATTCAGCACTCCAAAATCTATAGGAATCAGTTGCAAAACTGGAGGCAGTTTTTTGGTAGTGTACCTGTGTTATCCATGATGATGCCTAAATCCTTTTCCTGGGTGGTGGTTCCTAATGTGGAACGTTGCATCGTGTAACCATAGTTTGGGTTATTCTTCCCTAAGTGCATACGAGGTGCAATCAAAAAGGAATTGAGACTTGTTCAATAACACAAGAAGTAGAATACTGAGGGGGCGGAGCCTGATGTCCAGCGGGGGGCGGAGCCTGATGTCCAGCGGGTTAGACGCTTCGCGCTGAAGCTCCCGAGAGGCCTACTCAGAATCCTGACTTAATACCTACATAAACTTAATATTTTGCTCCGAACTTACCGGGGTGCCTCGGGGGGGATGGCGGCCCACAAACCAGCGCGCTTAGACTTCGGGTCTCCCTCTTCTTCACACGGAAAACGCTCCAAAACAGAGTTGTCTTCCCCACAAAAGATAGTTCCACTTCGGGAAAACCCCGAAATGCAACAGGAGATCTTGGAGGAAATACGCGGTGTGAAGGAACTGGTACAGTCCAACGGAGAAGCGCTCCGAGCCATGCGAGAAGATTTCGGTATGCTTCAGGACCGGCTTGAAGGTCTTTCACTACGGCAGGACAACATGGCGGGGGTCCTCGACTCGCACGCGGTGCGCTTGGTGAAACTGGACAAGGCTGAGCGTCAGATACAGAATCTTCAAAAAGAGTTAGAGGATAGCAATAATCGAGCCCGTCGCAACAATGTAAGGCTCATTGGAGTACCGGAGGGGGCGGAAGCAGGAGATATAAGAGAATTCCTGGTCAAAACTCTTCCCTCCTTGCTGAAGATCACTTTTCACAGAGATCTGGAAATTGACCGAGCACATCGTGTTCCTACCAACATGGCGCTCAATCGGACGACCCCCCGGCCTATCATCTTTCGATTACTGAGATATCAGCAAGTTGAGCAAATTCTAAATGCTGCCCGGGCGAATCATCATCTGGAGTTTAAAAGTCATAAAGTCTCCTTCTTCCCTGACTTGGCAAAGCCCACAGTTGACCGTCGGAAGAGACTCCTTGCTTTTCGCCCTAGACTTCAACAGCTACAGGCTCGCTTTGGCCTATTGTATCCAGCGAAGCTCAGAGTGACTCTCCATAACCAAACTAGAACCTTCGAAGATCCTGATCTACTAGCAACATTTTTAGATTCCAAAGAAGCAGACCAGATGCGCTAATCCAACAACTTGGATCTGTAATCCGCCGGATCTGCCCGCCATTTTGAATGGCCCGACGCGGTGATCACAGCCTGGAACAGAGACTGCCTGGACTTTTCTTTCTTTCTATATATAACTTTCTTGGTCTCCTTTCCCTCCATGATGTGCACCTCGGTTGGATTCGGAACACGCACAGCTATACAGGTTATATGTTTCAATTTAGGCCTTCTCTGGGGTTTCTCCCCGCAGACATATGGTCGCCAGTAATTTCTGGGGTTCTGCTTCTTCTCTAATGCACTTCGGTGCTTATTTTTTTATATGGGGCGCTTCATTGTTTTTCATTAGCTTATTTTCTATCATGTCATGTGTACAGCCATATACAGTTAATATGAGGGACATTGTGAAATTATGTGCGTTATCATGTTCTTTCTCAGAATTTTTAACCCTTCTGAATGGCCTTATGTAAGATCTTATCACTGAACGTAAAAGGCATCAATAGTCCAATCAAAAGAAAGAAAATCCTTAGCTATCTTAATCATGAGCATGCTGATTTAGTGTTTCTTCAGGAAACGCATTTAAACTCTGTTGAAACACTGAAACTTAATGCTAAGCCTTACATGGTGGCTGCCTACTCTCCCGCCGTTTCCAAACGGTGTGGGGTAGCCATCTTGGTTAAGAAGTCTTTGCAAGCTACTGTAATGGATACTAGCTCTGATAAGGAGGGTAGATGGGCCCGTGCACACCTTAAGGTTGGAGATAGTGAATTCACGTGTATTTGTATTTATGCTCCGAATGTGGATAACCCTGCTTACTATGCAAGTATTGCGCAGTTGGCACAGGCCTCTGCCAATACTCCATTAATACTTGGCGGCGATTTCAACCAAGTACTTGATCCTTTGATAGATAGACTGCCGCCTAGAATGAGTGGTCCACCCAAGAGTCTTGATACCCTTACAGCTCTGATGAAAGATCTTGCGTTAGTAGATATATGGAGGCTGCTTCACCCCTCCGACTTAGAGTTCACCTTTTTCTCAGCCCCCCATCACTCACAATCTAGAATAGATTTTTTTCTTATCTCCAAAGCACTGATATCCCAAGTGGACACGGCTAGGATTCATCCTCTCCATATTTCAGATCATGCTGCCATATCTTTCTCATTACATGTCACTACGCAAGGTGAACATCCCCGTGCTTGGTTTTTTGATAGATCCCTACTAGACCACAAAGATTTTCAGGTTGACATAAAGGCCGCTATCCAAGACTACTTTCATTTTAATTCACCCCATGACACTGCGAGCTGGGCTTGGTGGGAGGGTTTCAAGGCGTCTATCCGTGCAACTATAACTAGCTATCAAATTCGACAGGGGAAACAAAGAAAGCAACATTTACTGATTCTAGAACAACAGATACAAGCTGGAGAGCGTCTCCTCACGTCCCGTACTGACCCATGTATTTTACTTCGCTTACAACGCCTTCGTTTTCAATACAATCAGCTTTTATATACCGCTGCTGCTAAAAATATTGAATCACAACAAGGGATGTACTATCGGGAAAATAACCGTGCTGGCAAATTGTTAGCCAATGCTCTGAAAGGTCAAAAAGAAGCCAAGCGCTTTACCGCTCTCCGCAATCCGTCGGGGGGGAGCTTGGTCACTAAAGATACAGAAATATTAGAACTCTTTCGTGATTTTTATACTCGGCTTTATCAATCTGAATGTGACTTCGAGCCAGAAGCATTTGAACGACTACTATCAGGGGTACAACGGCCGACCCTATCTGACGAAGATAGAGAGGCCATGGACAAACCATTCACTTTATCAGAAATTCAATCTGCACTCAAGAGATGTGCCACAGGTCGAGCCGCAGGCCCGGACGGTCTCCCAGCTGAATTCTACAAAACTTTTAACGCTGACTTAGCTCCGTTTTTGAAACTTTATTTTTCTGCTCTGGACGAGGAGGGATCTCCTTCTGGATCCTTCTCAATGGCAAATGTAGTAGTTTTTGAGAAAGAGGGGAGAGATCCGCAACTAACAGCTAATTATCGTCCAATTTCCCTACTTAACGCAGACTATAAAATATTTGCCACCATTCTCTCCACCCGGCTCTCCGACAAGATGTCTACTTTAATACACCCAGATCAATGCGGTTTCATTCCCGGTAGATCAACTGCTGATAATGCTAGGACTCTATGTCATGTACTGACTGCCGCAGTTAATCTTGATCGACCATTGGTTGGCCTCTCACTTGATGCTGAGAAGGCCTTCGACCACTTAGAATGGCCCTTCTTGTTTGCAACTCTCCGCTGGTACGGATTCGGAGAAGGCTTTCTCCGTTGTCTCCGAATCATGTATGCACAGCCTACAGCTAGTATCTGTGCTAATGCTTTAAAGTCTCAGCCATTTCCCCTGCAACGCGGTACTCGCCAGGGATGCCCACTGTCTCCACTTCTTTTCGATCTCGCACTCGAACCCTTAGCTTTACTAATCCGGCAATCCAAGGATATTCATGGAGTCCCCTTCTCTCATAGGGAAATCAAAATTTCAGCATATGCTGATGACCTTATGCTCTTTGTCTCCCTAGACTCAGTGCCGGCTGTCCTAGAGCAAATTGGTAAATATTCACAACTCTCGGGCTATAAGATAAATTGGACCAAATCGGTAGCCTTTCCACTAAATCCTCTGATCCATCAGGCAGATATGCAATCCTTTCCCTTTTTATGGCAACCTCGCATGGTCAAATACCTTGGGGTGCACTACTGCTCTCCTTTGGAAGACACCATCACCTTTAATGCCAAAGACTTAACCTCTAAGGTCCGGGCGCTTACTCAACGCTGGACTCCTTTAACACTTACTTGGTGGGGCCGCCTAGAAACCATTAAAATGATGATTGTTCCCAAAGTGAACTACATTTTAGAAATGCTGCCATGTCTCCTACCTCGACGTACATATAAAGATTTAGAGGGTCTTCTGACTAGATACTTATGGCAAAACAAGACACCTAGGATAGCGAAACATAAGTTACAAGCAGATAAAGAAAATGGTGGTGTCAGATTCCCTGATTTCCTGAAATACCACCATTCTTTTCTTCTCAAACAAGGCGCTCGTTGGCTGGAAGACCTCACAACCGAGTAGACCAGTGTGGCTAGATATAGAGGAGGACCTTTGCAAACCAATTCCTCTTACTTATCTCCCTGGTATGACTCTCCCATCAGACTCCCACTATCCACCAATGCTCTTAGACACTTTAGGTGCCTTTAATACCCTTGAGCAATCTCTAGACCCCCGACTTTGTCCGCTAGATAGACTCCCGCTTTGGCACAATGCTCGATTTCAAATACAAAATAAACCGATGGCGTGGAGCCCCTGGTACACTAGGGGCATTTGGATCCCTAACCAGCTGTTTTATGATGGTCGCTGGAAAACTTTTAGCGAATTACAAATTGAATTTGGTCTCCCAGCGAAACACTACTTTCAGTTGGTGCAACTTCAGCATTGTCTTCGGAGTGCTAAGGTGCTCCCGCCATCGGAAACCCATACCCAAGGATTGTCGGAGATAATCCGATCTATCGGGAGCTTATCGGGTGTGGCATCTAACTTTTACAAAACTTTATGTAATACTGTAAATAGAGGCACTCCTACAGCACAGACATCCTGGGAGCGGGAAATGCATGTAACTTTGACCCCGGAGCAATGGAGCCTAGTCTGGAGCAAGGTGACACGGGTCTCTCGATCCGCCTCACTCACTCAGACACTTTTCTTTCTAGCCCACCGATGTTTCTATACTCCTGACAGGTTAGCCAAATGGAACGCCACCCAGAGCAATAGATGCTGGACATGCCATGCGGCCATTGGTTCACTAACTCATGTTATGTATGAATGCCCCGCATTACAGTATTACTGGAGTCGGGTCTGGGGTCGTATTCAATCTATTTTGCACTTTCAGGAGCCCCTCTCTTGGAAGATAGTGGGACTCCGCTCAGCTGCGGGGATCCCCTCTCTTCCCAAATCGGCTTACTTCCTTTTAGACTTTATGCTGGGCATAGCTATTTCCCTAATTACGAAATACTGGAAAAATAGCTCCCATCTGAGCCCCAATGAATGGTGGAATCATGTCTGTCTCTACAGTAAATATGAGCAAATACCTCGTATGTTAGCTTCTTCCGCTCAGACCCCCCACCACTTGTCTAAATGGAAGATGCTCAACGACTATGTTCAAACTGCTAAATGCTCTCATCTGACTGTTTAAATCTGTGTAAATCTCTGTCACATGATCATTCTGTATCGCAGATACTATTTCTGTTTGTTTTGATGTACAATTACTGTTGTTTGTAAGCGCTTATATGATGATACTTATCAGCTTAGAGAAGAAGCATAGGGGTGGGGGGTAATTGGGGTTGTTTTTTTCCTTATTGTATGCTTGTATTTGTTTCCTTTGGTGTGTTGTTTCTTTTTGCTTGTTGTAAAATGAAAATAAAAGTTTAAAAAAAAAAGAAGTAGAATACTGATAGCTATTGTACCCAGTCTCCTTCAAAGAAGTCATCTTCTGATAAAACACACTTCCTCCAGTGTTCCTGCTACTGCTGGAATCAATTTTGAAATTATTCTTTCGTTATGCTGTGAATTTTATGTGTTGAATTTTGCTTAATGGTCTTCAAGTCATTGAATCTTTTTCCTTTCAGTGATAATTTGCACAGGGTGCAAAGTCAGGTGATTACAGAGGCTGATGGATTTGCTCGATTTGGTGTTTTGCCAAGAACTGCTGGACAAGATATGATGCGCGAGCTGGGGCATTATTGTAATAAAGCTACCATTCACCATTCCTGTGCAACTCTGGCAACTTATGATGGACTGCATCACTCAAACGAGTCAGAACTTGGACATAGTACTCCTTCTTGATAGTCTGGCCTTTTGGAGCATACTCATGATGAACAATACCATGGTAATCAAAGAAAACTGTGAGCATGACCTTGACATTGCTCCACACCTAAAGGGTTTTCTAGGGACTGGGAGAGTTTAGAGTCTTCCATTGTGAGGATTGAGCATTAGTTTCTGGGTCATAACCATAAACCCATGATTCATCAGCAGTACTAATCCTATGATTTAATCTGAGTCACTTTCAATGCATTCCAACAACTCCCTGGCTGCAGACTATCGATCTTCTTTTTGGTTAGGGGACAGGAGTTTCGGCACAATTTTGTAGATGTGCATCTCATCCCCAAGTCAACAGTATGAATGGACTATACTGAACCAAAGCTGATGTCCATGTCCTCAGCAAGCTCCCTGATAGTCAATCGATGATTTGAGCATATTGCAGCATGCACTGCTTCAGCTTTGTCTTCATTCCCTCCCCTCTTCTACTCACATGCACCCTCTCCACTCCAAGCTCTGATACAAATACCTAATGCAATCATATGCTTCCTGTAATTAAGTGTTTGATATAGCTCATGTCTTGATGTAATATTTTGTTTCTTTGTAAACCGCTTTGATTAAAAGATAAAGCGGTATATAAAACCTGTTAATTAAATAAATAAATAAATAAAAATTCCTGTTCATGAATAGCCTTCCAGAACATTCATCACTGTCAACACTTTGGCGGTCCTCTTGGAAATATTTGTACCAGTCATAAACTCATGCATGACTCATGAATTCATTGCCATATGTTTGCTGTAACTTGTCATAAGTCTCTTTGCACGAATCTCCAAGTTTCTGGTAGAATTTAATACAAATTTGCTGTTCAATTTTTTTCACTCATCATAAGTCTGATTAACTGCTTTTACATGATACCAAACATCACGTGATTAAAAAAAAGTATAGGTGTGCTGCAGCCATGCTACATTCTGCACATGCAAAGCACATAACTAGGTCACTGAATACTTAATAGCATCATGGTGCAATGTATTGTTATATAGCTACACAACAAGTCTCGATACGTTTTGATCACGCCTTGTAACTTTGCACTTGTCCACATTAAATTTTATCTGAAATTTGCAGACCAGTCTTCCAATTTATCAAGGTCCTCTTGCAAGTTTTCACTATCCTCTTGTGTTTTAATAACATTGAATACATCCCAGTCATGGTTGTCCGTGAACCATGTCTCCATAACCACCACTAAATCCAAGTTAACCTCTTCCATTAAAGTCTTAACATCTGGGTTCTTATTTCCCATGCATCAGGCTAAGCACCTATGTTGCACTTGTCTGTTGGCAGCCTTCAGGTGCGGGCATTATTTTATGGATTACTGTATTTATTGAATAGAAAATCACCTCTAATCTCCTAGTGAGGAAACACTGCACCTTTGAAAGCATGTTGAGTGGTCAGATTTGTCTGAATAGGCTTCCAGAGTGCGTCCAAGATGAAAGAATTGCTACAGAACAACATCAAAAAGTAGAAGTCACTGTTATGCTCGTCTTTGTCTCCGGACAGAATCAGAGGTCAACTAATCAGATTTTTAACCAGATTTCCCAGGAATTTATGAAAATGCATTTCAATTAGAAAATTGAAATCTCATTTCAGTTAGATTTTCTATTCTGGATACATTTTAGCAGTGATTCCTAAGAATCCCAAACGGTTGGATGTCAACATTATTTTGTTACACCGTCCTTCTCATCTTCCTTATGCATAGATCTGTGTTTCTTTTAATGATAAAGAAAACAGCCTTGGGAAACAAGGGCTCTTTCCTTTTTTAAATCTGAAAGGATTCTAGTTTTAGTAATGCCTTGTGCTTTTTTGCTAGTTGCCACTGACTTTGTCTTGTTTACAGTGAAACAGCAGATAACTTACGCATTTTAGAATACTGACCATAAGCATTGTGGAGCCAGTTTCTATAACAATCCTGTTGAAAACCAATCCCATAAAATAGTGGGGCTTGTTGCATTACATGCACCATCCTCCTGCCAACAGCTTGTAAACCTATCCGAAAAAAAATATATTATCATCTGTAAACCCTTAGAAGCAAACGCTGGGTATTTAATTTTCCTTGCTGTTAGTACACTTGATTGACTCATCTAAATACACATCTATTTAATTGCACCCAAAACTACTGGCTAGCATCACTTTTTTCTGATCCTTTGTCATGGGAAATAATCGCAACCTCCAATATCTATCACAAAAGGGGGTTCAGTACCCCTATTGGTTGGCTAATCCATTCTATGTAAAGCACATACAACCCTAAATTAGTTATCATCCCAAAAAATTGTCCCTGGAATGTAGGAGAAAATGAGTGTTTATTTGTCATAAACACATTTTCCATTAATTAATGAGCCAGGTAGGAACTGATTTTTTTTTAATTTGCTTCATTGCTCTCTTTTGTTTATCATCTGATAAAAGGCGGACACGTAAATCTGAATGGCAAAGTCAGACTCAAAGTGTAAGGGAGCAGCAAACTCATTTCCCAGAAATCCTTGGGAATCTGGTGATGTTGATTACTAGCACCTGTGTTTAATTGACTCCCTGATGAAATCCTCCTACCCCCATTTCCCTAACATGCATCATTTTGTGATCATGGTAAACTGCATTAAATACATTTAATTATGTTGTTTAGTGACACCAGCATTTCTGTTTCTGAACATCATAATTTCAGACTCATCAGTGCAATCCTGTCTTCTCGGATTGATAGTATATTCCCTGACAATTTTTGCAGGTGTTGCCATGTAGGCAGGCTCTCTAATATATGGTAGAAATCCTGTATATTTTCCTCCTAATTCACAAAGTGAACTGTGTTCAGGGCCAGCGAAAAACATGATGTGGAAAACACCCTTTGCAAATGTACAAGGATGATCTCAGGAGGCCTTTGCTTAGTAGGATCTGATTCACAAACACACGAATTGCCCAGAAATCAACCCTGGCAGAATATGGATAATGTCTTTACAAACCTCTTCTGCCTTCAGCAATCAGTCAGACCATCAGTGGCGGCAGCAGATCATATGATGCAGCTTCAAAGGGCATCAGGCTAAGCACCTATATTCTACTTGTCTGTTGGCAGCCTTCAGGTGCGGGCATTAAGACTCCCTCATTCCCACATTCTAGGATTCTCTTTGTGTACTTCACTTTTAGGGGCAAATTTTCTTTATGTCTGAAGCAGAAATCTACCAGTTTTAAGAACAAAAAGGCGAGAAAGTGAAATGCGGAAGCAAGAATGTTTTTTGAAGGAGAAATGCAACGTTACACTTTTGTTAAGACAACGTCATACTCCAGAGAAAATGTTTTCCTGGCACTTGATTTTTCTGGGTAATCTTTCAGGCTATAAGGCACATTTTAGAAAGGCCATCCAGGTGGCTGCAGAGACATGCAAATGGAAACATGAGGAATGGCATGGGGATTTCAGAAATGGCCCTGTACATGTGCAGCATGGCTTTCTGAAATCGCCACTTGGCAATCTGCAGATATGCGTGGGTCCCCTGGTGCAAAACCTGCATGATTGTCTGATGGAAAATGATGCGGTTTGCATGAGTCGGGTTTCTATACAGACTAATGGTGGCAGAGATATATACTGGTGATGTCAAATAAGGTTACATGTTCAGCAGCAATAATGTGCATGTGTATGCAGGACTCACTTGTGAGTGCTCCCTGCTCAGAGCCTCTGTATGTGTGATATTTGCTTACTCCAATAATGATGGCATGGTCACCAGGAAGAGAAACGTCTGCAGGGGTGAGACTCTTCTACTCTCCTGCATGGTCTTGGAGGAGGAGGAGGTAGAGCTTCTTATAACCAGAGGTTAAAAAATTAAAAAGATTTACCTTGTAGGGGGCAGGGATGGCCCGTCCATTGAGTGAGAATGTTTTTTGCACAGGGCCCCGCGTTTCAGGGGGCCCCGCACAAAGAAAATTCAGCATAAGTAAATTAGAAAAAAAAACAAAACTGGCTGCTGCCACTGCCGCCGTGGCAGCGGCAGGATCAAGTGTCCGTGGGCCCCCCCCACCTGCCTGGCAGAGTCCTCCCTCCCTGCATCACCTCCCTCCTGCTCTGGCTTTCAGAGCCGCGAAGGGAGAGTTTCCCTTTCATGGCTCTGTTAAGCCTGCCGGGGCCCGGGGCTGATGGGAAACAGGAAATGGTTTCTCCCTCATGGCTCTGTGAAGCCCACTGGGGCTGATGGGAAACAGGAATTTCCTGTTTCCCATCAGCCCCAGTGGGCTTAACAGAGCCACGAGGGAGAAACTCTCCCTTCGCGGCTCTGAAAGCCAGCTCGAGAGGGAGGTGGTGCAGGGAGGGAGGTCTCTGACGGGCAGGGGGGGGCCCTGTGGACACTCGATCCTGCTGCTGCCACAGCGGCAGCGGCAGTAGCCAGCTTCTTTTTCTTTGCTTAATTTTGCTGATGGGGGAAGGGGTTAGGACTGGCTATGGGCTGATGGGGGAGGGATAGGACTTGTAATGGGCTATGGGGGGAGCTAACACTGAAAATGAGGTGATGGGGGGCTAGGACTGGAAATGGGCTGATGAGGGGGTTAGGAGTTGAGATGGGCTGATGGGGTTAGGACTGGAAGTGGGCTGATAGGGGGTTAGTACTGGTAATGGGCTATGGGGGGGCTAAGACTGAAAATGGGGCGATAGGGGGGTTAGGAATGGTAATGGGTTGGGGTTGCTAGGACTGGAAAGGGCTGAGTAGAAGGGGAGGCTTGAACTGCAAATAGCTGATGGGGATGGGGGCTTGGAATGGAAATGGGCTGAGAGGAGGGGAGCTAGGATTTCACATGGACTGATGGAGCTAGGAAAGGACTAGAAATGGGTTGATGGGGGACTGGGATTGGAAATGAGCTGATGGAAGGACTCGGATAGGACTGGAAATGGATGGGGGAGTTAGGACTGCAAATGGGCTGATGGGGGGGCTAGGACTGGAAATGGGCTGATGTGGAGCCTAGAAGGGAGTGGATGCTGGGTGGGGCTGGAACTAGAAGGGAGCTGATGTTGGGGGAGGATTAGAATGGGATGGGGCTGGGAGAGTGAAATGGAGAGGGGAAAAATATTTTGTGTGCGCGGGAAGAAAAATCTACAATTGGCCGGGTATTGGGAGAGTAAGTGGGGATTGAGGTTGGAGGGGTAAAATTTGAGTGGATGAAATAGGAATGAGGAAAGAGCAAAAGGAGAAAGATTAGTATGTTAAAGCAGATGTAGAGAGAGAATGGAAAAAATACTAGAAGAGAGAAGAAAGGACAAATGGGCAGCAGACGATGATGGAGAGTTAGCAGAAGACACAAAGAAACCAGAAGAAAGTGGCTGGAGCAATTGCAACTGAAAAATGAATGCACAAAAGGTAGAAAGATATCTCTTTATTTTAGCTCTGGGAAATGTGCATCATTACCGTCTGCGCTTTGTTTAGTACAAGAGGAAATTAATTTATAGTTTTATTTCTACAGTGTTGTTGTACATTCCAAGTTTGGCTTTTGGGGTTCCCAGTTTAATTATTATCTTCCTGTTTCTAAATTGTGATTCCTTGTTTGGTGATGGTCTATGTTCTGCATGTGTAACTGAGCTGAAGTATTCTGTTTATGTAATTCCAATTTGACAGTGTCACTTGTTCTCTTTCCCCAGTAGGTCATGTATTGTTATTCTCTGAAATGTATTGGTTTAACATTTGCAGTGTTGCCTTTTGATAGGTAGGGTCTGGTGCTTTGTGAGTCCTGGTAGTGCTGTTACGATATGGCAGGTTTGCTATGGGTTCTAAATGGGCAGTGTTTGCAGTAGTTCCTAATGTGCCTGGCGGTTGACACTGGATTATAATAATGTAGATATCTTTTAGTCTTTCTTTATCCATACACTTATTAAGAGGCATGTTTACTAAAAGTTAGTGTATGGTAATATTATGCAAATATTTATGCAAATGAGTCCCCTTATGCAAATTAGGCCCTGCACCTAGTCTCCACACATGGCCCCGCACCCCCCTTGGGCCGCCCCTGGTGGGGGTGACCTGTGTCCCCCTGGGACCAGCTGAGTGCTGCCACATGTATTTGTTTTTAAGACTGCTTCTCAGCCAATTATAGGCAGAGTTTTCTTAAATAAAAGAAGGGGGCAAAGGGGCTGTGTTTAAGATAAAATAAAATCTGAAGTAAATATAAGTGTTTGTCAGTTTGGGGAGAGGCTGAGAGAGCCCCAAACATGGTTTTTGAGCTAAGAAGCCCTTATTTAAAGAGAAAGAAGTTAAAAAAAATCTGCCCTGTGCTGGAGCAAGCTGTATGCTAATGAGGCAGGATTGTCTTAAAGGAACAGTAGCTTCAATGTAAAAGTGCTGATTTTTAGAGAATTTAAAAGTTGAAATTAAGGAAATGTAAAGTTAGAGTTCAAGTACACGAGATGTGCTCTCCTGGAAAACGTACTCGGTTTTGTGAAAAAGTGTTCATTAATGCCAGAAAATCACTTGTTTTCCCCCAGGTATGGGGGTTTCTCCTCAAAGTTTAAAAACCTTTCTAAAGGCTTGCAATTATCCTAAAAGGGACTAATTCATGGTTTTCAGGCTTTAAAATGACCATCTTAGGGGTAAAAAGTATTTGTTTTATAAAAAACAAATTCTGGTTCATTAAAGTCTATGGCAGGCTAGAGGAATAGTGTAGGGATCTCTTTAAAAGTCACTTTGTCTAAGGCAGAGAGAAGCCACTTGTGATGCATTAACGTGTTTTTGTCTTAACTGCCCTAGAGAAGTAAGATAAGGTCTTGTAAAATTTAATTCTAAACCATCCTTTTAGGAAAAAATAATTTGAAGTGAAGGTTTTGAAGTTTTAGGATTCAAAAAATTCTAGTTGCTAAGGATCTACTATGTCTGGGGGGAGAGGAGGGAGGGGGGTGAGGTTGAGGTGTCCTGGAGAGCAAGAAAGAAAAGAACGTAGGTAACAGGAAGGCCGCGGCGCCTCGTGCCCGCGGCCGGAATTAACCGGGGGGGCGCCGCCGCGCTCGCCCCCCGGCTGGTCGGCCACGCTGGCGGCGTCGCGAGTGTTTGGCTTTAAAGTGATTGGCTCCCGCGGCTGTTGGAGCAGCGCGGGAGCCAATCACAGAGTCGGGCCAGGGTCGAGTGGGGGGGGCGGCGCGGAGCTCAGCCGTTTTGCGAGCGGCGGCTGAAGGGGACGGTTGCTTTTCCACTGTCTCTCCTGCCTGGTTGTCTGGTTGGGCTTTGCTGCTCGTTGCCGTTTCGGTGGTGGGCATTGCAGCGTTGATCGGGGGATTTTCCTGTACTGTGCCTCAGCGTGCCGGTTTCGCGGCGGTGAGTGGCGGCTTGAGCACGTGTCCTTTGGGCTCACTGCGGGACCATTCGGGCAGGCAAGTGTGCTTCTGTTTTTTCTTCTTCGCGGGTTTTTAGCCTTGCTACAGTTTGGGTTTTGTTTTTTTTTTTTTTTTGTTTTTTTTTTTTGTTTTTTTTTGTTTTTGTTTTTTTTTTTTTTTGTTTTTTGAATATTCTCTCCCTATTCTGTCAGCAGTAGTAGTTTAAAAAAAAAAAAAAAAAATCCATTTTCTCCCGCGGGGACTCTTTGTTGACAAGGCACCATGCGGCCTCACCAACAACGGGGCAGAGGTGCTCAAAGAGGCAGGGGAGCGGGAAGGGGGGTGGGAGCGGGGAGGGGTGCATCAGGGTTAGAGGCTGCGGCCAGGTCTGGGTCGAGGGAGCAGCGAGGCTCGCGGCGTGGGGCTGTGGGGCAGAAGGGAAGTGAGCGGGGGCGGGGCAAGCAAAGGAAGGATCACAGGGGTCGTGGAGCTACTGTACCTGGGGGTAGGGGGCGGGTTGATGTGACGCATATAGGGAGTACCTTTCCTGTGGGGTCGGGTGACCCTTCTATTCCTGTTGCGGGGGGCAGGGGTAGTGTGGGAGCCGTTGGGGGGTTAGAGGGGGGGGAAGCGTTGGGGGTGTCGGGTGTTGGCCCTTCTTTGGCCGGGGCGGGACAGTCTACCGAGTGGGCGGGGGTAGAGGGGGGGCTAATTTCCAAGTTCCCATGGGGCAGGGGGGCACTCCCTTGGCTTGGGACCATTGGAGCGGGGGCGGGCAGGGCTCTTCTCAGGTAAACTGGATGGGGGCATGGCCGCCGTCTTGGGCCATGGCTGGTGTTTCTTCGCCGTTTGGTGTTTTCTCTCCTCAGGTCCCTCCGGGATTGCAGTTTCGGGGCGCTGCCGATTTCCATCGGTCCGGCCAGCAAGGTGTGGATGTATCGAGCGGGGAAGGAAACCGTTTGGGAGCGGACCATGGTGCGGGGCCTGTGATGTCGACGGTCCAGCACGGACTAGTTTCACCCGACGGGACTACCAGCAGTGGTGCAGGTGAGTTGGCACTGGGCTTTTCTGGGGAGGTGGGGGGTGAGGGTGCTAGGGCGACAGCGCACGGCGTGGGGGAGGGTGACGTTTCGGCGGTATTGGGTGATGTAGGCAAAAAGGCCAAGAAGAAAAGTAAGCACTCTCGTCGACGGCGCCGTAGATCTAGTTCTTCTTCTTCTTCTTCGTCCGTCCGGACTTCATCTTCGTCTACGTCCGCGAGCGAGAGGGAGGATTCTTCTCTGAGTTTAGTGCAGCCGACGTTAGCAGTTTTTTCGGAATTGTGGGAAGGGGTACCAAAAAAGTTGCGGCGCAAAATTCAAAAACGGCGTTATATTGATTTGTTTCGGTTATTGGAGGGTAGGAAGCGGACGGGGGATAGTCGGAAAAAGCGGAAAGAGGACGAGAAGGCAGGGCGGGTGCGCAAAGTCGCTAGAAATGTGGTTAATTGGACGAGGTCTTTCTTACGTCTTGCTAGTGTTTGGGGACATAGGCATCCTCAGCAGTACGGGATGCTTTTAGCTTATATGGATTCCATTCTAGAGGCTTCTCAGTCCCATCCGGGTTGGGCTTGGCTCAACTACGATGAGAAATTCCGCGATAAGATGGAGGAGAATCGGCTGTTGTCTTGGGGAACGCAAGATATTAATCTTTGGTTAACTCAGATGGCGGTTCGTCCGGGCGGGGGGTTTGTGAGTGGTCAGAGAGGTGCAGCTGGGGCCGCTGATGGATCTGTGCGGTCCTTTCGTGCGACCACCTTACCGGCGGCTTCGAGACCAGCAGGGAGCGGCGCAGGAGACTTGTGTTGGCGCTTCAACAAGTCTTCGTGCCCCTTTCCGGACTGTAAGTTCCGGCATGCCTGCTCCATCTGTGCGGGAGGACATTCCGCACTTAAGTGTGTCAAACGGGGGTCAGTTGCTCCTGGAGTGCCGCCTCTCAAGCAGTAGCGACCTTTTGGCTTTAGCTCCGACTCCTATTCTGTTCCCGGCTCTTAGTCTGTGGTTGGGGAGTTACCCCAGGCGCAAGGCTGGGAGGGTGTTGTCGGAGGGATTTCAAACTGGGTTTTCCATTCCGGTAGTAGGTACGGTGGTGTCGGGTAGGGTTCGGAATGCACCGTCAGTGCGGAGATTTCCGCATATTGTGCGGGACAAGCTGGCCGTGGAGCTGCGTTTGGGAAGGGTGGCTGGCCCGTTTGCCGAACCGCCCTTCCCCAACTTGGTAGTGTCCCCTTTGGGGATTGTTCCGAAGAAGGAGCCTGGAAAATACCGGTTGATTCATAATTTGTCTTTTCCTCCTGGCTCTTCCGTGAATGACCACATCCCTGCAAAGTATTGTACAGTTCGTTACGCATCCTTTGATGCGGCGGTGGAGCTGGTCCGGCGATGTGGTCGAGGGAGCTTGTTGGCCAAGGTGGACATTGAGTCGGCATTCCGGTTGTTGCCGGTCCATCCGTCAGCTTTTCATTTATTGGGGTTTTCCTTCGGGGATCAGTTCTATTACGATAAGTGCATGCCCATGGGTTGTTCGGTGTCCTGTGCGTACTTCGAGCTGTTTGCTACGTTTATGCACTGGGTTTTCTCGAGGAGGACAGGTTGCAGGAATGCCGTGCATTACTTGGATGATTTTTTGTTTGTGGGCGAAGCACAGTCTGGTCGGTGTCAGGCCTTGTTAGACGAATTTCTACATTTAGCTCACGAGTGGGGAGTTCCTTTGGCTCAGGATAAAACGGCCGGCCCGATAACGAAGCTTACCTTTTTGGGTATCGAATTAGACTCCGTGGCGATGGTTGCGCGCTTGCCTCTCGACAAAGTGGTCAGGTTGAGAGTGTTGGTAGCGTCCGCTATTGCCACCAATAAGATGACGTTGAAGGAGGTGCAAGCGTTGATTGGCTCTCTGAATTTTGCTTGTAGGGTGATCCCGATGGGTAGGGTGTTCTTGCGTCGCTTCGCTCTGGCCACAACAGGGGTGGCAAGATCGCATCATCGTATTCGAATATCGCGGGGTATGCGAGCGGACTTGTCTGTGTGGGACACCTTTTTGCAGGACTTTAATGGCTACACTGTCTTTAGAGACCTGGAAACCACCAGTGCTGCGTTGGATTTGTATACTGATGCCGCTGGTGGTGGGGGTTTCGGCGTGTACTTTGGTGGTTCGTGGTGTGCTGAGCCATGGCCGCCGTCTTGGGGTGAGGCCGGCTTAACCCGTAATATTACCTTTTTGGAGCTGTTCCCGATACTTGTGGTGCTCACGTTATGGCCTGACAGGCTTCGCAATCGGTCGGTTCTATGGTGGTGTGATAATGCGGCGGTTGTTAGTGTTATTAATACTTATTCCCCGCGGTCAGTGCCGGTGGCAGACTTGATGCGTCAGGTCGTATTGGCCTGCTTGAGACTCAATGTAGTGGTTAGGGCCAGGCATATCCCGGGAGTTACTAACAAGATTGCTGATGCTCTTTCCCGTTTTAAGTGGGAGCTGTTTCGGGCCTTGGCGCCATCTGCGGACACGGAGGGAGCATCGGTGCCGGAGCACTTATGGCAGATTGGTCTTCCGAGATGATCCACTTGCTGCGCAGCTCGGTGTCGGCTGCTACGTGGACGGCCTATCGGCGGGGCTGCAGCAGGGTCGAGAGCTTTCTGGCAGTTCGCGGTTGGCGACATGGACCTGTTTCCGATCACCTCACGAGTCAGTATGTTCTCTGGGCGAAGGCGGCGGGGTTCTCACGGACAGCGGTTCGGCTGCATTTGGCCGGGTTTTCCTTTTCCCCGCCGGCGGGGGGGGGGGGGGCTGTGGGGGGCGGTTTTCTGACGCGGCGGTTGTTGCAGGGTTGGGAACGCTCCAGCCCTTCCTCTGGTGATTGTAGGCGCCCCATCACCCATGCCTTACTTCTACGGCTGTGTGGCGCCTTGCCCGGAGTGGTTACCTCCCCTTTTGAGGCCGCGCTATTTCGAGCGGTCTTTGTAGTTGCCTTTTTTGGGGCGTTTCGCGTGGGCGAATTGGTGGCAGAGTCTGGGCGCTTGTTGCGTCCTCAGGGTTTGCTCCTTCGCCATGTGGTTTTCGTGCCGGGCGCGGTTCGCATTCGGTTAGAGCGTTCCAAGACGGATCCGTCGGGAAAAGGGATTTGGGTACTTTTGCGGGCGCTTCCCGGTGTTCTTACTTGTCCGGTTTGCCTCGCTGCAAGCGTATCTGCAACTGCGGCCTGTCGGCGCCGGAAGCCTTTTTCGGCACGCGGATGGGCGGGCGTTGACGCGCTTCCAGTTTACTGCAGTTTTGCGGTTAGCGCTGCACGGGTTGGGTGAGGACTCGAGTCAGTTTGCGCCTCACTCATTCCGGATAGGGGCAGCGACGACGGCGGCGGGGGAGGGTTTGCCTGTGGAGGACATTAAGAGGATCGGTAGATGGAAGTCCCAGGCTTTCCGCAGTTATGTGCGGTTGTAAGGGGTGGGGGGATGTGGCTAACTGTTCATTTTGTTTTGCAGATCTCCGAAAGGGACCCTGTTGCTGTTGGGTGATTGGCCACTCTTTTGTTTATTGGGCGGGTCGACGAGCAGAGACACGGCCTGTCGGCAGGAATCTCGGCCTAGCAACTCCCTTGGTGACCGTTTCATGGCTGGGCGAGCGCGGTCTTCTTCGGTGGATACAGCTATTGCCTTTGCTGCGGCACCATGAGCGTCGGCAAGGACTGCCTGACATCACCGTGATTCATCTTGGGGGCAATGATTTGGGGGCTTGGACTTGTCGACAGTTGATTCGCGCAGCACAGCGCGATTTTGGAGAATTGTTAATTATGTTTCCAGGCGTGATAATCGCATGGTCTGATATCATTCCAAGGCCTGCTTCCTGGGGTGAGCGGCGGTGGTCACGGGGGTTAACCAAAATCAATCGGCAGATTGGTCGATGGGTGCGGGAGCGTGGGGGGTATCAGATTCTTCATCCTTGGGCGGAGGTAGCCTGTGCGGGATTGTACCGGCATGATGGGGTACATCTATCCCCTGTTGGGGTGGATTTACTCCTCAACGACTGGCAGGAGGCCTTGGAGGATATTCTGCGGGAACCTAGGGCTGGTCGCAGCTTTGCCGTGGGGGCGGCTCAGGTCGAGGTGTCCTGAGCCGTTGGCGGGATCCCGGAGGTTTCCGGGGTCCGGAGCCGGAGGCAATCCTTAGGACGGGGGTGGGGTACCCCCGACCTGGACAATCCCTCGGCTTTTGCTAATAATATGGCGAAGCCGGATGAGGGAGGGATACGGAAGTAACCGGGGCTTGTGCCCGGCGGAAGCGGAGACAGCGTCACCTTGCTACTAGGATGGCTGGTGAAGGCTTGATCTGCGGGGGTGGGGGGGGGGAAGTTTGTTGATTGTGAACTTTGTTTAGTTATTGTTAAAGGCAAATAAAGCTGCGACCAGTTTTAATCCCAGAGCAGGTGTGGTGTTGTTATTGCATAATGGTTTTATGTATGGGAGGGGTGGGGGGGGGGAGGGTTTGGGTGGGGGGGTTGCGAGGTGGCTAGTGCGCCGTACCCGGTTACAGGAAGGCCGCGGCGCCTCGTGCCCGCGGCCGGAATTAACCGGGGGGGCGCCGCCGCGCTCGCCCCCGGCTGGTCGGCCACGCTGGCGGCGTCGCGAGTGTTTGGCTTTAAAGTGATTGGCTCCCGCGGCTGTTGGAGCAGCGCGGGAGCCAATCACAGAGTCGGGCCAGGGTCGAGTGGGGGGGGCGGCGCGGAGCTCAGCCGTTTTGCGAGCGGCGGCTGAAGGGGACGGTTGCTCCCGCCCGCCCTCCCTCTTCATGGTCTGATTGACCTGGGGGTGTAGGGGTGTTGCAGCTGGAGGGGGGTGGCGGGATCCCGGAGGTTTCCGGGGTCCGGAGCCGGAGGCAATCCTTAGGACGGGGGTGGGGTACCCCCGACCTGGACAATCCCTCGGCTTTTGCTAATAATATGGCGAAGCCGGATGAGGGAGGGATACGGAAGTAACCGGGGCTTGTGCCCGGCGGAAGCGGAGACAGCGTCACCTTGCTACTAGGATGGCTGGTGAAGGCTTGATCTGCGGGGGTGGGGGGGGGGAAGTTTGTTGATTGTGAACTTTGTTTAGTTATTGTTAAAGGCAAATAAAGCTGCGACCAGTTTTAATCCCAGAGCAGGTGTGGTGTTGTTATTGCATAATGGTTTTATGTATGGGAGGGGTGGGGGGGGGGGAGGGTTTGGGTGGGGGGGTTGCGAGGTGGCTAGTGCGCCGTACCCGGTTACTGGCTTTTCCCTCTCTCTGGCAGTTGAGGCTGAAGAAGGCAAACATGGTAGGATGTCTGTATGTGTATTGTGGATTTGTTACTGAGTTAAATCTTCCTTTTCATATAGACTCTGAGTTGAGGTTGTGTGTTTGCCATCCAGTTTTAAAACCCTGTGAAGGCTGGTGTATTTTGGAGGAAGGAGGGGAAGTGATTCTAATTGTAATCTTGTGTGCCTTTATCAAAAAGGATAAGGAAACAAGTTGAGAATTCTGAGGACTCAAGAGTCCTAAGAAAAGGAATAAAAACTCTTTATACTTTCTTGGGGTAAAGGGTTCCCCTTACTATGGTGAATCAAAGGAAATACTTAAACTCAAAGAGAAAATCCAGAAGAATATTCCTTTAAGAAGAGGAAAGGTTCAAACTAAGTCCAGAAGAATATTCCTTTAGGAAGAGGAAAGGTTCAAACTAGGTTAAGCCCTGGGTTATTAATTTATTTATTTATTTAACAAGTTTTCTATACCGCCTTTTCCTTCAATCAAAGCGGTCACAAGAAATACAAAGGTTATAGGCAAGGGAAACAAACACAGTATAAACATAACAGTACAATGGTAATATAGGAAAAATAACAAGGGTTAACAATAAGGCAAATTAGTTAAAATAATTAAAATAAATATAATATATTTAGTCAATTGTTGATCCATATTGTTCAATGAAAAGTGAAGTTTTCAATTGTTTACGAAAGTCTTTTAAATCATCCAGTGAGCGTAAATCAGGAGGGAGAGAGTTCCAAATTAAAGGGGCGGCCAAAGAAATTGCTCTTTGTGAGGTACATTTGCATGATTTAGAGTAGTTTTTTGGGGTGCTGAGGGTGTTAGAAGTGGATAACCTTCTTGGTCTTTTGTTGATATCATGGAGTAAGAGGGCATGAAGGCTGATTGCAGAACTGTTGTGTTTCATTTTGAATATATTTATGATTAATTTATACTTTATGCGAAGGATTATTGGGAGCCAGTGGAGTTCTTTAAGGATGGGGGTAATGTGTTCATAATTTGAGGATCCATTGATGATTCTAGCTGCTGTATTTTGTGCCATTTGAAGTGGCTTGAGAGCATGCTTAGGCAGTCCATTGTAAATAGGGTTGCAGAAATCCAGAATGGGAGTAATGAGTGCCTGACAGACTGTTCGAAAGTGATCATAAGAGATAAGAGGCTTAAGTCGTCTAATTATCTTCATTTTGTAATACGCGTTTTTAACAGTTTTTCTTATATGAGAACGCAGGTTTAGCTTCTTATCGAGGGTTATTCCGAGGTATCTTACTTCGTCCTTAACTGGAATCTTTGTGTTGTTGCATGTAATGTAAGGTGGAGGGATAAAGCTGGTGTTTCTAGTTACAATAAGTGCTTCCGTTTTGTTCAGGTTTATTGCAAGGTTATTATTTGTTAGCCAATTTGAAATGCTGGTAATACAGTTTGAAATTTTGCTGTAATCTGGGCAGTTGATATCAATTGGAGTGTAAATCATGATATCATCCGCATAAATCGTGTAATCTATTTGATGATCTGCTATTATGTGACAGATTGGTTGGATAAACAAATTAAAAAGAAGTGAAGAGAGTGCAGATCCTTGCGGCACGCCTTGTTTGATTACTATGTGACGTGAAGTGTTTAGGCCAATTTTAACTTGGAACTGTCTATCAACTAGGTAGGATTCAAACCATTTTAGGACGGTGCCAGTTAATCCGATGCTCTTTAGTCTTGTTAAGAGGATTGCATGGTCCACTGTATCGAAGGCAGCTGAATATCTAAGAAGATCATTAAGGTACCTTTGTTGAAATTATCTATTGTTTGAGTGATGTCATTAAATAAGTATAGTAGGAGCGTTTCAACACCATGGTTGGGGCGGAAGCCATGCTGATGTATATCAAGTGGCGCATGTTCATCAATATGGTCTTGAAGTTGTAGCTGTACTGCCTTCTCAATAATTTTTGCTAAGAGTGGTAAGCTGGAAATTGGTCTATATGCAGCTGGATTGTCTTTTTCAAGGTTGGTTTTTTTATGGGTAGGCCTAATTGTTGCTAATTTAAGTTGTTCTGGCATGATTCCATGAGTTAAGGAGTTAGTTACAAGATTGTGAATAAAATTAATAAAGTTTGACTTGGTAGCTTTGATCCAAGGTACAGGGCAAGGATCTGTGGGTGCAGTGCTTGTGTTAAGTGCAGCAATGATGTCTGAAAGTTGTGTAGTCGAGGGAGTGTAAAACTTGTTCCAAATTGTACTTGGTAAAATAAGGCTGTTGTTTTCAGGTTGTTTTAAAGGTGGTGTTTGGCCTATTTTCAATTGAAGATGATCTGCATATACTTGAGGACTGATCTGAATGTCTTTATCAGAGCTTGGTTCGTTGACTAGATTTTTTACAATTGCAAAAAGTTCTCTAGGTTTGTTAAATGCTTTCTGTATAGTATTTGTGTGGTGCTCTTTTTTAGTTTTGTTGATGAGATCGTTGTAATTCTTTTGCTGAATTAAATATAAATTTTGAGAGGTAGGAGATTTTGATCGTCTCCAGTGGCGTTCAATTCTCCTTAATTCCCTCTTAGCATTGCGTATGTTTTTGGAATACCATGGAGCATGATGTCTGTTTTTGAATGTTCTTGAGTCTGAAAAGGCCTTGGATGCAGTGCTAATGGTGTTATACCAGTTGTTCACTTGTTTGTTCAAATCAAGTTCAGTTGAGTCAAGGCAAGGTAGTGTGTCAAGTAAGAACTGCTCTTTATTGAAGGCTTTAAATCTTCTTGGAGTAAATGTAGAAGTTTTTATCTTATCAAGTTTGTCAATCCTGCTTGAGAATTCTATTTTAATTCTAAGGTGGTCTGACCATGGGACTGGTGTGATTATGGGTGAGGAGAAGCTGTCATTATTTACAAGGTGGTTGGGGGCGAAGAAGAGATCTGGCGTAGATCCGTATTTATGTGTAGGAGCATTTATTAATTGTGTATATTGTAGGGAGTCCATAGCATGCAAGAAGGTTTCCTTATCTGCATTAGAAGAGGAGTTGAGGTTGAAGTCACCTAATACAATTAGAGGTTTATGGCAAGTGTTGACTGCACAGATGGTCTCTAAAATAGAGGTTAGCTCATCAGCTGGGGCGTGAGGGGCTCTATATAGGAGGCTGATAGCTAAGTGTTTGTTACCCACTGTGATAGAGCTGGATTTATCAGAGGTATTAGAGGCGATAGTTTGTAGCTGAAAAGATTTTTTTGCAATGATTAGAACTCCACCTCCTCTTTTCTGTGTGCGAGGGTTGTTAAAGGCGGAATATTCTGGTGGGACCAGTTGGTTTAGTAGAACGCTGTCAGTAGGAGTTAGCCATGATTCTGTAATGCAAAGGATATCTGGTTTTTGGTCATAGATATGGTCTCTGATTGTGTGAATTTTATTTCTAACTGATCTTGTGTTCATTAATTCAATGGAAGTTGGCGTGTAAGACCTTTTTTGAGGATTCTTAGGATTTGTTTGCTGGTGTTGATAAGAGTTGTGTTTGTGTTGTGATAATATATGTGAATTTATTGAACTGAGGAGAATATGGTAAATTGGCATGTAGGTTGAGAACCACATATAAAGGGGTTGGGAATAAGGAGCATCATATTGTACAGTGTAATGTTGAGTAGGTGAAGGAAATATAGGGTGATAGGTAGGAGTAGTCATATTAGTTGATCGTTGAGAATCTTAATAAGAATGGATTTATATTATAGCATTAAAGTCTGTTAGCGTTAATTTTCTTAACATAAACTTCTAAAGTAGGGCGGTTAAAGCGAACAAAGATTTAGCTCCTTCATGTAAATAACCTACGAGTAGTTGCTGGACAGAAATGTAAACCCACAATAAGAATAATAGTAAAAGTTATTTGTCTTAATGATATGTTAAAATGAAGTACTGAAATGTTGTAGGGGTTTGGTAACATGGACTTCCTTGGACCACTGTTATCACTGGAAAGAAAACTTTTATTTGTTGCATTCTCTGGAACAAATCATCTCAACTGATTGGCTCTAAGGGCCTTTGCTCCTGCCCTCCGGACGAATGGGGAGCGGGGCCAATAACATGTCTGAGCCTCCAGCCATCCATTCACCTGGAAGGGGAAAGGGGTGAGGGCGAGGAGAGAGTGGGTGGGAAAATTTGGGGGCGGAGTTTGGGGCAGGCTTGGCCCACAGACTCATCGGTTGGTGTGAGGTGGGCCAGGCAGTGGTGGGGAGGAGCGGGCTGGTCGGCCCGGTCTTGCATAAGGGGGCTTGGCTGTTGTTCTCTCTCCTGGTGTGGGTTTGGCTGCAGTTCCGGTTGGCGCGGTGAGTGTGTCAGTTTGGAGGGAAGGTCTCTTGTGGGAGGAATGGGCTGGGCCCCTGCAAGTGTGGTTGCAGGTGGGGAGCCAGCTGTGTGCATCAGGTTTCTTGGCAGCCTGTTTGGGGAAAGCAGGGGGGGGGGGGGGAGAGACGGTTCGGGGCCTGCTCAGCGGGGGTCGTAGATGGACTTGGGAAGCGTGGCCCACCCAGTGGCCAGAGTGGCAGAGGAGCCTGCAGTGAGTCTGCTATGTTCCAGTGTGGAGACCCCGGAGCAGATGGATTCCGCATCAGGTAGCGCAGGTCAGTATTATTGGTGGGATGAGGAGTCTGGGATGGATGGGGGGAACGGGCAAAGGGAGGCACGGCATAAGCTTGACCGGCTGCTTAACTGGATGTTGCGGATAAGACGTTTTGAAGAACTTGAGGAGGGTGGTGCGGCGTATGCTTTGCGAGACGCACTTGCGTCGCTCAGGGGATGAGTTGGTGGTACAGGTGCGGGATACTTCAGATTTGTGGGACTCTTCCTACACTTTGTCCTCGGAGGTCACGGAATCGGAGGAGGATTTTGGGGCAACGCGCCTGTTGGAACGGGTGGAGTTCGGTCCTTCGGGGGCGGGGTGGGAGTTCCCGGGTAGAACTTGCATGTGCGGAGTGGACACACAATAAGCAGGATTGCTCCTTTGGATTGTCATGTGTCCCGGAAGCTGTGGGCAAAGGTTTTATGGGGCAGTATGTGGATATGTTTTCGTTATTGGCCTGTGATCACGATGTCGAGAATAAGAGGAAGGGGGAGGGATCTAAGGAGGAGAGTAAGAAGGGGCGGTCTCGGGTCCCAAGGACTATTAGTAATTGGTTGTTGGCGTTTCATGTTTTTACTGCTATTCTGGGTGGGGCTAAACCGGCCCTTTACCCGGGACTTTTGCATTATTTTGATGTGATATTGTGGGCTCATGGGACATATGGGGGTTGGGAATGTCTCAGTTACTATGAGCAATTTTGGAAATGCCTTGCCAAGGATAAGCCAGAGGCTTGGGATTGTTGGGACGTGTATATTTGGCTGGCTGAGATGATGACATGCCGGTCCCTTTTTGCGAGACAGGGTGTGGGGGGTGTCTGAGACATTGGCGAGGGTGTCTCCTCGGAAGGCTTACCGCAGGCGGCTGGTGAGGGGTGGATGGGGGCTGGGGGTCAGAGGTGGGGGGGAAATTTTCCCTCATTGGGAGGGTTTTGGACAGTACCTGTTTTCAATTCAATGCCGGATGTTGTGACCACCCGGAGTGTCGTTTCAAGCATAGATGCTTCATGTGTGGGGGTGGACACCCCGCCTTTCACTGTTTCCTGTGGGATGGGGCTCCAGTTAGGGGAGGACAGCCCAGGTCTGTCGGCGGGCCAGGGGCAATGGTCCCTGGCTAAGGCGCCGTCGCCAATTAAGGTGGAGGTTTTGGAGGGCTGGCTGCAGAGTTACCCGGATTTGGCAGCAGCCCGGGTGTTACTTGAGGGTTTCCGGAAGGGGTTTATGATTCTGTTTTCAGGACCGCCTTTATCTCATCAGGCTCATAATGCCCCATCAGTGAAACAGCTATAGGGTATAGCTGCTAAGCTGCTTAAGGAGCTAGAGTCAGGTCGGATAGTGGACCCTTTTGAGTGTCCGCCTATTCCCAGTCTGGTCATGTCCCAGTTGGGTGTGGTGACAAAGAAGGAGCTGGGCAAATATTGGCTTATTCACAACTTGTCCTATCCAGCGGGGCGTGGTGTGAATGCATTTATTGACCCGTCACTGTGTTCGGTGCAGTATGCGTACTTTGATTCTGCTGTACGCCTACTGCAAAGTGCCAGGCAAGGAGCGTTGATGGCCAAGGTGGATGTGGAGTCAGCCTTCTATTTGCTCTCTATTCATCCAGCTCTTTTTATTTATTGCGCTTTTGTTTTCAAGAGTGGTATTATGTGGACAAGTGTATGCCTATGGGGTATGCGGTGGCTTACCTATTTTGAAGCCTTTTCTTCCTTCTTGCATTAGGCATTTCGAAGGTTGGCCCTGTTGGAAGCCATGTCCACTATCTGGATGATTTCCTCATGTTAGGGGCAGCGGGATCCCCCCGAGTGTGGCCTGTTGGTGGTCTTCCAGCTCTTGGCACAGAGCATGGGGGTGCCATTGGCGGAAGAGAAGATGGTGGGGCTTACAACATCGAGTCTTCTTGGGCATTGAGTTGGATTCAGTCTGTATAGAATCACATTTGCCAACGGAGAAGATTGCTAAGCTGTTGGGCTTGATACAGTGGGCGGTGGACCACCTGAAAGTGACATTGGGGCAAGTGCAAGAGTTGTTGGGGCATTTCAATTTTGCAAGCTGGTTGAATCCTATGGGGAGTCTACGTATGTGGCGGGAGTTCTTGCAGGATTTCAATAGGGCGTGGGTATGACCCTGCCCATAAGTGTCCAATCATGATCTTGAGTTATATACAGATGCTGCCGGGGGCTGTTTAGGGTTTGGAATATACTTTGGAGGTGCCTGGTGTGCAGAGGCCTGGCCTCCAGAATGGCGGGAGAGGGGCTGTGCAAGAATGTTACTTTTTAGAACTATTCCCAGTTTGAGTGGCTTTCCAACTATGGGACAAGCGCCTGCGGAATCGGTCAGTTCTATTCCATTCTGACAATATGGCGGTTGTGATGGTGATTAATTGGCAGTCTGCCAGTTCCCCTATGGTTGTGGGTTTGCTCTGTTGGTTGGTGCTGCGATGCTTACAGTTTAATGTGCAGTTGGGGACAAAGCATGTGCTGGATGTGAATAACTCAATTGCAGATGCTTTATCTTGTTTGCAGTGGGCCTGGTTCCATGCTTTGGTGCCTGCCGTGGGTGCTGCCCCTTCCAGGATGCTGATAGACTGTTTGGACGTCCTTCCTCCTCACTTGGAAGATTGTTGAGGGCAGCCTTGGCGGAGAACACTTGGAAGGCATATACAGCAGGTTGGAGGTATTTTGTGCAACTTGTGCACCCAGTGGTGGGTCAGATTACCCAGGCGGACATCTTGCATTTCCTGGAGTTGACACTGAAGCATGGCCTATCACTGCCTGCTGCATCGGTGGCCTTGAAGAGTGTGGCTTTTGTGTCCAAGGTGCAGGGGTTTCCGGACCCTACGACGTTTTTTTTAGTCCAGAAGGTGTTGAAAGGCTTCGCTAGAGCACGGGTCCCTGGGGTGTTGCGGCTGCCACTGCAACCCATTCATTATGAGTTATTACTGGCCCTTTTTGCTGTCCTGTCTCGGTTGTATGCATCTCCATTTGAAGTGCAGTTGTTCAGTATTGCTTTTGCCCTGGCTTTCTATGCGGCGCTTCGGGTGGAGGAGTTATTGGCTGATTCCAAGTCCTCCGTGGGGACTCGGGGGCTCCAAGCTGATGATGTGGTCCTATGGACACAAGAGTTGCTGTTTCATATTAGGTGCAGCAAGATGGATTAGCAAGGGCATGGAGTTTGGGTACGGCTGAAGAGCTTCCCGGGCTTGGTCACCTGCCCTGTCCAAACAGTAGCAAACTTCTTTCAAGATAAACTAAAAAAGAAAGACAGAAAAAACCCACACATACAATCCCCCCCTCCAATCTCAACACCTGGAAAATCTTTCACCCCATAGATCAAAGACAACTAATGAACATAATTACCAAAATTAACACTGCCACATCCTCTCTTGATCCCTATGCAGTTCCCTGGATCAAGGCATCAAAGACAGAACTAGCTCCCCATCTTCTCCAAATAGTAAATCAATCCCTCCAACAAGGTATTATGCCGAATGAACTTAAACATACCATGATTTGGCCAATCCTAAAGGATAAATTTCTGGACAGGAAAGATCCCACATCCTACAGACCTTTTTCAAATATACCTTTTGTAGCTAAAATAATCGAGAAAGTCATCCAAAATCAGCTACAAGACCATATCGACCTTAATGCAACGCTAGATGAATGACAATTTGGATTCTGCCCATTCCATGGCATTGAATCCCTCCTGTTAGTTCTATTAGACACACTTATACGTGGGATAGATGATATAAAACTCATACTCATCTTCCTTGATATAACTGCTGCCTTGATATAACTCGCCAGATTAGCACAAATTGGGATCTCCAGAAAAACCTACCAGTGGTTTCAATCGTACATCACTAACCGTATGCAACAAGTTCAACTAGGGCAAGAAACCTCAACTACATTCAAACAAGAACAAGGAATAACCCAGGGCTCTGCTCTATTGTCCCTATTATTCAACCTTTATTTACAACTGTTCTGTAAAATATTCAAAAAATTCAAAGTAAAGTACCATATCTATGCGGACGACATCATGATATATCTTCCTATAGATAACTTAACACTTTGAAAGCCTACTTTAAATTTTTAATCCACATTCTGCAGCCGGGTTAATTTTTGCATATTTCAGGAAAATTGTACCCATCTTATTCAATATGTTCTAATAGTGATTTTCCTTCTGCTATAGTCATGTATTATATACCATTTGATAGGAATATTTAGTCAGAATTTTGGATCCCGAGAGTTTTGGGCTCGGCCTGGAAAGGGCTAATCACAGCACAATGCACAATAGAAGCATGCATTCTTGAAGCCTAAGATTGGTTATCATCAAGTAACCTAGCTATTAATTAAGACAAAACAAAACAAAACTGAAGTACTCTTCATTTCAAGGAAACTTAATTTTACCCTACCTCAAACTCTCCATATTCTCAACACAATCTTGCCAGTCAAAAAAGAAGTAAGGTATCTTGGTGTGCTATTAGATCAATCCCTTACCTTCTACCCACATATAAAGCAGATAACCAAATCTATTTATTACAAACTAAGGACATTACAACACCTCAGACCTCTTCTTGACATGCAAGATTTACCCCCCACTTTGACTTCTGTAATAGCCTCCTCTATGATATCCCTAAATAAATACCTTAAACAACTCCAAATTGCCCAAAATGTAACGGCCAGAATTATTTATAAAGCCCGACTTACCGGCCACATTACACCTCTTTTATACAACCTACACTGGTTGCCAATATCAAGCAGAACCAAATACAAAATATTAATGATAACATTCAAGATTTCCAATAACATTGCTCCTTCCTACCTCTCAACATTAATCTGCCACTCCACTAACAACAGAGTCAGAAGGCAACACTCCCAGAATACTCTCATAATCCTCCCCCCACACCTTTCATAAAACAAAACAAACCACAACTTTTCACAACATTATCACATGTCGCCCCAAACCTTTGGAATGTCCTTCCAGACAACCTCAGAGAATTAACCCTGGGAGTACCGATGGGGTCAAAAGTGACCCCATTGCAAGCTTCACAACGCATATCTCGGAAACTAGTTGTTCAAGAATGCAATCTTTTTATGACTTTTCGCATGTCAATATTCTCTTTATATTGCACCATGAGAGGAATAATTTTCATCCGTTAGGTGACGCTAGTGATGAATTGCAGCACAGAGTACCAGTGGGGTCATTTTTGACCCCAGTTGCTTACATCCGGTTTGGATCATGATACAATTTGCAGTTTTGTGAATTTTTTGATCTGACAAAGGTATTTATCATTAATTATGTATCATTCATTTTTTGTACTCTTATGAAAATTACACATTTTCTGTAATTGATATCATACGTTCTCTCATTATTTCCGATGAAATCTAAAGGCTTTCGGCTCGTTCATCTTGATTATTGTACACCTATAGTAAAACTGCTTTGCGTTTTATTCAACTTTATCTTTGTTTATTTATTTTAGGTTATTGTTTATGATGTCAAAACGAAAGTATTCAGCTGCCCAAGTAAGAGAAATATTGCAACGAGATGCTGACAGTGACGGCCTGAGTCGTCTGATGATGCAGCATATTCAGCAAGTGAAGAAGCATATCAGCCAAGTTCAGGCGATAAATCTGATGATGACAGTCATTATTCAGATGGTGACAGCAGTTGGTCCCCAAGTGAATGTGAGACTGATGTTGAGCCGGTAACATCGCCTGCAGCAAAGAGTCAAGTTACAGGTCGAGGCAAAAGTTGAGGCTGTGCTGGATGGGGAAGAAGGCAGGAGTCCTCGGTGTCAGTATCATCTGTGAGGAATCTTAGTTGTGGTCACAGAGGAGCTAAGAGGTCATCAACTATAAGCACAAATGTTGCCATTGAAGCCTATGTATCTAAGGATGCCACATCATGGAACAGGAAACCTATAAAGCAAGCTGCTGGAAGATACGCCAGAGCTAATGTCATGCCCGTACAACAAGGTCCTACAAGGTATGCCGTACACAATGTTGATGGCCCTCTCGCAGCATTCCACTTGTTCATGAGGAAGAACTTATTGAATGAAATCATGATGTGGACGAGCAAACAAGGAAGACACATTCATGACGACACCTGGAAAGATTTGACAGACGGAGAATTTCAACGTTTTCTTGGACTTCTGATCCTCTCAGGCGTGTACAAGTCACGAAATGAATCCATAGTTCAGTTGTGGAACCTTGAAGATGGTCATTCTGTTTTCGGCAAAAATATGGCCCGTAACCGTTTTCAGCAAATTTCTTGTGCTCTCAGATTTGATGATGCAACCAACAGACGTGAACAACGAGGCGTGGATAAGCTTGCTCCAATCAGACATGTTTTTGATACCTGGGAAGCAACTCTAAGTGACGCCTTTGTTCCTGGTGAAAATGTTACCGTGGATGAGCAACTGCTTACATTTCATGGCCGTGTTACGTTCAGACAATATATTCCCAGCAAACCTGTGAAATATGGCATAAAGCTATGGATGTTGTGTGACAGTGCAACGTCATATGTTCTGCGTCTTCAAGTATATACAGGAAGGGAACTTGGACAAAACAGGGAACAGAATCAGGGTGAAAGGGTTGTGCTGCAACTCACTGAAGGATTGACGCGATCAGGCAGAAATGTTATTTTTGACAATTTCTTCTGCAGTTTATTCCTGTCACAGAAATTGCTAGAAAAACAAATGACACTTTTGGGGACAATTTGAAAGAACAGAAAAGAATTACCTCCAGAATTTGTAACAGAAAAGAGCCAAGAGGTATTCACTTCACTGTTTGCCTTTCGCGATGACACCACTCTGTTTTCCTATTGCCCGAAGAAAGGAAAAGTGGTTGTTCTTCTGAGCAGTTTGCATGATCAAGAAGAAGTAGATAACACACATCCAGACAAAAAAACCACGCATGATCTTGGACTATAATTCTAGTAAAGGTGGAGTAGATACGGCAGATCAAATGTTGCGCACGTATACCACAAAACGAATGACAAGACACTGGCCAGTGACAATCTTCTACAACATGTTGGACATCAGTGCTTTGAACGCCTTCATTGTTTGGATTTCACTAAATCCAGAATGGCAGTCCAAGTCAAAGCACAGACGTCGTCTATTCCTCTTGGAATTAGGAAAGCAGCTGCTTCAGAGTAATTGCAGCGAGACTTTTTCCAGCATTGAAGAAGCCACTGATGCTGTTTGCAATGTCGGGATCCCAAAGAAAAGGGCAAGGTGTCACTGCAGTTCCAGAGAAAAAGACAAGAAAAGCAACATAGTTTGCACCTCCTGCAAGCACAATGTTTGCAAAGAACATTCAGAAATTGTCTGTGTCTCATGCAAATGACTGTAGTACTTTACTGTGTTCATCAAGTGCATGCAAAAACTGCTTTCATGGCAACTCTTCTTCATGTAATTTTATGATAAAGCATTAAATTTCAAAACATTTAACCTTCATATAATAAATAATTAATTTGGAATAATATTTTGTCTGTTTAGTTTAAATTTTTGATGGTCAACAATTAAAATTTGTTGTGGGGTCATTTATGACCCCCAACGATATTCAGTGTGTGCAAAAAATCTCGGTAATTCCAGGGTTAAAAGTCCTCCATATGTTCCACAAAAAAATACAAATTCACCTATTTTCCATCCATTTTTGTAAAGCAGAGTGCAGTCCCTCAGATTCAACACCCTCTTCCATAGAAACCCTACTAAGAGAAACACCAACCTCCACTCTCCCTGAGCAGTAAATAGTTAATGAGGAATTTGTAACCTTATTTATGTATATAGTTTAATTTTTCTTCAGCTATGTATATTCTTCCACATTGTTCTATGTAATTGAATATGTACATTGTTACCTGTACGATTCAAAATGTTGTTATCTGTAAACCGCGATTGATCTTTTTTGGAAAATGCGGTATAAACATTTTAATAAAATAAAAAAATAATAAACTAATAGGGCCTTCTCATTTGTTGCACCCATCCTATGGAATGCCCTTCCCTACTCCTTACGTTCCATTAAAGACTTACTAACATTCAGGAAGAACTAAAAACTCTACTGTTCACACAATACTATGGAGAAAGTAACGGTCATAATGCTACATCCCTGGACATATCCCAATTTCAATCTATAATGCACTCAACTTAAGATAACACTGCCCTACACCCTCTGTGGAGTGGAGGAGTAGCCTAGTGGTTAGAACACTGGCTTGGTATACAAGCAACCAGGGTTTGATTCCCACTAGCACTCCTTGTGGCCTTGGGCAAGTCACTTAACCTTCCATTACCTCAGAAGAAAGGCCTGGTAATTTACTTCCAGTGACACTGCCAAGAAAACCCAGGAGCTTCTGCATCACCAGGAGTCAAGACTGACACAAAGGCACACATTGCATTTTTACACCCTCTGTAAATAGTTATTTGTCACCTTTACCATGTACATAGATTACCATGTACATAGTTTGAATATATCATATCCTTAATTGTAACCTTGACTGTTTTGATTTGTTCTATGTATTAATGTTGTTCACTGTAAACCGCCCCGATCACTAGAAGGGGTGGTATAAAAATAATACCAAATAAATAAATAAATAAATAAATAAAATCAATAAGAATAACATAAAGTAACATAAAATAAATTAACATAAAAAGAAAGCAGAAAACATTCAAATCATGTAACAGGATAAATTCCCACTCTAATGACAACATTAATAAAATATAACATTTAAAATAATAGTAGCTTAAAATCAAATGCAGGAGGGAGGGGGGCGTTTCCAAGATGGCTGTGTGATGAGTGAGCTGCTTTTCCTTTTGTCATGTCAAAAAAAAAGGGAAGGCTAGGGCTTACCTTGCGGAGCCTCAGTCGGCCAGTTCAAGCCCTATGAACCATTTTGTTACAGTCTCCAAGCTGAGAGACGGGAAATATGAGCGGGCTTTTCAGATGAGCCGTTGGAGGAGTCAGCTCATCTACCTGCCCTGAGGTCACTCTCTCTCCCGAGATGCGGAGCCCACCCCTGCTTCTTGGTCAAGTTGCTCCCGATCCACCAGCGGGCGCTACTGTAGAGTCGGAAGGCAGCACCCAGGACGCGCTGTCACAAGGAGTTCTGGCAGAGGGAAATGGAACAGCTACCCTGTTACCAGCTGGGTCCTTGCTTGGGAGTTTGTTGGCAGGCAAGCCATCCCTGGTCGAAGGGGAGACAACGGGGAAGGACTTGGAGGCCCAGATTTTACATCTGGCTGTTTCCTTCACTTTATCTCGTCTGTAGAAAATTACATTGGAGAACATTTGGGAGGCAATTACTTCTCTTTCTGAAGCTTTGGTTTAACAGACTGCTGGACTTTCGTCTCAGGTAGATACTGTTTCTCAAAAGTTGGAAACTTACCCTGTTATAACTGATTCAGTTAAAAAGAAAGTAGAAAAGCACTGGATGATTTTCAATGCTGTTGTGGATACGAATGCTGCATTGATTAAAGATAATACCTTACTTCGGGCCAAAGAAGAAGCCCTTGAAAACTCTGCTAGTGCCTCTAACCTACACATTTTTAATTTTCTAGTAATTAAGGGAATTTCGTCAATTGAGTTATTTAAGAGGTATCTGACTGAGATTTTAGCTGTGTCACCTGAGTTGATATCAATGATTGTAAAGGCTTTCTACCTGCCATTGGGGAAGAGAGTTACTGGAGCCATGGAAGAAAGGCCTAGTATGGATGTTATTAATGTTTCTGACTTATTACAATCTCCTGGGCCAACAGATTTAAGAACTTCTACATTGTTGGTAATATTTGCAATATCGTCAGATAGAGACTGGTTACTTAGATTATACAGTATTATACCAAATAGTCTCAGCTCTTTTATGGGCAAAAAATGTATATTTTCCCAGATGTTTCTAAAGAAACACAAAAGCAGCGAAAACAGTTTCTATTATTAAGAACAGGCGTTCTGGAGTTAGGTGCTTCCTTTTACCTGCGGTTTCCATGTAAATGCTTAGTTATCTATAGGTCACAGAGGTTTATTTTCTTTCAGCCTGCAGATCTTTCTCTGTTTGAATCCCGATAACCTCCTCTCCTTCTGACAGGGGTGGTGAGGAGGTATGACCACACAGCTAGTAGTATATAGCTTTGGATTCTCCATAGCTCTCTATTTTCATTATACTTGTTATTGAATGTTACTCAGAGGGGTGCCTCCAGCCCTTCTGTTTATTTTGTATTAATTTACGCCCCCAAGGGTGGACTGCAGGCATTAATATTGTTGGAATGTGTATTACCTTTGTACTTTCTTTTGACTTTTTCATGATGTTATGCCTTTTCTGTACAACTTGTTCTTGATTTATTTGTAAAAATTCTTAAATAATACAATTTAAAATAATCAAATGCAGGAGGAAGATTAAAAAAGTGATCATTATAAAATGTACATAAAACTATATAAAGGATATTATAAAAGAAGAAACACATAGAAACATGACGGCAGATAAAGACCACATGGCTTAGATAGTCTGGCCTTCCATATCAACTACTACAATAGTCTCCTTTTTCCCTTTTGAGATAATCTGTGTTTGTCCCATGCTTTTTTGAATTCAGATACTGTCCTCATGTCCACCACCTCCACTGGCAGACTATTCCACCCATGTATCACACTTTCCATAAAGAAATATTTCTGCATATTACTCCTGAGTCTAGCCCCTTTCACTCTCATGCTATGTCCCCTCATAGCAGAACTTGCCTTCAATTGAAAGAGACCCTCCACTGCATTTATGCCACGGAGGTATTTAAATGTCTCTCTCATCTCACCCCTAACCCACCTTTCCTCTAACGTATATATATATTAAGATCTTTAAATCTGTCCTCATATGCTTCATAATGAAGACCACTGAACATTTTAGTAGCCACCCTCTGTACTGATTCCAACCTGCTTATATGGTTTTGAAGGTGCATTCTCCAGAATTGCACACAATACTCCAAATGAGGTTGAGGCAGACATATACAGAGGCATTATCACCTCTTTTTTTCTACTGGCCATTCCTCTCCCTATACACCCAAGTATCCTTCTGACTTTCATAGTCACCTTTTCTACCTATTTAGCTACTTAAAGATCATCAGAACACAATTACGCCCAGATCCCGCACTTATTTTGTGGACAAAAGTATCTCACCCCCTACACTGTATTGTTCTTTTGGATTTTTGCAGCTCAAATGCATGACCCTGCATTTTCTAGAATTAAATTTCAGCTGCTAAATTCTAGACCATTCTTTAAACTTAGCTAGATCCCTCATCATGTTATCATCTGCAACCAAGCAAACCTTACCCGACAGCCCTTCTGCAATATCGCTAACAAAGATGTTAAAAAGAATCAGACCAAGGACAGATCTCTGCGGTACACCACTGGAAACCTCCTTCTCCTCAGAGTGAGCTCCATTTACCTGTACCCTTTGTAGCCTCCCACTCAACCAATTTCTAACCCAATCAGTAACTTTAGGGTCCATCTCTAGGGTGCTCAGTTTGTTTATAAGTCACCTGTGCGGAACGGTGTCAAAGGCTTTACTGAAATCTAAATACATCACATCTAGGGTTCTCCCTCGGTCCAACTCCCTGGTCATCCAGTCAAAGAACTCAATCAGATTTGTCTGACAAGACCTGCCTCTGGTGAATCCATGCTGCCTCTGATCCTGCAATCCATTGGACTCCAGAAACCTCACTATTCTCTCTTTTAGTAGCCTTTCCAATAATTTAGTAACCACAGAGGTTAGACTAACCAGCATGTACATCTCAATGTCATCTTTACATACGCTTTTGTGTAAAGGAACCACATGTGCCTTTCTCCAGTCCTCTGGCACCACTCCCAACACCAAAGAGGCATTGAAAAGATCAGAGAGTGGAGCCGCTAGAACATCCCTAAGTTCCCACAGTATTCTTGGCTAGTTCCTTGGAAACACAGTCTTCTAAAAATGGTTTGAGGTCTACATCATTTCTGTTCCTGTTTGTGGGTGTTTTCTGAGGTCCTGCTCCTGGACCTTCATCTCTGAACACAGAACAGAAATATTTGTTAAGTAGTTCTGTTTTATCCTCATCCGTTTCTGCATATTCCTCACCTGCAACCTTGAGTCTGGCAATTTTGCCCTTCCTTCTCTCACTATAAAAATTAAAGAAAATTACTCCAATGAAACAACCTTATAGCAGAAAGACTCAGAGGGTTCACTCTTGTTATTTTGAATCTATTGCACGGAAGTTGTCTCAGACTTCATGGCTGTAGTTAACTGGGTTTTTTGGAATTCTTTGTAAACACCAGCTCAGCCTTAGTACATCAATGACATTTTCCGGATTTTTTTGTATAAAGTGTCCAAATACCCTCTCTCCTCCTGTGTATCAAAGTTATCTAAGATTGACTGTGTTTGCACTCGTACTTAAACACTTAAATTCACTTGGGACTCGTACTTAACTTTAGGAGTCTTCCAATAAATCTTATTCATGTAAATCTTCTCAATTGAATCTTGTGCACCCGACGCCTCACTTTCAACGTTGAGAACAGCGTTTCACTCAATGAATGAGGTTCTTCAGGGAATTTTTCAGTAGTGCATATAGTCCAGAGATTTAACCAGCTAGGACGTGCTGTCTAGGCAGCTTCCTCTGACGGACATTATAGCTTGCAATTCATTTTGGCAGCCAACGGTTGTTTCTAACTTCTTTCCGTCCAGAGAAGCTCCTTCTCTCACTAACATATTTGAAAAATGTCTTATCCCCGCTTTTTATTGCACTGGCTATTTCTTCTTTTTTTTTGTACCTTTGCTTTCCTGACTACTTTCTAGCTTCTCTAAATTTTTCTAACTATAGATACCTGTCTTCCTCTCTCTCTGATCTCTTATATTTCATGAAGGCCTCCCTCTTTTCCTTCAACTTTTCAGCTACTTATTTTGAGAACCATAGCGTCCTCCTTTTCCTTTTACATTTATTTACCTTTCTAACAAAACATTTTGTTGCCCTTAAAATATCCCCTTTCAGTTTTACCCACTGTTTTTCTACATTCCCCAGCTATTCCCATTCCGCTAATGACAGGTATTGGCCCATCTTGGCAAAGTTAATTTTCCTAAAGTCTAAGACTCTCACTTTTGAATAGATTTTATCAGTCCTTGTCTTAATACTGAACTATGCCATCTGGTGAGAACTGGATGCACTGTAACATCAGAAACACTTTCCCCATTGGTAAGCACTAAGTCTAGTATGGCCCCGTCATGTGTGGGTTCTGTTACTAGTTGCCTGAATACTTCTTCCTGTAGAGAATCCAGGATCTCCTTACTTCAGGATGACACCACAGCAGGGATGTGCCAATCCACATCTGACATATTGAAATCACCTATCAGTAGCACTTCTCCTTTAATGTGTAAGTCTTCTATTAAATCTTCATCCACTTCTACTTCCTGTGAGGGGAATCTGTATATAACTCCAATGCAAATGGATTTCCCTTTCCCTCTTTCTAGTTTAACATACAGTGCCTCCTCTCTTCCTTTTAAGCCCTGCAATTCTATAACTTTAATATTATTTTTTACATATAGTGTCACCCCACCTCCCCTTCTTTCCACCTTGTCCTTCCTAAATAAGGTATAGCCCTGTATAATTACATCCCAGTCATGGTTGTCCATGAACCATGTCTCCGTAACCTCCACTAAATCCAAGTCACCCTCTTCCATTAAAGTCTCAAAATCTGGGATCTTATTTCCCATACTAAGGGCATTTATGCACAATGCTTTCCAGAAGTTTATTTATTTCTTTATAAAGTTTTTATATACCACCCCTTCCAGAGATCAAGAGCGGTTTACATTGAACATAACCAGTTACAGGGAACATGAAAATACATTTAACATAATCAGTTACATAGTATACCTGAGATTACATGCTAACTATATACAGGGTATAGAGGATCTGTGAGATTGATCCTCTTTAACTATATACATTTAAGATGGCTGGGTTAGTTTTGGTAAACATGTAGATTTTTATGTTTCATTGTTGTAGTGTTTGGTAAATAGTAGTGTTTTAATTGCTTTCTAAATTTTTGGAGAGTTCTGCTAGCTCTCATGTTGTCTGGTAGGTGGTTCCATAGTTTGGGTGCAGTGTAGGTGAAGGCTCTATTGCTGGTTACTTGTTTTGTTCTACGGATCGAGGAGGGTATTGTGAGCGTGTTTAGGTTGTTGTTTCTTCTGTTTCTGGTTTCTGTTTGTGTATGTATCTTACTTGCGAGGTATGATGGTGATATGTTCTGAAGTAACTTGAATGTGGTAATTATAACTTTATATTTTATTCTACTTGATAAAGGGAGCCAGTGTAGGTCTTTAAGGATTGGTGTAATGTGATCTGTCAGGCGTGCTTTGGTTATTAAACGAGCAGTTACATTTTGAGTTATTTGTAGGGTGTTGATTGTTTTTTTGGGGAGACCCTGTAGAAGGCTGTTGCAATAGTCACAATGCGGGGTTATGAGTGCTTGGACTACCTTTCTGAAACCATTGTGTTCTAGGAGTGGTCTTAGTTTGTGGATTGATCTTAGCTTGAAGAATATGGTTCTGGCTGTTCGTTTTATCTGGGATGTCATACTGAATGATTTGTCCGAGATGATTCCAAAGTATTTTACCTCCTGTTTTACTTGGATGATGGTGTTTTGTATCTTAATTTCAGTGGGGGTGTGAAGTTTTGGTTTCTTGTGGTGAACATTATTTCGTTTTTTTTTTGAGGTTGATCTGGATGTGAGCTTTTCTGCCTCGGCCTTTACCCTCAACAGGGAGTATTGAAGAAAACACCTTCTGCTTCACCATCTGTTCCAAAGCCATGAAATCACTTTTGATATGCTTGAAGGGATTCCTAGCAGTATCATTTGTGCCGACATGGATGAACAACATTGGATAATAGTCAGTAGGCCTGATGAGTCTCGGCAAACTCTTTGTAACATCTCGGATTTTGGCACCTGGCAGACAACACACCTCTCTGGACACCAAATCTTGTCAGCAGAGGGATGCCTCAGTACTCCTCAGAAGAGAGTCACTAACCACCACTACCCTTCGCTTCCTAGTGGTGACAGATTCTGCAATTTTGGGGTGCTCGAGCTGTGATTCTTCCCTTTCCTCAGATGCCTCCACCTCCTGCACGTCCAGGGGCTGCATACTGGTTTGTCAATTCATGAGCTGGAGGAGTTGGAGTGCTGATACTGCGGGCTCTGATGACTGGTGTCCAACCTTCTTCCTTCTGTAGCCTCCCATCTTCACCTCTGTCAGACATCCTGGATGTTTCAAGAAGCATCTCATCATGTATTTCTCACTGGCTCAAATGTTTCTCAGCTTTGCCACCTCTTCCCTGAGCTCCTCCACTTCTTTCCTGAGAACCTCAGCAAGCAGATATCCTGCAAATGGAACCAATCCTTCAACTGGCATTGGGATCTCTGTCTGGACAGAGGCAGAAGCTGTAATGGGGGCAACAGCTTTAGCAATATGATTTTTCCCAGCCATTGTTCAGTTGGATGAGCTTCGGTACCTGTTGAAGTTAAAGTGAGAGACCTACCAAAGTCCCTGCCTGTTCCTCACCTGTGCTTTAAGAGAAAAAGCAGTTAACCTCGTAAGTGTGTTCTAACAGTACTGTTCTATCTCCCTCTGTGTAGCTAATTGGGGAGTTGCCCTATAATGCAAGAAGGCTCACATGTGGTGGGTGGGTGTTAGGGTGGTTAGAGAGGGACCTAACACCTGATGAGATCAGTGGCTTCAAAGAGTTAGTTGTGAATGGGTAGCTAGAACGAAGACAATGAACTCTAACTGACAGAGCCTTGCCCAACACTACAAGCCAACAAAAAAATTCCCCCTTTGCAATATAGAAAAAAGATTTAGCTTTTAAAAATGAACACAAAAACCCCTTTAAGAGCTTTTAAAAATGAACACAAATACCCCTTTGAGAGCTTTCAGGCAGAGTACTACCTTGCTGTGCAATGGAGTCCATCAGGAATGCATGTATATAAATATGGTTAAAAGATATAAAACAGACTTATAAGACATATTAAAAAATATCAGTACCCATAAATAGTAAAATTTATAATAGATGAACTTAAAAGTGATGGTATCAGTGAGAGAACAAAAGAGAAGGCACAATCCAGACTTTTCGGTACGATGAGTAGATATAGGGAGTCACAGTACAAGCTAGACAATCTAAAACAAATAGAAGCACATTCCAATCTGGCCATCCAGCCCCCTGTGCGGCCGATCCAAAGTGGGACGCTCAGAGTTATACCCATTTCTGATCCCATGGGGGCTAGATGTGTGGCCTTGATTCTGATCGGCCTGCATGCCCAGCCACATGCCTGGCAACTTCATTCAGGAGTCACGAATGCCGGCCACCACCAAAATCCTTCTTTCCCCACAGTTGGACCCTCAATCCGGTTTCCCATGGCCAGGGTCTGGCTGCAGGGAACTTCCGGCACCCCCTACCTCTCTTTCCAGGCTCGGTAGCATGATCCCCCGATGTCCAGGGGGAGTTATTCCACTTCTGTGGTGGAATAAGTCACCCGTCCAAGTTCACTGCCCTGGACGTACAGGGCCGACCTCTGAATCGGCCCTGTACGTCCAGAGTCAAGGCCCACCCATGCCCCGCCCTCACTCTGGCTCCAGAACGCCCCCTCCCGCCCCCATCTAGGCCTCCCTCTACAAATGCACTATTATAGGGAGACTTTTGCCGTCAGGGGAGTGAATAGCAGGGATGGGCATCCAAATGGGATGTCCATCCCTGCTATTCACTGTTCAGAATGATCCCCATAGGGAAAGTGCGCTGGACAGTGTCTCTTTGTACACAAATGTGCCTCAAAAAGAAGCCCTTTGTATACTTCTAACCTTTTTGGGCAGATCTGAACATAAGAGACTCCCCACAGCATATTTGATGCAATTGACAACTTTGGTCTTGAGAGAAAATTATTTTTATTTATGGGAGATCTAAAGTATTATAAACAAATCAAAGGGGCGGCAATGGGGTCTTCTATGGCCCTGGATATAGCTGATTTATACTTTGCCTACTTTGAACATAAGTTTCTTACTTGACATCCTTTTACTGCTAACATTAAATTATAGCACAGATATATAGATGAGAGCTTGATTTTCATTTAGGCAGGCTATGCGCCGCATCAGTGCATAGCCTGCCTGCTGTCCCCCTTAACCTGGATTTTCATTTCCACGGCAATGGAAATGAAAATTTGGGTTATGCTGCCTAGGCCGGCAGGCGCTGAAGCTAAGCGGGTAGCAGTGATTTTTGATGCTGCCCCTTTTGCCCCAACACCTTAAAGATAGGCAAGGGTTTTCCTCACCTATCTTTAAGGCATAGAGTGCATCGAAAATAGCTGCTACCCGCTTAGTGCCATTCCCTGCCTCTGCTCCGCTCCAGAACACCCCAAAAATACCCCAATACTAAGCGGATAGCATCAGGGCGCATTAGGGACTTAAGCTTGATTTTCCAAAAACACTACCAGTGTAGGTGCCTTTGGAAAATCCTGGTTAAGGCATTTACATGGATAACATGGGCTGTTGTTACCTGTGTAACTGCCTTTGAAAATTGGGCTCGATGTTTTTATGATTTGGGAAGGAAAGCATAAGAGCTTGAAACTTTTTTTTTTCAGTGGTTTAACACTTTGGACTCTAATTTGCAATTTTAATTTACATCCAGTAATACTGCAATATTATATTTGGACATAATTATCAAGAAGGGACCCAGTGGTTTTTTGATGGACCTTTATAGGAAACTGATGGATAGGAACCAGTATTACATTATACTAGCTTCCACAATCCTTATAGATGATTTATCAATCAGCCAGTTCTTGAGGACTTGAAGTACCTGTTGTACTAAAAACATGACATGAACAACATGCATACGATTTGAAAAACAGATTTTTCACCAGAGGGTATCCTAGAAAAAGTGTACAACAGGCCTACTCTCGAGCAAAAACGGCAGAATGAACTACCCTTTTAAAAAAGGTCACACATGATTCCACCAATAGTATCATCCTCTGCTATATTAAACTATCGTTCACTCTGAAATAAGACGCACTTAGTGCATGACCTCCTGTCTAAACATTCCTTAGATGCCTTATTCCTCATGGAGACTTGGCTCCATGAAGGTGAGGGACCATTGCTTAATCAGTGCAAAACCTCCAGGTTTTGTAGCTTAATCCTCGCCCCGGGCAGGCTGCACCAGTGACAGAGTGGCCGCCATCTTTTGAGCTTCCCTCCCTGTATCGGAGGTCTCCACCCAGCCAGTTCATTATCCAGAATCTCTCTTGCTGCATCTGGGTAGTTACCCTACTATCTACTTCCTTTTGTTATACATCCCTCCATGTCTTGGGCCCCACCTCTGGGATTCTCTTTTGTTAACCCTTTCTGAAGTCTCTCCCCATTTTTCACATCTCCAAATAATTGTAGAACTCAACACACACTTTGATTCACCAAGGTCTTTTGACAAGCTTCTCTTGACCACCCAATAAGATCTCTTCTTCTTGTAGCATGTCTCATTTCCCACACATGTTGCTGGGCATATCCTGGATCTTATCCTCTCCTCCTCAGATTTCACTCTTTCTGCCCCACTTTCTCCCACTCCATTAGCTTTCCCTTGGTCTGATCACATATGCACCTTCCTGTCAAATCCCACTGCCCCCTGTGCCCCCCTTCTTCCTTCAATTGCTCCTTCCTTACCAGCTCCCTTTCTGCTCATTCTCCAGCTATTTCCATCATCGGACTTTCTGTTCCCTGATGATTTCCCTTCCCAACCATTAACACTCAGGTTGACCTGTGGTCTTCTACTCTTACTGCTACCCTGGACCAGGTTGCTCCTCTCCACCTCCTCCATAGACCTTCCAAAATCTCCCAATCCTGGTTCCACCTGTGTCTTCGCCTTTTGCGCTCCCCCCTCAGTCATGCTGAAAGCCACTGGCGAAGGCGCCGCTCCCCCAGTTCCCTGCAACACTTTGTCTCATTTCTTATGCACCGAACTCCACTTGTCAATTGTATTCTGTTCATTAATCCCTTTCTCAGATTAGGTCCTCCGCATCCTTACCTGCTTCCATCTCTCTCCTCAGTCCCACCACTCTCGCACAATACTTCCAATTGAAGATTCACTCTCTTTGCTCAGTTTTTCCCAACCGTCCCCCTCCTTTGTCACTTCTACCATCCCCTGCTGCACCCTTGTCCCCTTCAGCCTTTTCCCCCTCTCAAGTTCATTCTCACACCTGGTCTTCCTTCCACCCTCTGAATTCCACAAAGCATTGACCTCCTGGCATAAGACAAGCTGCCCCTTGGACCCTATTCCTTCATTGTGGCTCACTGAGCCATCTCTGGCCTTATCCCTGCTAATCCTTTAATAGTCTTGCCTCCAGAATCTTTCCAATTGATTGGAAACATGCCATAGTCTGACCTTTACTAAAGAATCCCTCAGTTGACCCCACTATCCCGGTACACTTTCATCCTGTCTCCACACTACCCTTTCTTGCTAAAATTCTTGAGAAAATTGTTTTTCTTCAACTGTCCTCTCATTTTGATACCATTCATGCACTGCACCCATTTTAGTCTGGATTTTGCACAGGCCACAGCACGAAAATTATTCTCATGTCTTTCTTCAATGAGATCCATCCGGCCCGTGAATGGGGCAGTATGTTACTAGCTGTGTCACTAGACTTGTCATCTGCCTTCAATCTGGTGGACCACTGCACCCTTCTTGCTTGCTTGCATGCACTGGGAATTCATGGGACTGTTCACCACTGGTTCCAGTCTTTTCTATCTTGCCAGTTTTTTTCCATTCTTGCCCATCATTCACAGTCATCTTCCTCACCCTCTATCCCCCTGGCCTGTGGTGTCCCCAAAGGATCTATTCTAGCCCCTCTTTTATTCAATATCTTTCTGATACCTCTCACGCTTCTTATCCAGGAACACACCTTCTCTGCATACTACTAAGCTGATGATATAACTATTCTTCATCATACAGACTCCCATGCTCCTGATCTGCTCTCTCTCAATACGTGTCTGTCCAAAGTCTCCACCTGGTTTTCTGATAACTTTCTACACTTAAATTCTGCTAAGATAATCCTCCATATGATTTACCCCCTTGTCCAGCCCCAACTATTGGCTTCCATCTTTCCTTCTGGTCCTTTTCCTCTGGTGTCAATCCTCCATTACCTTGGGGTCCTCCTTGACTCTTCTCTCACTTTCCAGGCCCACCTCTCTTTATCCCATCAGGCTTTTTTCTCACTGCGTTGTATCCGTGTGGTGCGCCCATTTCTCACAGCCACCTCTCTTACCATTCTCCTTGGCCTCCCCCAGTATTCTCTCACTCATTTACAGTTGGTTCAAAACATTGCTGCTCGGATTCTCTTATACTCCTCACGTTTTGACCATGTTACTCCCCTCCTGATTCAACTTCATTGACTTCCCATTAGATGCCACACACAGTACAAACTCCTGACATTAGTTCATAAAGCAAGCCACACTGGTATCCTAAGATAACACGCTCTCCCCCGATTCCTCCATTCTTTACATGCCAATCGCCTCCACTTGCCGTCTTCCTCACTTGTGCACCTGGAGTCCATTTGCTCCTCTGCCCTTTACTACCTTGGCCCTGCATTGTGGAACTCATTACCCATTGACCTGCACTCAGAACCCTCCTATACACGCTTTAAAGCCATGCTCAAGACATACCTATTCTGCCTTGCTTTTGACCTCCCTCCCTTGCCATTATAATCATTTTCTGTTCTGTCTCTCCCCTTCCTCTTTTATGTATGTTTGCTTTACTGTCTACAAATGGCATTCCTTTCTAATCTAATTTGTGTCTTTATTGTTTTAAATTGTACACCGCCCTTCCAGAAGGTGCAGTATATCAAGTAACCAATAAACCATAAACCATTGTATGTGCTCTGTTTTTTTTCCAGTCTATCATAACCATCCCAGTTTTTGAGCTCCAGGGTGATACAATTGCATATAAACAAAACAATAATTTGGCAAGTCATTTTGTGCCTTGAACTTCATCAGGTGCTAGGTCTTTCCCAATTAGCTACACACAGGAACTTAGAACAGCCCTGTTAGAACACACTTTAAAGAGGTTAACTGCTTCTTCTCTTTGATAGCTGAGAAACAAGCAAGAACTTTGGTAGGTCTCTCTCTTTTACTTCAACAAGTACCAAAGCTCATCCAACTAAATGGGAAAAATCATACTGCCAAAGCTGTTGCCTCCATTACAGCTTCTGCCTCTGTCCAGACAGAGATCCCAATGCCAGTTGAAGGACTGGTTCCATGTGTAGGATGTCTGTATATTGAAGCTCTGAGAAAACAAGTGGAGGAGCTCAGAGAAGTGGTAGTGAGGCTGAGGAGCATTCAAGACAGAAGTACATTGGTGAGATGCTTCTTGAAACATCCAAGCTCTCCAACAGAGGTGAAGATGGGAACCTACAAAATGACCAAAGTTGGATACAAGTCACCAGGGCCTGCAGAATCACCAATCCATCTCCTCAAGACCTTGGATTGAAGAACCAGTATGCAGCCCTGGAAGTGGAGGAGGTAAAAGCATCCCAGGAAAAGGAAGAACCAGAGCTTGAGCACCCCAAGGTTGCAGAATCAGTGACCGCAAGGAAGAAAAGGGTAGTGGTGGTTGGTGACTCTCTTCTAAGGGGTACTGAGATGTCCATCTTCTGACCAGATTTGATGTCCAGAGAGGTCTGCTGCCTGCCAGGTGCCAAAATCCAAGATGTTACAGAGAGTTTGCTGAGACTCATCAAGTCTACAGTCTGTTACCCGATGTTGCTCATCTATGTCAGCACAATGATACTGCCAGGTATCTCTCTGAGCATATCAAAAGTGACGTCATGACTCTGGGACAGATGGTGAATCAGATAGGTGTGCAGGTGGTGTTCTCTTCAATCCACCCTCTTGAGGGTAAAGGCCAAGGCAGAGAAGCTTGCATCCTGGAGATAAATGCATGGCTGCATGGATGGTGTCATTGAGAGCGTTTTGGTTTTCTGGACTATGGGATGATGATCCAAGGGCTGCAGAGCAGAAATGGCATCCATCTATCCAAGAAAGATCGACATGTCTTCAGTAGCAGACTGGCTGACCTACTGAAGAGGGCTTTAAACTAGATTTGTTGGGGATAGGTGAAGAAAGCCTCCAGGTTACTGAAACATTAATTTGCTCTATAGAAATGGGTAAAAGGGGCAACATCTGGAAAGCAGTGTATATAAATGCCCGTAGTATGGGAAATACTCTCCCAGATGTTGAGGCTTTAATGGAAGAGGCTGAATTGGATTTAGTTGTGGTTACAGAGACATGGTTCACAGACAACCATTACTGCGATGTAATTATATCAGGCTACACTTAATTCAGGAAGGATAGGGTAGGAAGAAGGGGAGGAGGAGTGGCACTATAGGTAAAAAATAATATTAAAGCTATAAAATTAAGGTTTTAAAATGGAGAGAGGAGGCACTGTGGGTTAAACTAGAAAGATGGTAGGGGGAAATCAATTTGCAATGGTGTGATATACAGACCCCTTCACAGGGAGATGAAGTAATCAGAGATTTAATAGAAGACATACGCAACAATGCCAAGAAAATAGATAAGTGATTTCAATATGCTGGATGTTGTTTGGCACATCCTTGCTGCAGTGTCATCTAGAAGTAAGATGATCATGGATTCTCTACAGGGAGAAATATTTAGGCAACTGGTAACAGAACAAACATATGAAGGGGCCATACTGGACTTGATGCTTACCAGTGGTAAAAGTGTAGTAGTTGGAGATCATTTTGCATCCAGTGATCACCAGATGGTGTGGTTCAGTATTAAGGTTGATAAAATCCATTCAAAAGTGAGGGTCTTAGACTTTAGGAAAACTAACTTTGCCAAGATGGGCCAATACCTTAAGGAGTTGTTAGCGGGATGGGAACACCTGGGGGATATAGAAAAACAGTGGCCAAAACTGAAAGGGGATATTTTAAGGCGAAACCAACCTTTTTGTTGGAAAGGTAAATAAAGGTAAAAGGAAAAGGAGGGCACTGTGGTTCTCAAAAGAAGTAGCTGAAAAGGTGAAGAAAAAGAGGGAGTTCTTCATGAAATACAAGAGATCACAGAGAGAGGAAGACAGGCATCTATATTTGGAAAAATTTAGAGAAGCTAAACTGCTCCAACTCCTTCAAGGGAGATGGGTTGCGTTGGTGCAGAGCAATATTTAAGTAATGCCACAGATTCTCAATTGGATTGAGGTCTGGGCTTTGACCTTTAAACCAGCTTTAGCAATATGTTTAGGTTCATTGTCCTGCTGGAACGTGAACCTTTGTCCCAGTCTCAAATCTCTGGCAGACTGAAACAGGTTTTCCTCAAGAATTGCCCTGTATTAGTGCCATCCATCGTTCCTTCAATCCTGACCAGTTTTCCTGTCCCTGCCAATGAAAAAATCCTCACAGCATGATGCTGCCACCACCATGTTTCACTGTGGGAACGGTGGTCTCGAGGTGATGGGAAGTGTGGGGTTTGCGACAAACATGGCATTTCCGATGATGGCCAAAAAGTTCAATTTTTGTCTCATCTGACCAGAGAACCTTCTTCCGTGTGTTTGGGGGGTCCGCCACATGCTGATGTGCAAACTCCAAATGTGTTTTCTTATTTCTTTCTTTAAGCAATGGCTTTTTTCTGACCACTCTTCCATAAAGCCCCACTCTGTGGAGTGTATGGCTTAAAGTGGTCCTATAGACAGATACTTCCATCTCCGCTGTGGATCTTTGCTGCTCCTTCATTATTATCCTTAGTGTCTTTGTGGCATCTCTTGAGCTTCTTCACACCATCCCCCGCATTCAACCAGCCACCCTCTCTTTAAAGCAACCCCACCCTTGCTTCCGCCATACTATCTCCACTTTACCCCGCTCTCTAATACTCATTCTCCTTCTCTCATCAGGTAATATCAACCCCAACCCTGCCCCCTGACTTCCTTCTCACACTAATACAAGTTCCTTACGTACCCCATCTAATCTCATCCACATCCCGCTCCTCCCTCCTTCTGCCCTCCCTCCTTCCGCCCTCCCTCATTCATCCCACATTCACTCATCCATAGATATCAATGCCAACCCTACCCCTAAAAATAATCCCTCACATAACCTACCCATTACCATCAACTTACCCCTCATTTCCCCTCCATCATGTCCCACTTGGAGAGCACACACACCCAGACTTACCCACCCACACCCTGCTCCCTCTAAATCTCGGTTTTACCCTAAAAATAGAGCCCCACACTACTCTTATAAGAAACCAACACGTAATTTATCCAACCTTATCAATATCCCTCTCCTCCCTCCTCTGCCCTCCCATTCTCATGCGCCCTTTGGAATGCTTTCTCAGTCGTTAAAAAAACCCTTTAATTCACAATCTTTTTATCTCTAATGCCCTACACCTTCTTGCCTTGACCGAAATCTGGCTCTCCCCCGACGACACTGCATCCATTGCCTCTCTCTGCTACGGTGGCTACCAGTTCTCCCATATACCATGATCTACTGGTCGCGGTGGTGGCGTTGGCCTCCTACTCTCTCCCTCCTGCCAATTCCAACCCCTCCTGCCACCCCATTCACACTCTCCCCTCTCCTTTGAAGTCTACTCCATTCGCCTCCTCACACCACTCCCCCTCCGAGTAGCTGTTATTTATCGCCCACCTGACAAATCCAAATCTACCTTCCTCACCGACTTCGACTCCTGGCTTTCTGCCTTTATGGACCCCTCCTCTCCCACTCTTGTTCTTGGCGATTTCAACATTCACATCGACAACCCATCCGACCTCCATGCCTCAAAGTTCCTCACCCTTACCTCCTCGTTTGACCTCAAACCTTGTTCCACTGCCCCCCACTCATCTACACAGCCACTGCCTTGATCTAATACTCTTCTCCAATTCCTCTCCCTCAAACCTCCGCAATTCAATCCTTCCCTCATCTGACCATCACCTCTTAACATTTACTCTTCAGCTCCCACATCCCAACCTCGTCCTGTCTCCTCCGACCTATTTAGAGACCTTCATAATATTGATCCCATGTCTCTCTCTTCCACCATTTCTCCATCTCCATTTTATCCTCCAAGTCCGTTGACGAGGCATTATCTTCATACAATGCTACACTATCCTCAGCCCTTGACACTCTTGCCCATCCCACCCCATGTCCTGTTAAATGATCTACTCCCCAACCCTGGCTTTCTCCCACAATCCTCTACCTACGCATCTGTGCCCATTCCGCTGTACAAGCTTGGTCCAGATTATGTACCACCACCCAACCTGCCCTCTGTGGCCTAGGGTGTCCCCTTTTCCAGCATATGTCCAGTTGCCTGCTCCGACATGCCTGCCCTGCTGTTGCGGAACATGTGCACGCCATAGGAAACCTGTCCAATGGAAAGGGAAAACCCTGATCAGCGCTTTTTTACTGTGGGATCATTCACCTTGTATGGGGACAGAACATAGACCCTTCCAAAATTAATATCTTTTTTTTGGAGCTTTTTTGGTAGTGTTTTTTGATGTTTCCCATTATTATCACAGTTGCCCAGCTTGGTTATGTTTTTGTTACATTTTCTTCTGGTCATTTTTCAATGTTTATTTGCCCTTTTGTTCCATGCACACCTTTTGTGGGTTTCCCTGGTTTTGCTGTACATTGCTGACGGAAATGGTTTCTTTTCCCTTTAAATCTGCTCTAACGCCAGGGTTTCACTGGCGTTAGTTTTCAGCCCCGGAATCCACAGCGTTAGTGTGCAGGGAGCCTCTCCCCTCCCACTCTCCACCCATTGACCCTCTCTCTCCGCCTCTGGGGAGCCTTTCTCCACCCTCAGCGCTCATTTGCGCTGCTGCGCGCGTTATCGCGCGCTAAGGTACCTTATTGCCCGGTAATGCACCTTCATCAGGCAATAAGATACCTTATTGCCCGATAACATCGCTGGGTGCACGTTAAGACTGCTTAGTAAACATACCCCATAGTTTTTTTATATATTTATATTACATATCGTTGGTCCCTTGTCTGCTGATTTTCTCCTGCTACTTTTTTCCTTCAAAGGGAATATGATTTAAACATACAATGTCTGATCATGAAATAGGCTTTTTTATAGTTGTATTACATATCATTGGTCCCTCCTCCACTGATCCGCTCCTGCTACTTTTTCCTTCATAGGGAATATGATATTGTTTTCTCTTCGGTCTCCACACGTCATTATACAATGAAAAAAATATATATATATTATTTCATATCACATGTTGTTTTACTGCTCTTAATTATTATTTGTATCCTTTTTAGTGTGTACACGATTTTAGCAATTAGAACAGAATGTCACAAGACCTTTTGACTTAACATTCTCAAATAGAGGTATTTATATTTATATCCTATGTGTCACATCCTTTTATCTTTTTAAATGTTAGAATATGTTTATTTATGTCTTTTAAATATATAAGGAAGTTGGTTATGGTTATATTTGTTCAGTCTTTACTGTTCTGTTTTTACTTATTGGTTTATTTGTATTCTTAAAATTATCTCTTTCATTTTATTTATATATTTATTGTTTGCATTTATGTTTATTACGTGATCTGTTCTTTTATGATCTTTGTATTTATATTTTTATGTTTTTAGCATATGCCAGACTAACCCCTGACGAAGGGTATCGAAACATGGCCTGTGTCGGGTTGTCATCGGTTTCATAGAAATAAAGCTCTGTCTTTCCACAATATCACGTCTTGGACTGGTTTACTCATCTCACGTGATATTTGCTCTTGTTGTGGTGCATCCTAATCCAGTTATGGTCATCACAGCTCCAAGAGATTACAAAAAACTAAGCTTTCAGACTTTATAATTGCCTGTTTTTTTAAATATAAATTTTAACTCCTGGCTATAGGTTTTTAAGGATATTCAGACTGCCTACATTCCTTACATAGCCTTTAAATCAGAAATCCGAGTGTGCCCTTAGTTCATATAGAGTCTACTGGCCAGGGACACTTAACTTCCCACCCATTCTATCCCTCACCCCATCTGCCCCAGGGTTGCAATAGCTACTGTATATAGTCATCATATACATTGACATCTTTAATTAGGTATTACACCCACCTTTTCTCCTTTTCCTAGGACAATCTTTTTAACAGTCTTAATTGGCATGTCATGTATTCAGTGCAATAACTGTGGTGCTTTTATTCTAAGAAGAATCATTTGGAACCTAAGATCTTGCCCTATATGCCTCAAGTTAGCTGCTATGCATAAAGAATTGTCTCTACTAAGGGAAGAATTAGCTGCAATTAAACACACCTATTCTAGGGTACAAACTGAACAAAATCCACTACTGCTTCCACAAAGAATCAAACAGCCCAGGAACAAATGGATCACAGTGGGCTCTGGTAAGTTGCGACCTATAACTGTGTCTTTTGGGGAACTGCTAGGTACGTATGACCTAGATTGGCCATTGTTGGAAACAGGATACTGAGCTTGATGGACCTTGGTCTGACCCAGAATGGCATATGTTATGTTCTTATGTAACATGGAGAGACCCTCTACATCAAGAGAGAGGGCTGCATAATGCATTCTCTAGCTTGAATAATGAGTGTGCCCAATTCATTGAAACTGAAGTGCCCTTAAATGAGAGAGTCAATGCCCAATCTACTGATAATGCACGAAACATGAAGAAAAAAATCGCAAAAGAGGAAACTACTACTACTTGGAGATTCCATCATCAGAGGCATCAACTTGGGAGCACAGTTCAAAGGAGAGAAGATGGTCAAATGCCTCCCAGGCTCTTCAACCAGCAGGGATATGAACCAAATTGTTGGTATAGTTAGTGTAGAAAGTGAGCGCTCCAAAATATCATCCACTTGGGTACAAATGACCTGGCTAGAAGCAGTGCCTCTGCAGTTCAAAGGGACTTCAAGATTCTGGGAGAGAAACTCAAATCCATTGTTAACACTATAGCATTCTCAGAAGTACTACCTGTTCTTGGTAAGGGGGCAGAAAGACTGCATCACATAAACAACTTTAATACTTGGCTCCAAACCTGGTGCAAACAAAGATTTAGATATATAGGCGACTGGGGAAACAGACAGATCAACAAGAGACTATGCTGTGCTGATGGCCTACATCTCTCTGTCACAGGGAAAAGAATCTGAAGTGAAAAACTCAGGCAGTATGTGGACAGGCATTTAAACTAGGGAAAGGGGGTGATGGATGGTGAAGGACAAATTCAGGATATCACTCCCAGCAAAAGCATAATAACATTGGAAAGAAGCACACTTTTTTTAAAACATTTTAAATGATAACAAGAAAAAGAGTAATATACTATATGCAAAACTATAGCATACACATAACACAAGTCCACATCAAGGGGATGCTCCACAAAGCACACAAAAAAGAAAAGCCCTGCATTAGGCTACTGGAAACAAAATACGCCCCTTTAACTAAGTCAAGAGAAGAACCACACTTTTAAACCACACATCAATAGCAAGTGGGAAGATGCATGTAGAACAAAATCCATGAAAAATACAGGCAAGCCAATCAACAAATGCTGGAAAGCAATGAGCACAAATGCTCGGGGCCAAGCCAATAAAGTTCCTGACAATGGAAGCCCTAATGGTGGAAATGGACTTGTACATCGTGGCCATTACAGAAACATGATTTATCGAGTCGCATGAATATGATATAGCCATAGCTGGATATAATCTGTTTAGAAGAGATAGAGAAGATAGAAAAGGAGGAGGCATAGCCCTGTATGTCAAAAACAATATTAAAGCTGCTGAAATGCAACGGACGTGGGGAAAAGAAGAGGGGCTGTGGATTGTGTTGGAAAGAGGAGATGACACTATCATACATACTGAGGTAGTCTACAGGAGTCCAACTCAAACTGAAGAAATCGATAGTGAATTGATTATTGATACTGCAAAGATAGCCACGAAAGGGGAAGTGATCATATTGGGTGACTTTAATCTACCTGATGTGGATTGGAGTATTCCTTCTGCAAATCGGGAAAGAAGTAAACAAATTGTGGATGCCTTCCAAGATGCAATACTTAGACAAATGGTGATGGAACTGACCGGGATAAGCTTGATGCTGGATTTAGTACTCACCAATGGAGATAGCGTGTCGAATATCTGGGTGGGTGCCCATGTGAGCAGCAGCGATCATCAAACGGTGTGGTTTAAAATAAAAGCCAAGGCAGAGTCCAATCACAGCAAGCTTAAAGTCCTAGACTTCAAAAACACTGACTTCAGTAAAATGGCCAGATACCTGAAGGAAGAGTTTGCAGGGTGGGAGGGGATAAGGGAAGTGAAATAGCAATAAGCTAAACTAATAAAGACAAAAAACCATAACTTTCACAAAATTCAGAAGTTTGCTAACAGAGGAACACAGAAAAGAATACAGGATAAAATTAAAAGAGGCAAAAAAAGAAATAAGGATAGCAAAATCAAAGGCAGAAGAAAAGATGGCTAAAGATGTGAAGTGTGGTGAGAAAACATTTTTCAGGTATATTCAGGAGAGGAGGAAAATCAGAGGTGGAATTGCAGGACTCAAAAGTGCCAGGAACGGTTTTGTGGAAAGTGACATTGAAAAAGCGAAAATGCTAAACAAATACTTCTATTCTGTTCTTACTAAGGAAAATCCTGGAGATTGACAAATATGCAAATAGGAATGGAGTAGATACCACACCAGTCATAGAAGATGATGTGTTAGAACAACTTGTAAAACTGAAAGTAGAGAAGGCCATGGTACCAGATGGGATACATTCCAGGATACCGAAACAGCTCAGAGAGGTTCTTGCATGGCCATTAAAGGATGTTTTTAAACAGATTTTTGGAGACAGGAGACGTTCCACAGGACTGGAGATGGGCTGATGTGGTACCTCTTCACAAAAGTGATAATAGGGAAGAAGTGAAAACTACAAGCTAGTAAGCCTTATCTCAGTGGCGGGAACAGTAAAGGAGGCACTCTTGAAAGAGTGAATAGTGGACTTTCTTGAAACCAACAGGTTGTATGATCTGAGGCAACATGGTTCTATGAAAGGATGATCTTTCCAAACAAATTTGATTGAGTTTTTTGACTGGGTGACCAAAGAACTAGATCAAGGGCATGCGATGGATGTTATCTGCCTAGATTTCAGCAAAGCCTTTGATACTGTTTCTCATAGGAGGCGTACCAATAAACTCAACAGCTTGGGGATGGATCCCAAAGTGGTGAACTGGATCAGAAATTGGTTGACTGACAGACGACAGAAGATGATGGTAAATGGAGCTCACTCGGATGAAAGGAAGGTGATAAACGATGTGCACCAGGGTTCGGCTCTGGGACCGGCACTGTTCAATGTATTTGTGAGTGATATTGCTGAAGGACTGAATGGAAAAGTCAGTCTTTTTTTTTTTTTTTTAATGCTTTATTTACGTTTTATAACAACAAAGGAAAGGAAGACATACAGCTTAAAAGACAAATACATACATAAAATGTGATACATACACCAAAGTAAACCCCTACCACCCCCCTCCCCCCTGCTTCTTCTCTAGAAACGAATCATTCCCGAAAACGGGCGTGTACTGACATTATTATGGTACAAAACCGAACGGTGATCTGAAACATGATAAGTATACATTAAGCAGACATGTCTGAGAAATGAGCAGAGTGTACATAATCATTGAGCATCTGCCATTTAGACAGGCGAAAGTGAGTTTGGATATGGGGAATAGCTCTCCGAGATATCTGCTCATATTTACTATATAAGCAGACGAGGTTCCACCATTCATTGGCAGTAATTCGAGAGCTATCCTTCCAATTCCTCGTGATTAAACATATGGCTATGCCCAGCATGAAATCAAGGAGAAAGCGACCCCTCTTAGGAAGAGAGGGGACCTCCGCCACTGAGCGGAGTCCCACAATCTTCCAAGAAAGAGGCTCGTGGAGGTGTAAGATAGATTGAATACGACCCCAGACCCGCCCCCAGTAAACCTGCAGTTGAGGACATTCATAAAGAACATGAGCGAGGGTTCCCACAGCAGTATGGCAAGACCAACACTGGTCCCTAGCAGTTGTGTTCCATTTAGCTATTCTTTCTGGAGTATAAAAGCATCTGTGTGCAAAAAAGAAGAGAGTTTGGGTTACAGAGGCAGATCTGGAAACCCGCACCACTTTGCTCCAGAAAACGCTCCATTGCGCAGGGGTTAAAGTGGTGTGCAGTTCGCGTTCCCAGGCTTGTTGAGCTCTACAGGTAGCAGTATCGGTACCCTGACATAATAATTTATAGAAGTTAGAGGCTACCCCATGCGTACTACTAAGAGAGTGAATTAGTTCTAATAGCCCGTCCTCAGTAGAGGCAGAGGGCGGCAGGATTTGAGCACTTTTGAGACAGTGTTGGAGTTGCATCAATTGAAAGTAATGTTTCGCTGGCAACGCAAATTCCTTTTGTAAATCAGCAAAGGTCTTCCAACGAGCTGCAGAGAAGAGTTGTTGGGGTGTCCAGATCCCCCTAGAGTACCAGGGTTTCCATGCGATCGTTTTATTTAGGACTTGAATTCTGGGGTTATTCCACAGCGGGAGTCTGTCTAGAGGACAAACAGTGGGACCCAGTGACCGAATGAGAGTGTTAAAGGCCGCAAGAGTATCGACAATCATTGGGGGATGGCGTGTGTCTACTTGATGGGACATGCCGGGGAGATGGGTCAACGGAATTGGGCTACTTAGCTCCTCTTCAATGTCAAGCCAAACTGGTCTGTTGTCTGTTGAGGCAGCTAGCCATCGGGCACCTTGTTTAAGTAGGAAGGCTTGATGATATCTAAGAAAATCAGGAAAGCGGGTACCCCCTAGTTCCTTCACAGACTGCAGTTTTTGTTTAGCTACTCTTGGTGGTTTTCCCTGCCAGAGATAACGGACGAGAAGGCCCTCTATGTCTTTGTAGGTATGTAGCAGGAGAAAACAGGGCAGCATTTCTAAAATATAGTTCACTTTGGGGACTATCATCATTTTGACGGTTTCTAGGCGGCCCCACCAGGTAAGGGATAAGGGAGACCACCGATTTGTGAGCTCACGGACTTTGGAGACTACCTCCTTGGCATTAAAACTAATAGTGTCTTCTAAAGGAGAACAGTAGTGGACGCCAAGATATTTCACCATGCGGGATTGCCAAAGGAAAGGAAAGGCCTGCATGTCAGCCTCATGTACCCAGCGGTTCAGTGGGAATGCTACGGATTTGGTCCAGTTTATTTTATAGCCCGATAATTGCGAGTATCCGTCAATCAGGTCCAAGACAGCCGGGACCGAATCAAGGGATACAAAGAGCATAAGGTCATCTGCATATGCAGAGAGTTTAATCTCTCTGTGACTGAAAGGGACACCTCGAATACGTGCGGACTGTCTAATAAGGAGGGCGAGGGGTTCAAGAGCTAGATCAAAGAGCATTGGTGATAGGGGGCAACCTTGACGCGTGCCTCTTTGAAGATTAAAAGGCCGAGACTTAATGGCATTTACACAAATACTGGCAACGGGTTGAGAATACATGACTTGGAGGTATCGGAGGAAGCCCTCCCCAAAGCCATACCATCGGAGAACTGCAAATAAGAAGGGCCATTCCAAACGATCAAAGGCTTTTTCAGCATCTAGAGAAAGACCCACCCAAGGGTGGTCTAAATGGGCAGCACTGAATAGCACATGGCACAAGGTCCGAGCATTGTCAGCGGTGGAGCGGCCGGGTATAAAACCACATTGGTCGGGATGGACTAAGGTGGCCATCCTATCAGATAGCCGGGTGGCCAAGATCGTTGCGAAGATCTTATAATCGGCATTAAGTAGGGAGATTGGACGGTAGTTGGCGGTTAGCAGCGGGTCTCTGCCTTCTTTCTCAAAAACTACCACATTAGCTGCAGAAAAGGATCCCAAAGAGGATGTATCTACCGCAAGGGCAGTAAAGTAAAGTTTTAAGTAGGGAACTAAATCTGCACTGAACGTTCTGTAGAATTCTGTCGGGAGACCATCAGGCCCAGCGGCTCGACCCGAGGCTGTTCGTTTTAGGGCAGAATGGATCTCTGAAGTAGAGAAGGGTTCATCCAGCGCATCCCTATCAGCTTCAGAAAGGGTCGGCCGCTGAATACCAGAAAACAAGCGCTCGAAGGTCTCGGATGAGAACTCACATTCAGATTGATATAGACGGGTATAGAAATCCCGAAAAAGTTCTACGATATCGGAGTCTGTGGTCAGTATGTCCCCTCCCTGTGGGGCGCGAAGGGCCGCTACGCGTTTGGCTTCTTTTTGACCTTTCAAGGCGTTGGCTAAAAGTCGACCGGCTCGGTTGCTTTCACGGTAGTACGTCCCTTGCTGAAGTGCAATACTCTGAGAAGCTGCAGTTGAGAGGATTGCATTATATTGAAAACGGAGACGCTGTAAGCGAACTAAGACGCATGGGTCATTACGTGAAGTTAGAATTCGTTCGCCTGCTTTGATTTGTTGGTCTAGTATAAGGAGCTGCTGTTTACGCTGTTTCCGCAGGCGAATTTGATAACTAGTGATCTTTGCCCGAATGGCCGCTTTAAAACCCTCCCACCAAGCCCAATTTGCAGTGTCCTGGGGTAGATTAAAGTGAAAGTAGTCCTGTATGGCTGCTCGAATTTCTAACTGGAACTCTGGTTGAGTTAATAGAGCTCTATCAAAGAACCAGGCCCCCGAATTCCCCTGGGGCGCAGTGGTGTGTAATTGAAAAGAAATAGCAGCGTGATCTGAGATATGTTGGGAGTGAATCTTTGCAGTGTCTACCTGTGAAACTAACAGTTTGGATATGAGAAAGAAATCTATGCGAGACTGGGATTTATGAGGGGAAGAGAAGAAGGTAAAGTCCAGCTCATTGGGGTGTAGTAACCTCCATAGATCGACTAAAGCAAGATCTTTGATCATAGAGGTAAGCGTAGTGTGACTCTTGGGGGGACCACTCGTCCTAGGCGGCTGTTTGTCAATCAAGGGATCAAGAACTAGATTGAAATCCCCCCCGATTATCAATGAAGTATTAGCAGAGGCCTGCGCAACCTGAGCAATGGTAGCAAAAAAGGCAGGGTCATCAACATTAGGAGCGTAAAGGCATATACATGTAACTTCCAGGTTACCTATCTTGAGGTGAGCCCTGGACCATCTGCCAGCTGTATCTGAGCTAGTCGCAATGATAGTAGCATGCAGAGATTTCCTAACCAGTATGGCAACCCCACATTTCTTAGAAACGGCTGGGGAATAGGCGGCCACCATGTAAGGTTTAACATTGAGTTTAAGAGTTTCCTTCGAATTTAAATGCGTTTCTTGGAGGAAAATCAGGTCCGCAGCTTCATGACTTAGATAGCTCAGGATTTTCTTCCATTTTATCGGATTATTGATGCCTTTTACGTTCAATGATAAAATCTTACATGGTGCCATCAATCAGTAAGAGACATTTTAGGTAAGGGCGCTTGAAAACATACAGCAGAAGCAGAATCTGTACAGCAATGACATAATCACCAAGTATGCTGGCCAATACACCCCATATTGAAAAGCTTGTATCAAAGTAACTTAGAGAAGAAGCAAAACCCCCAATGAATATGGCGACCATATGTCTGCGGGAGGAGGCCCAAGAGAGGAGGATCAAGACATGAAAAAAAAGAAAGAAACACCAGAGTCCATAATTAACACTGTCTCTGATATTCATCGAAGCTACTCTGGGTAGATGGAGTCGGGTCACAAATATCATCAAAATAAGACAACAAACCGCCCTCGCCAGACTCTTTGCTGAACCGTGGCAAATCCAAAGTGGCGGGTACAGCGGATATGAGAACGCTGGTAGGAACACTCTGGAAATCAGCGCATCAAGTCGGCCTCTTTAGCATCCAAAAACTCCGCTAGTAGATCAGGGTCCTCAAATGTTCTTGTCTGATTGTGTAGCGTGACTCGGAGCTTGGCCGGGTACATCAGGCCATAGCGTGCTTGTAATTGTTGAAGCCTCGGCCGGAATTCCAGAAAGCGCTTTCGGCGATCAACCGTGGGTTTAGCCAAGTCAGGATAGAAGGAGATCTTATGGCTCTCAAACTCCATATGGCCCTTTGCCCGGGAGGCGCTGAGAATTTGCTCCACTTGTTGATATCTCAAAAGTCGAAAGATGATAGGCCGCGGGGTCTTCCTGTTGAGCGTTATGTTGGTGGGTACACGATGAGCGCGATCGATCTCCAATTCTTTGGTAAAGGTGATTTGGAGCAGAGAAGGGAGGATTTTATATAGAAACTCCTTCATGTCTCCCGATTCCGCTCCCTCCGGTATGCCCACTAGCCGTAGGTTGTTGCGGCGCGCTCTATTATTGCCATCTTCCACTTCTTTCTGCAAGGCCCGCACCTGACGTTCTACTTTGTCGAGTTTGGACAGCCGGACCGCATGGGAGTCTAATATGCTCTCCATTTTGTCCTGACGCGAGGAGAGCCCCTCTAGCCTGCCTTGCAATACACCAAGGTCTTCCCGCAGCGCTCGGAGTGCTTCCTCGTTTGACTGCACAAGGTCTTTAACCCCTCTGATCTCTGCGAGGATCTCCTGCTGCATTTCGGGGCCCTCGCATAGAGCCAGCCCCTTCTGCGGGGACGGGGGTTCAGTTTTGGAGCGTTTGCCGTGAGTAGCCGCTGGAGATCCAAATTCCAGGCGCGTAGGTTTGGTCCCCGCCATCTCACCAATGTGACCCGGTAAGATCAGAGCAGAAATCCAAAAATGTCCGGTGTTAATTCAGGATTCTGAGTAGGCCTCTCGGGAGCCTCAGCGTTATGCGACCATCCCGCTGGACATCAGGCTCCGCCCCCCGAAAAGTCAGTCTTTTTGCAGATGACATAAAAATTTGCAACAGAGTGGAGTCCCCTGAGAGAGTGAATAACATGAGGAAATATCTACAAAAGCAAGAAGAATGGTCTAATGCTTGGTAGTTAAGATTTAATATGAAGAAGTGCAGTGTCATGCACTTGGGAAGCAGAAATCCAAGGGAATTGTATGGGATAGGGAGCAAGAGGTTGATGTGCACGGACCAGGAGAAGGACCTCAGAGTGATTGTTTCTGAGGATCTCAAGGTGACAAAACAGTGTGACAAGGCGGTGGCAAAAGCCAGAAGGATGCTGGGTTGCATACAAAGTGGAATTACCAGCAGAAAGGAAGAGGCACTAATGCCACTGTACAAGTCACTGGTGAGGCCTCACTTGGAATACTGTGTTCAGTTTTGGAGACCATATCTCGCAAAGGATATAAAAAGACTGGAAACAGTTCATAGGAAGGTGACCAAAATGATTTAGAGCCTGTGTCAGAAGACTTATGAGAAGAGAATTGAAGACCTAAATATGTACATTCTGGAGGAGAGGAGGGTTAGGGGAGATATTATTCAGACCTTTAAATACTTAAAGAGTATTAATAAACAAACAAACCTTTTCCAAAGACAGGGGAAGATATAAAACTAGAGGGCATAACATGAAGCTGCAAGGGCATAAATTGAAAGGCAATGTCAGGAAATACTTTTTCACTGAAAGGGTAGTGGATGCTTGGAATGCCCTCCCAATGGAAGTGGTGGGGGCAAACACAGTGACAGAATTCAAAATGGCATGGGACAGACACTATGGATCCCTTTATAGCAACATGATAAAATCAAAATAGACATAGCTATTTCTTATATTTCAACAAATAGAGGTGACCTACACGGAGCGGAGGGTACAACCCTAAACAAAGGCATGGGGAGTGGTGACCTGCACCGAGCGGCATGTGCACCTACTCTTGCCGCCTTGCTGGGCAGACTAGAAGGGGCATACTGGTCTTTATCTGCTGTCATATACTATGTTACTATATGTTACTATGATATGGAAAATATTCTCATTGCATCTCATAGAGGTGTGAGAATTGTTACTATCACCAGAAGAATGCATTGTAAAATGTTTGTTTGTATATCTGGTAATGTACAAGTAGATCGGAGTGAATCATAAGCAGGAATATGATGATCTGCTGCCTACAATCTCACTGTAGCTGCTAAGCTGCAAATTAAGCACAGTAGTCAAATTGAAGCCGGGCGGTGAAAGTAATATAATAACTTTCCTGCCAAACTAAATGTGAGCAAAGCATGCACATTGCCAGCTTTAAAGACAAAAGCTGTGTAAATCAAATAATCAGGTAATGCATCCCAACATGAATGTCAGGAAAATATTTGTATTGGTTAACAGTAATCTGAATGGTCAAGCTTGGCACACTGTCACAAAGGCGATGGCTTATTTCTTGAGATTCTCGAAACTTGTCAGCCATGTGAAACACATATTAGGTTAAGTGTCCATTTTCATCTCATGGAGATAGGTGTTTTGAAATTAGTCCTTCTTTGGTTCTCTGGTTTTTGAATGGATGCTGCAGAACCATGATTTGCAACCATCTGAGATTTACAAAGTGGAAAAGGCTACACATCTTTGTACATGAACTGCAGTACAAATATGGACCAAAGCAGAGGTATTTTTGCCATTCAAACTCTACACTGCCAAGAGAGCAGATAGAATGCTAGGTATGATAAGGAAAGGAATGGAAAATAAAACAAAAGATATTATAATACCTCTATATCGTTCCATGGGGAGACCACACCTTGAATATTGTGTGCAATTCTGGTCGCCGTATCTTAAAAAGGATATAGCGATTTTAGAAAAGGTACAGAGAAGAACCACCAAAATGGTAAAGGGGATGGAAGGATACCCCTATGAAGAGAGGCTAAAAAGGTTAGGGCTCTTTAACCTGGAAAAGAGACGGCTGGGGGTAGATATGATAGAAGTCTATAAATTAATGAACGGAGTGGAACGGGTAAACGTAGATCGATTGTTTACGTTATCAGAATATAGAAAGACTAGGGGACATGCAATGAAGCTACAGGGTAAACTATTTAAGACTAATAAAAGAAAATATTTTTTCACTCAACCTGTAATCAAACTCTGGAATTTGTTACCGGAGGATGTAGTAAAGGCTGTTAGTGTAGCTGGGTTTAAAAAAGGTTTGGACAAGTTCCTGGAGGAAAGGTCCATAAACCATTATTAAGAAGTGACCGAATATATCAATGCTTGATCCAGTACAAGCATTATGGAACTTGTGTCTCTTGGTGAAACTACTAGGTACATATGACCTAGATTGGCCACTATTGGAAACAGAATACTGGGCTTGATGGACCTTGGTCTGACCCAGTATGGCATATCTTATGTTCTTATGTAACATGTTTTTATGCATTCCCAGCAGCAAAAAATGATAAGTGACAGGAGATAATGCAAGGTTATATATAGATATAGATATAGAGATATAGATATAGATAGATAGATAGAAGAAGTCCTGGGGTGGAGAGCTGTGGAAATGCTCTAGTGGTGAAATCACTCCACCGTCAGGAATATCACTTCAAATCCTACTTTTGCAACTGAATTTGTGGCCCTAGGCAATTCCGTTTCCCCTCTTCTATGTAATTCTACCAAGCTATAAGCACTTAAAAATATTAATATTCCAAACTCTTGCACATTCCTATTTCAGGTGCAATCATAAAGTCACCAGTGACTGCATGTACTGTATGGTTCAGAAATATCATCATTACAGGATATACTGAAACCCAGTTTGCATTAAACGTATATAAAGCCACTTCATTTTAATATAAATCTTACGGCACATTCTATATAATCCCCTCCACCCCCCCCCCCCCGAAGGAATAGAAAACATACAATCCCAAATCACATAATTCCTTGCATCAAAAAAAAGTATTTCATATTACAGCAAAACACTTCATTTTCCCCCTTCAGTGCTGACAATAGTAGAGTGTGTATTTCTTTAAGAAGATGATACACATGGAATCTTAGAGGCAGCATATGTGTCAGGTGATGTGCCAGTAGCGAATGTAGAAGTCTTTTTTAGAGACTGGGTGTAGAAAATAGGAGAATACACTGGCACTTAGATTGTTCTATGCTACTCACTCTTTTGTGTAGATGTTCACATTTAGCCATGCAAGAGCTATGATGCCCCCTTACTAGAAGTCGACCATGATGCTTTGGAAAGCCAAACACTCCTCTATGCATAACTGAGAAACATCCACGAAGAGCAGGGAACGGAGATTAATGAATCTCCAAAAGAAGGAAAAAAAGCCCACACTTTATCTGAGAAAAAAGTGCATTACTGGAACGCGACATTTGCGGGGAAATGGCCCTAATCATTTTTTATGAACGGAGCTTTTTTTATTTGATAGTAATAAAAAACCCAATTAGAAATAAAACCTTGGTCTCTTCACAGGCTAGCTGTGACAGGCTAGATAGCCAGTATTTATACTACAGATGTGCAAGCACTGAGGCATGCTCATTCATAAAGCATTCATGAGTGCTTTCAAAAGATCTGCTGCTTGCAAACACCTGATTTATTTGCAAAATTTGGGATCAGATACCACTATTCAGAATGACAATGTAATGCATCACAGCATAACACAAACAAAATAACATGTCGGAGAGGCTAAAATTTAAAGTGTGTTACCCTCCTTGTGGATTATTTTTGGTTTGGATATTTAATCATCAGCGTATTGTGAGCAGCAGTGTGTGTGTGTTATATACACTGGGAATTCATGAAGTGCTGAATGCTCGTGGTTACCAGCTTTTTTCCCCATATATTTTTAAAACATTTCAATGTGTCTCCAATTTACAGATGCATTATTTTGGGCTGGCAAAAATGCTTGAATATCTGTTTCACTGCTGCATGGAAATCCCAAATGAATCAAGGATATTTTAGAGTTTAAATTACATAGAATGAAATAATAGACAGGCATTCCTTTAAGGTTACAGTCAAGTTCAGACATGGTAGAAGCAGGCCACAAAGTTTATTTGTGGTCCTATCATTTACAATTAAAAATATTGGAAAGGGTTTTTGACCTCACCTTTTGACTGATGTCCAAGATGAACTACTGTAGTTTGAAGTATTAGGATGTCAGCAATATGTCATGCGATTGTGCTTTAAAGAGTAGTAACATATCAGCTTATAGTAAATCAACTAGAGTTTAGAATTGCAGGTGTAATTAGGAGGATGCAGGGGTGAAAGGCATAAATAGAAAGCCCAATTATATAAGAGAACTGTAAATACATTTTTAATTGAATTTTCGATGCTTAATAAAGGAAGTAGTTTTGCTATCTGAAAGTGGAGATACATGAAAATATTGTTCTGTTTTACATAGGTTGCATATCAAGTTCTGATTTTCCTGGGATTTCCTCTAGTTTAATCTGCCTCTGTTTCATCTGAAGTCATACCAGCACTGTTTCTGCTGTTCCCTGGTGCACTGGTAGTATCTGATTCACTTTGAGGAATAGATAGTTTCCCTCATCCCCTAAATAAACCACATTCATATCCTCCATATGATCCAACTTGGTTTTCCGAACAATGGTTCCCATGCATTCAGCAGGAGAGAAAGCACAATACTACACTGGGATGGTAAATTAGAGAGTCAGGACTGAACGAGAATCTTGTGATCACACAGAGTTTGATTGAAAACAACAATGCAGGAATCTTGAATAATATTACACTATTTCTTTCTTTTGTTATACTAATAACTCATTTTGATTGATTTTTCATAGAAATACACAGTAATTTACTTATACCATTATTAACTGTTACGGTATCAAACTTCCTTTAGCCAGTCTTATACCATCTAATTTACACCTGGCCGGAATGCTTTTAACTCCTAATATATGCAATTATTAAGAATTTCCAAAATTCAGAGCAAAGATATCAAATATTCAATCTGAAACATGGTAGAATGGAATCCCAAATCCTATGAAACATCAATTTTATTCCTAGTTCTATATGCATTTTTATATCATAGTATATCTTAGAGCTGTAGACCATTTCCTTTCAACCTTTCAACCTTTTCTATATCAATTACTGCACCAAGACAATTTGTGTCACCAGCACTTTCTCCCTGTTCCTGACATTCATATATGTCTCCTTAAGTTGTAAACCATGTGATATCATTATGTGGACCGCATTATAGAAGTCTGACCTGATGAAAACTGAGATAGCCACCGTCTGCCCCATTTAATTGTTCAATAAAGCAGAATTTAGTAGCAAAATGTTTTAGATGAATTGGTTGGCAGCAAAACAAACATAATCCTTACAATAACCCTTTTCATTATGATTCTTCTTTTATTCCTGATGAGATGATACATGAAATTTGGGAATTCATCTCCAGCGTAGCTATACCTGCCATGATGAAACTGAGTGAGCTTCAAGCCCTACCACAGATACTATTTTAGCATATTTGAACATGAATGCTAAACAAATCGTTGAAGGATATATTTCTACAAGGAGATTAAAAAAATATAACAAGCGCTTTATTTTCAAAAATGTGCAATGTAAGAAATGAAATATATTAAGACAAAAAAGGAAACCAAGTAAAGGCATTAGTGTCAAAAAGGGGCCTTGGCAATATTTGGAAGAATCTAGCTAATATATTGGATAATAACATTTTGTCAAACCATCACAAAATTATCAAAGTCCTTAAGTGAGGTTTTGGGAAGGAATTGATTTTTGTGCTTTGCAGTCCATGAAAGCTTCCATTTATGAGAGTTGTATATAATATCAGTCCACTTCCATGTTTTGCAGTAGATACAATCCTGGTTTTACCTCATCATATGCCTAGACTTTTAGGGCCTGATGTTCAAAAGGCGTTTGCATGGTTTACATGGGTAATGCCATTGAATATCCCCTCCTAAGTCCCCTGCATGTCCCCGGAGCATGTTGGGGGAGTTCTGGGGCAGAGCGGAGGCTGCTGTTAACTGGGTAGCGGCAATATTGCATCACTACCCGGGTAAAAGCAATCCGAGGCTAAAACTAGGCCAGCTTTTGGCTCATCTAGGTTTAGCCACAGATGCTAACCAGTTAACGGTGCAATATTGCCGCTACCCGGTTAGGCTCTGTGGCTGTGTTTCTGGTGTGACAAACCCAGATATTCAATGGTGTTAGGGGTGAGCGGGCAGGGCTATGTGCTGTAGTGGCGCATAGCCTGCCTAGTTAAATTTCGGGTCCCTAATTCTGATTTCCTAAGTCCGTCCATTCAACAGGTTAAAAACCTGGATCTGCCTGTCCTGCTAAAACAGCATGCTGGTCAGTCTACTTAGAACACAGACTTTTCTCATACACAGAATGGGGGGTTGGGTTGGAGGAATTTATATACCTGTTGCGTGATATGGAACAGATGGATCAGTCTTGGATTCTCAGCTCTTACTACAAAGTATTCTGAAACAAGTATAGAAAAACCAGGACTGGATCAGGTGTGTCTTCTAATGCAATGGTTCTTAACCCAGTCCTTGGTACATACTTTGCCAGTCAGCTTTTCAGGATAATCACAATGAATATACATGAGAGAAATCCGTATGTGCTGCCCCATTGTAAGCAAATCTCTCTCATGCATATTTATTGTGGTTATCCTGAAAACCTGACTGGCCAGGTATATCCCGAGGACTGGGTCGAGAATCCCTGTTCTACTGTGTACGATTTTGGAGCACCTTAACTAGGTGTTTCAAAGGCATGACCCACTAACTATACTACAATACTATTTTATTTTTAGATTCATGTTTTTAAAGGAGGAGTCGTAACAAAATGATATGTATATCTATTTTACTAGTTATTTTAATGAACATAAGGCTTTGAGCTAGAACCATATCCCATACATTCATGCAGAAATGCTGCAAATCCTCTGCATCCAGTTTGCCCATTCTGAACCACGATGATAATTTGACCAGGTTTCAAATATTACATTTAAATTTATGATTGTTCTAAAAGAATCTTTTGTTTTCCCGATGCACGTAGCCTTTCCTATGTAAAAAAAGAGAGACAGTTTCTGGAGGTATGGAAGGGATAGGAAGTCCACAAAGAATGGGTGGCAGAAGGGTATCAAAGAATAAAAGGGAGATGGGGGAAAGGGAATGGGAGGCTGAGATGAGGAAGAACAGGAAAGAAGATGGATAGATGGTAAAAACAGAGTGGAGGCGAGGACTGTGGAAGAAAGAGAAACAGAACAGGTGGGAAAATAGATCAGAGAAGAACAGGTGAGAGATGAGCGTGAGGGGCAAACAAAGGGCTACTGGACGGTGAAAAAAATAGAGGATGGAAGGCGGAAGGATGAGAGAGGGAGAAGATTAAGAGAGGGGAAGATGGATGAAAATATACTTATTTGCAATTTAGTACTTGGAAAACTACTGCGCTTGACTGTAGGCCTGCAGCAGAGTCAATGTAACGTGCAGCACTTGATTTCTTGTTTAGATTGGGCACACTCTTAAAAAAATATGACTACAACCCACAGAAAAATAATTGATTATGAAATATCAGCTCTCTGAAAAAAAAAAGGCTAAATGAAAGCAAGTGCAAAGTGAAATATATTTACCTAATGCCACATGCAGGAAGGACCAGACAAACATACTGATAATCGTTTAGACCACAGAGGTTACCAGCAGAGCATAGAAAGAAGTCTGACTGCTGTACCGGGAAATACTAAACAGAGCTGTCAATCATCAGTGCTGGGTCTCTCCTAGGAATCGCCCATTCAGAGCTACAGTATTTCATTGCAAGCTTGCAATGCACTCAGTATAGCTGAACTAATGCTAAGTACCTATTGTGGCAACAAAACAATTTTGCAGGGTTTGGTCCACACAAAACAAACCGTTTTTCTGAAAATAATGCAGATGTTTAAACATTGCTCTGGATGGTACTTATGAATAGTATACAGTGCATCAATATTTGTTGGACAGAAAGATATCAATAAATTCAGCAAAAATGAAATTACTATCAAGAAAACACAGGTAAGACTGACAAGACCCATCTAGTCTGCCCAATTTAATTTCTGTTATAATACTATAGACCCTAGTTGATCTCTGTCTTTCCCTTCCCTTCTTCATAATTAGGGGAGGTCTGTGCCTATCCCATGATTTGTAGCATATTTTGGTGCCTTCAGTTATACAGTATGAATAGTATAACATGATGCATTAAGTCATTCAATATTAATATACTATATGGACCGATACAATAAAATTACAGCTGCAAATGACTTGCACCGTGTGCTAAATTCAAATTTCTTTCACTATAGTAACAACATTTTAAAGACTTTACTGTAGAAACATGAAAAGCTGAGTCCTCAGAAATAGAATTCATGGAAAGGAGGAACGATGGGGAGTGCAGATACTGAACGGAATCTATTGGAGAGGTGCATTCTGTTTTGCTGGGTGGGACTCATGCACCTTGGATTTGATTCTGTGAAATTTTGAGGTGTGCAAACATAAACAAGAAAATTAGGCAAAGAGCAAAGCTCTATCTGATCAGAATCAAGTATTGCCTGAGCTAGCCTGAATATCTTAATAGCCTGAAATTAAACAAGTCTCAGGTCAAATATCTGCAGATATTCAGCATTTGAGCAGCTCATTAATTTTGTAGAACTAAGATTTGTGGAATGAGCAAACATTCTCTTATTTCATCAAACTACTACTAGTCAGGTTAGTTGACTTGGAGGGCTTTGCTTACAAGAAGCCTGGCAGTGAAACAGAAGGGGTTGTGCAAGTCTGAACCAAAATGGCCTGGCAAAACGTCATGGAGAAGCCTGAAAGATAACTGCCATCATGGCTGCCTTTAGTTGATCCTATTCATTTTTCACAATCAAGAGCAGTAACATGTCCCTGGTGGTGCTTTGAGGACTGAGGATATGGGGTTGTTGGTGGTTCCAGGTTTATGGGACATTCGGAAAACTAGTCATCGACTTTGAGTATTCCAGGCTTGGGCTCCTGTAATTTGGAATTCTCTTCCTCAACAGTTATGTAAGGAGACAGATTTTAAACTGTTTAAAGTTCAATTGAAGACATATTTGTCTAACAGACTTTTTTTTGAGGGGGGAGGGAGAATTGCGATGAATAGAATTATTTGTCTTTTAATGCATTTTATATTTTACTGTTATTTTATTGTACAATGCTAAGAGCATTTTTTGGATGTGTGGTAGAAATGTAATGAAATGAATAAATAAATGCATAAGTAAAAATACATAAAAGTATAATTGAAAAAATGAATATTGGTGCTCACCATCATGAAGGGGTTTGAATTAGATTTAAACATTCATTGAACTATAGCAGTGGTTCTCATCCCAGTCCTCTGGGACCCTCTGTGCATGCAGATCTATCTCATGCATATTCATTGTGGATATCCTGAAAACCTGACTGGCCTAGGACTCCGAGAGGACTGGGTTGAGAACCACTGAACTAAAGGATCTAGTTCAGCTGAGATTACTTGGGTCACCTCTGGCTTAATAACTGCTACCCAAGTCACTTTACAGTGGTATTAGGAAATCGGAACCTGAAACTCTGATTTCAGTGTTGACAATGTTTTGTACATTACTGCTCTCTCTAGAAAAATTTTCAAAGCTAAACTTCGGCACTGTCATAATGAAATAAACTGCCCTACAAACTGATCAACCGCCATCATGCTGCATTTAATCTGCATTTTTTTCATACAAACTACTATATGCGTGGTGTCATGACAAATCCTTTGTGATGTTTTTCCTTTACGTTTGTCCCTTGCATCATAGAAGGTCAATTGTCTGTTGGAATATCTCTTCTACCCTGTCTCAGATAATATAGGGAAGACAGTCCAAAATTCTCTGATCCATGAAGTTGATGTTATGCTATGTAAGCACAATGTTAGAGCTTGAACCTGTCAACAATATGCAAGCTGCATTAACAAAAGCATTTCATACATACGTAGGATAATGTATGCAGCATATAGGTTGAATTGCAATATCAATTTTTAAAATTAAATTTGCACAAATCTATTGGTGTAAGCCATGCATCTGAAAAATGAAAATAGTGCAGAAAGGCACATCAATCACGGGGCTTTTGTATCCATTGCCCTAATAACTGCTTCATTAGTAAGAAACACCATATTTCACAGAATTTAAATACAGATAACAAAAATTGCAATATATAGAATAAAAAAATGGCATGATATTCACCTGCCACAGTCAGCGCTTTTAAAAAAAGCCAATTGTGGCAGTTAAAAAAAAGCTGGAATATGCAATATGGTTATTTGAATAGAGAGTGGCCCTGAATATCCAAAGAGGCAACTGCTGCTATCCGGATAGTGCAGCTGAAAATCAACAGATACTGGCCAGCGGCACTTATCCAGACAGCAGGTGCTGCTATTTGAATAAATGCCTCTGGATATCAGGCCAAAACTCTTCAAAAAGAGCCAATATTCTTATGGTATGTGGTCCACATTCTCATGCAACTAGTCAGCTCTGGCCTCAGCACACTCATTGCATAAAGTCTAGACTGATATCCATGAATATTGAAAGCATTTGTAAATTGAATTCTTAATTTCTGAAGCAGTTGGTTTATAAAACCCTTCCATTTATTGAAGAACATTTCCTTATCCTCATCTTCTCCAAAGACAGATGATGTGTTGTTCATTTCTAAATGTGATATAATTAGCACTTTCCATTGGGACATTGAAGGAGAATTTAGATCAAAGCATTTCTTAGGCAACAATAAATTCACATTAAGGTATGGACTGGCCAAATGCTAGTTTCTTGCAAATCCTCAAATATGAAAGTGTTTTTGGACAGAAATATATTCCATCTGTAGTTTCCCATCAGAAATCTATCTATTTTGCTCCAAAATTTGGCAGTATCTCCCACAGTTCCAGAAAGAAAGCATAAAGGGACCCTTTCATCGAAGTGCTCTACGCAGTTAACATACCATCTGGCGCAAGCTAACTGCACCGCGGTAGCTGTTATTAAGGACTAGGATAGTTAACATATACTGATTTACATGTTAATTGCCAATCACATATTAGGGTGCTGAATGGCGGATTAGGGGCCGAGAGGGGGCATGCTGAGCACATTGCAGTTAGTGTGGTGATATATATAAAACACACTCAGTCAATGTTGCCATTAGCACGGGTCCCTTAACTCTGCCTAAATAGGTGAAGGTAAGTGCACCGGCAGTGACAGCACCATGCCTTATGGTGCACATCCGTGCATTAACTGTCAGGAACATGCTGGCTTTACACAGAGGCTTTACACTTCATGCATGTTAGGTTTTACGCTAAACACACATTAAGTGCAGAAATCCAGCACACTTTAGTAAAAGGACCCCAGAGGTGGCATATTTGTTTTGCATTTCCTGTAAAGCTCAGAATAAAGATATTGGTTTCAAAGGGCACACACATTTCTCCTTGAGATATCAATGAATAATGTCCTTGATGTTAGTATTTTCAAGATGTGTCCTCAGTTACAGGACATGTTGTCCCATGCACTACACTTTAAGAATATTTTTCTTCATACCTTGCCAAAAGATCCTTTAACATCATGAAAGAGTATGCCCTAAATATATATTCATATACCTAAAAGAGAGGTAGGTTTCTTTGCATAAAATAATGACTAGGACATTCTTTCTTTAAGGAAAGCCTTGTAGAAAAGATGCACCCCTGAATTAATATTGTTTTATGCTGAAATGAACCAATTCATTTCAAATACAAAAAATATGATCAAATATCTGAAAATATCATACTGTAACAGTTTTAGATCCAAACCTCATATTTTATTGTGCAGAAATTTCTGAATTTCCACCTGGCATTTCCAATTGTACATCCATTAATTAACAGGAAGCTCCCATATATAACGTGTAATTAATATTTCCTTTTCTTCCACTTTATTTCTTGTGATATTACAAATACTCTTCCCTTTATATGGTACTTATTCTATAGTCTATCTCAAATAGCAGACCTCTGCTTGAACACAGAATAGGTAGTGAAACTGGTAATAAAGACATGTAAAGGGGAACCCTGCTAGGAACTCCAGTATTCATTCAGAGGTTTAAATACAGAAATTTAGTTCCCAGTGGATTCTCACTTTCACAAGTACTTCATACAGCTCTAGGTTTCCCTAGAGCAATTTGAAATGGCCACTGAATATCCTTTTCTAGGGGAGTGAACAATGGCTTAGTTCCACCTCTGCTGGAGTACGGGATTCATGTTTCTCTCTCTTAAAATTTTGTGTTCCTGGAGGCAGAGAGCAGCACTAGAGAATGAAACTCTCTGTATTTATCCATCCCATGG